>CM077824.1:38143550-38743550 GCA_039720395.1 Liquidambar formosana | reverse complement strand
AACTTTTTCGGACCAATAGAGGGAGGAAGCTGAATCATTAAAAAAGAAACTAGGGGTGGTTTTGCTAGGGTAAGTCTCACGAGGCTTAAATTCTAAGTAAATTATTAAGGTTTTTTGGTTGCTTGGGAGATCGTTCCCCACCTTACTTGGGAGAAATTGGTTGGTTAAGGTGTAACCATCGTTAGGTAAAAGGTACCATTTTTCTATTACTTTTTTCTAATTAATTTCATGTCCAAACAAGCTATTAGGATATGATTGCTTTTGTGATTATACATATTTGGGATAGATTAGGCTCACCTTTATATTCAAATGTCAATTGTCTATTCTATTATTTGGCTGGTTTATATAGCAACCCATGAAGGCATCAGAGTTTCCAAACAATCATAGGCTCATAATTTTTATTTATTTATTTGTTTATTTTAACCAAACGATAAAAAAACACACATACACCTATACACATATCCATACAGAGTCGAAACGAAAAACTTTATAAATCCTATACCTGATATAGGATGTGTCAATAGACCTAAAGGTTATTAGCTTATAAGGTCATAATTGAACAGCTAATTTCACTTTAATATCTAATTACTAGTATATAGGTGTTGGCTCTAGGTTGCTAGGTCAAGACTTCCGTAGTACTGTCAGTCCCTAGAACTAAGATGGCCACGCTGTCATATAAGGCCATTATTAGTGTATGGTTTCACGAAAAATCCATACACCCGATAATCAAGTGAGCAATTTATTATTTTATAAGGTCCAGAAGTGAAAGCCTACACTGGACAAACATCATGGGTGTCACCAATTAATTTTTGTTGGAAGTCTTAGGTTGTTTCGGGCTATTGGATCCTTTTTATATATTCATGACCTAAGATATGAACATAATCGTTCTGGTGGCATGACTAGGTCCCCCACTCTTGGTATAATAAATCACAATCACTGTGATCACAAAGTGTGTCTCTTTCCTTTTCCTTTTCCCTTTTTCTTCCTTTCTTTCTTTTTTAATTATTTGTTTTTTTTTTTTTGGTTTTTTAGGGCATTGAATAAGAACATAATATACAATCATTTTATAGGTGTCCCCAAGAAACTTCAGTCCTAAGTCTTGCTATAATACCAGAGGCCAGGGACTATACCACCCAAGCTGAAGGCAACTTCAATCATGAAATATTTGATTTCCACAAACTTGATTTGTCCATTTTGAATGACTAAGTTTGGACTAAGCCTTTTTCACCCCCATTTAACAAATCTTGAAAATTTTAGAAACCATTGGTCCAGAACATTGTAATCAACTGAGTACTGTACTCAATCTAACCAGTTCATGAGTAATGCCTTTTTGTTTTTGTATTTTTGGAAGTAATAAAAAAGCATATGATGTGAGTGAAATGTGCCACAAATTTAGTTTAATTTCATGAACTTATAGTACGGATGCTTGTTCCCTTTTTTTCATTTTTTAGGGCTCCACTAAAGCTAACACCGAGTGTTTTACAAGAAAAATTTAAACTCTCAATCCCAAAAAGGGTGTCTAGAAACTGTGTTTTCCCCTTAATCTTTTTATCTTTTATCTAGTCAGAGAATTATTAAAGGGTAATGCTAGGTAGCCCTACACTTTGCCCTACTAGCGTATTTGGGAGGATGAGGTTGTGAGACCCACTGATATGATTATAACTCTTATCCTCTCCCAAATACACTTGTAGGGCAAAGTATAGGGCAAAAGTGTGGGGCAAAGTAGCATATATTATCCATCTTGTAATTTCCAATTCTACCTTTTGTTTGGACAACTTTAATATATATCAACAAATGGGTATCAATACTTCCCCATAAGTTTGAACCTGAGATCATTCACCCAACAAGTGAGGAGAATGCCACTAGACTATCATGTTATCAGCTTTGTAATTTCAACTATTGATGGTTGAAGAAGCCCATGCTTAAGCACTAAAAAATCCTGACTGATGAAAGTTGGAATTGAAACCTATAACCAAATGAGATCGATTATTTTAAACTCCGGCAACTTGGTCATATTTGTTCCACACAAGGGGGCATCATATACTCTCGAAATAGCGACTTTAAATAATTTTAAAAAATAAAAAATAAAAAAGAAGAAGAAGAAATACAGTTTAATTTGTTTTTGTCCCCTATAACTAAAAGAAACTAATCGCAATTGGCAAGCACCAAAGTAGAGTGACCACATGTGCAAAACAAGGTTTGTAAAAAAACTATGTGTACTCAAAAGGGAGAAGAAAGAAAGGGGAAGAGCATCCGAAAAAGGAAAGGGAATAAGTTTGATTGATAGAAAAAGGAGGGAAGCAAAGGAAGGGACCATCCATTATCAATCCAGAGTCGTCATACCATTATGAGTTCTTGTTGGGCTAAGAGCCTATGAGGCAAGGAGTGGAGTGTAGTCAAGTGAAAGTGGTGTGACTCCCATTTTGTCGTCCCTCTTTTGCTTTGCATCATTTCCTTTTCCATCTTTTCCCACTGCCCAAACAAAAGAGACCGTTACTAATTGGCGTTGACGCTTCCTCGTACGACTATAGCCTCTCCCTCCCTCCCCACACTTCCTCTGTACTTACGTTCTTTCTTTCTTCTCCTTTCTTTTTCTCACCCCATGTAATTCTTCTTTATTTATTCATAGTCCACTTTCTTCTTTCTTTTCTTTTTTTTTAAAAAAATAAATAAATGAAATAATTTCCAATACTTTGATTTTTCACGTGCCTCTCCAGGAGATAAAGATGTGCTATTTGCATTCTAATAAGTTTAGGGCTTTTTTCTACTTAAAAGAAAAAAAAAGTTTAATTAGCAAAAGTAGTAAAAAAAATGCTTGAAATATCAATCGTCTTGCTATAATAAGGTTGATTACGCGGTTAGGTGCTAGGTGGGCGTGTTTTTCACAATGATATATTTTTACATATATATGTGATGTCTCATATGAGCCGTTAAATGATTAGTCTAGTCGCATACCTCGATGAGAGCAAACCTTTGAGAGATATTATCATGTGTGTTACGTTGTACAATTTCTTACATGATATAATAGACACATATCATAATTGTCTGAAGATGCACCCTCAACAAGCAACATGGTTTAATTTAGAACTTCCTCGTAGTGGAAAGAACGTTTACAATTAACAAATAAAATAATTAATTACTATGATGATGTCCTAGATGTTGGAACTGCCACACAAAGTATCTATTGCACTATCGTATTAAGTGCATCTTTGGAGCACGTTAATAACTGAGGTTACCGTAAATAGGTAATAAATAAATAACTAAATTCAAAGAGTATTTTTGTCTCAACTATACTATGAAAGTTAGAGTTCAGCAAACATGATTGACAGACACATGCATGGACACATGCTTCATGACTTGGTTTCTTGACCAGTTGGGTTTTGTATTAGGACAATTTGAATGCAAGAAGCGGACTAAACTCTCCAACCTAGCTAGGAGAAATTTTAGTAAAATAGTGTGAAATGGCCGGTCTGACTGATTAGAACTTAATTTAAAAAAAAAAAAAAAACCATCCAACCTTGTTTTATACAAGTTAATAGGCTCAACAGTGCATGTACCTAGAGAGTTCAATCTTCCCTACAAACTCCGGAGGTTATAAAGATATTGGATAATATTTAAGATAGAAAAGCTATCTATTATGATTTATCAGGGAGACAATCATGTTTATTATCAATTTATCATGCACAAGTGACAAATACATAGGCTTTGGATTTTGGAAGACTTGGCTCCACATTTAATTAAAAATTGATGTACGTTGGTCCCAAATGACAAAAGCTATCAAATAAAAAAGAAATGTGAATATAATAATTAATTAGTTCTTGACTTCTTGGTACCTTAAATCGATAACAGTTCCTTCGACTAAGGTACAACCACAACTTGTACCGTGGACATTCTGTTACATAGAGCAACCCATGAGATGCCGATATAATGATGCATGGAGCAGTCTACATACATACATATAATTCTCGTTCAAGCTTCTATGTTAAGTCGTTCAATTGGGATTACTTAATTCATTAATTCATGTGAATTCTAATCTGATGGCATTAAGCAAAAAAAAAAAAAAAAAAAAAAGACAGACGGGAATTCTAATTAATCGGGGATTTTAGACATATATAGGCAAAATTTACACGCATATATACCAATACGGAATCAGTCCCATGAAGTCATGAAGACATGCTTATAGTTCATTCAAAGAATATTAATACTAGGCTTACAGCCATTGATTATATCCCCAATAATTGAAGGAAGAAATATATTTTGCAAATGTGAGGAGGCTTGTGAGCCATGACGTCGCCATATTTGCAATGATAGACAATAATGATTTAACCGCTAAAGTGACATATCACTTCTGCTTCCAAGAATTAATGGTATCAATTTCGGTTGTTGTGAGTTAGCTAGCTAGCTATGAGAACTATGGTTGATGTACGATCGATCGAGTTGGATAGTCGCTTGCATTGGTTGATTAATTGTGAGGCGCCAAAGCCATTTAAGGGTGTACACATATTGGGATGCACTGTCACTACCGTGACAATGATGAGTCTATAAGTCAAACCCAGATTTAATTCCACCATTAGCTACATCAGAAGTATGGTGGCCTGATTAAGAAAAAAAAAAATTCAACAAATTGTGAGTAAACATGCATGTTCTCTATTAATTTCATAGAATATGGCAAAAATGGTAGCCACGTTGATTGAAAATCAAATCGATGATAACCATGTAATAAACCAGCGTCGAGCAAATTGACAACTTCAATGTGATGCTTTTGGTCAGGCTCAACAAGGAAAAATGCGAGCCTGATGAACTTATGTGATGAATCAAAGGGGTAGTGATCGCAAAGGGTTTCGAAAAATGCACACTTACAAGTGTCATTCCCTATAGGAGTAGGTCAAGTTTTTAGCCACATACACGAATTGATGTTAGCTTTCTCCTAGGTGGGTGATATATGGTTGTGTGCTGAAAGCCAATAAAAGAGTGGCATTTGCATGTATGGTTTGCTTGAAATTATTAGCCCAAAGAAGCCAAGGGAAGCTAAGCCTTTCCGTATTTCTACAACCACCAAGACAAGGTGGTGGCTCCTATTCCTCCTACTGCTCTCACTCAACTTGAACGTGAACTTTAAAAACTAAAAGGAAAGAGGGGGAACTAAAGTTTTACCCACGGATGCACCCAAAAAAAAAGGGGATAAATTCAAGATTGTAATAACTATGAAGGGGGCACGTGCGTAGCCGACTTTAGCACGTGAGGGGCAGATGAGATATTAGATTTCAATGATGGAAGTGGTCCTGTCAAGCGTGTGAGGGAGGGTGAAATTCACGTGACATGGCTCAAAAGGCGACAGATGGGAGAAGGTTGGCCTGTCAACCATCAATCCGGTTTGCAGTTGGAAAAGTTTTATCTCCCTCTCAATGAGTGTTGAGTAGTAACCTAGTCTATCTATAATCTAATAGGCCACATTTCCTCCTATTTTAATTTTCCATTTTGCCCTTTTTAATTGTTTCCTGCATTTCAAGACAGCGAAAAAATATGACATATAGGGTACAAAAATATTAAAATGTCTTTATTTTGTGTGAAATTTTCTTAAATTAAGTAGTTCAGCTAGCACCTACATTTTAGGTTGCTTTGCTTTCATGTTTGCATGGATGATAGATTGTTACATTAACAAGTTAAGTCACTATTAGAACCATGCAATCGGATGAGCAGCAGATTAAAGAATTAACGGGTATGAAAATCAAAGGTTAATAACATTAAAATTGTCATTCTACATTAATTAATTAATCAGCCCTTTAAGCCCTCACTTGGGTTTTTATTTATTTTGTTAGGTAAATTAATATAAAATTTTCTAACAAGACAATAACACCTTGGCTTAATGGGACCAAACATAGGGGAAGAAAGGATTAGCTCCAATAGTGGATATATTTGAGAGTTGAGAATAAAAGCAACATCCAAGAAGGATTCAATCTTGAAGAAGAAGCGAAAATACATGCAAAGTGGCATCTACCACATGGCAAAGTGGCATGGCCTCTCCTCTTGAAGGATATCGAGGGTCTGCCTGTAACTAGGCTTTAGTTTCTTTTCTGATTCCTATGTACCAAAAAAAATATTTTAAAAAAAAGTGGCATGGTTGCCAAACATTTTTCTATAAAAAGGATAAAAATGTAACTCATCTTCCTTTTGGCACCAAAATGAAAGCTAAGCTGCAAATAAAAGAAAATCATTGAAGTTTCATTTTAAAAATCTATTGTTTCGATTGCAAATAATTTCAAAAGCATATTGATCAAAACTTTTTCTTTTATCCCATTTACAACATTTAGAGCCTAAAATGTTCTAATATCAAAAGTGAATATTTAATCTATTAATGGGTAAGATTAAACATTAAAATGGTATTATCCAATGCACAGTCCCACACACAAACCAATATATATATATATATATATATATATATATATATATATATATATTAGGGGTGTTAGTGGTTTTGGTTAAAACCGAGAATCAAACCGAACCAAACCGAACTGGACGGTTTGGTTTGGTTTTTTTGTCATTAGGTTTGGTTATGGTTTTAATTTTAGAAAACCGAACTCAATTGGTTTGGTTTTGGTTTTAAGTTTTAAAAAACCAAACCAAACCGAAAAACCGAAAAAACCGAAAACTATATTATATATATATATATATAAACTTAAAGTTTGTAAATTCCCAATTCTAATAAGGGTAAAATAGGTAATGGACTTGTTTTTGTTGATTTTAAGTTTCTTATTGTTTTCCCTTTTTTAGATTGGCATGTATTAAACTTGCTATTAATATTGTGTGTATTAATGTTGTGCGTGATATTGACATATTGATATATGTTAATATGTTTCTATTTTGATACAATGTTTGTTTTTTTTAGTTGCTAATGTAATGCTTTTATTAAAAATGTTTTTATTTGGAGTTTGGCATGTCAATTTTTTTTCATTTTCAATTTTTTGTTGTTACTTGATAGGTTAAAACCGAAACCGAACCGAACCAAACCGAAATATAATGGTTTGGTTTGGTTTGGTTTTTTTATAGTATGGTTTGGTTTTGATTTGGGAGAAACAAAACTGAAGTATAATGGTTTGATTTGAAATCTCCCCTAAAACCGAACCATTAACACCCCTAATATATATATATATATATATTTGCTATGCAAGCAACAAAAAAAAAAAAAAAAAAAAGAAAATTACAAAATGCCCATCAATGTGAATCGATACTCATTCTGACAAGATAGTGTCAAAGCACAAGAACCTCCATCCAATTAAGCTCAACTTCTATGGTGCCACGTAAGGGGCCATCACACGTGGCAAGGGTATTAGTTGTACGTTATTTATCTTTTATTTTATCATATTGAAAAATAGATTTTATATATATATATATATATAAAGTACTTAGAATTAAGAAAAAAAAAAGTAAAAAATAAAAACACAAAGCACCTGCATGTAGAAATTAGGACCATAAGAAAAGGGCAATCGAACATACCCATCTTGACATTGCCAAACCGTAAGACGGTTATAAGTGCCTTTCAACACCATACACCTCCCACACAAACCTAACTAGACCATAGCCCAACCTATGGCACGTGCCGGATATCTTTTACGTGTATGCTTTCCTCATTAATTACTCCCTCCTTTGGCTTCATGTATGGCCTTTGTTCATCATTTTGCCCATCTTTCCCCTTGGTTGTTAGCATTAATGCAAAAATATATAAATGGAGGACATCTGAGAATGGTCAAAATAACCTTATCAACAACTATTATCATGTAAATAAAATTATGTATAGCTAGGGCATTATGGTCATTTGAAAGAGAACCAAGGATGTTGGTAGTTTGGATTATTGAGATGACTCGGTACTGACCTTATCTTTTTTATATTCCATAGGTTGCGTTGGTTTCTAAGGGCGAATGGAAAATGACAATAATAGCCGACATTTTGAAATGGTATTTTAGTCATTTCACAAATATTTAAAAAAAAAATTAACCAATCAAGTAAAAAAAGGATCATGATCTTTTTTTTATTTTTTTATTTTTGTGTCTCAGAGGATAACTGGTGATAACTATGTTGAAAATGCCAGTTGGGATACCAAACTGAAGGACATATATACCCTCAATCTTTGTGTTCTAGATGAGGTTATTTCGGCTATTCGATACTCCCATTTACTCAAGTCTTTGTTCTTTTTTTTTTTCTCTTCTATTCTGGTATATTAAAATTTCCTTAAATTTCCTTGTCAAAGTGAACAATTATAAATTAAATAAATAAATATAAAAACATTGGTGAGGAAAAGGAGGTGAAGAAGGAGAAGAAGAATAGCGACCCCTTCTCTTCTCCTCTCTCTTTGGGGTTGTGTCTTCAGACTTCGGAGAGAGAGAGATATATATCGCTCCCAAAGCCTCCAATATATATATTTTTTATATTATTGTTTTCTGCATCTCTCTTTCATTGCAGAAAAACTCGCTGCAAAGAGCAACACAAAGAGCAAAGAAAAGGAGAGAAAGAGAAAGACAGAGAGAGGACAGACAGGAGAGCAGAATTGAACAAGCTTTCAATCCCTCAGAGGGGGAAAACGATGTCTGAGAGATTTACACCCTTTCATACCCTGCAACTCTAAGAGGTATATACATACAGGAACAAAGCTGAAAATGAAAAAGGGCAAAAAAAAAAAAAAAAAAAAAAAATCAAAAGGCTAGCAGCCCCCCCTCCCCCGGCCCAACAAAAGACCCATTTGATGCCTTCTCTTTTTCTCTTTTCTTTATATATATTTTTTTCTCTTCAAAATCATATCTTCTGCAATCTTGTTTTCTAACTCAATTTCCATGATGGGTATTCTTTATTTCTCTTCTTTCTGACTGATCCATGGCCAAATTTAGCAGCTACGAGGAAAGGAAGTGGAACAGAAGATGATGATGATGAAGAAAACACTGATATGGGAATAGCAACACCACCAATTCTCTCTCACTCGAAGGCTCACCACTCAATTTCCATCTCCGACAAGCCCAATTCCGCAAATTCTATGTCCCAAGATTACCACCAAGGTATCTTCAGCTTCTCGAATGGGTTCGAGAGATCGGCCATGACCCACCAACAGCAGCAGCAACAACAGCAGCAGCAACAGCACATAGCTCAGCAGATCCGGCGTGATAAACTGAGGGTCCACGGTTTCGAGCCTCCACCGCCATTAGTGGCGATAGAAGAAGAAGAATCTGGCGGTCTTCCTGCGGTGTACGAGACGGCCGGGATGTTGTCCGAAATGTTCAATTATCCAACCGGCGCCGCAGGCAGCGCCGAATTGTTGGAGCAACAGATACAACAAAATTATCGAAGCCCGCGGTCACAGCAGCCGACGGCAGCGGCCGGAGTAGGCAACGAATGGTACGGAAACAGACAAGGGATGGTGGTTGGGGGCTTGGGACAGTTGGGTGATTCAAAGGGTCAAAACGTCAATCAGATTGCAAGCATTAATGCGGACTCAGCAGCTGCCATGCACCTTTTCCTCATGAATCCACAACCAAGATCACCTTCTCCTCCTCCTCCTTCAACTTCTTCTACACTTCACATGTTGCTCCCAAATCCATCTACTTCTCTTCAAGGGTTTCATCCAACAGCAGGAGGAGGGGCGGCCTTTGGTAGTAGTGTAATTAATCCTCCATCACAATTCACATGGTTTCCCGAGAGTGGCCATGAAGGAGGTAACACAAGTGAAATTGGAGGGGTTGTAGAAGGCCAAGGCCTTTCGCTATCGTTATCGTCATCATTACAGCATTTGGAGGCGGCGAAGGCCGAGGAATTGAGGATGGGAGATGGCGCGGCGATGTTGTTTTACAATCAAGGAGGGCCGGGGTCATCGTCCGGCTCATCAATATCCGTATAAAAATTTGAGTGGACATCACCAGCCAGTACATTTGCAAGGGGGATCAGTGGGTCAGAATCACCACCAGGTTCATGTCGGGTTTGGGTCTTCTCCATTAGGGGTGGTGAATGTTTTGAGGAATTCTAAGTATGTGAAGGCTGCCCAAGAATTATTGGAAGAGTTTTGCAGTGTTGGGAGGGGTCAGTTCAAGAAAAACAAGTTTGTTGGCAACAGACACAGCACAAACCCTAATTCCAATACAGGTGGTGGTGGTGGTGGTGTTTCTTCATCTTCTTCAAAGGATCTCCCTCCTTTGTCAGCTGCTGATAGAATTGAGCATCAGAAAAGGAAAGTCAAACTATTAACCATGCTTGATGAGGCATGTAATCTCTTTCCCTCCCTCCCTCTCTCTCAATAATCTTGAGTACAGTCATCGTGACCCAATCTTCTTATTAATTTAGTCCAATGTTTTTCTAAGCACCGGGACAAACAGAAAATTCCGGCAAGTTTCCAGGAATTTATTTTTATTTTTATTTTTATTTTTTTAAGACAAAAAATTTTCTAGGCACGCATAGAAAAAAGCCGGCGGTTGGAATAGGGCTCCATAGGATCAAGTTGGTTGAGTATGATTAGATATGAATTGTATATATGTAACTTGTATGTATATTTTTAAATTTGAGTGATTCTATTAGTGGAGTGTTAGGGTACCTTTGGATTTTGGTTTGGTGAAAACATGAGACAGTACCATTAGAGGTATGTGTCCAGCAAGAAACGGACGCTCCATCTGATTAGGGGAAGGATGACCCATTAAGTCCCTATATATATAATATAATATAATATAATATAATATAATACGTATAGCAAGTTTTTTTAAAAAGGAATGCTACTGCCCCAAGAGATCCATATCCGTCATAGTAACTATTGCACACTAAGCCATTTAATTTATTTATTTTTTTAATCTAAGTTGACTTCTGGGGATTGTTTTCTTCTCTTTCCTTTCTTTTTTATTCATACACACAAGCCTCTCAATGTATTTGGCTGTATTGGGAAAAGAGAGAGAAAGGAAAAGAAACAACGCAAGGATATTCTGTGTTCCCATTAACAATGATTTCACTGTACCAGGCTCTTTGATTTACGCATTTATTCGTCTTCCTTTGGGTTACCCTTTAAGGCCAACAAAGTCCTCCCAATCTAATTGTAGGGTTTTTTTTTATTTTTTTTATTTTTTCTCAAAGAGGTACATGGTACATGGTCTTTCTCTTCTTCTCCCAGTTCAATCACCATATCAAAGTCATTACCATGGTCTCAACTAACATAATTTGGGTTTTATGATTAGAGACTAGTACAATAAACACTTAATACCATAATTTCTGATTTTATGACACAATTGGGGTCTTTCTTTTTTTTTTTTTACTACATCTCTAGACCTCAATACAGATAGTTTGGAAAATTGTGTATAATTAATTGAAAAAATTCTTAATTATCATCTTGTGGGTGTGTTTAATTTCATTGGTTGTAGGTGGACCGCAGATATAACCACTACTGCGAACAAATGCAAATGGTAGTAAACTCCTTCGACTTAGTGATGGGATTTGGAGCGGCAGTTCCTTACACCGCCCTCGCGCAGAAGGCGATGTCACGGCATTTCCGGTGTTTGAAGGATGCGATATCGGCTCAGTTGAAGCACAGCTGTGAGCTATTAGGTGAGAAAGATGCCGCGGGGACTTCTGGCGTGACCAAGGGAGAGACTCCGAGGCTGAAGCTGCTGGAGCAAAGCCTGAGACAACAAAGAGCCTTTCATCAGATGGGTATGATGGAACAAGAAGCATGGAGACCCCAGAGAGGCTTGCCTGAACGTTCTGTCAACATTTTGAGAGCCTGGCTTTTTGAGCATTTCCTTCACCCGTACGTTCTTGCCTCCTTTCCCTTTATTACTGTACAATCTGCACCATCTTCCTAATGAAAATGAAGAAAGTTTCTACACAAATATATATATATATATATATATATATATATATATTGAGAATTTTACTATAAGGTGCATATGATGTAAGTGCAATTCATCGGTACAATCCACCAATATTGTACCTGATTTAACTCATACCACCCACTTTGCATCTTATGATAAAAGAAGCAATAGAGTTTTTTTAGCAATGAATGAAACAATGATTGCTGTGAAAATGCATAAGCATATTACAATTTTTTTTTAATTATGAAAATAGAATATTATTATGGCAGAAAAGGAGTACTACATCCTATATAGTATATATTACAAAATCATCGGTGACATAATGATACTTTATTAGTTAACTAGGGTATACAAAGGCAATATTTCTTCTTTGTCGACCTTTCTGAGTAATGTTTAAAGGCACAGTAATGCAATGTCCTTGGATGTTGTCTGGTCAGATAAAGCTGAAAAAAGGCTTCTCCATTTGCCCACTGCCTTAATTCGTACCTCGCTGACACCTGAAAATTAGTTATGATCGAAAAAAAAAAAGATCAACCCCATCAAACTATAATTTCTCTCTCCCATACACAGTAATATAATAGGATAGAAGATATGAGAGCGATGAGTGGGTGCAGGTGTCCTCTTTACTTCTGCTGGCGCTGCTGTTTTTGATCTAAACTCTTAGATTCTCACGCCCATGCAGGAAAAAGAGTAAAAGAAAGTTTTAATTCAACCTAGGGGTACATAAAAGCTTGATGTCGCTTTATACGGTTTTTCAAGCAGGGACTCTGATGTCATTTTCTGGTTTCTTTATCAGGTATCCAAGCGATGCAGATAAGCACCTGTTGGCTCGACAGACTGGTCTATCAAGAAACCAGGTTTGTCCTTCTCCTCAATCATGAGAAAAACTCATACGGTGCTGTCATGCGATTGATCTGATATTATAAGTGATAGTAAAAGAAATTAAGATTATCAAAGTATTTTTTCTTCATAATTTTATTTTACTTTACTCTCATTAATCTATGATACTGACTAACCGTGTCACAAGAAAGAATTACTCTTTTATTACCCTTAGCTAGCTCTTTTAATTAACCCTTGTTCAAACAAAACATTAATACAGTAAGAGAGAGAGATTCTTTTTCTGGGTTTGCTGAGCTCTTTCATTAATAAAGCACAGTTAAGAAGAAGAGGAAAAAGAAACCTACCCGTGGAAGTGATGGTTCAGCAAGTTCACTTGCACTTCCATGGTTTTGGGGTTTTCTTGCTATTAGAGAAGAAGCATAAGTTCTCTTTCCTTTCTCTTTTTTTTATCTTATTATCTCTTTGGATACGTTTTCTACCATGACATAAATTCTGGAATAGTGAAGAAAATCCTACAGATAATAAGAAGAGCAGATGCAAGTACAGAATAGATGAGACATGAGAGCTTTGCAGAGTTTTGCAGCTTTGCTTCTCTCTTTCTCTCTCAAAACAAGACGATAAAAACCATAAAGACACGAAATTCAATTTTTGTACGTACTTGAAATTTGAATTAGCACTAGGTTTCTTGTGTTTTTTTCATTCTTCCTTTCACTTTTACCAGAAGTATGGGATCTTTATTATCATCATTGAAAGAAATTCATTACGTACTCATGCAGTGATGTAACTGGGTGTACTGGTTCATTAGGTCATTAATCTTGCAGCACCCCATCTCGATCTTACTCTCTCTTTTAGTCTTGGTTTCATTTCATCTTAACCATGCACACATGCTCAAAGGTGTCATGACAATGTCCAACACGTCACCTCTTTTCTGACCTTTATTTTTTTCTCTTCTTTTAATAATTTCTCTTTTCAAAAACCCAGTTGTTATGTTATTATATCTATGTCATGTTATAATATCCATGCTTCCATTTTAATAATCATATCAAATTGGATAATAAGAACAAAAAAAATATTATTATTATTATTGTTATTATAAGTTTGGTTTTTTCTGCATTAATTATTTTCAGGATAATGTTATTTCATACATATTCTCTCATTTATTTATATGTAACATTTTCTTCTTATTACATACTAAGTATCATATGATTGCTTTCATTTATACACTTTTAATACGTAAAATAAGTGATAAAAATAGATGAAATAATATTTTTCCTTATTTTCGTTGTACATGAGAAACCAAAAGCAAAAACCCATCTTTGTGGAGGACAGTGATATGGAGTCATAAAGGATGACCCACTGACCCCAAAAAATAAGCTGTTTAAAAGGCCAAATATATCCTTCTCATTTGTCCAGTATGTAACAATGTTCTAGAAGGGTCATGATTGTCTTTTCACTATGATGGACTTTCAATCACAACGTAATTACTACTCCATAAGAATAAGAACCAATATTGTTCACATGGAAAAAAAAAAAAAAAAAATACCCCTTCTGCTGCATGGGGTAAAACCCTGCAACAATCTGATCATCTTATTAATCCTTTGATGATTTGGGTTTTTTTCTATGGTATGTTTTTCAGGTTTCAAACTGGTTCATTAATGCCAGGGTTCGGTTGTGGAAACCCATGGTAGAGGAAATGTACCAACAAGAGAGCAAAGATGACGAGGCAGAAGAGAGAGAAAAGCACCAACAAAGCAGTGGCCTTGCACAAACACCAACGCACACTACAGCAGCAGCAGCAGCAACGACAGCATCCACCACAACAACAACAACAACTACAGCAACAGGCAAAAGATCCGAAATCAATGCACCCGAAAACGACCCTTCACTCGTTGCAATCAATAGACAATGCTTCTCGGAAAACCAAGCAAAACATGCCAACTCCTCCTCCACTATGCCCACCGCCATTATGGCTACCTCCACACCTACAATCACCAACACCACCTCCACCTCCACCACCGTACCACCACCCGTATCCCAATGTTTTCCGACGACCCATGAGTCAGAACTGCATCATAGACTGGCTGTTGAGGATACCTGTCGCCGTGGCAGCATGGTAGCAGCGGATTACGGGACCACCTCTGGTAATGCTGACATTGGGTCAACACTTATAAGGTTTGGGACCACGGCCGGTGATGTGTCGCTCACTCTCGGGCTACGCCATGCCGGAAACATGCCGGAGAAGAGTCCTTTTTCAGTTAGAGACTTTGGGGGCTGCTAAAAAGCTTCTATAATGGACTTAAAGAAAGAAAGAAAAAACCTTTTGCTCTAATTTTCCTTCTTTTATTTTATTTTTTTTGGTTTTAATTTTAATCCATTCTATTAAGAAAATACATCATGAGAAACGTAGCATTAAGGTAGCTAGTGGCCTAGCTGTATAAGGTCTATTGTAATTGTATAGTACATTGTTTTGCAACTTCTGGTTTTATGTACTTAAGGTTTTGTATTTTATTATTGCTAAGGAAATATGAAATCATGTTTAGACAGACATATATATATATATATATATATATATATATATATATATATATTTAGAGAGAGATAGAGATATGCATTTACTCTTAATGGGTATTGAAGGATTTGATTTTTTTTTTATAATAATAATGACAAAACCCTAGAGATGGACTATTTATCTTGAGCATTGTGATGTATTGACAGCTCCCTACTTGTAGTAAAAGTTGGATGGAGTGGGAGGAGGGGGGCCACCTATAGCTTCACCTATGGGTTAGGGTGGAGGTTTGACTACTAAAAAACAAAATAGTGAGATGTTTGCAAATTTTAATTTAAAAGCTTGAAAAATTATTAACAATAACTGCTAAAAATATGTGGACTGAAAAAACTAGCATCATCAAAATACGGTATCATCAATCTTTAGGTCTTCCTATTTTCTTTTTAATCCTTCATTTTACTGTAGTGATTAATCTTACATATGATTGATAATTCCATTTAACCAACTTTCTCTCATCCAGGCTCCAGCCGAAGAGAAAACAATTTGCTCGCAACAAACCAAAACAAGGAAATTATTTTAAAATCAAATATTTGCAATTTTCACAGGATTATAACTCATTGGCATCTTTCGTTTTATCAAATAAGTTAACCAATGAAACAGTCACAACATTATTATTGTACCCTCAAAAACTCAAGGAGTCCATTATGCAAAAGATAAGAAACTCCCTAAAAAGAAACCAAAGCAAGGAAAAAAATTTAAAACTATAGATCAGCATTTATACACTGAATTATTGCTTTTTGGGTTTTCCTTCTTGTTTGATCAAATAATAAGTTAACCAATGAAACAGTGACAACGTAATGTTGAATTTCTTTCACAAGAAAAAGTAAATAATAAAAGTTGAGTGAACCCTTCATCATCGTTACAACAATACCCTCCTTCAACAGCAACATTTTAGAGCCATGTTTTACTCTCGTAATGCACGAAGTGGGGTGCCAAACATTTGTTTTGGGTGGAAGATTTAAATCATGATATGAGTTAATATCATAAGCTAGATTATGGTTGCTAGCTATCACCTACATATATGTCCTTGATCTTTGTTTAATTTATTAAATGATTTTAGACCACAATGCTACTTGCTCTTAACAATGCATTTAATTTCCAATGTAAATTTTGGTTATTATTGGGTATACATAATAATGCATATATATATATATTGAGAAAGAAATTAAGTACAGAGAGAAAGAAAAGAAATTTTAAATCTAGCCTGAGAAAATGTTCATGCTATCATATATATATATATACACACACACACAACTACCAGCTTGTCAATCTTCTATCTATTTTAGCTAGCTAATTAAAACTGTGCTAGATTTCATATGTTACCCAATAACCGACGGCGTCGATTCCTTGAAACCCAAAACAATGTTTTGCGAAGCAACAATTACCCTTTACCTAATTTGTTGCTTTTTGTTTCAGAAACACATATACTAACCAAAAACAAAATGCATGTCCTACACTTAGGTTTTACTCACAGTTTCTGCTGCAACAACCAGGTCCCTTTCAAAATACAAGGTATATGATTTCATACAAGAAAGTTGTAAAAGAAATATATATACCACAAATTTTTTTTGGGTATATGACACGATGCAGCAACAATCAAATCGCTTTCGAGCTTTAACAAAACAATCCCTATGAAGCTCAAAATGTCCCTCTTTTCTTTCTTTTTTTTCACATATGTAGGTATCAAGCAATGTCATTTTCAAATGTGTGTGTATTATATATTCCACTCCTTTGATGAAAGGGAGGTGCTAAAGGAAAATAACTGAGCCCTCTTAACAAGAAGCCCACGTTTAAATGTATGTAGTGCCCTATGGAAACATCCCCATTGAACCTCTAGCAATGCTGAAAACTACAGGCACCCAAGGTAGCATTCACCCGGTCCCCTCCTCTCATTCCTCCTTATCTCTTCAATTCCTAGATGTATGAGAATTCTCACCGCGAAGTCGTAGAATATATATGTCTAGAACCTCACTGAACAAGCTGCATGTGCTTTTCATTTTTATTTTTTTATTTTTGGGTGGAGAGAGAGAGAGAGAGAGAGAGTATGATGATTCTTATCAAAAGTAAGTGGGACATTTAAGTGAGTTGTAATGCCTAAAATTCATTCAATATGATATGAATGCACCTAGCTTTCTGGTGGGTAGCCTTTATGAAGATGGATCATGTCACCGGGCCTGCCAGTGCCATGGGATCGGACCCTAGCTATTCTCATCAATAAATTAAATAAAGAAAGGTTTTTTCATTTTTTGTAGTATACGGATACAGGTTTTCCAACTCCCACAACGTACAGAATGGTCTTCTTGTCTTACTCACTCATATGAGTAACAAAAATTAAATGTGAAGAAAGAGACCAATGATGACCTGTTTTTTAAAATATAAAAAAAAACAAAACAAAATTTAAAAATTAAAATTGAAAACAGCCCAGGCCCAGTATGCATAACGAGTGGGCCCCACCTAATTTGCTGAAGAAAGCTACCCGTCGGATGCACTCCAGGGACAGTGTACCAACCAAATGTTTCCAGTGGGGCCCACACATGACAAGAGAAATTGGACGCGCAATGCTGTTTGGGCTTGGGCCCACTTGAGTTGTGCCATGCTCCGCAGCAAATTTAGTAACTGATTTGAGTACAATGGCAAGAAACGGAAGGCCTGTAAATAACCTCAGCTTAGGCGACTAATAGATTGTTTAAACTTAACTCAATAATTTTGAACCCAATCTACCCTTATCCCTAAATCCCTCAATACCAACAAATGAATATCAATACTTTTCCATAAGTTTGAACCTAATTTCACACTCTGTAAGTGAAAAGAATGTTACTACGCTATCATGTCAATCGGCAAACTCAACTCAATAAATTAATGAGTTTAAAAAATAAATAAATAAATAAATAAGTTTAGCTCTTTTACTTTAGCAAATTTTGATATATATCTATATCTATATCTATACTACCTATAAAAAGATGAATGTAAGAAAAACTTTTGATTGACTAATATACCCTTATTTTAATTTTTAAATATACAATTACCAACCCTTCTGCATATATAAGAAATATAGTAATATGGAAACTATAATTCTAAAACACATACCTTAATATATAAAACACAAATAGGAATTCAAAGGAAACGAAAACTATAATTCCTATATGATAAATAGAAATATATAGAAATATAGAAACTATAATTCTAAAACACATACCTTAAAATATAAAATATAAAAATATAAAATATAAAATATAAAAAAAATATAAAATGTTTATCTTTAAAAATATTTATGAAAAAAATATAAAATGTTTATGTATTTATTATTTTGTATAACTAATATTATTTGAAAATATTCATGTGCAACGCACGTGTGCTATATCTAGTATATATATATGGAAGAGTTTTAAAATAAGGTATGATTTTGGCTCATTTAACTTCCGAACAAATTCCTAACTTCCGAACAAATTCCTACAAGCCTTGTACCGAATCGGATAATCTCATATCAAGTGGGGACAAAGCAAAGTAAATTGAACAGATATAGATATATGGATCAAAGGGACACAATCTTCTACATAGAATCGGGCAATGAGTAGAACTCAGAACCACATTTTCACATCCTTTTTATTTATTTATTATTATATATAATTGTTAGATCTTATAAATCTGCAGGTTTAAGAATAATGTAAAAATTAATGTATCTGATCCACGATGGTAGATTGCAGTGTTATGCAAAAAACTGTAATAATCATACTTGAACTGCATTGATAAAAAGTGATTCTTCTGAGCCCTAGATGCAATTTTCCAGTCAAAATATGAGAATTAGGGCATCATAAGTCTAAGTGGTCCTGCATGCTCCAGCCTACAGCCCTTTGTGACTAGTGATTGAAAAAAAAACAAAGTATCTTTTCCTATTTTAGGCCTCAGTTAGAGTTGATTGTTTGGCTGTACTAGTAGTAACACAAAATGCAATACAAGTCTATTCATATACATCCATCACAAAGCCATAAATACTACAAAATATTTTATGGTAAACGCAATTTTTTTTTTTTTTTTTTCTGAAGTTTTACTTCCCAAAGGGAAAAAAAAGAAAAGAAAAAAGGGGGCATTATTGCATTAATGATAAAGGCTCTTCAAATTTATTGCGTTCAAGGTGTAATTTCCTGTATGTTTGATAACAAAAGGACACATTAAAGAAGTGTCCGTACAATATTTTTGGTATTGGTCTTGCATTATGTATTTTTTGGTCCATGGACTAGAGGGAGATTGATACGTACTTGCATCTCATAGAGAGGGGGGAGGGGGTGATGATTGATGCATGCCTCCATTAAGATCCTCTCTTGTGCATCACATGCTTTGAGCTGCATGCATATATTACACGCTATTTAGTGCTGCATCTCACATGTCTAGGTTTTACTATTGTTGGGAAATTTTTTTCTCAATAAAAAAAAAAAAAAAGAAACGGATTTTCTCACTCTTCCTCATATTTGGTAATGAAGTGGCGAAAGGACAACATTGTGCTGTGAAAGGGTTTGGTCCGTGACACATGGCATTGTTATAGCCTTATAGGCCTAACAAAATTAATATCAATTTTTACTCAGTGAAAAATACCACTTACTGTTAATTTTTATCTTCATCCCACCCTGTGTGTCCAGGCTATAAAAGGAGAAAACCGGGATTTAAAATATGAGAGAGCATTCTTTTCTCAGGGTTGTCTGGTTTGTGGGTCTTCAAGGATGAATTAATATGGACTCAATCCACCTTCCACTACTGGACCTAAGACAGCCCATTTCAAAACATGTTGTTGGGCCTGGCATACCAAATCCCAAATCCTGTCAGAATACTTTTTTTTGCTTATAGTCATGGCCTGAGAACCTTATAATTTGCTTTTATATGTGACTAGGAGAACGATTGACTGAACTGCAGGGTGGAAACGGAGGAAGAAATAATGCTGATTGCATGGCCTCTATTCCACCTTTTGCAAACATAAATATCCAAAAAATCCCTAACAGCACAACTCCACTTCTTTTTGCCAAAAAATACTCTTACCCCTTTTTTTTTTTTTTTTTTTTTTTTTGGGTACAATGGGAAGGGTTCGAACCCCTAATCTATACTACTCCTATCATTTATCCCACTCTCCCTCATCACTAGGATATCCTAGTAGCGCTAAAAATAAAAATAAAAAAAATAGAAAAAAAAAGAACTATACTTCTACCCTGCAATTAAGAAGAACACAGTAATTTAAAGTAGAGATATTGAAGAAAGAACTGAGCTTTGCAGTTAACAGACAAATGGAGATGTTTTTTCATCCTTCCAGCAACAATGGATATCGAACAGGGTAAGCCCAATTTCAATGTCCATTAATCATACCTTTGTAGGATTAGATCCTTGAGGAAGTATTAAAAGAATCACCTTAGGTCTCACCATAATCTTCCTCGATGTCAAGAACCTTCCATGTTGCACTTAGGTCTCCACAATGAGGAGAGAAAACATCTACTATGTCATATTTTTACTGCAGAATTAAACAAAGAGGGATCATATATTAACAAAAAAAATATTACAAGAGACTTTCACCTTTCTACATGTTGGAACAACCAAGGAAACCCAGCACATGTATTAAGTTTTATGACTATCAGCAACTAAGAGATAACACTTGGAATCAAATCTGAGACATTGTGACTAAAGATATCATGACCTATGATTTCTCAGAAGATATAGCACTAGATAGAGAAAAAAAAATGCCTGAAAGAATTCAAAGAGCGGATCTAAATAGTTGGGATACGGCTTTGTGGAGTTGAGCAGCCCTTCACAAGCAGAACTTGCTGTAAATGAATATAAAAAACTGCATAGAGCCTGTTTCAAGGGTAACTGAAGTACACCCAGACACTATAAAATTTTTGTTATGAGATGGATTCATGGATAGATAAGTTAAATTTCACATGTACTAGAAAACAGCTCGAATAACTAATTTCTGAAGAAAAAGTGCATTAAATAATGCGTTTGTAAAAGAACAAATATTCAACTCAAAAGTAAATTCACACGAAGCCACAACTCCATACATTTTTTTTCCCAAGATTTCTACATAATCAACCCACATTCATCAATTCAAAAGAAGTTCCATATACTCTGTACTACATTCCCGGCAGGAAATTTCACATCCAAGGTTTCAACCAATATTTATCAGTGTTTCACCTCCCAACAGATCTGCCATGTTGGCAATTGCTAGAAGAGTAATTCATCCAACATTTACTGTTCTTCTCATACCTTTCAGTGTTAGAACTCACCATACTGTAATCCCCATCAAATTAACATATAACATCATTACTTCCATCACTCGCATTTATCCTGTTTTTGGTATACTACCTTGATGTCATTGAGCTATCTGACTGGAGTAGATTCCCTTGTGATTCAACATAAGGCCTAATGAAAGTCCTCCTCCACCAGACCTCAAACGCTCTCTGAAGATTCGGGCAGTTATCACCAGCCTTCAAAAAACTGCCCAACCAAGAAAGCAAAATACTCTGCTGGTCCTCTAGAGGCAGCGTCAGAATTGTTCTACCGATTCCTTCCTCCACAACCTTCCGATCAAATGACCTGCAGCCATGTTGTAACCAGCTGTAGTCATTGATCAAAGGCTGTAACCAGGTTTGTAACAACAATTGACGGGTGTCCTTCGATGGCAGCAGCTCTCCTCTTCCAATACCAACAAACAGCCTTGCCGTAATGCAGCTAACATGGTGGCGCGTCACGATAGGCAGCTTTGTGTGTAGGGATGCTAACTCTTGCTGTCTAGCCCACATTAGAGCAAACTCATCCGCTGCTTGCCTGTCAGCTAAAATCTCAAGCAACCATGAGAGGTTATCAGCCTCAAGAGTTATTTGCTTCACCACAGGTTCTTTGATGTCCATGGGCTTATCAGTAAACCCTGGTTCAGCAGCTTGCCTGAACATAGACAACAGTGAACTAAAGCAGCTTCTGCATGAGCTGTAAATTGTTTCATTGCAGATGTCGGCTGAGCTTGCATAGCTTGGGAGACTGTTGTTCTCCCTAAGGAGTTTCAATACTACCGATTTCATCTCACGGCGGCCCCTTTCCTCACTACTCTTGAGAACCAGTTCCATTATATGGAAAAGTGTGTCTTTAGGGGGTTTGGAGACATCAGAAGAGACTCGTTTCAATACTGGCGTGACCCCAATACCCTCACCTTGGAGGCGTAGAACTGAAGAGACCACCTTCTCTTCTTCTTCTTCCCCAACCCAAGGGACTGCTTCCAAGTATTCCAAACATGACTGCATGCATGAGCTGAAGCCAAGTAGTTCTGCAACCTACAAAACAGTTCCAATCCAGTGAGGTATGACCAATGTAAAGAAAGACATTTCACAACTTTCAAACGTTTAGTTGAACATCAAAGAAATAAAATATGAGTAGTGCATCCAAGAAAAAAAAAACACACTAATTGATTAAAAGTTTAATATATATATATATATATATAATCAGCAATATGGCATGTGTGTGTGTGTGTGTGTGAGAGAGAGAGAGAGAGAGAAAGAGAGAGAGAGTCACCAACGAGACACTATGACCAAGGACGTCAAATGTCCAAATAGGTGACTACTCCTACTGGAACTCATATTATAATCAAAGTAAAATGAAGCTGAATTGTAATAATATGGCACTACACAAGGTATATTTATGCATATATCATTGACTACCATCGATTCTCATATCTCTCAACTACTTTAAATGTAAAAAATTGCTTTACTCTATTCTAATAACAATCTGCACATAAATGACATGGCCACCCCTTAGGTTTTTTACTATCACCGTTGAAATGCATAGCAAGTGCCACACAATAGTATAACAAAAAAGTAAGCCGATTAAGTTTGTATCTTTTACTATCACCGTTCAAATGCATAAAGTTCCACACAATAGTATAACAAAAAAGTATGCCGATTAAGTTTGTATCACCTACGTTTTAATTTTTTGGGCTAAGAACCTACTTTTTCTACCCTATTTAAACCTTAAGGACCTAGAAGCAAACATGATTATCTATGTTTACATGACATAAATATTCAACAATGAGCTGACATGTGGCATCTAAAGTCATTTATTTAACTAAAGCTAAGTGGGTATCAAGGCAACAAGGGCTTGGAGTAATTTGACACTTGAGGCCTGTCCCTTACCCTTTCTCTGAGCCCTAACCCTCATAAGCCTACTAGGAACAAGACCTGAGAGGGCAATTTAAGGCTCGACGCAAGCTAAGGCTCTAAAGAATGCTGCCTTGACTCATTCCATTGGGATAGCTTGAGGGTATTGGTGACTAGAGCAACGGCTAACCAAGCTTGTTGAGCAGCTCATGCTATAACTGGGACAACATGCCTTCTGCCTTCGTCGTTAGGGGGGGAAGATGTCCATATTGTCTGTTGGACACAGGCCATGCACAAAGCAGGCTCATGAACCTGCAGCTACAAAAGCCCATAGGCACTATAAGTGGGATGTGCAGCTGTTAGCTAGATAATTCAACCAATAGAATTCCGCCACATAGAGGGGCCCCAAATTCCTATATAAAGGTCATTCATGGCTCATTTACAAAGATTTATTACTTTGAAATTACAAGGACCAAGAACATTCTCATTCTTT
Organism: Liquidambar formosana; assembly: GCA_039720395.1. Taxonomy (NCBI): domain Eukaryota; kingdom Viridiplantae; phylum Streptophyta; class Magnoliopsida; order Saxifragales; family Altingiaceae; genus Liquidambar; species Liquidambar formosana. Next base: position 38,719,700 of record CM077824.1, on the reverse strand, counting down.
GGATCCTTTCATCCTGTCACACCTCAAGGTTTCTGCTTTGCAGCACCCTCTTGCAATTTCATCAACTCAGACGTCACTAACTTGAATAGTTCATCTTTCACTCTCCTACAAGAACCTACGCATCAACAATCGACAAGCAATGGTATTTTCCCTTCACAAAAAAGGACTAAGGCCCATATACAAAGTATACCAAAAGTATACCCAATCAAGCTTCCAAAAAACTATAGAAGCATGGATTCCCTAAAATTCTGGAAGTTCGTCTGTTCAACTAAAAACTAAGGAAAGCTACTGCCTAATGGGCAGGATTCTAAACAAGAGATAAATTTCTCCCCTCTTTTGATGATTTCTTCTAGCAGGATTCTACACACTAGGTCCTGGCAGATTCTGCCAGTGGGCGTTATGGCCCTATCCCCATTGATTTCGGCTATCTTTAAAGCCTTTTTTACTTGGATTGTGTGCGGTCCATTTGTCCAAGGCCCATGCAGAATTATAAGGCTCATCTTGGGCTATTTCGGATCATGGATGAAAAGAATCCAGTGAACTGTCCACTTCGTAGGCTTAATCGACTATTTGCTTAACTACATCTATTTAACAGTAAAACTTTCTCTGCCGACAGCCACCAAAATCTTGGTGAACATAAAGTAATAGTATGCATAGGAGTCTAAATTATCAAAAAATGAAGGTGCAACCAGCAATTTCACTCGTCTATGCTAAAGTTTCCACATTAGAAAAGGTTTGCAACAAAGAAAGCATTATGCTTTAGTTTTGAGGCACCATTAGTGACATAATTGAAAAATACATGGACTATAACCTACATGCACAAAATACACCATTGCCAATATGCTAGAGTAAGGGAAATCATAATTTGAGATTCTCCCATAACATCTGTAAATGTCTTTCCAAATGGGTGAGAAGATCCAAAGCTAATGAGTTCAGCATCATATAAACATCGGAAGGATGTTCTCATATATTACAAGGCTACAGCATACTCCATGAAAGTCTGGTAATTTGAACTACCCTAATATCCATGAACAAAAAAGAAAGAGAATCTATAAACAGATCAATGAAACAACAGTTGAAAACAATTAAGAGAACATTTAATATGGTTACCAAGCTACAATAACAACAAAACATACACGGCTTAATTGCAGTCAACGAGTAGTTGCAAATATAAAGAAGGAATGAATTGCATTGTTCTCCAAATTACCTTGAGAATACGAAGAACTCTCGAAACACTTTGCTTGATCAACCTCTGCCTCATTTCTTTGCAATACATTAGTCCCACAGTTTCAACATAAATTTCAACATCCTCACAATCATCAATTTCAAGACAGGACAAACCAGACTGTTGTTCGGAAAGTTTGTCCGCGAAAAAACCGCTATTTTCCATGAGAACATTTTTGTGGACGCTCAACTTCACGCAAAATCCCTGCTTCCCAAGCAAAATTACCTTCAAATCACTGGTTCCAGGTTCGCCAAACTCAATCGCCACCTTCCTAGGCAAATTTTCTAGTCTTGGGTCTTGGCGCTCTCTCAGTACCCACAGACGCACTAAGACCAGGTGTATCAGGATTGAATGTTCTTTGATCATCAGAAATAACTCCTGATCTCGTTGGTGTCAGTGTTGGTTTTTTCTCAGTCAGTGGGGTTTGCTTCTTCTGAACAGTGGTTTTGGGTGGTGGTGAGGAGGATTTGGGTTTGTTCAAGGGATTTTGTGTTTTCAAAGTCTTTTGAAACACAACAGGAGAGGGACAGCACCAAAAACCTTCTGGGGTCACAGCAATTGGAACATTTCTGATCTTAGTTTGACCTTGTTCTACCCTTGTAAGTCTAATTTCAGCCATATTTAATAAGCAATTACAGCAAAATTCAGTCAAGATATGACATTGACAAAAAAACAAGGCTGTGGAGGGACCCCAAAGGATGATAAAGTAGTACTTCAAATTTCTCTAGAGACAACAAACCAATTTGTCTTGAAAATGGCACAAGAAAATATTTACTACAAAAAATACAAAAGTCTACTATTTGAAACCAAAAATGATCTTCTTCTCCGACTCTAGCTTAATTGTATCTTAGAATACATATGCATGAAAAATGAAAAGTTGAGTTTTTTAAGTTGAAATTCAAGAACCCTAAATTCAAAAATACTTCCTCAACGATAAGGATTGCAAATCATTAAAACTGCATGACACCTAAAATGTGATTTCACTTCAAAAACAATTACCTAAAATTCAAAACACCCTGATATCATAAATGCCCCAAATTCAAAATAAGCAGAAAGACGAGAAAAAACAATTTAAAAGTGAAAAGAAATGTAAAAATCCTTCAAAAAATGTTATTCCTATCTTCGGAGAGACACAAACATCTCTCACAGAAATGCACAAAAAGCACACATATCAAGTACAGATCAAGTCCCTCAAAAAAAAAAACCCACAAAATATATGACACAAATCACAAAAGAGCATGAAATGGTTCTTCTTTATACCCAACTCCAAGAACCTTAAAACCCAAAAGAGCAAAAAACTCACCAAGAGCTGAGTACTCTGCAATTTCTGTAAAAACCCATCTCTTATCTCTTATTGTTTTAAGCCCAAGAGTGTCTATAAAATGATTGAACGGAGCTCCGGTGTCAAGCATCAAGGGAACCAGTGAACAGAGACTTGCAGATAGAGAGGGAATAATGAGTGTCTGTTTCTCTTTAATTTGTAAAGAAAACCCACACAGAACCAAAAGTAAAAACAAAAGAAAGTGTTGGTTGCTATGCGGGTTGTGTTTCCTGCCTTTTTTTACCAGTGTGTCTATGGATGCTTTTGAGATATTATGAATGTGGGTCTGAAGATTGCATGCTGTCCCTGCAACTATTCGCTTTTCTTTCTCTCCCTCTCCCTCTCGCTCTCTCTCTCTCTCTCTCTCTCTCTCTCTCTTTCACAATGATCAAACAGGCATGCCATATTCCTGTATTTCATCTTTTGCATTTCTTCCCCCCACTTTTTTTTTTCTTTTTTCTTTTTTTTTTTTTTTCCCTATTCTTGTTAATTTGGTTTGCCTTTTTCTTATATCTATCTTTATTTACTTATAGTATCTGTTGCTTTTTTGGACCATTGCAGCATGACCTTGGCTAAAGGGCAGACCCCATCATTTTCATTAGTGTGTTTTGTACGTTCCAAATTACTTAAATGCCCTCATGATTTTTTGCTAAAGAAGGATTGGAAGGTATGATGATGGTACTGCCATTTGAGTATCCTTGGCACTAGGAGTTGAGAAGTTGAGATAATGATTATGGGGATGAAAATGATGAATGGTCCTAATTACGTAGTGCTGTCTTCAAGTTTGTTTGGTAGTTAGGAAGGAATCTGTTTTGTCTTTTACACCATTTGAAGACAGACACACACAATGTAGATTGATTTGATGGATTGTGCCTATCCCTTGGATTAAGTTGTTCATGAACATTTATTTGTAAAGCCAAAAGAAACATTAATTCTAGAATAAGAAATTTTGTTCTGGTCTGCAGTAGGGAGAGAGAGAGAGAGAGAGAGAGAGCTAAGATGTAAGTATCACACATTCTTGACAAGATTGGCTTTTAATACACACAGAAAAGGTTGAAAGAGTGACTACAATTTTGTGTGCAGTGTTATTTTGGCTACCATTGGAAAATAAAATTGTTTACAGGACAGACTTGCGTACGTATAGCCCAAAAAAAATTATGATTTGTGTCCAATTTTTACAGCCCAAAACAATTTCTATATAAAGAAAAAATTATATATATAAATATAAGGGCAATTTATGATTAGGTATTGTCCAATTGGTGCTTTAGTTTGTCAATGGCATTTGACTGAATTGTTAAGTGTGTAATTTACTTAGTTAGTAAACATTTGTACTATACCCGTATAATACATGTATGTATGTATTTAAAAAAAAAACTCTCATTTGCCGTATAAAGTTTAAACATAATTAAAAATACTCGTTTTTTTGGTAGTAAACATATAGTCCACGTATTTGACGTATTCCGTATTATACTTATATTAAAATACTCTTCATTGTAGTTGACAATTCGACTACAATAATATTGACAATTCGACTCTTACTATAATCATCGACAATATTACTGTCAATATTTAAATATCTTGATTCTTATATTTTTTTGTTAAATCAAGATTTTATTTATAATTTTTATATTATAATTTCTTATCTCTTTATATGATTTTTTTTGGGTTTGTTATAGATTAGATGATGATATCTATTCTTTTGCTATATAGACCACATTTTCTATGATTTTAGGACAAAACCTATAAAATAGATTAAGGGATGGAAATGTGAAAATATATATAGATCAAGACCTATATGCTTATTAATTTTTAGTTATCTTCTTAGTCAAATTCCTGTTTCTTTCTATGTAAATGTAAAAAAAAATAATAATAAAATAGATTATTATTTATGTGATTGATTTTTTAATAATATTTTATGAATATTTAAATAAAAAAATATAAAAATAGTGATTAATAGTGATATATTAAATGAAAAAACATAAAACACTCACGTATTTTTTATCCCAAATTTTTAATTAAGATTCATATTGTACCCGTATATGTACGTATCCGTATTATTTCCATTTCTGTTTTTTTATGCCAAATTTTTCATCATATTTTTGTTAAGAAAAAACGAATTGTACTCTGTACGTATGTCGTCCCGTATTCTCCCGTATTGTATTTTACTAACTATAGTAATTTATAGTTCAAACTTATATAGAAGTATTGATAATTTGATACCTATTTGTTGATAATAAGGGAGTTAAAAACAGGGGTAAGTTCTATCGATTGTAAAAAACAAATAAATAAATAAATAAAGTTTTGTGCTTCAATTTTTACTGATGAGATTATGTATGGATTAAGAGCATTGAAATAAATTTAGGAAAATGTTCCATGTTTTAACTTTAAATCTCAATTTTTATCTCAACTCTCTCACATCATGTTAAATCTATACAAATTTCAAATAAGTATAAAATTTATGTAAATTCCATCCCATATGAGAGAGTTCGAATAAGAAATGAAATTTAGAATTGAGGTGAATAACATTACTAATTAGCATTAATAATGAATCTAAGCTCCTTTAGGATGGATATATGGGGGAATTTTAGATTCATCGTGCTACGGGAAAATAATTACAGTTAAGTGCAAAATTCTAATAACTTCCTAGTAAATGACTATTTACTTAACTAACAATGACTACTAACTGTAATTATTTTCCCATAGGCCGATCAATCTAAAATTCCCCCTAGATATATTCAATTCCTAATTCATAAAGATCAATAATGCAAAATATTATGCATCTTCACTTTGATTTAAAAGGTAAATGATAAGAAACCATCTTAACAGTCTCAGTTTCCATATGTGATCCCCACAATAAAGTCTCTAAATAAACTATTAATCCGTACCATTATAAAAAAAGATGGCCACTAAAAGGACAATGATCCCCATGAAAAAACATTTTCTTTTGCTTTGCAAAATTATATCATACCATTACATTTACACCAAATTGCACATGCATCTTGTTGAAAAGGCTGCATGGGGCTCCAAGTACTTTCACATTAGGCTGTATGGGGCTCTAAGTAATTTCACATACCATCCTAGCAAATTTTTTTTTTTGTTTTTTTTTCCAAAGAAATGCTAGAAAGAAGAGAAAATAAGATTTTGTGTATGAACATAAAAGTTAAGACAGTTTGGAACAACCAAGAATTAAGGCGCTTAGAAATTTTTCATTCTGAAATTGACATGGATGATGATATCTTCTTAAGTCAAATTCTTGCACTAAGCAAATCTGAATTATTTCAAGGGCCCATCATCAAGTATGAAATGTGAAAGGAATGAGTATGATTCAAAGTGCTACAAAGAATTGTGGGGCATTTGTTGATAGTCCATAACATCACCATCAATGGCACAAATTCACATAGATGTGTATTAATATAACCAGACCAAATATCTAAGTAGTTTTTGAATTTCCTTTTTGACTTAGCTTTTTCAAATTTTGTGCTTTTTAAAATAGAAGAAGAAAAAAAAAATATTAAAGCAATGGACCGTGGCTTGCTAAAGTGCAATAATGGAGCTTAATAACAAATGATGATTCGATGGAAAAAGGGTTCACGATATCATCATCAATTATACCAAAAAGAAAACCATATCAAGATGGCCTCGCTGGAAAATTGGCCCACCATGGCATCTCTCCTCATGTGGTAGGTCATGGAATTCGTGTGCCTACAATACCTTTGAAATATCAAAACACGTCCCTGTGACACGTGCCAGATAAATATGATTAAAGCATGCTGCTTTAATCATATCCTCCTAGGGGTCCCCCCAAAATAAAAAAAAGCCAATATGAAAGAAGCCACATCTGACTAATCCAAGGGTAATACTTGGCTCTCACAGTAGAGAAATAATTTTCTTCACTTCCACTTATATTACGCCACATATAATAATTAATTTTTAAAAATATGGATATATAAATACAGATACGTAAACATATAAATACAAATATATAGACACATAATTATATTCATTTGGACACATAAACACATATATATGGACACATAGATGCATGTCTATAATAATATAATATAGGGATACATGTACATAATCAATTCTCATTTGTTTATTATACACATCGTATAATATGACTGGGATGGAGGAACAGTTGCTCCTCCACTGTGAGGAGCCAAGTATTATCCATAATCCAATAGTTGGGTTTACTTCTAAAATCCAGAGAGTAAGTATAGATGGAGAGTCGAGAATTGTCATATCTGTCCATACTGTTCATTGTTTAGGGAATGAGAGGGGTATTCAAACCTTAAGTCGTCTAAATATTGTTCTGATTTATATCTCATTTTATTCTCTAATTTCACTTGAATAATAGTCCATTCTATTCGATCTTAGGGATTCTAGAGTCAGATTTAAACAACATTTTTCTTTTTCTTTTTGTCTAATTTTTTCTTTCTATATTATTACACAGAAGAAGTGCATGCCTCGGGGAACAAACAGACAAAGACCCTCATCGACAACCACTGCAGAAAAACGTACCACATTTTGGCTCACACTAGGCATGACTCCTTCAATACATGTGGCAATGTCTTGGGCAGAGCCTCGGAGAGTTGCTTGCCTTGCCCGCACTTGATTGTCGCACTCTCATTCAAAGCCTAATGCTGATACCCATGTGGTCCTGGTCCTTCTATGTTCCTTTGATAGACTTCTTTGGATCTTTTCCTCCATACTCACAGGTATGATGGTGGCAAGACGAGCTTACACTTGGGTTGCCTCTGCAAAGGCATTGGGAAATACTATCACCACTCTAAAATATGCTACCCGACCCAGTAAATCATGAGAAGCGATGGGCTAAACTATTTATTTATTTTTAAATTTCAAACTCTCTTATCCTATTGCTAAACTTCACAAAGCAAAATATTCACCCGTGCCTAATGTCTACGCCCTCCAAAAAAAAAGGATTCGGATTTGATGCAGTTCGGCTACTTTTACTGTATGGTGTAATAAATGTAAAATCGATGACACGTGGATAAAAATAAGCAATGCAAGATCCATGCAATAACTGCACCAAATCCCAATCCCCAGAAAAAGCCCCGATGTTGGCTCTCTTGAGTCCAGTAACAGAACTATGCAAGATACCTCAAAACAAGAATAGAATTGGACACATTGAAATCCTTCTCTCAATCATTTCTATCAGAAAGTCAAATCTCACCACCAACCAATTGCACTAGCCATCCAAACATGGGCTGTCTTTTATCTTAAACCCAAGAATTCCAACCCATTGTTTGATATCAATTATTCTTTTTGTTCATTTGGCCTAATGCAGACACTAATCCCAATTTCAGTCATTAATTAATTTTTTTAAAAAAAGGGAAACTTCTTGATAACGTTGACAACCATAATTCAATATTATTGTTCCAACCACCACCAAATCCCTTCCCCATACCCTTACCTGCTTTGAATCTGTGGAAAAGAAAAAAAGTAAGAAAATGGCAGCACCCACAAAGCTATTCGGCTTGTGCTCTCTACTAATGGCTTTGCTTTTTGCCTACTTTGCCTCTGTTCAATTAAATGACCATGGTATCCCATCACCTCACTGGTCCTACTTTCTTTTACAAATTCTAATGTTTATCAATGGCTAATTCTCTAAATCTTTGTGTTTTCTCTTCTTGTTGATTGGTACAGATTGGTATTTCTGGTTTCCTCTATATGCTTGTGCCTTTTTGGTTAATTTGATTTATGGGTTCTTCACATTCTCAACAATCAGAAAGATAGCCGAAGTAGCACTTTGGCTTGGAATGTTCTTGTTTGCCAAGGTTGTCGTAGAAGATTTTGTACATGGGATTGCTGGGGTTTGGTCACTAGATTTGAGTGAGAGAGTTGTTAGAGAGAAAATTGGAAGTGGGTTAGTTGTCATTTCCATGTTTCTACAGTTGGAAGCATCATCAATCCCAAAGGATCCCATCAAAATCAAAAGAAAGAAAAAGGAAGTTGCGAGGATTGTTGAATATGGTGAGACCTGTTTTCCTGCCCCTTTTGCTGTGTCTAGGTAACTTTAGTCCTTTGTTCTTTTTCTCCTTAAAGTCAATATATGAGATGAGGTTGGTATTTGAGTGACGCGATTTTTAAGAGTTAAATTCAATTAATAATGGTTGGTAATTGTGATTACAGGGATGGCAATTTTGGTGGGTGTCAGCTATGGGCTTCCCTTTGTCTTCTTTGTGATCCGAAAGGGAGAGATGAAGTTTTAATCAAACAAAAAGTAGGAATAGGATAGGTTAGGGTTATCACTTTGTAGCATATTGTTCTACACTGGAAAGAGGAAAGGTTGCAGTGTTTTAAACAGTCATGTTAGGAAGGCTTGAATAGAGATTGTCATTACATTTATTGGGTCAGCGTTACCTTTGTATGGAACCCTACCTGCACCATCATTTGTGATCATTGATAACTTCATTGATAGATGGTAATTAAGAACTGTCCTGCCATTAGCTTTCCAAACAGTTGTTGCCATCTGATACATGGTTGTGATTGATTTTTGTGTGTGCGCACGGCTGTGCAAATGTTAAGGCTACACAAGCCAGAACTCAGAAGTACCAGTGCATGCAGCATTATTATTATTATTATTTACCTTTTTTATGGGGCCTTAGTGTGGGTGTCCCCATACCTTGGAATAAGACTAATCCAAGGGACTCGTATAGTCCCTCAACCCACAACAAACGCAGAGAGCATTTGGAATATGCCACACAACAAATGCCGCACAGTGTCGTTCTTTGTTGAGCATCAATTTGAAGTATATCAACAAAAGTTCATATCCCATATATGGTACAACTCACCAAAAAAAAAAGAAAAAAAAGAAAAAAAAAAAAGTTTCTCATGTTTCTGTAATAAGTTAATGGGCAAATCTAAATCAAACGGGGATTATGACAAAAAATTAACTAACTTCAAGCATCACATTTGATGCCATCACATCACAAGACTATCAAAGAACTTTGAATACCATAAAACCATCTACAATTAGCTAAACTACAGCAGCCTCAAGCTGAACAAATAAAAAAATTAATTTACCAACCAAAATACGAGGTTCCCTCCTCATTTCTTTGAAGAAATGCGTATAAATGAAAGAGCCTAGGTACAATCTACTTGAAGGAGAAGCCTTACATTTAAATGTAAAAGATGATCTGAGTTCAAGAAACCACAGATCCATTCCTGGAGAGATGCTACCTATAAGATGCCAGCTTGATGCGAAGTGTCCTGCCTAGTGAGGTCCTTTAGATGTGACCAGCCATTGAGATGGTAGTAAGATTGCCAAAAAATTCACCTTTTCAACCAGTTCAGCCTTTTCCCTTCTCAGAATCTCCCATTCTATATTGTTAAATTTTATATGCCAATTGTCAGAGACTGCAAGGACATGGTATTGATTAAAATTTTAGTAAAGGCGGCCGCGGCACTTGGAGGCTTCACAGTGACATGGACATCCTTCTCCAGGCAGTAGCTCGTATCGATAATCATATGTCAGTTCTTCACCCAGAGCTATCTGCTCAGAACAAATTAAAAATATAAGTAATAACAAATGGCAGTCTAAATTAAAAGCACAATAGTAGAACAAGAGATCCCACTTTCACATTTAGTTCCTAGTATCATTAACCAGGAGTTAAAAAAAAAAATGGCATCAGAATATCTATCATAAGTAATAGAAATGAGCTCCCAACTACATGGTAGCCCATAAGTAGGTCAAGACTTAGGACCCACCATTTGATGGCCCAACTGAAGATCCAGCAATGAATCATGAAATACCTTTCTCTTCTTCCATTACAAAAGGATCAATCATTGCACCTCCGTTATCCTAGGTGTAATAGCATGTTAAAAATTAACATTCTAAAGAAACAGGGAGAGAGTGCTTACATCTCGACTTGTATAGAAACCAATGTGTGCAAGCTGACAATCCATACTTTCCACAAGAACTTGGTGATTCACAAGATTTGGCAAGCAGCTAAAAACATCAACAGAGATATATAAGGAAAATAGAATATAAATTGAAACTCAAGTTAGCAAAGCCTTATTTCCACAATTTAGGTTTGCCACAGAAATCCTACTGCACCATTCACGTCTACTACCTCTATCTAGGGCCATATCTTGCATAATATTGTAGCCTAAAAGGTCTCTTTTCACAGTCTCAAGGCAAACCCAAAACACCTTGAGACAAAGCTGCACAAAGCTCTAAATGCTTACTGCTTAGAGCCTTAATAAGAGAAGCACAAGGTGAATGCCTCAGCCTCCAGAGAAAAAAAAAATATTTTGATTTCCCTATATGAGATTGATTTACAATTATTTATTTTTGATTTATACAAACACACTGTGTTGGCCGCACAAATAGCATAATATTATGGTTTCAATTCTAAGCAAATAACTTCTTGAACCCTACCTGCCATATTGGTCCACTCAACCTTGATTTGGTTCCATCAAAAACATACTTCCAATATGTATATACTTTCAGAACCATGGTAGCTATATTCTTACTCATAAGATTAATTAAAAAGTACAGTGAAGAAAAAAAGACCTTCATATGGAGTTTAGTGAATCGGAAAAAGCATATAATAGGGTCCCTAGGAAAATAATGTGGTGGGTAGTAGGAAAGGAGTATCTATTAGATTTAATGATATAATTAAGCACATATATGATGGATCCGTGACTAACATTAAAACAACCAGAGGAGAGAAGTAAATTTTCAATCACTATAGACTTACACCAGGGATCGGCATTGAGTCCTTATGCTTCTGCTTTAGTTATGGATGAACTGACGAGAAATATAATGGAAAATGTCCCATGGTGTAAGTTATTTTCTGACAATATAATATTAGTTAATGAAATTGGAGTAAGTGTGAGTTCTAAGTTGGAATTATGAAGAGGCACCCTAGAATCTAAGGGTTTTAGGTTAAGTATGACTAAAATGGAATATATCGAATGTAAATTTAGTCAAAATAAGATTAGAAACAAAGGTATAGTGCAAATTGATGGCCAATACGCCTAAAAGTGACTATTTTCAATATCCTAAATCAATTATCTATAAAGAAGGAGAGTTTGGGGAGGATGTTGCCCATAAAATTAAAGCAAGATGGATGAAGTGGGAAAGAGAATACCTATCAAGTTAAAAAGGAAAATTATACAAGACAGCAATAAGACCAACTGTATTGTATGGCACCAAATGTAGGACAATTAAGGAACAACATGTGCAAAAATTAAATGTAGCTGACATGAGGATATTAAGATGGATAAGTGCTAATACAAGGAAAGGTAAAATAAAAAAAGAATGCATTCATGAGAAGGTAGGAGTGGTAGCAATTGAAGAGAAGATGAGGGAAAATTGTGACCTGGGAATGCACCTGTACGTAAAGGTGACTTGATTCAAGTCGAATGCCTTAAAAGAACAAGAGAATTGCCCAAAATAACATGGTTAAGGGTGGTGAGAAAAGATATGTTCACTAAGGATTTAACAAAAGCAATGACCCTTGAAAGAGCCAAATGGCATAAAAGGATTCATGTAGCCAACCCCATGTAGTTGGGATTAAGGCCTCGTTGAGTTGAATTTTACTTAGATTCGGACGCCACTTTATCATAAAAAATGCACACCAAGCGTGGAAACACGCATACACAAGCATGCACACCATGTTCAAACATGCACACATGCAACTGTAGGAAACCAACATCTACTATAATTGAAGATTTGACTTGGGACACAACATATGAAAAAGCAACAATAACAACAATGGCAAATCTTAGTTGCACCATTTTACACTCTTAAAGAAGTTTTACAAATGGATGAGATATATCTGATGTCCTGTGGGCCTTTGGTAACCACAATGGTGGTAAAGGCAGTAAAAGAGGTGGTGGAGGGGGATGAGGCCAATGGTGGTGGATGTAGCATTGTGTGGTGGTGAAGTTATTGATTCAGTGCTGCTGCTGTTGGCAATAGTACTCAAGGTTTTAAATAACAATATTATCCATAGCAACAATGGGTGGTTGGAGTGCTATTAAAAACAAAACAAAAAGAAAAAAACAAAACTAATAGTAAAATTATGGAAGACAGCTTTTCCACTTCTTTGACTATTTAATCACAATAAGATCAATATCTTAATCATAAAATAAATTATTATAATATATATACGGCCCTTTGTTGAAGTGCGGGATATCCCGTACCATCATGGCCGTCCGTGGAAAGGATTTTTCCGGGAAGCCAAATCTGCACCTGCCTATAGGGGTTCCAGCTTTCCCCCCGCTCCCGCTTCCACCTCTTCCTCCTATGAAAGCTCATTCCATATAGAAGTTTAAATGACGAATGCATATACATACATTATATAGGCACACACTAATATTTAATCACCTTTTGATTCTTTTTAAAATTTCCATTCCAACTGAGGGTAGGAAGCTTATTAGTCAAACACCTTGGCTCACATCTACACCTTTACATTAGAATTTGGATCAAATTGGTTGCCAACTATCTGATTAGTTCAAATGGATGCATATGTGGCCAATTTACAAGATGAAACTTACTGAACCAGAGCATAAGTAGACATATTCCAAACAACAGTATATAAGTAGGGGGAATTTTAGATTGGTGGGCTACCGGAAGGTAATTACAATTCAATACAAATTATTGCTAACTTCCTAGTAAATAACTACTAACTTAACTAACAATGACTACTAACTGTAATTATTTTCCAGTAGCCCAACCAATCTAATTACTCTTTCCCCTTCATCAATCTATATATAATTACTCTTCCTCACCTGTGATTGATGAACCGTGAAATATTTCCATATTTTGTGGCATCAATTACATATGGGACCTGTCCCTCAATTAATCTCCCCATATCATTAATGTGTGCGTCAATCTTATAGAAATAACTGAGACCCTCTCTGCCATACCTGATATTCCGAAACAACCCATTCAAATTATAGCATAAGAACTAACAGAAAGTTAAAAGAAACTGTGTCTGTTGGAAAGAATGTGAAACCTATTGCGTCTCTTGTTTGCTTCCAGCTCATCTAAAACCTCCCCAATGTACTCACATATAAATGTACCACGCAGGATTGGTTCACCAGCCCTGACTGCCCAACCCTGTAAATCAACAAGCTGAGAAATTAAACTAAGCCCTTGACAACCATGGAAAAAATAGATGGGTTTTACCTTCTTCTCTGTTTTGAAGACTTCCAATTTTACTTGTACCCCATTCTGCAAAACCCTATTTGGACAGTTTCTACTGCAGCTGCACATGTAATTGCACTCATAGACGAGGTAACCTTCCTGCAAAGTTTTCGAAACTGGACAAGTTAATAAGCCCAGTCTTCCAGAGAATGAACAAGTTTAAAGCTCTCTACAACCAAGGAAACAGAATAAACAGCCCAATATGCTTGTCACATAGAGCTGCACATCAAAGGGGTAATGCAAGAGATGTGTATAACATAGTGACCTCCAGGACCAATGGTTCACTCAGTTAATTTATCAGTCTATAATATGTTTAGGACAGTACAACGAATTAGTTGTAATTATAGATGAGATTCTAGTTTATGGGACCCCCAAGTATATTATTGATGCATGCCACAGAACAGCAATGGCAGATAAAACTGAGCATTTCTCTATCATTTATTTATTTTATTTTTTAAAAAAAAAATCCCTGAAAAAGTGTAGGCCAATAAACATCTCACTCTGTTTGGACTCGTGTAACTGGGAGGAAAGACGGACTAAGACTTCCTGCATCTAAGAGCAAATATTGTTTCCAAACTCAATTAAGAATAAAAGCTCGGCAACAACAGAATATCAGACCTACAGTAACCTTACGGGGGGAGCCGACAGTAGAAGAAATTACTATTTTTCTTTTTTTTTTGGTTCTAATAGAAGAAATTACTTTACCTCCAAGATAATACGACCATTCTCATCATAAGGGTATCTGCCATGCATGGGTTTCCCATATATGTCTTTTGCATCTTCATAATCATTATCAAAAAGGTACACATGATCACATCCTTCAGGAGAGCATGTTGAATGTGGGCAAGCACACCCCAATTGCAAACTCTGCACCCAAAATAAATAAATAAATAAGCCCACACAGAGAAGGACTCCAACAAAAAAGGGTTTTAGAATTAATCATTCATTTTTGTAGAGAAAAATGCATACACAATGTATGTCGCACGTGCAGACAAGAGAGAGGTTGGGTGAGGAAATTTTGTATGGTAAGGAATACAGCACACACACACTCAGTTTGGCCAATTTTGGTCACCTAGCAGTGAGCATAGATCACCAAAGTGGGAAAACACACTTTGCCTCTCAACCCTAGTTTTTAACATTCAAGTGACATCAACATGCAACCATAACAAGGAAAGCACAATCCATAATGACATAAAGGTCAGTGTCCAAATTAGATAGCATCAATACAATGACAAAATTAACCCCCATGAAGATACCTTTGTATCAAGACCAAGGGATTGATCAAGCAGTGGCTTCATAACATAGGTAAAGCTCTCCCAAGGCATGGAGCATCTGGTATTTTGACCATTACAACCATCCCCAAGGATGTGAGAGGAATCCAAAAAGCCCTCATCTACTACACATGCTATTGGAACTGATTCCAGTCCAAAGCTTATATCATTACATAAGATGGTGGTTTTTTGCACAGGTTGTGGTCTCAAATGACGTGAATCAATGATATAGTGGCACTCATCTGTTTCCCACTCATCACTCACAGGATCCGATGAATGGGCAGAACTGTAACCCACAAAGCCATTTGGAAGAGGCATCAAGGAAGGCTGCATTTGTGGGTCTATGACTGGCTTACATCCTCTAGGACAAATAAACCCCTCTCGGTGCCAGTCCACTTGAATGTTATGCTCACTGCAAAGTTTGGCTGCTTTCAGATACAGACGTTCTGGCAATACTCCATATTTTCCCTCCAATGAAGCTTGGAGGCTTGCCTTGCAGCAAGTAAAGCGAGCAATAGATAAAATGTCAAGGTTATTGGGCCTAGGTTTTGTTTTCTGAATCTCAGAAAACAATATCTTTGCAACAGCTGAGCACTGGGGTTCTGCCAATCTACCAAGACATGCCTCAGTCACATCAGACCGCACATCTATTCCCCCAGTGCTTACCGACTTTGATGCCTGGATGCGTTTCTTCATATTTGCACTGGCCCTGTTCCTGATTCTGTATGAAGCTGCACCCATACCTTTCTTAAATCTAGGACGGCTAAGTCTCCCCGATTTTAATCTATAAGCATAATAACGAACACCCCTCTTTGGAGGGCGAGAACTAACCAAATTTGGCCCCATATGAGCAGCTTGATGGTGGCGGCCAAGATCTGGTAGCAAATCAAACTTCAACCCACAAAACCTGCAAATATACTTCCGGAAACCACCTTGACTTTCAGAGTTATTCTGCACAGAAGCTGAATTGCCCAGCTCAAGTTTCGGAGGAGAATGTTCACCAGCAGATAAATTTTGCTGCTGATCAACTTTTGACACCCTGAAATCAACAGGATGGACTGAGAGCACATGCACCCATAACTGCTCAAGATTCCCAAAATGACTGCCGCAAGGAATACACTGCAAAAGCATACACTGTTCAACAAATTGCACGTGGTGTCTATCCTGCACATGGGTTTCCAGAACTTTCCTGTTCGTAAAAGAATCCAGGCAGATGGCACAGGCATAACCTCTGAACAGCCATTGTGCTTCTTTCCTATGATTGTCCATCCAGTGGGTACCAAGCACTTGGTCATCAAGAAATTCCTCTGAGCAAAGTTTGCACATAATAGTATTTTGAATGTCATGACTGCCATCGATGGCCAATGGCATTACCACTGGTTCTTCCATGACAGGGGAGGAAACTTCTGTATCTTTCTCAGCATTAAAGCCCCAAAGACTTTTGAGTCTCTCTTTTTCACTGTAAACCAACTTCATTAAGAATTCCCCTACATTAAAATCTTTCAAAGCTTCAGAGATGGCCCATTGAAGTTGGATTTCCTTAGGAACTGGGTTTCGTAGGGATAGGATACTTTTAAAGAGCCTGTAGAAAAGCTCACATGCTTGATGTAAGTGCAACTTTTGCTCCTGTGAGCTACAATCTCGCAAAAGATCTATAAATACTTCTTTTGAAATGATCCTGCTCTTACCATTCCTTGCACGTTTCAGCCAGCTCGGAAGGTGTTTTTCACAGTATAATAAATTCCGCTTTGGAATTTCCAGACAAGGATCACTACCATCATGCAGGAACGAGCCTATGCAGTGCAGCATCTCTGTGCTATTATAGTCATCATTGGAATGCTCAGGCTTCTCAATTAAGCTATTTTCCATAACTGAGACTGGATCCACTTGGAGGGGACTTTCAACTTCTCCCACCAATACTATTTCTCTGCAGTGAGTGGTTTCTGTACTGGAAATATTCTCCTCATGCTTTCTCTTAAGCTTATTCTCTGAGGAACCCAAGGCCTTTATTGCATCATTCTGTGGTCTGTGTTTCTTACAGAACGAAAAACCGTATAGAGACCGATGCTTACATCTAGTACCAAGAGTGGTGGTACCTTCACACATTGGTGTATCAACAGGAAGAGTCCCTTCTGCTTTTGCAGAGTTTCCTACAAAACGAGAGGCCAAATGCACACAACAGTAAACATCACCATCATTTGCCAACCTTACACACTGCCTTCCCTTAGCTTCAATAAAAGCTATGCACTGGCGACTCTTATTCCCAGAATCCAAGGACTTCCTAGGTACCACCTCATTCACAGGTATCAACTCCACATCTTTGGTTTGAATAAAATCAGAATTTCCAGCTTCAACTACAATTTCACCCCATCTATCTGCTGCACTACCAGGTGAGTTTGTTGGTGTAGCTCCCTCCCTAAAATCTTCCTCTTTACAAGGCTCAGACACAAATGTAGCAGCATTTATAATGTCTCGACTATCAAAAAATCCAGAGTCAATATCAACAGTTATAGCCTGATGTGAATCCTTGGTTTCTACCTGGGAAGCATGCACATCTGCACGACGAACTTCAAGCTTGGGCCTCTTCCTGCTAATTTGCATATTCGTTGTTGAAGGACTATCACAGCTCTGCTGCTCAGTGTCTCCACCACTAGTTATGGGATGGGATGTTGAAAACCATTTCATAACTTCATGCTTCCAGGTCTTCCACTCAGAACCCAACTTGGGCTGCACTGGTGCATCCCATGGTGAGTTGATTTCTTTCCACAGAATAGCACTAATCAATTCCTGTATAAGACAAGTAAAGCAGCCACAGGTGGGAAAAAAAAAGTTTAATTTTATAATTAAATCAAAACAGTAAGGGTCTAGTCATGGTTGCAGGAGTATGGAGTTGTTTTCTTGTATCTTGATTCTTTTTTCACTAAACAAAATAACGAAAAACAGTTCCATCAACAAAAAAAGAGTGTTGTATAACAATGTTCATACGATGTTAACAACATTCCAAGACATAATTCTATCAAATGGTGATTCTGCACAGCACTGCACCACCTCCATCAATTCAAAAGGAAGACACCAGAAGCAGGTACCATGTGAATAATAATAATATGTTTAAGAAAATGGAACTGGTGTTGCTTCAATATGCAGAGTCCATCCATTCTTCCTTCAAGATTACATAATCATTTTATAATAATTGTCTGATGGACTGTCATATCTAGAATTGAGCACAAATAATTGTTTTATCTTATTCATAAAACAAAATCAGATTGATCAAGCTCAATTCATGCGACATAAATAATGACACTAGTCCAAGGAAAAATTGTAATGGAAACAAATACCACGTGAAGATTTCATGTTCTCTGACCCACTGGAGGGACCTTCACAGTTCCAAACAAAAAATTTGGAGAAAGTTGGAGATAGCATTTAAAGGTAGATTTTCTTTTCTTTCTTTTTCCGGTGTTTTTTTATTCTTTATTTTATTTTATTTTATTGTGGGGTGGTGGGGTGGGTTAGCAGGTTAAGTGATTCAAGGTTTGGTGTTCTTGAATTGGAGGATAGAGCTCAACCAACCTCCATGTGAACAAAAATAAGTTTAGGCCCCTTCTGGTCATATTTTCCGAAAGCACTTTTTAAAAAGCAAGAAAATCAATCTATTAGCCTTTCTACCTGTTGGTTTTTGGGAGAAAACAAATATGAAAAGGTATGTTTGATAAAAACAAGGAAAGCATGTGTGCAGGTGGTGCTAGTGGCAGCAACAACATAATCATGCCCATGAAGGCTATGGTAATTACGGCTGCCGCTGGGGTGGATTGGGACAGACTAAAGGCCCACCCTAAGGGTTGGGCAAGCCACCCATTAGAGGTGATGAACCCAAGCTCAGTTTGTGAAAGGTTAGGTCAGCATAGAGTGAAATAGTGACCTCTTCAGCATATCTTCTACCCTTTGTCTATTTTATTTTCAGTATTTCAATGTCAACAAATCAAAAATTTTATTACAGGATGTTTCACAAAACAAGATATCAGTGAAAGGAGACTCATCTTAACTTCCAGGGATGAAACAGTGATGCATAGAGAGAAACATTTGGAAACAAGAGTCAAAATAATTGTCTCAAATTCTCAATTATAGTCCTGTAGCATATCAAAATAAACTTAGTTTAAAATTGTTCTCAACTTAGTTTAAAATTGTCCTGATGCAAAGACTATAACCATTTTATTTCACATATACTGTTATATTAAATAAATTATTCCTTGCTTTTTTATTCTGTTTCTAGAAAAGCACTTTCAAGGTGCAATACCAGGTGCTTGCATCCAAAAGCAAGAACCATGCTTTAAAATCTATTTAAACAGTACCTCAGTCTCACCTAATCTCCCACCAGAGAATCAACAAAGACAAAAGTCAAAAACTGTACTTAAACAATAAGTTCATCCACAGATACCAACATTAGATGTTAGTCAAAAACTGCACGAAGTAATTTCGAAAAGTTAATCTTTGTGCATCTGCAATTTTTCTTGATTCTATTTGCAGCAAATCATGTTGATTGAAAGACTAGAAATGAATATTCTACATATTATAATCACATTAGTAAACAAAGTAGTGCTCATTGTTTCTTGTTTTTACCCTTTACAAAAGTGACAACCTATTACACTAGCACACCCTATAGTCGTTTAACATCAATGGGAAGCCAAGTGTAGCATATACCTCCTTCAACAATTCGACAGATTCAGCACTGTGAGCATTCTGACATCCTTGTACCCAAGAGTGAAAAGAATGCTGTAGCCAATTGGAATTTATGTAGCTCTGCAATATCATCTGTGGTAAAAACAAGTAGCAATACTTTACTGTTAATCTCCAAAAAAAAAAAAAAAAAAAAACTTCTATTAATTAAGTGCAAATCAAAAAGTCATATGATTGTAGCATAATTCAAAATAATGATCAAATAAATAGTCTTTTGTACAACCCCCTAGATTTGAGAGTCTATACAAGATAATACAACACACGACTCAAATTCAATGGGGCCGCACATGAGGGGGAGTGTTAGATTGATATACATTGTTGGCCCATTCCCTAGGGGGGGTGGGTTGTTCAGTATTCTTATTACAGGCAAGTCACCATATCACTACTCCTAATACTCACCAAAGGCATGCACGAAGATCCATATGAATGAACAACTGCATGTATTATGCATGTTCAGGAAAAGTGATAGTGGCCAAATTAAAGGGAAAAAAAGAAAAAAAAAAAAAAAAAAACAGGTACCATAGCTGTAAAGACATAAGAAAAGCACTTCTTTAGCCACATTGAGCAAAAGTTAAAGTATATAACCTTTTACTACAAATAGCACAATAACCACCATGCAATTTGGGCACAGATGCAAGATTGGGCTTTAGAGACACAAATGCCAAGAAATGCAACCTTGAAGTGTTGACTACACATCTTAATGAAGGATACCAAATTTTGTGAACGCATATGAAACCCTAGAGCAATGAGAGAATAAGGCAAGTCTAAGACTCTAAGTTTTATCCAGTATTTATTCTTGAGAAGTGCAAAATGAAATGAGATTTGGGAATCTATCATAGAATAAGAATCCAAATAAAGAAAGTGTAAAGCATAAACAATTCTTATATATCTTCCAAGACTACATATCATTAGATGAGTTGCATGATTCAAGCCACCGAAAGATGAAAGTTCTATACATAGGTATCTTGGAACAAGAAGGAATACTCCAATGTAGTTTCTACTAAACTATAGGTGGTGACACACGCAAATGCATGTGTACACACAAAACCCTGGTGTATTCACAGTGCCATATCTGTTTGTAAGACAAAGAGATAGTGGGCTTTGGGGGAGAGTGGGAGAGACAGAAGGGGGGAGAAAGAGAGATAGAAATGTGCGTGAATTGGTTTTGGGAGCAGAAGTTGACGTCAGTTGGATAACTACAAGGGAATTGTTGAAATTATTAAATTGCCTAAACGTCTTATTAAATACAAAGTAACAAAGAAGAGTCTTTTGTAACTTAGTGCAATCGGACGGCAAAAAGGGTTGCCTTCATATAATAGTATAGATAAGTCCCTAATACATTATTAGTCTCAAACAATCTCTTTTCAATATTGAAACTTATAATATAAACTTATAGGTATACTAATATTTAATAACAACAATACATCAACTGTAAATAATGGCATAACCTATATTAAATGAAAAAACAAAGAAAATAATTTTGTATTCCGAGTTCCTTAGCTGCAACCAGGGGCAAGAGTTTACGTTCTGAAGCTTCAGAAGCATCCTTCCAAGATCAGAATAGCCATTACAGTGAGAAGCCTCCATGGCAAATTCCTTCCAGACCATCACATCGCGAGCAGTCTCTATCAAAGCCTATAAAAGTATAATCTGATCTCAAGTAAGAAAAAAACATTCGAGGAAGACTGAAAAGTGAGATGAACAGAAACAAAAAGTGAACACCAAATCACATACCTCAGTATGTAATTGGTCAATAATATTCAGCATGCTAACAGCTAGCTTTTGCATAATAAAGCGGCGTGCTACAGTCAAATCTTTAACCATTTCCACTCCAATATTGTGTGTTCTATATGCAATAGGCTGCGGAAACTCATTGATTGAACGAACAAGTAGCATATCTGCCCAAGAATAATTCCTTGTGTGCGGGAAAAAAATCACAAAATACTTCTTCCTGTCATGTGTTGGCTTTGCCTTCAAAGTTGATAAGGGCCAGTCAGCCCTTGCACATCTGATTCCCGCCTGCCACTTTCCTCTCCACTATACTTGGAGAGACAGCAAAGTATCAACGTGATCAGAGAACATGTTTCATTTTTTATGACACATTGAGATCTTAATAAAATGTCCAACTATAAAAATAAATAAATAAAACACTACCAGATGACTAGTGCCCCATAGCTAAAAACGACAATATTTCCAGGGTACAGCTTCAAGAAAAAAAATAAAAGGTAAAAAAATTAAAAACAAGAATGGTGCATTAAGATCACAGTGGTTAAAATTGGAAAGTTGATCTGACAGTTTCATCATAAGGAGAAAATAATGAGTTCAAGACATCATTTACAAAATTTCCACCCAGATGAATTGGTTGGATCCTTTTTCTCTTAGTTTGGCCAAGAGGAAGGGTGGGAGGAGAATGAATATGTATTTACCATTTTTATAGATCTGTGTAAAATAAAACTCATGACAAACAAGCCTATAGGGGCGAGAACATCCTAGAACCAGAAAATGTATGTGTGCATAATGAGAGACTGGACAAACCATATGATTTAAGGAAAGCAAAAAAGGAAGTGCAAGAAATAAACATCAACAGATACCTTGACCCACAGTGCTACAGATTCATCTTGTTCCAGCCACTTGGGCTCTGAAAGAGATGATTCTCCCTCCCGGTTGTTGCTTGGCAGTTCACTTTCAATCGTATTTACAATTAAATGAGAGTTCTCAGAGGCTAGCAATGATTCATTGTGTTCTGTGCAGTGGTTCCTTGCAGTTAAGTCATCATCTTCAAAATTAGGGGAAATACTATATAAGTTTTGGCCCTCCAACTGACAATCAAGATAAGAAGCTCCACTACAAAGGCCATCTGAAGTAGGCAGTTCATTAAGCATCCCATGACCTTCACCTTGTCTTTCTATTTGAGTCCCTTCAACATTAATCACTAATTCATCTACTCTTCCATCTGCCACGTGAACATGTTTTCCATGTTCAGGGCAGTTAGACTCCCCATCATAAATAAAAGATGTTCCTGAACTCTGTTGAGGGCAATCAGTTTCTCCAACATACTGAACACCAGAACAAGGAAGAACTTCCATAGTTCCACACCAAATTTAGTTACACCATATAATGCCTATATTATCACCAATTACGCCCGAA
The DNA here is from genome assembly GCA_039720395.1 of Liquidambar formosana. NCBI lineage: Eukaryota > Viridiplantae > Streptophyta > Magnoliopsida > Saxifragales > Altingiaceae > Liquidambar > Liquidambar formosana. Next base: position 38,696,823 of record CM077824.1, on the reverse strand, counting down.
CTTTCCTCCCCCCTGTTCAGACAATGCTCAAGACCAAAAGAATCAGATGCATGAGAATTAAAAAATTAGCGATGATCGATCAATGAAAGCTGAAGATAAACATAAAACCAGAGACATAATTCTTCTGTAATGACCCAAAGAAGCATGGATCAGAGTCAACATGAATTTACATGTATAAATGTATATGTAGTGCTATCTCTACAAATTAATGAAAGGAGAAAATTTATTGGATTAGAATACTCTAAAGCCACTACAGTCTATGTATAGTGACTGACCAGAGACATAATGTTGTATGATCACCCAACTATGGCAAGAGAGATCCTCCCACAGAGTAGATATCACATGGCAGATACCAACAAGATGCATGTCATGTTTCAGACTTCCAGCACATATAGGAGTGAGGATATTCATCTCATCTTTCCCATTAGTTTGAGTATTCATTTGTTTACTTTCTGTCAGCAGTCAGCACTATACATGATAAGTGTGACATGTAATTCAATTTTATTTGATAGTAATGCTGCAAGAATGTACCAGAGACTTTAACAAAAAAAACACATAGAAACCTGAACTTGTGCAACAATAGCATGTCAAATGACTAATCTAATCCAAATCAGCCCAAAACTATTAACATAAAAACTTCGCAAGCAGGATACATAGACAGAGTATCCTAGACTTCCACATTCTCCAATAAAAGGAATAAAAGTAAATGGGCTGACGTCAAATAAAGTTGAATTAAAGAATTAAATGACATTTTAACATTTCATTTTTTTCAAATTAACTGTGGATGCCACACATTGTAAATTACCTTCCTGAAAGCAAAGAGAACAAAGTCTCTCAAATCCCAACTAACAGTTCTAAAGAGTAAAGAACAAGCCATTTCCTTCCCAAAGTACAATATCTTATACTGAAGCTCTCAGGCATCACACCCAGAGTCAAAATGGATGTTAAGGATGCATTTTCAAGCTAGTTTATAAGCAATTACGCATGGTGATGAAAATCTATGAATTATCAAAAAAATGTGCTGAATTATACATGAATTCTATTAAGCACAAGTGGAGAATGTGTTCCGTTCATGTATGAAATTAGAAACTACAGGCCCATTTGGGTGTCCAAGTGAAAAGAAAATAATTTTAGTGTATTTTACATAGTATTGAAAGCACAAATCCATCACCTTAAATGAAGAAACACACACACACACAGACACACAGACACACACACACACATATATATCAAAAGAAAGATGGACATCATCACAAATGAGAGTAGAAATTCAAAGTAGTGGCATTTCATGAGTTTCTAAAAATTGATCCTATAACATCAACTGTAGTAACGATGACTCCAACGTTTTTCAATGGTCTCATTCAAAATGATAGATTTGTTCCTTTAATTGAACTTAAATTGTCATCATAGAATTCTTATTTAAGATATATACAACTCTATATATATATATAGTTTGGATCAACCCCATGCAGTTGGGATTAAGGCCTTATTGAGTGTAGATATCCAGATACATTATCCTATGGCTTCATTGAAAAGGAAAGTGGTGAAGGCATGTTCTGACATTTGATAATAAAGAGGCATAGCCATAATTTACCCCATGGAATAGCTTCATTAATGAAGCGACCACTTTCATCATAAATATTGTAAATAATAACTCATAATCAAGGACCTAAATATCGATATTGATGGATATATCAAGGGTACCAACATGGATATATTCATCGATATATCGACAGTATCGAAATGAAAAATACGGGTATATGGATGGATATATCAACAATATTGAAAATATCAATATCGATATCGATTTAGAGATATGAAGGAAATTATCAGTTAAACATGAAAATTTTTTCAATGAAACATAATAGAACTACAATATGAGATTATATCTCTGCATTATATGTATTATTGAATGTCTATAAAACAAGTATGTGTTATGTCAGGTACAAAAAGTATACCGTGCTCAGCAAATAAAAATACGAATTTATTCATATTTAAATTAAATGATATATTATATTTATGATATTATATCTATGCATTATATATATATATATATGATATTATATCTATACATTACATATAATGTATTATTAACATATTGGGATTCATTATTTTGTGAAATTACTTTAATTATGTTCGATGGATATATCAACAAATAGTGTTGCTGATATTTATACCAGAGGCCTCCGATGAGAGATATATCGATAATATCGGAGATATTTTAGTCATTGCTCATAATCAATGAAATTCAGGAATCAATTTGAACTTTTGAAGAATTCCTTTAGAATGGCACATGCTTTTTTTTTTTTTTTTTTTGTCTAGCATTAATTGCCTTTCCCACCCATATTCGTTCTTCATTTTATTTTTCCCAATTCCTTTGCAAACCTTTTCTCAACTCAAAACTGATGTCACAAGATTTCCAAATCAATTAGGGAAAATAATCCTGGCGCTGATTAACTCCCAATCCAGATCAGTATACAGGCTAGTAAATTTCAGAATTTGGATATCTTTACGTATATTTACAATTAACTGTGCAAAATTTATTATAACACGATATTGGCATTTGGTTTAACAAAAATCACACTAAACAAGCGGTCCAAACAGTCCTATTTCGAGCTGAAAACAATCAAAAACCAACAGAAAGCGACTCAAATGATTGAATCGTTTACGCTCACCGATTCTTTAGCTTTCAAGCATACCAAAATTACATAATAAGAAAGGACAATAAAATGTGCCTTGAGCATAACAGTGTCAAAGAAATACTATTTTTTTGCCTTTTTTTCTTTTTGACCGGCCTCCCCTCCTCTTCTACAGAAATAAACCAATCTTTTCCAGTTCAATTGGTATGATTGCATGTTTGTACATGAAAGTTAAATAGAAAGAAGTAGAACATGCATGTATTTAATGGAAATTAAAAGTATAATCTAAAAATTAGGTGTTCTATATCCAAATTCATTATGTTCTTCGCTTCACAAATTTATTAAAAATATATAAACCTTTTTTCTTCAAAACTAATGCTTTTTTTAATGTCTCAATTATACTATCTCATGTTGTTAATTCTACAATATATTCATTCCTCTTTTTTTTTTGTGTTTTTTTGGGTAATGAATTTAACAGATATATTAAAAAGATAAAATCTCACTAATGTTGCAATACGTAACAAGTTTTTCTCTTAGTAACAAATTAAAATTCTCTCACTAAATTTTTTTTGAAAAATGTAAACTTTATATATATATTATTAATTGAGCTGAAATTGCCAAGTGAAATTCAGATAATAAGCAATTAAACTTCCACCAAATTCCACAGGTCCCGTTCAAGGCAAAAACCAAACGAGGAACACCAACGCTCCACGACATTACAACCCTAACTAGAAAACCTTAGCCATGTCCAGGACCCGAATTTCATGAACCACAACCAACAAGACCACGTAAAATCGAAACCACCGACGGCAATAAAACCCCACATTAGCGTTGGTAAACCCTCCATGGATCAGACCCTGTGCACAGATCATTAACATGTAAAACCATGCCCTAATCTAAAAATAAATAAATAAAAAAAGGTGGGTCCAGATCGAAAAATAAATAAATAAGCAAACATTCCAACAATCATAGAACGAGATACCCAAAATCCAAAATTCCCTTTTCTTAGGGCAGTGTGGATTCAATGAAGGGTTCGCACCCTCTTTTTCATATGCCCATATTATTTGTCTTCTTTTGGGTGCCAAAAAAAATAAATACAAGAGGGGCAGCTAGGTCACAGACATGCCTGCAAAAATGTAACCTACAAATGTATATACCATGCCTTGTGATGTAAAGTTACAGAGACCAAATAGAAATGGAGAAGTGGTGGTAATGTACCTTTAAAGAGGGACGGGAGATGGGGAATTTGGACGGAGATCACCTTTTCCCATTGTTGGTGGTAGTGGGTAAAATTCGTGCCCCCTTTTTTTTTCTTTTTTTTTTTCCCTCTCTATCTCTCACTATATCGCTAGTATCTGTGACCAGTTTTTTTTTTTTGGTTTTTTTTGGGTTGCAGGGGGAATGGGGGGTGGGCGTGTCCCGTGTCCAAAATGATGAAAAGATTTTATCTCTAGAGAGAAAGAGAGTACCAAAGAAGAAAACCTAAAAAAGGAGACTGACTGGTAATTGGGGGGGTCTAAGACTCGGGGATGAAGCGCGATTCTATAGGCTGCTTTCTGTAACGTCGTGGCGTGGGTCTAAGAATATTTATTCACTGGTTTTTATTTCTAAGAGATTAGGAAGGTTTGATTTCTTTTTGGGGTAACGAAAATTTTTTATTCTAAAGGGGTAGGGGCAGGGGTAGGGCAAGGGGTAGGGGTGGGCAGCGAGATGCGCCACATCTCTCTTTTAGGGCACTGTGCAAGTCCACCCCGAAATCATAGCTTTGATAATGACGGTCATCCTCTTGTTCCCCGTCATAACCCTAACCCTTTAAGACAAATTTATTTTTTGAATAACAAAATCTCTAATCTACCCTCACCTTCACACTCATAAAGAGCTTTTTGGATATGGAAAATCTTTCTCCTCCTTTTATGTCATTTTCTCTTATAGTGTATTTTCTTGTATGACTGGGCACGTGGTGTTAATATCATAAAAACTATATTGAGACTTAGTCGGTCATGAATCCTGCTTATACCCTTGCAGTAACATACCGTTCTGTTTGATCAATAATGGTTTTGGCCATTTGATTTTAGGTTATTTTTCTTCATAAGGTATTATTAAAAGTTTCAATCACCCGTGAAATGACTTTATTAAAATTCAGTTAAATTAAGAGGTTAAGATCATTCAGAAAAGCTGAGGTTTTCAATGATGTAGTGTATTTAATAGGACACATTATTTGATGGGTCCTAATAATTTTTTTACTATAATAAGCCTAATTATCCATATTATTATTAAATGTCGCATACGGATATGGACTTTTGATTCCCTATTTTACCATCCTACTTTAGGAGAACAAATTGTAAATAAGAGCCATACAATTATTCTCAAGATTATTACTAATTTGCAGAAAAATAAATAAATAAATTGTGATTCGCACTTTATCTATTTCATACTTACCTTATTAGGTAGCATATAACAACTTGAAACATGGTAATTAATATTAGAGGAAACCAATCTAATTAAAGTTTCTCAACCAGTTCTAAAAAGAACATTAGCTTTTTAGTTATGCGTTACATTTACGACAAGATCAAACACTTGATTAAAACCCTCAAATTTTATCTTCACCTTCAAGGAAAGGAGTATCTAAATGTTTTCTAAAGATAGACCAATGGTCATTAGGACTTATGCCTCAAGAAATAGAAAGTCCTAAATTTGACTTTAGTCATCAATTGAGTTCATCTTAGATATTAACTAATACGGAGTAGGTGGTGATGGACTTACCGTAACGAGGAATTAATACCTTTTTTTAAATAAAAATAATAATTATGGGGAGGAGGAATTAATACCTTGTTAGGCTTACTAAAAGTGCCCAATTCGCATGTCAATAAGACTTAGATTACCATGAGTGTTTTTGGAAATTTCAATACCAAACAAATTTTGGCTCTTTCCACTCTCTTTAAAATTACAAGTATCACAAGTAAAGAGATAAATGATGACACAGTCTTGCATATGTGGAGACCAGGAAATTACCTTTAAGAACTTCTTTCAACGAAATAGAAAAGAAAGCGGTTCCAATATATACAACTTAAAATCCACAATATAAATTTTGGATCAAACCCAAATTTAGTCACAGACAACTTTATTAATTCCATGTCATAAGTTCTCTCTAAGTCAAGCTTATTACTCATTCAACCCATTTCCCCTTTCTTAATATTCATAGCATTGCAGATGTCGCGAGCAAAAAGAATATCATCTGAAATGATTATTTATGGAACAAACGCATTATGGTAAGGGGAGATCCATGAAAGGCCTCAATCCATTAGCCAAATATCTTGCTATAATCTTGTAAGTAATGTTACATAAACTAATGATTCGAGCTCTCAAGATCATCAATTTTGGGGATCAAAGCACACACTTATATAGAAATTTTGAATTACTTGATAACTTTCAAATGAGTAGTTTATTTTCGAAACTACTTTGAAAACTATTACAAAGTGCCACATGTAACATTCATCAATAACCAAAAAAAAAAAAAAAAAAAAAAAAAAAGACAACCTTGGCATTACCTCAAGGCAATCTTGGGCTATGTCTAAGACTTCAGGTTGACCCAAAGATACCTAAAAATAGCCTCAATCTCAATCAGAGGTCTTGAAACCAGACCCAAGCCCAATCCAACCCATCACACCACTAGAATAGATGGCCTTGACCAAGATTGGATTTTTGGCCAACTCAACATGCAATATTGACTCAGACATGAACACAGTGTCGGTTGTTCAACTGAAAATTGATAATCAAACCCGCCTGTAATATGATTGGAACCCAAGCCAACATCAGTGAGAATTGGGTAGTTCCAACTTCCCAAAAAGTTGGTCCATCTACTCCATTATTTACTGTTGATGTCGGAGTAGTTTCATATTCCCCATCAACGCAGATCAGTTAAGGACCGGTGTATGAAGCTCTAGCCGAAGCTTCTGCCATTTTTGAAGGGACCCGCAGACTCTGTTCAAAAATAAATTCTCATGTGCTTACAGTTCAGTAATGTGATTCATCTCACTTAAAATCTTGTCACCTATGCTTCTCATGTGGCCTCTTACTGGTTGGGTAAAATTGATCCTTGATTAAATTGTTGATAACTAGACATGGGATTCCATTATTTTCTGTAATTTCAGCTGTTTGGAATGCAAATAAATATTTTTTTTTTCCTTTTCTATTTTTTGCCTTGGGTAGTCGCTTAATAGCAGATATAGCCCATTGGAAAAAAGAGAGGTTACTAGTTCAAAAAGCACTAGTATGAAGGAGTTTTTTGCACTTTGCACTTTTTCCAAGCCAAAAAAATACGAATAATGGAACGAGGAGTCCATAAAAGATGGGCTATGATTTTATGAAGCTTCATGTCACCTGCTATTGTGCTTTTTGGAGTCTTTTCCCCCTAACTCGGGTTCTTTTTTTGGAACTTTATGCTATTTGCCTTATTTAAGAAAGGTAAAGCTATGACATTTCGTTTACAGAGAGAGAGAGAGAGAGAGAGAGAGGATCTACTTAAAAAGAGTTGAAAGTAAAAGAAGATTTTATTCCACTTGTTTTTTAAGGTTTTATAAGTTATGAAGTTGTGGGGTCATTGCCAAATGATCCTCACTCCTTGTAAGCGAAGGTGGGTTGTGCTCCACTTTGTCACATTTATTTAGACCAACCGTGATTAATTTTAGCCATATGAAATTATTCAAATTCTTTTGGTGGTAAGGGAACTTTGAAGCACAACCCACATTTTGCAACAATGTGATGCAAAACAGCACCATTTGTCCTAAATTAGGCACCGAAAGGATGGAAAGGACCATGGGTCATCCAGAGGCTGGGATTTGAGATTGCAATTATATGGTGATGGGAGCAAACAGGAGGTAGCAGAAAGGGGGGCAGTGGTGTAGCCATGGTTGCAGCAGCTTGAGTTGTTTTCTATTTAAACTTTACAAGATGATTATTATTATATTAATCAATTAGACTAAACCATTGGGGATGATCCTTAAATGACGGACCCATCCATTTCAGTTTGGAGTTTGGACCATTCCTCTATAGAGATAGAGAGAGCAGGGGGAGGTGTTTTGTTTTTGGTGGGGAGTGGGGACAGCTATGGGAGGAAGAGATGCCTTTTGCATATTATGATTGGCATTGACTCACTTGTCCAAATGTCTTTGGAAAGTTCGCTTTTTTCTATCAATTTTGGGATTCTACGCCTTCCCGATTCCCCACTAGCCCACTATTTTATCACGCTGTCCCTCTCCCCTCTGCTAACGGACCATTTTTTTTTCATGGATCTGATTGGTTTTTGCCAACTCGAGGCACTCCTCTTACACTCGTGAGATATATGCATCAGCAGTCACAAATCGAGGAGACCCCATTCTTATTAACGTTTTGGAACACGTTCTGTGATTTTGCCACCTCTCCTATTTCAAAAAATGAATGACCTGATTTTTAAACAAAAAAAAAAAAAAAAAAAAAACACAAACATATATATGCTCAAAGATCACAGCTCGTGAATTGGAGGTCTTACGATCAAATCTTTGCATTTTGATTATCGGATGAATAGGGTTTGTAAATGATTCGTTCATTCTAAAAATTTAGTTTAGACCCAAACCCAGTAGGACTAGTTCTAGGATATCCTATGTTGTCAAAAAGAAAATAAGTGTTTTATGAAAAGAATTTGTTGTCATAGCTATTTTACCAAACAATAAGAGAATACACATAGACTCATGTGGAATCAAAACCAAAACCTTCGTATCCTTATAGGGATGAGACATGCCACTAGATATGAGGGTCATTGACGATATTTAATATATTAATTAAAATGGTAATCGAAGCAATCAAATATCTCTTGCAATTTGAATTGTCCAATTTTCTTATGTTATTCATTTCTCCTAGTCTACTGCTTTTAATCAAAGTAAAAGCAATTTTATAGCAACTAATAATTTTTAGATGAACTCTACACGGACCAGTTACATCCTGACATTTCGTTTTCAAATAAATCGAATGACATGAAGAAAATATTAGTGCCATAGCAATTCCATTTGAAAGTGGTTTGGGAACATGATAAGCTTCCTTTAAATTTAATCATGTTTAATTTATCAATTTTTTTTTTAATATTTATTATCTGTCTTCTTTTCTTATTTCAATTGGATTATGTGCATGATTCCTTGAAAAGAGTAATTGCAGCAGCTGTCTATTAAAACAAACAACTTATAGAAGCTCTCTATTACCAGCTCCTTCCTACCCAGTCTGATTTCAACTTCCCCTTGAATCATATATTAAACAAATCGAAGTTTAATTTTCCAACAGAGCTCACCAATATAATTGGTGCCATCTGATTTTTGTATATATTGCTTGACCATTCCGTACGTTTTTTTAAGAAAAAAAATTTAAATCATGTTTATTTCCAAGCAATTTTCCTAATTTAAAATGATGGAGACATATGGTATCTGATCTAATCTTGTGTTTAGAAAACTGACCAACATTTCAAGAAAAATCTTAGTAGTATGGAACTCTGCGTGGATTAGGTAAAAGTCCAATAAGAGGGATGTTATTTTTTGTAATCCGCTATTAAAGAATATCATCAACACAGCTCGATAATTTCATAGAACCACAAAGCATGTCTGTCAGTTTTGTTTTTGAAAATTGCAACTTCACTTACTCCTAAACCAAAATTTTACATTTTATCTCTTGGCATCTTTCAATCTCGACATTGAAAACCACCCATATGGCTTATATCCATTTTTTGATAATAAGATAAAATAGAAGTTTCAATAGTAGTTTATTTATTGGGGCCATAACTTTCCCTTCCTGCTGAGGAAGGTTTAAAAATCATATAGGTCCAAAATAACCAAATCATAGTTTGAAGATAATGATAAAAATTAAATGATTCAGTTGCTAAACAAAACCAAGTTATATGCACAAGTGTATTAGTCATTTTCATATAATTTAAACCTTTGTCTTACCATCCATATGATGGTGAAATTACCATTAATTTAGTTGTTTAACAGAATGCCCATATTTTCAGTTCATCCAATCCATGTATACTCCTATAATCTACACTACTTTATACACTCATGTGGGTTGCAATCAGCTTTTGATCTTTTCTGCAATCTCCAATATAAAAGGTTTTCAATAAACAATCTCTCTCTCTCTCTCTCTCTCTCTCTCTCTCTCTATCTATATATATATATATAAAATAGTGGCTGTGAAAAAGAAGCTTTTGCTCAGTAGGTCAATGCCACGACAAAAAGAGAGACCTGGCTACCTTACCACACTGCCAAACCTTTTTCTTTTGTATTGGTCTTGGAAAAGGTCAAGGCCCATAACCTTATTTTATTTGCGGATTCTGTGACAAACGTTAGTCTGTTTGATACTCAAGGACAATGTAGGTATCTCCTAATTTCTCAATAAAAGGAGTGGACAAAAGAAACCCCACAAAACCTCAATTTCTTTCAAGTATCCAATGTCCTTTAACCCTCACCTTTCATCCCTTTTGAGGTGAGCCTGCTTTTCTTCTAGCCTAAAGTCCCGTTACAAATCACATTTAGACATCGACCCTTTACTGTTAGGCTTGGCTGGACCTGCTTGGAGGCCTTTCGGTTATAGTGGAATATAATTTGGTGAGGAACCCCGAAATAATTAATTTCTTAAAATGCAAAATACTTGGGTTTTAGAGGTTAAAATGGTGACGAAATCGAGTATTTTGAGGAAAAATATTTACATGATAATTCGTCATCACAAAAACAATCTCACATAAGTATATAAAAACACATAAAATCCATATGTCAAAGTGTAACGCATATTGAACGCGTTTATCATTGTTTTAATATTAAATGGACTTTATCTCAAGCCGTGCCTTTAGCTCATATTATGATGCCCAATTGACTTTTGGATCATTTTATTCTTATACTCAATAATATCCACAATGAACTCATATATATTAATGGGTTATGATACGTAGCACACGTAAGTCTACCTGCAATGACACAATACAAGCCATTGCTTGACTGATGCTCCAAATTTCTAATGCCAACTCTTGATAAAGTTGACTAAAAATCAATCATAGTGGCTTGCTCTAGAGAAAATGATAACAGAAAATTTTTGCCCAAAATTTCACCAAGGATAGTTCTCAAAATTTCTTGCAACAAGTCCCGCAAAGTGCAATCCAGACAAGGTGTATAAATAAAATTAAGAATAAGTTCCTATGGAAATAATTTGAGACTATACTTTCCAAAGAACTATACCAAAAAAGGAAAAAACAATTTCAATTTGGTGAGATTACGAAATATCCTAACGAGTAATATTACTGAAACACCCTCCAAGACAAATAGCAAGAACGAAAACCATGGATCATGGTAGGATGTGAACATCAGTGTTAATCTCGGCACATAAGAAGCTTTGTATGGGACAAGGGTGGAGGGACGGTCACCAACTCCCACTTGCTTCCCAACAAGAGAAGAGAATGTGGGGACTAGAAGTTACATATAATATACTACATATATTCAACCATTAAGACTCGGAGCCACTATTTATCTTCCTCTGATTTGTCCCTTTGGATGTCCTATGGTTGAGTGAAATTGTCCACTTTTGGACTCTTTGACATTTTGGGTCTACCAGTAATCTAGTATCAGTAGGCATTAGACTTTTCTTCTCTGATTAAAGCCCACGAAGGCACGAAACTGTTTTACATCTTTTAATGCAAAAGCCCCTTCCCATTACAAAAGAGTAAAAAGCTCAGAGACTAGTAGAATCCCTTCAAGGAGACGACACACCGGTCAAAAGGGTTAACCGTATTTGCGAGGTTTATGTCACCATTTTAGCTCTATAACGTTTCAGACTTGCAGACTTGCAGACTCGTCGGCAGCAAAGTGTATCACTGATCACTGTGTGGCTGCTTCTTGGAACCGTCTGGTTTGCGTGCTGCTTCTATGAAAGAGGACAAGCGGGGTTTTTGAGTGTGACTTTGGGGTTTCTTGAAGACCCCATCTGGGTCATTTGGACTGGTGGGTCTGGTTCATCTCTCAACCATCCCATCTGGGTATACGTTTGTTTTGTTTCAAGATTGTGATGGTAAAATGTTTCGTTGGTCTGTTTTTTCATGTTTTTGATTTTTGGGACTTATTTTTGTTTTCTTTCTAATGGCAATTTTACTGAGATTGTGGTATGGTTTATCAGATATGGGGTTTGAAGGGAGTGGGGACAGCAAAATGCCAGCACTGAGAGTGACTCCAAGACACAAACGTTCTCAAAGGTAGTGTAGCTGTTAATTTCTTAGACGTTTTCCCAATTTTTGGTATTACAAGTTGATGGGTTGCCTGAACTGGAAAATACTTCTGAAATGGGTTATTAGGGAAAGTAGAAAACTTCGACAGCTGAACATGGTGGGTTCTACAACACATTTGTTTTTTACCTGTAGTTTTTGGCCATATTCTCTACTTTCAGTGAGTCATCACTGGCAAGTGAAGAGAACCCTCAAGGTTTCTATTTGCAATGAAATTTAGATCTTCAAAGAAACGGTAAACATGGGAGTTTTGTCGAATTAGTGAAACTCTTGAATCTGGGTTTTCAGGCGTGCAGTCTTATGTGTTCTCTTCTTATAATTGATTGGATTTTCCTTTTTTCTTTTCATTTTTTCTTTTTCTCTTGGTTCGCTATAACGTTTGTAATTAATCTAGTAACAGTGGCTACTAAATGTAATTAAGAACCGTTTTATAATGGGATTTTGGGATAATGGTAACTGTTAGGACCAGGAATGGATCTCCCTCTCTCTCTCTCTCTCTCTCTCCCCTTTTTCTTTGCAATCAAATAAGTTATATAGATATTATATTGGAGCCTGGGCTTGTAAATGAGTAGCAGATTCATGTGAAATTGCTCTAAATGCAAGGGGCAGAGCTTCTGTCTTGTTTGCTTCAATGTATATCTTTTGAGTTTTTGTGTTTGCTCCTATGCTATGGCAGCTTATCTGACAAGAGGAGAGCTGGGGTAGATAACTTAGATGGTTCAGTTGAAGCCTCTCACCGTCTAAAGTTGGTAAGAATCAGTATTTTTATCACGCTTTTGCTTCAATAGCTCTAGAGTGTATTACTTGCCCAAGAAAGGGAAAGGAACTTAACATTGTGATCTCATCATCTGATTGTTTGTTCTACTACCTTCTTTCGTTTATCTTAATTTCAACCTTTGAGTGCCCTTGAGTGTAACGTGAGCCAGAACATTGACATATGATGTCTTCTCTTTTTATTTGACATTTCTGTAATATTTTTATCAAACTTATTGCCATTTTACTCTTTAAGATTGAATTTCCTTTGAGAAAGTAATTTTACCAGCTATTTCAAGTGATTGATTTTTTTCAATTGATCTGGTACCAGGATATGGGGCACTTGAAGGATTGTTCTAAAACCAGTAAGAAGCAATCCCCTAACACAGAAGTCCAAAATTCTTTGAAGCAAGAGGTACAGAATTGTAGATTTTTAAATCCATGGTTTACAGAAATTACTATACTCAAATCCAATCCAATTTTTGTGCCCAAGGCTCAACTAGGTGGCGTCTTATGATTCTCAAGCCCTTTTTCTTTCTTACATTTTCTTTTTAATTTCATTTTTAACTACTAAATTTTGTATGCAGATTCTACAGCTTGAGAAAAGATTACAAGACCAATTTGAAGTCCGCCTTGCTTTGGAAAAAGCATTGGGTTATAGGTCTACCTCCGAAGGTGGCCATGGTGTAGACAGTAATACAAATGAAAGCATGCCCAAGGTAGATTCATAATGTCTATTCTGTCCATAATACAGATGCATTTTTCTGTATTCTATTTCTCTTTATCAATATATCATGTAAGCTATTAAATTTCTGGACCTACCAGAAAAAGATGATGGAATATAGTGTGTTTACCTCTATTTACTGGTTGGGACAGCTTCTTTTTTTCTGATGACATGGAATGATATCTACTTGTGTTAGAAGCTTGCTTTATGAATCTTAGACTATTGTGATGACTTTGCTTTTTCTTCTTTATTACCACTAGGTTGTGATTAGATTATAACACTGCTTTTGTTTGATCCAGCCGGCCACAGAACTGATCAAGGAAATTGCAGTGTTGGAGTTGGAAGTTGCGTATTTGGAACAATATCTTCTCTCATTGTACCGGAAGGCATTTGATCAACAAATTTCTACCTTATCTCCATCTGCCAAGGATGAAAAATTAAAGTCACCTGTAACTACCCCCCGAGGGAGGTTTATGGAAGTTACCAAGCCTGTTATCACATCAAAGAGGGAAAGTAAAGCAATTCAATCTAGTTGTCAGCCACTTGCTAATTCATGGAAGGAATCCAGTGGTATTGGGGGAGAAGAGACACTATTAGATTCCAGTGTTCATCGTTGTCACTCCTCACTATCGCAACGTTCAGCCTTTTCAACTATAACTTCTCCTCCGGCAGATGCTCTGACCAAAGCTGTACGTGCTTGTCACTCCCAACCTTTGTCCATGATGGAGGTAATTTAGGTTTCTTCACATGGTCTTCAAATTGTCCTCAGATGGAATTCGGCTCCCCTACAATTTGTCAATCACAGTGCACTAATCACAGCATGAGGGGTGTGAGCTTCATTTTACCCAAAAATGAGGGGCATTCCATTGATTCAATTATCTCTTGTTTGTTTGTTTTTATTTTTTTATTTGTTAATCTTTCCTCCAAGGGCAATTTGAGGGGGTGGGGATAAAGTGATACTTTGATGTGGAGCTCTGTTATTGGCAATCCACATGCAATTGCAATGATCATGGGAGTGATTATAGAGGGGACTAATCCCTTCAATTTATATGTATGCAATTTGGATGGCCCTGCCTAGATTTATAGATTCTGACTTTCAATGGCTTCTCTACAGTATGCTCAGAGTGCTTCAAATGTAATCAGTCTGGCGGAGCATCTCGGTACCCGTATTTCTGATCATGTTCCAGAGACACCTAGCAGGATTTCTGAGGATATGGTCAAGTGTATGTCTGCTATATATTGCAAGCTTTCAGACCCACCTTTGACGCATCATGGCCTCTCATCTCCCAGTTCGTCCTTGTCATCAATGAGTGCATTTTCTCCACAAGATCAGTGTGATATGTGGAGTCCTGGGTTCAGAAAAGATTCATCATTTGATGTACGGTTAGATAATCCTTTCCATGTAGAAGGACTAAAAGAGTTCAGTGGACCTTACAGCACAATGGTTGAAGTGCCATGGATTTATAGAGATAGTCAGAAATTGGGTGATATAGAACACTTGCTACAAAACTTTAGGTGAGTCTATATGATATGTTATTATTGCCAAAAATGGAAGAACAAAAGGGAAAATGAAAATCTCACTTACTGACAATTTTAGGTATCTTGTAAGCGTTCTCTTAAAAAATTGAGCTATTATATTACAGGTCACTAATATGTCGATTAGAAGAAGTGGATCCTAGGAAGATGAAACATGAGGAGAAGCTAGCATTCTGGATCAACATACACAATGCATTGGTGATGCATGTATTGATTCTCACCAACAAAGTTATCTCCTTTTTATTGTTCTGTTTCTGAGGTGAGTGGATAATAATAATTTATCTCGTATTCAACAGGCATTTTTGGCTTACGGGATTCCACAAAATAACGTGAAGAGAGTCTTTCTACTCTTGAAGGTAAGAAGAGCCTAGTTGCCTAGTTAGATTCTTTTGGAGAAAAATCAATATGGGTTTTGTGTTCTAACAATCTTGGAAAATCCAGGCTGCTTATAATGTTGGGGGTCACACAGTAAGTGCAGGACATGATACAGAGCTCAATCCTTGGATGCCGGATGTCTCGTCCTGGACAGGTGGATCCCATGCCATGGGTTTTCTGAATATCTTTAATTTATGGTCATATACTTGTATAATTTTGCTATGTTCCATATAGGCATTTATGTCCCGGCTATATGCTTTTCCTGCATTTGGTTGAGTTCTGTCTCTGGGCCTATATCTGTAATATTACATGTCGGTCTTGTGAACCTTTTCCCCTGGTGGATGCAACCCGCAAATTTTTTTCCCTTTTAATAAAGAAAATTCTTTTTCCTACTAAACCTTTTTCTTTTCTTGTTTCTCTTTTCTGAAAACAGGTCAAACTTTATCCTGTTTCTTTTTTCCCACCCTGATTTTCAGGACCATTTGGAATACTTGGGACTTGTGAGACACAACGGAGCACATGTTGTCTTTATCAAAAAAAAAAAAAAAAAACGAAGCACATGTTGTCAGTTTTAATATTTACTTTGTGGCCTTCAACTTACTTCTTGTTTGTAGAGGGGCTGATAAATATTTGCTTCTGCTCTTGTAGTGGCTTCGCTTGTTGCTTTCTTCAAGGGCAAAATTTAAGACTGGAGATGAACGGCAAGCATATGCAATTGAGCATCCAGAACCCCTATTACATTTTGCGCTCTGTTCAGGCAGCCATTCTGATCCTGCGGTATATCATTATCTGTGATCTGTTATTTGATATTGTTTCTATTATTAATAGTGTTTTGAAAAGCGACAGAGATGTTGCATCGGTGTTTTATATTGCTTCAAGAATATATTAAATTGCAAATCTGATAAATCACCAAATGACTTGTGAACATCTTTTAAAGTTGGGAAAAAAATCATGGAAGTTCAAATTCACATTTTTCTGCATCTAACCTTCACATGCAAAGTATCCTTCCTTGGCACTTGGCATAAGGAAAGTCCATATGCTGCAATACCTCCATAGTGTTCTTCGTTTTTCCAGCACAATAATTTCCTTGACTGTTTGACAGTGTTCCAAGGAGGTCTTTAAACACGGGATAAACTCAGCATTCACTTCTCACAATGCCAGTTTATGAAATTGGGTCATGATTTTTTTCATAACTTGTCTTTAAATTTACTTCATATTGGATTTGCAATTTATATTTAGTGCGTCTGTTGGCTTAGGCAGTGTTTGAATCTCGAATTCAACTGAACGCAAGATATAAATATGAACTACACATCTTGTCCTTCAATACAGTTCATCTTTTTTAAAGCGGTTATATCTTGATATCTTTCCTAGGTTCGTGTATACACACCCAAGAGAGTATTCCAAGAGCTAGAAGCTGCAAAGGAAGAATACATACGAGCTACATTTGGTGTTCGCAAGGACCGCAAAATCCTTGTACCCAAGATTGTGGAGTCATTTGCGAAGGGTTCTAGTTTGTGTCCAGCTGGTGTTATAGAGATGATTCAACAGTCTTTGCCTGAATCTCTGAGGAAGAGTATTAAGAAATGTCAATTAGGGAAAACCCGAAAGAGCATCATCGAATGGGTTCCTCACAATTTTGCTTTTCGATATCTGATATCCAAAGAGCTAGTGAAATGACGGCTTGCGTTGGTAGGTGCACAATACTCAACTCATCCACATTGATCTTTAGATTTTTAAATCTCGGAAAAGTTTTTGGCTTTTTGGCTATGTACAAACAAAATAGAATGGGAACCAAGAAATGGGAGAATAGAATCACGTTGTCTGCACCTAGTAGTTTGTATAATGTAATCTTCGGTCTGCTCTGTTATGCAATGGCATGCATCATTGATTTGTGTAAGGTTGTGAGAGAATTCAAATCATGCAATTAAGCTTTTTGTATATAAATCTCGTGTACTCTGTTCATGTATTGATCTAGGCCATACAATTACCCACTGACCTTCAGATTGAATTCAGTTGGTTTCAACTATATATGAAAGTTTCTCTCTTATTGGATTCCAGGTAATAAACCTTGAAATTTACCAGAACTAGAAAGAAAATCTACTAAATCCTTAAAAAGAATATACTCAGTTCTTGTCCCAAGCAGTCCGAGGGATCCATCAAATGATAAGCCTCTGAATCAGTGGACCCAACTGCCCGCTCAAACTGACCCCTCAAGTACTTGCACCCACCTGAACCCAAACCTCCTTTATCCGGCAAAACTCCAGCTCCGGCTGTCACCGTTCGCATCATCTCCAACAGCACTGTCTCCTTCCTTGTCACCTCTCTCCTCATTGCTAACCCCATCTTCTGTCCATTACAGTTCATTACCCACTTAGTCACACTCAGTAGCGGCCTAGGCGACTCGCCAGTTTCACGATGGCACTCGAAAACAATCCGGCTGATGCCACGTTCGATAAAACTAGCAAACTTGGATGTGTGAATAGGAAGGTCGAGGAGGATCAAAGGGAAGCCACTTGAATCTTGTTGAATGCAGAGGCTGACCTTGTCGTTGACAGGGCAGATGATGGTGCCAGTGACTGTGAAGGTATCCGGTGAGCAATGTGAGAAGAGTAGGGGATGGCAGGCGCTGACAAGGTCCATGATCGGACGGAACGGGTTCCACCACGTCTGCTGCCGCTGGTTATCACCGGTCGTGTCCATACCAATTAAGATTATGATTATTGCTCTGTTTTCTTTTGCAGAGTATGTTGAGTGAGGTTATATATATGAGAAATGGGGAAGAAAGAGTTTTATACCTTGATAAGCATCCATAGAAAGTGGGAAAATTCGTAGGAAGCTGAGTTTTAAACGGAAGTGCGAGTACCGTTATGGCGTTATATTGTATCATTATCTGGTTGAAATATTTCCGCAGAGTTTGTTATCTCTCTTTGTTATATCCCTTTCCCTACCGTGATGTGAACTTGTGAAGTGCTTTGATTGGTGTGATTTGGCGTGGTGACCTCTGTGGGGATACCTAGGGGGCGGTAAGATGAGCCAGCTACGAGGGGCTTGGTTCCATATCGATTCAGTAAAAAGTTTTATTCGATCTAGCTCGTAATATAAATGAGTCGAGTTCAAACTTAATTTTTGTCCTCGAAATTTTTTGAGTAAAACTCGAGTAGAGTATTACTCAATTTGGTAATCTCTTTAACACTATAAATAATCAAACTATTTATTTGTTCGAATTCGCTCATAAGTTAAATGAGTCAAACTCAAACCTTACTTTTGAACTTGTTAATTTAACGAACCAAACCTGAGAAGCCCCCTACTTGGCTCAGGTTTCTCAAGCTTGGCTCAACTAGTCACCAGCCCTACTCATGGTAAGTATCCCTCTTTAAAGGAGAAAGGTCTAGGTTATGGTTTCAACTCTTTTGGATGCATGTGGAGGGGAAAATATGTTATAAGAAGGGGAATAAGCTACCCCATTGTATAGGGGAATTCTATTGGCACCCTAAGACTTGTTTTTCATTGTTTACTTATTTTATACTTTAAGGTTTTATGAAAAATATATTAGGTTTTCATAAAAACTGATTGGGTATTGTATTAGAAAACATCATTCTGAACAATTTTTTAGAATAAATTTTTTTTAAAATCTGTCATTTAAATAGACTTTTTTGCCATTTATAATCTTCGTTTCATAAATGACTAAAAAATCTATTTAAACGATAGATTTTGGAAAAACTTTCTTCAGAAAAAATGTTTAAAATGACATTTTCTAATAAATAGCGTGATTAGTCTTTATAAAAATATTATATATTTTTTATGAAATTTTAAAATATAAAATAAGTGAAGAATAAAAAGCAAGTCTTTGGATGCCAACAGAGATCTCCCATTGTATATTCCAAGGGCCATTAGGATCACTCTCAACTCCCAAGACTGGGCCCGTTTTTCGGAGAAGAGAAATTAGGCATGGACCCACGGCTACATCAACAGAGTTGGGTTGGAATGAGAGACCTTTGGCAAGCTACTCCAAGCTCCATTGTTCCCAAAACCAAGACGTTGGTGGGTTTCAGGGCTCCATTGCAGATATTCTCATGTCTCATTGATGAAAGTTGCCAGTGCTGTGGTCTTCAAACGTAAAGCCCAATTGAGATTGGGAGTGAGAAACAGTTAATACGAGTCAATTTGTTCTCTAAAAGAAGAAAGCAGCGAAGAAGTAACGGAGTATCGAGCAGAAAGGGAGACGGGACAAGGAGAAGAAGAATGGAAGGGGAGGAGGTGGGGATGATTATAGTTCGATCTTCTCAACTTCTCTCCAACCTTAACACCTGCATTGACAACAAGGCCACACTACGAGACATCCACGCCTGTAGAAGAAGTCGATGACGAAAGTAGCCATTTTGATGATTCTGCTTCTATGGACGAAGCCAGCGAAGCCGAAGATGATGGAACTAAAACCCTTCTCGTCATTCGCGACGCACTTCAATTGCTCCAACACCAGCTTGTTTCCTTCCAGGTTTCTCCCATCCCCTTCTTAGTTTTCACGTTTAATGTATATGGTTTCATATTTAGATATTGTAAAATCTATTTTTAATTGACAGATATTTATTTGAATTTTGAAATATATGTGATTACAATGTGTGATTTGAGAAAAATTTCTACTGACATTTTAGGGTTTTTTGAGCAGAAACCCTAACTTTGGCTTTGCTGTTATTGACCCATAATTACCCAAATTATGGCTTTTATGATGTACGACTACTGGTCTATTACTGCCCACTTGCAAATACCACATAAGCAAACTACATTCAATGACCATATGTATTTGCTTTAGTATTTTGATTTTGGTCTGCGTTCTATCCTTCCCGGGTATTGTTTGTTTTAGCATCTTTGAAGTACTTTTCTTGCTTTTAGAGAAAGAAAATCTGTGCAATTTTTGCTTTGACAAGCAAGGGAAGTACTTAGAAATTGCCATCTAAATGCTTTCTAAATACAAGGATGAGGGTATATTGGCTATTGGGATTACTTTTTAGGTTCAAATTATAAATGTATGGGAGTTAGAGAGATTGCTATGGTGTGGTGAAGTTAGGTTAAATGAAAATTCGAGAACTTGGTTAAAAAAGACCCAACCTCATGGTGAGATGGAGAATTTGGGTTGAGAGAAAACTGGGAGAGCTTAGGGCATCCTCCACTCCCTACTCAAATCCTTACTCATAATGAAATTTGAGTAAACATGGTAAAAAAATGAGCTCCACTCCGTGACTCCAACCCATATCAAACGAAGGGAGACTCAAATATTTACCCAAATTAAGGGAGACTCAAACCCTTATATGTGAAGATAAAGCAAATGCTATGGCTTTGTACTAATTTTGTTTCTCTGTTCAGTTCTCATGCTTGATGCAGAATGGGTGAAAGAGGAAAAATCAAACTATCTTTAACATTTCAAGTATTATTAGCTTCATTATCTGGTTAGAATCTCTTAGAGTTGTCTTTTGTTGGTCAGGCACTGCAGCAACAGCACGAATATCAGAGGGAAGCTGCTTTGTCTGAGATTGATCACAGTCGCAACATATTACTTAAGAAGCTCAGGGAATACAGAGGGGAGGACTTAGAAGTGATACATGAGACCACTGCCTTTGCTAGTGAAAAAGTAGAGCACAATGATGATCTCCTTCTCCCCCCATATCCAAGTCGCTCACATCCCTTTGTCTTGGACAATGGTTATCCCTCACAGATTCCTCCTTGTAAGTATGCTCAAAATGGGGTCATCAGTTGTGAGCCAATCAACAAAGTCAACAAGTATCCAATTGAGTTGGAGAGAAATCAAAATCAAACGGGAATTAGAAACTCTCTGGCAAGATTGAGATCTGTCGTTAATGTTGTAGCCAAGACTGCCCTTGTCCTTGTTAGTGTGATATCTGTCCTAAACTTGGCTGGGTTTGAGCTGACACTTGGAAAAAGGGATGCCCATGTCAAGGTTTTGGATCTGTTTCAAAAGTCAGCAACTTCAGGGAAGAGTGCAATGACAAGATGCTCCCCTGGAAAAGTTCTGGTCATGGAAGATGGCGAGCTTCGATGCCTTGTGAAAGAGAGGGTTGAGATTCCATTTGAGGCATTTGTTACAAAGCCAGATGCAAGCTATGGGTGTGGATGAAATGGTATGTGTGATCAATATCCATATTGCTTGTCCACTTTTAGGGTAGCTGGACTCCAATTCATTGATCACATAATTATTTTCTATTGTTAATAGAATCTGTCTTTTGAGTTTAAGCATCCACGCAAGAGCATCAAGGCAGATATGTGAAAACATTTAGTAATTGATTGCCTAGCCCCTTAATTTACATATTGAATACAGGCTTTGTTGCACCATTTTATGTTCACACATTGCACTTGATCCTGGTTAAATAAACATATGAGCAATATATTAGCACAGTCGTTTGGAAAACATGCTGACCTGCGTAGGGTCATCATAATAGATGCTGACATGTATTCGTTTACTCTGAATGATAATTAAAGGTTATATATCTCTGTTGCATGTAATTCCTGGTTAATTTATGCTGAAAATGTTTATAATGTCAATATGCCCTTCTTCCGTTATGTGCATCATTTTTGGCTCTCAAATTCGTATTTGGAACTTCTCCGAATTATCCCCCATCTTTTCCTAATATTACCACTTGAATTCCAAGTTGGTTTGTTGCTGAGTAATTTCTTAATGGTTACTTCTGTCTATAAGCCCAGCCCCTTAGCATCATTCTTACAAAGCCTCCATGCCTAGACCACTAAAACGAAAAGTTCTAGCTCTTCACCTAGTCATAAAATGTATGCAGTAGGAAAAGACAAGCTGGATATGGAACCAGCAGTAAATAGAACAGACAAGTTCACGGGGAAACAGTTTGTCCATCGATGAAAACATCTGAAATGGCACGGGTGAGGCTGCATTTTTAACTTTAGCTACACATACATTATCATTATGATTTGTCGGAACCATGATGGGCTAAGCCCCAAGTCAGGTTGGAAAACCCAAATTCCTGATGTGCATTTGGGTCGTGCAGTGCATATTCATAGTAACTTGTTTAAGCTATTAATTATGCATCCTTCACTAGTCATAGCCAACTATTGTCTAGTGAGGCTGCTCTTCCTGCAGACAAGTTCACGGGAAAACAGACAAGTTCACGGGGAAACAGTTTGTCCATCGATGAAAACCTCTGAAATGGGCACGGGTGAGGCTGCTTTTTTAACTTTAGCAACACATACATATCATTATGATTTGTCGGAACCATGATGGGCTAAGCCCCAAGTCAGGTTGGAAAACCCAAATTCCTGATGTGCATTTGGGTCGTGCAGTGCATATTCATTGTAACTTGTTTAAGCTATTTGATTATGCATCCTTCACTAGTCATAGCCAACTATTGTCTAGTCAGGCTGCTCTTCCTGCATTAAGTGTAGACGTACTGGGACCCAATTACATCATCTATCGTCCCTGCCGACAGGCAGGTGAGAACACACCAGTTCTTGGTTCAGATTTGGCCAGTAAATTCCATGTTCACTAATTACCATTGCATATTTAAGCCCTGTTACTAGCATTCCAGGTTCTCATATATTCAATTCTAAAGGGAAAAAGAAATAAAAAACAGAATTTCCAATCTTCGGAGTAGAAAAGGACCTTAAAAAGGTCTATTAGCCATCAACATTAGACATTTAGCAGTTAAAAAGAAGCTTCACAAAACCATGTAAAACGCTCTCACAGTAGATTTACCCATAGCTTCTCTAGTAGGGGCTCTCTCCTACGACGTTGCCAGGAGGATAATAGAAACATATGGTAAGACTGGCCTTCTCCTTCGCACATGTAGCCTGTGCACACCCTAACTCCAAAGACGTATTCCACACCACCTGTGTGTAGACGCCGCACTTGTGGTCCGGCACACACGAGTTGTCGGTGTGGTTGTAATACTTCTTCTCTTCCACCCATGTGTCCACGGCCATGCGTGGCGGCACGGTGGTTCCACTAGCCCACAACTGGTTGGCACCATACTTGCCACTGCTCAAATCTGCAAACTTGCAACCCATTTTGTCTCTTTGGTACCGAGCTAGCAGGCTCGAGCTATTGGCTAGCTTCTCGCTCCACTTGAGCGGGTCAACCCCAACTGCAGCCCTTGCTTGGTTGTGAGCATCTAGGTAGTCATTGGTTGCGATCGGCGGCGCCGCTGGAACTGTGGTGCCTGGGTTGGGGCTAGGACTTTCCGACGGTGCTGCACCATGGGCTGAGCTGTGGCATATGGCAAGAGCCACTAGTGCTAGCAAGGCATGGGCCATTTTCATTAAGTAGTCTTTTCTATGATCAAATTATTTGCGAGTCCTCATTATTATTTATAGACGTCGTTGTGTTGGTGGGTGGGTTGAAGTGATTTTACTGATTTGTCCCTCTATAAAATATTGATTCATCATAAGACTATCTGATAGGAAAGGGTTATTTTGTGATTTGAGAGAGACATTAACACACACAGTTAAAATGGGTTGGGGACAGCGTACCATGTGAGCTGTGTCGTGTCGAATCGGATGATACTACCCAAAATGGAGGCTGGATATTACGAGTCTCAGTGTAATTTAATGCTATAGGTATTAAAACGGTAGCGTGATTCATCAAGAGTCAGCTTTCCTAGATCAAAGCAAGCGAGGGTGGGTTGACTTTGATCATTCAGAGAGTGTGCCCATGTGATGGTCTTTTATGACTGTGCACATGGGAAATGTAGTCTGGATGTTGGGCAGGGGCTTGCAATTTCCTTGTCGCATTAGTTCTTTGGCCTTTTGTTTTACCCAATCAACGGGTTTGAACTTGGACGAAATATTTTATCGAAAATCTGGGTTCAAGACCACTTACCTAAACCCGTTCCTTCTCGACCCCAGATTTTATGCAACCCCTGACGGTTTGGTTCACTGCCATTAGATCTTCTTTCGGACAAAGTTTGTGGTTTGGTTTTTTTTTTTTCTCTCTTTTTTTGGCTAAAGCCAAAGTATGTGGTCACTTGTGTAAGTATTAGACACCTTGTTGAATTCAGATGGCTATTGAACTCTATTGGGGTCAGAACAATTGCTCTTTTTTTTTTTCTTTTTCTTTTTCTGATCTCACTGTCTTTGGTACAATGTTGGCACCACAAAGGATGAAAGTGTTTCTCATGGACTACTGGAAATCCTTTGATTTAGTTTAATGGAAACCCTTGATTTGCCACCAGGTTTGAGCTGTTCTCTGATGCTAACTGGGCAGCTGGTTTGCGCACCTAGAACTCTAGAAGTGGGCCAGTAACTGCGACTCATGGACCTGCTTTTAATGGGTTGGTTTCATACCAATAAAGCAGGTCCGTTTTCGATCAGTAGGGCCAAAAATATCCAATCTGATCTAGCTTAGGTGGGTGTGGGGTTTGGTTTCAGCCCGCAAATTTAACATTTGTTCTAGGAAAAAACTGGATAACCTGGCAGACGGGTCATCCCATCCTCCAATAGAGGGTGGGACGCACATGATGTGGGATTTACCTCTTATTAGTATCCAAATTTGATATTGTGCACATCCACATCTAATGGTTGAGATGTGCACAGCAGGAAATCCAAGTGCCTCCTATAAATGGGTGGATGCCACTCGTTGTCAGGTTACCAAACAGCGCTCTTTGTTTTATGCATGGCTTCCCTGGCATAAATCAATCCTCAACGGAAAAATTGGATTGTATGAACTTATCTTTTTCCATTTGACAGAATAAAACATTATGGGGAGAATTTTGTGACAATGTAAATAATGACTCTTGCGGTCACAATAGAAAGATGTAGGGGTGACAATTCGTGTTGGTGGTTCTTCTTCGTGTTAGTATCTGAATATGTTTTGTTTATTAATCCTATTAACTTTTTAAATACAAACACGACTTGATTATTATATGTGTAACTTTGCTTAATTATTGAATGTTGGGTCTAAACCCCACTCTTATAGCCAAAGTGATCAACAAAAATGTTTCACCTAGCATAAAAGCCAAAGAATAATATTCCCTCTGTTTCATAAATAAAGGTTATTTTTGTAAATTACTTATACTTAAAATGTTTGTTCACTTTGAAAAATTAAATCATAATTTTTCTAAACCTCCTATTTTACCCTTTGTTACTTCAATAATTACTTCTGACACAATACCCAATAAAAAATAGGAGATAGTATTTTTGAAACAATATAATTTAATAAATGACAAATTAATGAAGTAATGTTTTTTCTTAATAGACATGTTTTTGTAGGCTTTGTAGGAGAGATGAAGTCAATATATAAAATCATAACTTGTGAACAAAATCAGCGCAAATGACTCTCAGCTAGTCTTATCCAATTGGCTTACTAAAGCCTCTTTGACAGCATTTTTCCAAACTCGAACCACACAAAAATATAATTGTTTGAAATCAAATGGCTGAATTACCACGCAACCTGTTTGGTAGTACCAAAAAAAAAAAACAAAAAAAAAAAAAATTTGAGAAAAGAAAAGAAAAAGAAAAAGTAAAAGAAGGTGGGTGTCAACCCTTCCACAATGCTGACACTGTTACAAATCAAAACCATGCCTTGTAGACCACACGGGTGACGAACCTAAAACATCCAAACCCCCCTTACGTTGTCATCCTGTTTTAGGACAAATTTGTCGGTTCCTCTGCCCCTATGACCCATCCCTAACGATTTGCCACCCACCTGAGATTTTATCCGACGCTGACAAGTGACAACATCTTCAATTCTCCGGCGAGAATCTTACACTGCAGTCACCGGAAAACCAACCTGGGTTTACTTGACAAAAGCTGCACCTCATCTTTAGTCATCGTAGAGCTGGCCTTGATGGCTAGAGAACACAAATCCGGGAGGGACAGTGGGGTGTGGGCACGTGAGAGTGGCATGAGGAAGTAAATTTGACCTGCGTGTAATTCCTCGTCTTCACGCACGTGCGGCACGCATGTGCCTATGGACATGGATTCTGAGCTGCAGAGGAAGCAGTTGGGGTTCTGTGAGGTAATGCTTCCGGCTAAGATTGGTTGGTTGAACTCTTGCACTCGACCGTCCACGTGGATTACCTTGGCTGTTGATAGCAGTTTGATGCTTTCTCCATCTCTTCCTCCTCCTTTTCTCTTTGCGCTTTCAGAGGAAACACAGAGACCCATTTGAGGAGAGAGAGAGAGAGAGAGAGAGAGAGAGAGGGAGAGAGGTCGTCCTTTTAGTGGAGGGCAGGGCTGTCTAATTTTCTTTCCCTTTTTCTACTTCCCAAATGTTTGACATGTTAAAGATATGTATGAAGAATTTGATATTGAGATGTGTCAATAAAATTAGTCTATTTTGCTTTGAAAATTCTATTTTGCTAAGCATGGCCAGGGGAGGTACTCTGCAATTTGATTTTTTCTTAAAATATTGATTTTCATAATTGCCACATTAGACCATGTTGATTCTCTCAATTAATAAAATAACAAGAACCATTTTTTATATTGAAAGCTAAATACCATCTATATTCAAAAGCAAGATTTATTAATGGACTAGAACATAGAAATTATAGTACGTTTGCTTGGTTGGAACACGAGAATCCAAATTGAATATAATAAAATGAGATTTCAATGGTGATCGGTGTTATTATGTATACCATTGAAATCTCATTTTATTTCATTTTAAGTCTCTCTAATTTTAGCTAAACAAAAAAGCCCTTAAATTTGAAATTCTACTCTCTTTAAGTAGACTATCAATGGATATTTTTTTGAGCATTAATTTAATATAAAGTGGATGGCTTTCTATTTCATATAACATCTCTCAGGACCCCCCAAAGGAAAAAAAATACATGATGTGTGGGGATTTATGAGTTTCAAATAAAAACGCGACACGTGTATATTCTTGGTAATATGCTCGGGCAACCCGAGTTCCCCCCCGATTACTGGTAACCACTCTCGGGCAAACATGCCCTCGGAGGATCCGAACCCTCGGGCCTTCTCGCCTTCGGGAAAATGCGCCCTCGGGTATTGATGTCCTCGGTTCAATCTCAGGCAGGTACTCTCTCAGTCTATTGATCCCCCTTTGGGCCGCACGAGCACGTGCTCCTCACGTGCTCGGATTTGTCTTACCTTCCCAGATCCGACAGAGGAAATCAGACCGGGAGCAGAGCACGCTCCTAGAAAACGATTCAGGGGAACGACTGTCAGCGATCAGGCCTGTCACCCCGAAAGATCCGCGATCTGGTCTGAAACCCTTAGCTAACCATGGTTAGCTCAGGGCCCTAACATGACCACGGTCAGGTTAGAGTATTGGACCAATCCGAAACCTAGCACTCGCCTATAAAAGGAGCACTATTCATGCCGAAAAAGAGAGGTTCCTCCAGCACAGAACCCTAAAAAATTCCTCTCTCTCCTCTCTCTCTTTCCCCTTCAGAGACTGACTTGACCGTCGGAGGGTTTTAGACCGGGAAACCCCTGGTCTCCCCTGACGATCTTCTTTGATTTCAGGTCCCCGTTCTAGCCGACACCCTGCTCTCCTGTTTATCGAGAAGGTCCCGCATTCCCGCACGACCATGAGCTACCTCAGTCCTTGTAGCCCAGTCGGGCCATAGGAGCGCGGTGTTCCGAACCTCCGGACCACTCCTTCAAAGCGCTCCGCCGACTGTCCGGACTTTTCCCCGTACAGTTTGGCGCCGTCTGTGGGAAAGACGAGCGAAAGGCCTCTGTGCTTGACTTCGCTTGAGCTTGTGTTCCCTTTCTTACAAATGGCGGGGCGAACTAGGTCCGGGGCAACGTATGCTGGGCCAGAAATGAATGGAGCAAGTGTAGTGCTTCCACCACCACCGGCCGGGCGTCCCCCGGCGAGCGCTACCTTCGTCGGGGAGACCAGTAGGCCTGTGGAGCAAACCCCGATGCAAGAAGTCCAGGCCGCGTATGAGCAGGCGGTCGCGGAGCACTCCAACCCGGAGGCGGTCACCGCTGTAGTCGCAATGCTCCAGGCACGGTTAGATGAGGCGAATCGCGAGAAACTCGCCCTAGAGCAAGAGTATCTCAATCTCAAAGAGCGTAGCCGCCATCAAGCCTCCCCCCACCACGGCCGAATGTCAGCGGAGGATGGTGGCGACAAGCGAAGCTACACTACTTACCCTGCCGAATCCCGGCCACGACGGCGTAGGGCACTCGCCCAGGAGAGGCGGTTTGAAAGAGGTGAGCACCAAAGCTACAAGAAGTTGAAGAGTAAGGTGGAGCGCCAAAGAACTGATAGGGGGCGGGTGCATGACTCTTTCTCCAAGGTCGTCACTGGAGCGAGTTCTAGTCGAGTTAGGCGGACCCCCCACGAAGATAACCAAGGTCGGAGAGGAAGCGAGCGGCGCTCCGAGATGTCGGCCCTGAGGGCCAACCAGAGGGATAGAGAGCGTTACGAGGCAGTCGAGGGCTCGGTAGAGCCAAGCCGATATGGGAGAAGCTCTCGAGAGGAGAGGAGAAGGAGGGTTGGAGATTTAACCTCGGACGAATTCGCAAGGAAGATCCGAAGGAGATCAAGATGATGAGGGAGCCGGTGCGACCGACACCGAACTATTTGCTAGTAGGAAAGTCTCCCTTCGCGAGCTGGATCCAAACCACGCCAACCCCAAAGAATTATAGTGCCGTCACCTTCACTCCCTACTCCCCTGTAGCGGATCCCGACTACCATCTGACGTACTATGTCCAAAAGATGTCCCTCTATATCGACAATGAGGGTTTCATGTGTAAAATCTTCCCGATGAGCCTTGGGGAGATTGCCCTAAGGTGGTGGGCAAAGATTCCAGAGAGATCGATCCGACGGTGGGAAGATTTGGTCAAACTCTTTCGGGATCGATTCATAACAAGCAAGAAGTACGCCAAGACCATGCAAAACCTGTACGAGATGAGGCAGGGAACAGAGGAGCCTTTGCGAGAGTATTCCCAGAGATTTTGGGAGCTTTACACCGAAATCGAGGAACCAGATGAGCGAAGCGCTCTCGACATCTTCAGACGAGGGCTGATTCGATCCTCTCGGTTGTTCGAGCAGCTAACCCTCGACCCACCTTCCAGCATCGGAAAGCTGCTTGATCGAGTGCAGAGGTACATACGACTCCACGATGCTTTTCGGATGGCCAAGCAAACCGAACTGGCGGATAAGAAGAAAGATAAGAATCCCCGAGCGGACCGAGCAAGGGATGACCGAGCAAAACATGAGCCGACAAGAGACAAGGTACCAGCAAATCCAAATCAGGCGGTCCTCACTGTTTTCACTATGCCAATCTACAGACTCTTGCGAATCGTCGAAAATAAAGACTTCTTCGAGAAACCGAGGCCGATGGGCGGAGACCCCGAAAGGAGGAACAAAAAATGGTTTTGCGAATACCATAAAGATCACGGCCATAAGACTGAAGACTGCAAAACCCTGAAGTATAACCTAGAGACCTGGGCAAAAGCCGGACACCTGAGTGAGTTCATAGTCAAGAACGATGATCGGAAAAAGCCCGAGGATAAAAAAATCGAGAAACCAAGAGCTGAGGCCGAGGGATATACCGTCTTGGGGGCCATCGACGTGATTAGCGGGGCATATGATAAGGCTTCGGTCTCCATAAACGCTCTTCGGGCGCAATACCAGAAAGCATCCCACCTTCGGGAGGTGTTCGAGGTGAAGTCAGAGCCAACGCTCGTGGCTGAAAAAGGGAAGGATGATTTGAGTTCCGCTCTATTCTTCGGGAGAGATTATCCGACCGCGGAAACACACCATCCCCACAATGACGCCTTGATAGTCCGAATGATGATCGCGAACTACGACGTAGGGAAGGTCTATGTCGACAACGGAGCCTCGGTTAATGTCATGTTCAAAAAACTCTTCGACCAGTTAGGGTTGAAAAAGGACGATCTCTCCCCGAGTAATTTGAGCTTGAAAGCATTTAACGGGAATCTTTCTTACCCCCTTGGGCAGGTCGCCCTAGCCGTCCGAACCGGCCCAGTCCAGACCATTCAGCACTTTGTCGTCCTAGAAGAGCGATCAGCATACAACGTGATAATGGGAAGGCCTTGGCTCCACGCCATCGAAGCGGTCCCCTCCACTTACCACCAGTCCGTTCGCTTCTCGGGACCCGAAGGCATAATGGAACTCCACGGAAACCAAGCTGTAGCCCGAGAATGTTTTATGTATGAACTTACAGGTCACACTCCGTCGTCGGCGACTAAGAAGAAGGAAAAGAGCAACGCTCGGATCGAGATGATGGAGGACAATTCCGTCGAGCCAAAAAAGGTTAAAAGGGACATCGACCCATTATAGCAATTAAAGCACGGTCGGCTCGGGGTTGAAGATACTCTACTCGAGCCCGACGACCGGACGGGTGAAGAGCTCCGTAAGATGATCATTGATGAGAAATGCCCCGAACGATACTTTCTTCTCGGGAGCTCTCTCTCGGAGGAGGAAGCGTCGGAATTGTTTCAGTTCCTGAAGAAAAACGCTGATGTGTTTGCTTGGTCGACACATGAGATGCCAGGAATCGACCCGAGCATAGTCCAACACAGGCTTAGAGTAAATCCGAGCTCCAAGCCCGTCACACAGAAGCAAAGGAGGTTGTCCGATGACCGAGCTCGGGCCATTAACGAGGAAGTAAAGAAACTTTCGAAAGCCGGATTCATACGAGAAGTAATGTACCCGACATGGCTCGCCAACCCAGTATGTGTCAGGAAGAAAAGTGGCGAATGGAGAATATGTGTTGATTTCACGGATCTGAACAAAGCCTGCCCGAAGGATAGTTTCCCACTACCAAAGATCGACCAAGTCATAGACTCGATTGCCGGGTACGCTCGATTAAGCATCTTCGACGCCTTTTCTAGTTACCATCAGGTGCCACTGGCGGAAGAGGATCAAGAGAAAACAGCGTTTATCACCCCGACCGGCACCTATTGCTACAAAGTGATGCCCTTCGGTCTCAAAAACGCCGGGGCAACATATCAACGACTTGTCTCTCGGATGTTCGAGGGACTAATTGGGAAGAATTTAGAAGCCTACGTCGATGACACCATCGTAAAAAGCTCGGTTGAGTCCGACCACATAGCTGACCTCGCCGAGGCTTTTGGGAGATTGCGACAATTCGGGATGAAACTCAATGCTAAGAAAAGCTCTTTCGAGGTGCGGTCAGGAAAGTTCCTCGGACACTTGGTTACTCGACGAGGGATTGAGGCAAATCCCACAAAGATAGAGGCGTTGCGATCACTCAAAAAACCGAGCACATACCGAGAGGTTCAGCGGTTGAACGGAATGATTGCGGCACTAGGGCGCTTTATCTCACGATCCTCGGACAAGTGCCAGCCCTTCTTCCAGGCTCTAAAGAAGTAGAAAACAAAGCACGTTTGGACGGAGGAATGTCGAGTCGCCTTGAAAAATTTAATAAGACATTTGGAAAGCCCTCATGTCTTGTCGAAACCAAGGCACGGAGAACCATTGTTCTTATACCTAGCAGTTTCCCAGCACGCGGTAAGCGCCGTCGCGATCCGAGAAGATGGAAAAGAACAAAGGCCTGTGTATTACGTAAGTAAGACCTTACTTGATGCCGAAACACGGTACTTGCCTCTCGAAAAGATCGCCCTAGCACTCCGAACAGCTTCGAGAAAGCTCCGACACTATTTTCAAGCACACACCATCATCGTCCTGACGAACCAACCCCTAAAAGATGTACTTCGGAAGCCCGACCTTTCCGGAAGAATTTCTAAATGGGGGATCGAGCTAGCGGCATTTGATATCCAGTTTAGACCGAAGACGGCAATAAAAGGGCAAATCTTAGCCGATTTTGTTGCTGAGTTTACCGATTGTAACAGCGAGCGAGATGAGGCAAACCAAAGTTCACCCGAACAATCGGATACCTCTTCCTCGGCCGAACTAGGGGGCGAGGATAGTAAGAGATGGGAGCTGTATGTCGACGGGGCCTCGGACAATCGAGGGGCAGGAATCGGGATTGTCCTCCGATCTCCGACAGGTGAAGTTCTAGAAAGCGCCATCAGACTGCAGTTCTCCGCCTCAAACAACGAGGCCGAGTACGAGGCCACTCTAGCAGGACTGAGACTTGCCCTGGCATTATCGGCGACCAAATTAAATCTTTTCAGTGATTCTCAATTGGTGGTTTGGCAGCTGAACGGTGAGTATGAAGCCCGGGACGAAAGGATGAGAGCTTACGTCGAGCTCACCAAGAAGCTTATTTCGAATTTCGAAAGCGTTTGCATCCAACAACTTGTCCGAGAACGGAACAAGCACGCAGACGCGCTAGCATCTCTCGCGTCGGCACTAGAAACAGAATCCTGAAGAACAATTAATATCGAAACTATCCATGCCCCAAGCATAGAGCCAAGCTCGGAAATCAACGAAATTGTCGAACTTGGTCCAAGCTGGATGGACGAAATAATCGATTACCTCAAAAATGATGTCCTTCCTGAAGACCACCATCAGAAACACCGGATCAGGGTCAAATCGGCACGATTCTGGCTCTCTCCAAAAAGCTTGCTATACAGGCGATCTTTCACCGGAGCGTATTTGAGATGCGTTCACCCGAACGAAGTGGAAGGAGTCTTGCAAGAACTGCATGATGGAAGTTGTAGAGGTCACGCTGGGGGACGCTCGCTGGCACACCGAGCAATAACGCACGGCTACTGGTGGCCGTACATGCAAAAGGATGCCCTTAAGTACACCCGGAAATGTCCGAATTGCCAATTCTTCTCGGATAAAATCCACCGACCAGCAGGAAACCTGCACCCATTATCAAGCCCTTGGCCCTTTGCAAAATGGGGCCTTGATTTGGTCGGACCGCTCCCCCGAGCGAGCGGCAATAGGAGATACCTCGTTGTCGCAACCGACTACTTCACAAAGTGGGTGGAAGCCGCTGCCCTAGCCTCCATCAGGGACTCGGATATTATCAGTTTCCTTTGGGAAAACATCTTCACGAGATTTGGAGTTCCCCAAGCGTTCATCTCGGATAACGGTACTCAATTCGAGAGTCGAAGAACTTAAGAGTTCTGCGCACAATTCGGAGCAAAGTTCTTCTACGCTAGTCCGAGTTATCCGCAATCAAATGGTCAAGCAGAGGCGACAAACAAAGTAATTGTAAAAGGAATCAAGAAAAGGCTGAAGAAAACAAAAGGCAGGTGGCCTGAGGAGCTTCACGGGGTCCTATGGGCATACAGGACGACCCCCCGGAGGTCGACAAACGAAACTCCTTTCGCACTCGCTTTCGGGACAGAGGCAGTCATCCCAGCAGAAATGGAATATCCGACTCTAAGAACAGAAGAACTCAGTCAGGAACAGGACGAAGAGAACATGGCGCGCGAGCTTGACCTAGCCGAAGAAAGAAGAGGCGAAGCAATGATCCGAATGGCAATCTATCAACAGGAACTCCGGAAGTATTATGAGAAGAAAATCAGCCCTCGAGAGTTTAAAGTCGGTGATCTCGTCCTCCGAAAAGTAAACTTGGGGACTCGGGACCCAAAGGAAAGAAAACTCGGGGCAACCTGGGAAGGCCCCTATGAAGTCATCGCTGTCGGAGAAAAAGGTTCTTATGATCTTTACATTGTGAAGACAATAGGGACCTACCAAGGTCGGTAAACGTGTCGAACCTTAGAATATTCCACAAATGAAGAAAGATGTAATATGAGCGTGGTCGGCAAAACACCAGCTCGGTCCAATCAATGAAGGTCTTTTTATTCAATGAAAATGCTGCCATTATTAGAAACGCCTAGTCTTGTCATGGTGACGAGAATCGATCACCCTAACCTCACCATGACAACAAGGAAAAAATATACTTAGAAAACCTTAGTCTCGCAAGGTGGTAAGGGCCGATCACCCTAGCCCCACCTAGGCGACAAAGGGATACTTACTAAAGTCTCGGACCCCCCAAAAAAATAAAATAAAATTTTTCCCAACACATGAAAGAGGAAGCTCGGGAAAATGTTCCGAGCAGCGACGACTCACCAACACATAAACAGGCGAGAAGGAAAAGATGGGAAAGACGTAAATGTCTAAAGAAAAATAAGCGCTTAGAACATGCATTGAAATAACCGAACACAAAATGAAAAGCCCAATTGGGCCAAAAAAACAAGCACATACATTCAAGACAAGCATACAAGGGGAGCCTATCAGGCAAAAAAAGAGCATATATATACATTCAAGATTGAAGTTTTACAAAATGGAGTTTCTGTACATGATAAGCCCCTCAGGCTACAAAAAACAATAAAATAAAATAAAAAATAAAAATCTAAGAGGAAGGAGCCTCGGGAACAGAGTGCTCGGCGCTCTCGGTTGCCGGATCCTGTGGGTCCTCGGCTGCTGAATGCTCCTCGGTTAGATTGATGGCTGGCTGCTCGGTGTCCTCGGGCACGACGTTCGGCTGCTCGGCTGATTCAGGATCCTCGGGTGGAGTCTCCCCATCCTCGGCGTCACCTCCCTCTTCCTCACTCTCATCGTCAGAGATGGGCAATGCTACCCTCTCAAAGGGGATCCTCTCCAAATCCACCTCTGAGTAGGTCTCCTTCACCCGAGCGCCGAGAGTATCCCAACCGAGCCTATAGTTTTTCTCCAAGTATGGCTCCATTTGGTCAACATACTCGTCGGCAGCCCTGTCCTCCGCCTGCTTGATCTGCGCCGCCCGAGACTCGACCTCGGTCTGCCACTGATCATACCACTCATCGGCTTGCTTCTTCCAGTGTGAAGCGTCACCTCGGGATTGATCAAGCTTGGACCTTAGGTCCTCGGTCAGAGCCTGGGACTTGGCGAGCTCATCCTGAGACAACCGAGCAGCCTCTCGGATACTCTCCAGCTCCGATTGCACCTTTGCCAGCTCCTCCCTCAGCTGGCTCCCCTCGGCCTTGAGGTCGGACCTCTCGGTCGACCACTCAACCACCTCCTTCTTATACCGGTCCTCGGTCTTCAAGAGGCGCTCGGTTAGAAGCATGGTTTGTTGCGCGGCCTGCGTTCACCGAGCACGATTAGAAAAGATGGCCAACTCAAAATTTTCTAAGTGTTGAAAGAAAAGAAGCTTACCAGGAGTTGGTGGATGAGGGTCTCGTAGCCCAGGTCCACCGACCGATGCTTCTTGTGGCTTGCCATATCGGACGGGAATTTCAGTAAATTCCCGATGGAATGGTATGTAAATTCCGGGTCAGTCATGACCGAGAGGCGACGGTCGGATGGAAGGGGGAACTGAGGCAGGTCCCTCATAATCTCCCGGCGCCCTCGGTTTATTGTCAGGGGCTGGTAGTCCGAGGAGGGGAATGGGTAATCCATCTCCACCCTCTGCTTCTTCTTGGCTTGCTCGGGGGAGTGGTCCTCGATTACAATGGCCTTCTCTGGCCTTCCCGAGGCCCCCACCTCCCGAGAAGTATTCGGCTCCGAGGACCGAGGGATTTCCGGAGTTGCCCTCTTCTCCGGTATCTTCGGGGCGGGCTCCCTCGGGGCAGGCTTATCGGGCTGGGTGACCTGAGGAGCCTTCCCCTGCTGCTTTCTACGCATGGCCTCTTTAAGGGGGTCAGCCCCTTTCTGCCTGCTCGGGCCTGCGCCTTTCTTTTTGGGCGCAGGGACTTTCATGGAAACGCCTCGGTCGGCCATGTCGTCGGGCGACCACTGTTCGGGGGAATTTGAGCCCTCTCCTTCTGCTCGGGGCTGTGTACCGAGAGCAACGACTATGCTCGGTTCTTGCACTATGGCCTTCTTCTTCTTCGCCTGGCCAAAGGTAGGGTACCCTCGGGGAACGCTCGTCGCTTGGAAGCTCCGGTACCAAGGAGGGTACTTGAGAAGGACGTGGGCTGCCCGACCAAAGCCGTCTTCTCTTCAGTAGCTCAAGACCCTCTGGATCTCTTCCTCCCTAACTTCAAGAGGAAGCTCAAAGGCAGCTTCAGCTGTGAAAAAAAAAAAAAAAAAAAGAGGAACAAGTCATGAACCGAGAAGGTAGAAAAACAGAGAAATAATTGATTAAAAATACCAAGTCTGGGATAAACTTACAAGGCTCCCCGAGCTCCCAAGGGACTCTTCGCCCTTCTCTCCCGAGCAGGGGAGGCTCAAAGTCGCCATAAACGAACACTATGTCCGATTGATACCCCTGGCTACTGTCGGGGATGTGAGTTACGAGCACCCGCTCGGAGTCTCGGGATCTGAGGTAGAACCCGCTTGGCGACCGAGACAGCTGGTAGCAGCTAAAAATCTCTTCTACACCGAGGTTGGTGCCAAGAATTCTGTTAAGTTCTACAACCCCGAGCACTACCTTATATGTGTTCGGTTTCAACTGGATGGGCGCCAAGTTGATGAAGTTAAGGAAATCCACTAGGAGCTCGGGGAAAGGGACCCGAACACCACCCTCGTAGAAGTTGATGTTGTGGATGGGTACTCCCCCTCGGTCGTCGGTTGAGCTAATTTCTTCACCGACTTCGGCAGACCGAAATGAAATCCCGGCCCCGAAACCGAACTTTTCCCCGAAGTCCCTCTCCTTGTTCGGGTTCCCTCGGATTTGATGAGTCATCTGTTAAGTACAGAGCTCGGTAAGGATAAAACGCCCTAGGACGCATGGAACAAATAACAATCCTATCTTTAAGGGAATCCCCGAACAAACCTAGGTAAGTTAGTTTCTCGGTTTGACACCTAGTCTTAACCGAGCACATATGTTGTGCTTGGATTGAAACATATTGTAAGAAACCGAGCACACGTGATGTGCTCGGTCCAGACGTTGCACAAACAACCGAGCACACAACTTGGTTTTTACGAACGGATTAAAAAAGGGAGATCTAAGACAAACGCATGAAGAAAACTAAGAACATCAAGAACAGGTGAAGAACTTACCGAAAAATTCAAGGAAGGCAATTTCCGGCGAGCTTTCTACGGTCGGATTTCTTCTCTCCGGCGAAATCTCTTCGGTAGGCAAGGCTCTGGCTCTGGAGTGAAAGTGGGAGAATAGGGGAGGCAAAAGCCCTTATATACCTAGCTTCCCGAGGATGACGTCATCCCCTCGTGTTTTGTGCCCAACTGCTGTCTCGGGCATACGAAACGGCGCTTGATTGAAGGCTGTACCACCATGTCAGAACCATCACATCCTCGGTAACCGAGTGACCGAGGACGTGATGGCTCGGGGGAAGTTGTGTGGGGATTTATGAGTTTCAAATAAAAACGCGACACGTGTATATTCTCGGTAATGTGCTCAGGCAACCCGAGTTCCCCCCTGATTACTGGTAACCACTCTCGGGCAAACATGCCCTTGGAGGATCCGAACCCTCGGGCCTTCTCGCCTTCGGGAAAATGCGCCCTCGGGTATTGATGTCCTCGGTTCAATCTCGGGCAGGTACTCTCTCGGTCTATTGATCTCCCTTTGGGCCGCACGAGCACGTGCTCCTCACGTGCTCGAATTTGTCTTACCTTCCCAGATCCGACAGAGGAAATCAGACCGGGAGCAGAGCACGCTCTTGGAAAACGATTCAGGGGAACGACTGTCAGCGATCAGGCCTGTCACCCCGAAAGATCCGCGATCTGGTCTGAAACCCTTAGCTAACCATGGTTAGCTCAGGGCCCTAACATGACCACGGTCAGGTTAGAGCATTGGACCAATCCGAAACCTAGCACTCGCCTATAAAAGGAGCACTATTCATGCCGAAAAAGAGAGGTTCCTCCAGCACAGAACCCTAAAAAATTCCTCTCTCTCCTCTCTCTCTTTCCCCTTCAGAGACTGACTTGACCGTCGGAGGGTTTTAGACCGGGAAACCCCCGGTCTCCCCTGACGATCTTCTTTGATTTCAGGTCCCCGTTCTAGCCGACACCCTGCTCTCCTGTTCATCGAGAAGGTCCCGCATTCCCGCACGACCATGAGCTACCTCAGTCCTTGTAGCCCAGTCGGGCCATAGGAGCGCGGCGTTCCGAACCTCTGGACCACTCCTTCAAAGCGCTCCGCCGACTGTCCGTACTTTTCCCCGTACACATGATGTTGAAATATTAAAGCTTACATTGTAGAGGACATGTGCCCTCTCCAAAGGGTGGAATGTTTGTACTTTGGAATTTTTCTTTAGGGTTAGGAATTTAGTGTGACGCTTCATGGCACGCCTAATGTGTGGCATTAAATTACTCGATCATAGGAAAGAAAGAAAAAAGGGAAAGAGAAAAAACACCCATCTCTGATTGTGATGGGTTTGAAAAAGTTTATAAGGTATCCATTAGGGTCATGTTTTGTTGTGGAAAAAGATTAAAAAAAGAGCTATGCAAAGGGAAGGCTATGATGTTCCTTTAGAATTTTAATAAGACTCCTGATAACTTTTCTTTTTTATTAACACTAAGCACAATACAAAAGGGTTTTTTTTTTTTTTTTTTTTTCCCTCCTAATTTAATGTAATTTAACTTCGACGCTAAGTTTCATGTAAAGCTATAAAATGCCAGCAAGACTCTCAATTTGGTTATCCATTAGGGTCATGTTTTATCAACGCTTCGGCGTCATCCATATCCTCTGTGTCTCATGTGTGCTACCGAGAAGGTCCTGTGTTAAAGTGGGGATCAAAAGAAAGCGCACTCATATGTCTCTTCACTTGCAACATACAGACAGTCAGATTTTCCGTTATAGGAATTACAAATGATAATTTTATATAATTTTGTTAAAGGCCTTATAGTTTTGTGTCACTTCTCCCTTTTATAGAAGGGCAATCTTAATGTAAGTTATACGATGTTCTTGTCTTGTAACCAATAAATAAATAAATAAAAGGGGGTCATTTTTTCTTTGCTAGGCCACTCTCTTTTGTCTTCCGCTTTATCCAATTCTATTTTCTAAAACTGCCTCTAAGTCGATTGTTTGTTTGCATATCACAAGTTTATGTTGTGAGTTTGGGAATAAAACAGACATGTTACAAGATTTTGTTGTTATTTCTGGACTTCAATATTGGTTTCTATTATTAGGAGTTTTTCTAATTAACCCCAGGTGTGGATGGGAAAAACAAGTCGAGTGTATTAGAGGGGGCAGAGGGGAGAACATACCACTTCAAACAATCCTTCAAGAGGAAGATACTTAGTTTGGTAGTTTCATTTTAAAAAAAAACAAAAGCAGTCTCTGCTTTTGAAATAAAAAATAAAATAATGTGAAAAACACAATTTCCTCAAGAAAGCTAATTTGGTTGCGTCCAAAGGAAAAGTGAAGCAAAAGTGCGTTTTCTTGCTCCACACTTGGGACCACAACCGCAGTAATATTATTTGAAGATGAAGATGCATTAAGCTGATAAAAATGAAGGATAAATTAGATTGCAGTCGACAGCCATGTATGGGTTGGTAGTACTATTGATTAATTTCACTCATTCATTAATTTTGAAAATTAAGATGTGGGGAGGACCACCAATATTGAATGATGGAAATTATAAGGTAGGTATGTAGCTATGGGGTCCCATCGATGTGGCTAAAAATTAAGAAATGAAATTATATATGATGTTCTTGAAATACTATAGAATTATTGAAACTAATAAGAAAATGATGGGATTATTGAGTTCAAATCAGTGAAATGCTGTCCAAATTTTGTTACAGGATTGAGCTGTCGGACACTTCTACACAAACACTATGAATCTACGATATATATGGTCAAGGCTGGAGTCTCACTCACTTACAGCTGGACCTCACCAGGATCTAATATCAAGGTCATATAAGCCAAAATGTTTTTTGAGAAAAGGGTGGGGCAGAGGCTTGAAGGTGGATATGGAGCCATGGATCGAGGTGAGTTAAAACAAACAGCTCTCCGAAGGTGACAATGATATGACATTTTTGTAGCTCACCTTTGAACAACATTCACAGTATATAGGACCCAATGCATTGAAGAGCAAGGAGCATGGAATCTTTTCCTCTAGTTAAAAACACAAAGGTAAGATCGAATAGTGGAGGGGATAGCTTGAATGGGATTGGAGTCCCCACTAAAAGTGCTCTGGGATTTTGACCAAGAACACACCACATTATCCTTGAATGTGTATATTCAAACCCACTGTGGGAATATAATTCCATTGCGTAATAGAATTTTTTTTATTTTTTTTGCCTTTTTGGGTTCATTGGGAAGCTTAGAGGGGTCCTTTAGCTACACAATAGGGGCATTAATATTCCGTCTCCCTTTCCAAAATAGCCTCATACTAAAATTTGAGGAGTTAAAACTAAGTCTGTAACCTCTACCTTGTAAAAGGGTAGGCCACAACTCTAATAGTGTGCAATAGCTTTGGAGATTACAGCATATATGGAAAACCATAATTAAGGTGGTAGAGGATCTCTATTCCATATATTCTACAAAAAGATCACTTGACCTACCCTTTTTGCAATATCCATTTTCAAATGTGTAAAAAGACAACTGTACGAGACCCTAAAAAAAAAATGCAAAGTACCCAACAAAAGAAAAATAAAAATGCAAAGCACCCTATTAGGAATAAAAAAAAACCCCATTTATATTTAATCATGATTAACAATTCTTCCCCTTTGCTACATCACACACTACGTCATACTATACAAAGGATGATGATAGTGACAAAGCAATAGATAAATCTAATGAATCAATGAACCACTCATTATTGTTATTATTACTATAAAAAAGTATCATTAAAAAAAAAAAAAATTAAGGGGTACAATGAGAAAACAGTAAACCATATTTAACTTCTATGCAAATCTTTCAAAGAGCGGATTCGCTTATTTTTTAAAATCGGGTTTGGAAAGAGGAATTCTTTATCCAGCAATGGGTAAATTTTACATATTATGTTTCGAAAGGCTGCTGTTTTCAGAATTTGTTAAATATGGAGATTTAGAGGGGGTGGTGGGGTGGGATTTCGGAAGAGTATAATACTCAGCAACGGAATTAAATATGAGTGAAAAAGGCTTTGAACCAGGTTCAATGTCTCATCCTTGACATAATGCCCTACATTTATCACCTAACTTGCATAATAAGTCTCTCTCAACTTTTTGCGCTGACTGTTCGACGAAATGCTTTTAAAGTATTACTAGAGCTAGCGGGATAATGTACAATGTAGACTTCCCATTTTTCTAAGGGTCAGTCATTGATTATCTTGATCATTAATTAACAAAGAATGGCGGTGACATTATCCGTGTTTAAAGAAATTAATCGAGGTGATATTTTGAATTGAATTGAAACAACTACATTGATGGAGCAATAAACCTCAAAATAATTAGAAATATGACATAATTTTTAAGATAGAAACTAGCTGCAGAGGTAGAACCTTAATGGACCAAAATCAGAAGGGGCTGAATAGATAGCACCGACTTGCGCAGAAATGATGATTGGGTCGTTGGTCGTGGTCCCTCCACCAATATATCAGCAACGTATGTTCTAATTTCTTGAATCGCCCAAACTTGTCGTATCCACACTCGTTTATCACATGCATATATAGAGTAGCTGAACCATATGTGCTCCTTCTAGTCTCTCTCTCTCTACAGAGCGGATAAAAATTGTTCACCTATTGACCTATGCCCATTTACCCTTCACCTGAGGCATTGGATCCCCCAGCTGGCTTTGGTGATGGGGCTAGTTCAAATCTTTTTAAATTACCTCGAGATGTTAAAAAGGACCCTCGAGGGGGTGGACGTTACTTCAAGTGATGTCACCTGAATATGCTTCTAAGCATGATCTGCCCCTTATAAACGAGATGAAAAAAAGCAACTGCTGTTACCTCTGACCAAGGACTAAATCCTTACTACATGAAATCCCTCAAAATTGTCCCAGATGATTATAAGACCAGGACGAAGTTAGGAAGAAGTGATAAAGAGAGATGAAAATTGAATTTAAAACCTATTACTTGAGAGAAAATCCTACTTGATTCACCCCTAAGAATTAAATAAAATAACGTCAAATTTCATCAACCAATAAATATAATGGAAGATGAATTAGAAAGTGGTTAGGATCTACAATAAATTCACCAGTGTCTCCTTATATGGTGACAGCTGTATAGGCCGTTGGACAGACCAAGCAAAACCTCTTTTTACTCTAGCCTTCACTGTCTCTTGTAAAACACTCATCTGGTGTCCGTATTAAGGGAAATATTAAAAACAAACAAATAAAGAGAGAGAGAGAGAGAGAGAGAGAGTGAGAAAAGCTATTATGAAGGTTCCTCATGGGCAAATCGATGAGCCTTTTTATTTTAAGGGTTTTTATAATATGCACATCCTAAAGTTGAATAAAAAAAATCTTAAAAGGTCTTACATATTGTGTAATTTGTTCATAGGTGTGGATCAAAATTTGATATTAATTCTCTCCCCTCATTAAATTTGACCAAAAAGTTCAAACTATTTTTTATTATTAATATTATTATTATAATCAAATGATTTATATAAAAGAAGAACTTGTTACCGTTTCTTCACCATCTCACCAACCAAATCTGTACAAAACCAATCAATTCCACACAATCAACAAAATGCGAAAAAGTTGAAATAGGGATGAAACCAAAACGATTACAAAAGATAACCTAAATGACTAGTGAGTGGACAGCTATATTAGTATGCCTCGAGATAGCAATAACATTCCACAAAGGGAAAAAAGATAAAAAGATCTGACCTCTCTTGTAAATGGCTCAATTTCCCATGGGAGAGCAATAGACCAATCCATGAGAGGGGTAATAACAATCTTAGCATCCCCTTCAAGGATTACAGCAGACGAGCCTTTGACGAAAAGATGTGAACCTACTGGAAAGTACTTTTGGGAAAAAATGTTTCCTTGAAGACTGTCCCACAACTTGATAGATTGATGGGTCGTGCATAAGTCTTTGGTTATTTTGCAAAAACAAGGGAGATCATGGAACGATGGATGAGGACGCCCACGTAGGAGAATCACCCAGAAAGAAAAATAATACTATGAGAATGATACATGAGGCACCATCGTCACCATCTGACATTCCAAGGAGACAATATAAGGTCATCATCCCCCCACGACGACCTACCACCCAGCTTAAAACCTCCTAAACCCAATGGGTGCATGCAGCCTACGCCATTTGCATTTGTCATTATTACAATAATTGTGTGTCCACACAGGCTTACAGCTGTAAAGAATCTCTTCCCCTTCCCATCATCTTTCGTGCTAACCTAACCCCTACTATCCTCACAACGCGGCCTCAAGCCTGCAGTTGTTGCCAATTCGCATTTTGTCCTCTACTCCCCATTCCATGTTAAAATGAGGAAGTGATAGAAGGACATTTTCTCGAGACCAAGAAAAAGGGAAAAATAAAAACCATTATCATGGTTTTGATTTTACTACGCAGATCTTGAAAATAATGAGCTAGACACTGTTTTAATTTTTATTTTTCAGTATAAAGTACTTATTCGAGTCCAAGAATTAATCTCTCCAAAAAAATTATAAGACTGTATACTATTTATCTCTTTCAAACCTCGTTAAAGGCAATAGTACTGTGCACTAGGTAGAGCTTTTATGTACACACAAGACAGCATATCTTTGAATACTCGAAATGGAAGTGTTACCATGTGTCGGAAAGTCGGCTAATTTCATGAAAAACACAAGCAGTTAAACATATTTCCACAAAACCTAAATTAGGCCGTATGAGTTGGATCCAATATTCCTGTGGAATAGTTGGTTCTTAAGTTAAACATTTCCACACACAAAAGAAAAAAAAAAAAGAAAAAAAGTAGTAAAAATTTATGTGCAAAAAGAAGACGATCGGGAACGTGTTTTCACATGAAATTTCATAGTTTTGGATCTCTGTCATTTTTTATACAGTGGTTATTAAAATAGCTTATCAACCCATTTAGGGGTAAAATTGTAACACGACCCTTAAATGACTGACAGGCCAAAAAGGTAAAGGGAAAAATTCCGAATGGGAAGTTTCCCAGTTTTCCACTAATCACAGTCCTCCCCAGAGAAAAACTACAGAAAGTGATGAAGCCTAACCCATTACGATATTTACAGAAATGCCCCTCATGTTCATTCTCCTACTCTGGTATAGCACTCAAAATGGCCGAAAAATTTCGTCTCCCTCCACCATTCCTCCCCCTCCCTCGCCGCGGCGATTTCACATCCTTCTCGCTTGCAAGAACTGCCGGACAAACCGATTTCCGGTGACACCCACATTTGTCACCGCCGCTCTTCATGAGCGCCGAACTCGCCTTCACCGCCATTGCAGCCATCTCCTCCGCCTGAAGCGGCCGCCTCAACTTA
This sequence comes from Liquidambar formosana, assembly GCA_039720395.1. NCBI lineage: Eukaryota > Viridiplantae > Streptophyta > Magnoliopsida > Saxifragales > Altingiaceae > Liquidambar > Liquidambar formosana. The sequence continues at coordinate 38,652,402 of CM077824.1, read as the reverse complement.
CTCAACGGCAACGCGAAATAGAGCTGACCCGGTTGGAGCTCTTCGTCGTCGTTTATGGCCGACACGACGTCGTTGAAGTCCAACTCGTCGGAGTCACAAATAAAGCACGTAGGATTCTTTTGCAAAACGTAAGAGACCTTAACGGGATACGAGTACTCCTCTAGCCGTCCGTCCTGGAGAATCAGTTTAGCTGTGGCAACAGATGTTGACTCGCACGAACTGCATATACCCATATTGACGAACCCACTGAGTCGAATCGGGAGAAAGATGAGTGACGACTCGGACGTGGAGATGAAAGAGCGGTGGTGGTGGTGGTGGTGGTGGAGGTGGAAAGGAGGTGGGGGGAGAGAGAAGGAATATATAGAGGGTGGAAATAGTCTCGTAAGCTGTACCAGGTCGCCACGTCAGATTTTGTCATTTTATAATGAGCATTTTGTCGATCAGTGGGCAGACTTTTCCAACCTGTAACTTCTTGATGACAGGTTGTAGGTGGTATTGGCGTATAGGTTTTAAGTACAGTGGGATTGAACAGTAACCCACGTTTTACGATCAAATTACGGGAATAGGGACTGGGCTAGTGGGCTTTGCTGTGGCTTCAACGTCGTTGGGTGGCGGCCGGTGGGTGGGTCAGAAACACTTTGTAAATTACCATTGCCTTGCGAGCGCAAAAAAAAAAAAAAAAAAAAAAAAGTCGTAGTAGTGATTCCAAATTTTATTGCCCATATGGTACTATAAACAATAAATAAATAAATAAATAAAATGTGGGTTAAGGAAATATCAAATATGAAGGACTTTAATTTTAACTAAATTTTAATGTAAATGTATTTCTATTATAGCTATATTTAAATTTTTTTATTAACTCATGATATAATGTTAACACGTATAATAACCGTAGTATCATCACCGTAGTATCATGATGAGAGAAATTTCTATTTGGATGAAACAATTGGTGCAAGTGAGGAAGCATGCGACAAAAGCTTAACAGTCTGTTTGGTAATTTTAAAATTTGGGTCCGGGTTATGTTTTTTTCTTTTCTTATCTTATTTTTTATTTATGTAAGACTAAGATTTTTTTTATAAATTAATGTATAACTAATTTGAAAACAATTGTGTACAAGATTGAATAAAACTAAAATGTACAAAAATCAAAACTAAGGTTATTTTCGCCTGGTCATTTCCTTCCCCCACTTATTCCTTAGTAACAGACGCAATTTAATTATGTACTAGCTATTTATTTATTTATTTTTTTGATAAGGATTATGTAGTAGCTATTGGGATGATTGGATGTGTCTAAATCAAAAGAATCATGGGCTAACATTTCTAAAACGTGAAACCCTTGGAAGAAATGATAATTAATAGGGATTGACGGCCTATCACGTACCCAGAGTCTTGAGCAAGTGCACCTTCCACTTCTTGCAAATCCTACCAATAAGCGTCCAGATTAGGTTACAGCCATGTTAGACAAAATTTAGGAAATTAAGCCCCATCATGGTTAAACCACCCAAGCATGAAAAGGGCCAGATCTAGAGACTTTACGACTTTCTGAGAATTGGTTGTTCGGTACATTTCATGATAAAATTAGACCACATCAAAGCCATTTTTAATTTGTCTTTGGCTAGGTTCAAATCCCATGCATTTTAAAAATTACTATTGGTCACGTCCTATCTGAACGTTTTTTATTTTATTTATGGAGCTTGGTCACACCCCAGTGAATTTAAAACAGCCATTTATTGATCTCGACTGCCAAATTTGGTTGAAATAGGAATTAATGTTACTTGTCTGCCGCTTTGACATTATGAATTTATATGAAATGACTAAATATGAGAGAGTCTTCAATCTCGTCGAGAATGGGAGGAATTTACAAGCAAGTTGAGAATGGGAGGAATTTACAAGCAAAATGCCAGTCTTACTACCATAAAATATTACATGTCCTTGTCAAACTAAAGTGACATGATTCAACTACAACTGCATTTCACAAGTCTGATTTACCATGAATCTAAATTGTTTTTATGACCAAAACCTTGATTGAGTTGAATATGGATCATCGTCTTGTTGGGCAAAAAAAAAAACTAAAAAATGAAAAATAAAAAATGTCAATCTTTATTGATTCCTATTTCATACATAGATAGAAAATGACTTATATGGTATTTTTCAGTAGGTGTGACTCGTTCTCAACCCCACTTATGAATTATGACCCAACTCCTCTCCACTTTTCAACTCTCGTTGTCGTTATACCTTAAGTTTTAGGCCTTAATAATGCTAAAATATTAATTAAAGGCTGTCATCATAAAATAGACCCCAAGTTACAGTAATGATGGATACAATTCCATAAATATATGTCTCAACATATGTACCTCATAATCTCGAGAAGTAGGTCAGTAGTTTATGAAATTAATATCTTCGAAAGATCTTAAGTTTACCTATGTTCTAAAAAATTAATTAGGTCGAAGGTCTATATGCGCTTATTTAAATTTTTTTTAAAAAAAAGTTGATCTCATATATTTTTACAAATACATGAAACGAAAACGTTTTTCCATAGGATGAATTCGAGTAAAAATAAATTATATTTCCATTATATTTGACATATCTCATGCTTCTTACCGCTTATCAGATCATAGGATTCCTCTTTATTCGCCAGATACATAAACTGCAGGTGAAAACTGAAATTTCTAGAGGCTTGCAGCAGACGTAGCAGGAGAGTGGCCTGGTAAATTACGATGTAATTTAGAGGAAATCGAAGGGTATTTTAAGAAGCAGAGACTTGAAGGGAGAGGGAAACGTGGCAGTGTAGCAAGATACATGGAGCTTCGCTGCAGCCAGCAGGGCATGAGGAAGGACACGTGGAAGAGAAAGGCCTCGGAAAGAGTGAACTCAACAACCCGACAAGAACCTGCGCAAGCTGAACTGGGTCTGCTGGGTTGATCCCTTAAACGACAGCGTCCATGTGTCTCGACGACCATTCCTTTCTTTATGCACAAGCGAATAACCAAGGGCAGGACCCTTGTGCGCTTGTCATGACTCTCTTCGTTGTAGGGTAATTTATAGAAATGTTTGTTGAATTATATGTCTTTTTTTTCTTTCCTGAAATTTAGAATTTAACAAAATAACTCTCAAACTATTTCGGATTAATCATCAATTGAGTTTATTCTAAACATTAATTTGTGTAGAGTTGAGGATAACCTTATTTGTATTTAAGACATCAATTAGATAAAAATGTTAATTAACTTGCCAAAATCTTGAATCTAGCGGCACATCCTGTTTAATAAGAGCGTGGGGTTTGGAAACATGATCTCATAGTGAACACAGGAATATACCTTCTTAATAGTCTAATACTTTATTTTATCTTTCTTTTTTTAAGGTGTGTTCATGTTCCACTTTTAATTTTTGATTCTCCACATTATAAAAGATCTTAAAAACACATGATAGTGGGGGAGTGAATCCATCCAAAAGGGAGCACAAACAATGTGTCCCCCCTCTTATTCCATTTTTCTTCCAACAATGTTTTCTTATTAAAATATTTTCAAATTCCATGCTTTGTTGGAAAGATTTAGTATATGTTTCTTTTATTTAAATATGCATAGGGCAGTCTAAATGATTTCATAATTGAAGATGATAATTGAAGATTGTCCCACCTCTCACCTTTCTATGAAGCTTCAACCCCTCCCTTTCCCACCCAACACCATGAATCACTTATATATATGCAAGTTGAGAACCAATCATGGTCGCTTTCAAAAAAACAGATCTAGCATTGAATGCTTTTTTGTTTTTTAATTCTCTTCCTCTATTTTTTTTTAAAATTTTTTATTCTCTTCCTTTCCTTGCTTGGCGGCAAATTAAACCTTTTGTTCATGAGTGTTGTATTCCTTTCAACCGGAAGCTAACTATGGTACTATTGACCTTTACACAATTACACTCATCTCTCAGACAATTTGTTGGCAAATTAAACCTTTTTATTCTATTCCTTCTGTGAATGCTTGGTAAATCAAGCATGAGAACAAACGGGTCCCAACTTTCCCTAATAAGCCTGCCTACTAGAGGGATTGGTCTTAAATGAAGGGATGTTGGCTTGGGCCCCGCAGGAATGTTGATGCCTGCAAAAATCTAGAAGAAAAAAAATAAATTTCTAGTAGAGGGATTGGTCTTAAGACTTAATTACACGTTTAAAAGCGGAGGAATTTGATTTTCATTCTTACTCCCTTAGTCACTAGGTGGTAGTAGTAGTAGGTGGTGATCATACCCAAGCTCTACGGCATTAGTTGGGTCTTGGGTGGGGTTTGGTTTAGGTCAAGGATTTGAGTGAGCTCATCAAATAAGCTAGGGTGGACCGGAAAATTGGATAAACCTTGAAACAGAAACCTATTGGAATTTCAATGTATATTGACTTTGTATTCTTTTTAATTTTTGACAATAAAACATGATCTTCACAATCTTGTTGAATCTGAACTACCATATTCAATGGATATTTATCTACTAAATTGGTTGCACTGTGATAAAAGTATTGTTGGCAAGACAAATAGTAAGCCCCACCAACCGGCAGAAGCACAGTGGACGCGACTAACAATTACCTGCGCGCAGGGCCTGTAGGGATATTGACACTCTAAAGAAAAATCTTATCCAAAATTTTCTCCAATGGTTTTTCTTTCGATATCTAGGGTTTTCAAAGCCGGACAATATTTCCATTTCAGTATCTTTTAGATATTGGGTTGATGAATAAAGCCGGGCAGCCGGCCACCGTCATTAACATGAAGCATCCTCCCTGCATTACTCTTCCTTTTTGCACATGCAAGGTTGTCATGGCCAACCAGTGGGCCCTAGAAACCACCAAACCGATATAGGTGTGTGTATATATAATGCACAAGGCAAATCCATGGTGACATGCCACAATATAGAAGTATTCAGTGAATTATACACACATAGGCACATGCAATGAACTCTTAATTAATGTGTTTATTAAAATTTAATATGCCATCATCGTGATTTAGTTCATCATGCAATGCCTCTGAATTAAATCCTTTAATATGTGAGTGGAGTGGGCTGGTGGGGAAAGCAGTCGTGCGTCATCATGAATTTCATAATTATTATGGAAGAATTATAATTAAGTAAGAGGAAAAAAAAAAAAAAAACCCTTCCAAATTCATGTTTGATTGCATTCTTTAACTAAAAAAATATAAAAGAGAACATCACTTTAGTACCTTCTCTGTACTTGAAAGAACAAAGGGCTCGATTGGTTCAACTTACATACCATTTTTTTTTGAACTTCTTCTTTTTTATACTAAAATAAATACATACCGTAATAAAAGTTTAAAATAAATGAGATCTTCTAGGTATCCCTTTTCTCCTCCTCTTCTTCAATGGGATCTTACTTTCAACCTGCAATAAAAATTCAAAACTTAGATTCTGAATATTTAATTAAGCATGATTTTAAAAGAACATAAAATTGAGAAGTGTCACTTACATCGCAAGTAATTGAACAAAACTTAAACTTCGACGATTTTAATTCCCATCCGCATACCACACACTTGTTGATCACATTAGTTCGGCTTTCATGCCCCTTTTGTTGTCTTGAACAAATATAAATAATTTCGTAGGAATTAATATTGAAAGGCTGGATATTAGAAATATCCAATAACCCATCAATATCTTTAATCCGAAGTGCTGGATAACGAGAAGCTTTGAATACCTAAAAGGTACAAGTATTGACCACACATTACTAAGGGAAAAAAAAAAAGACAAAAACAAAAAAAAAAAAAAAAAGAAGGAGAAAAATTGAAGAAAAAATGCTTATTAGTATTTGAAAAGAACTCACTTGAATAATACGGTGACCTTCATGTTGCCCATGACAGCTTTTGCAAAGGGCATTCCCTTTGCATGTTGTGCAGTAGTAATTGACCATATTTGATGGGTGGCTATCACATGGATTGTAAAATTGGACTTTCGACAAAAGGACTAACCATGGTGGACCAACTGCCTTAGTTTTAACACTCCCCATTACGTTTTTTTTTTTTTTTTTTCTTTAGAAAAAGAAAGTTAACAAAAGAAGGTTAAACTACTTACGAAAATCCAAAGAGAAGCAAACTCTGAAGCTAAAGGAGCAATAGAGAAAAGTAAATTAGGTATGGTTAGTTCTTTCATTTAAATAGGGTGATGCAACTCCTATTTATAATCGTATTCTAATTCTCTTTTGGTCACAACTTCTAGTTATACTTGGAATTGGTAGCTTGAACCACACTGGGATGACGAGAAATTTATTTCATCCTGTGTCGTTCGATTCATTGCCGCAATCCGAAATCGGTTGGGAAAAATAATGCCCGTTTTGTCTCTTTCATGTTCTCTTCTCTCAAATATTTGACCTTTGGTTCCCGCCTAAAGCATTCCCTCGTTTCTTTCCCTTCTCTACACACCAAATTCCACTGTCCCTCTCGCCAGACCTTCCATCTCCTCCTAGAGAAATGCTCATCCATGGCAGAACTGAAACTCCTCCATGCCCAGATCATCCTCCATGGACTTGCCCTAGAAAATCTCACAATTGGAAAATTAATTTCTTTTTGTGCTGTTGACGACGCCGGGGACCTCCAGTACGCGCAGCTTGTGTTTGACCAAATTCCCGAACCAAATAAATTTATGTATAATAGTTTGATAAGAGGCTACGCGAACAGCAATGACCCAAAAATGGCTATTTTGCTTTTTCGTCGATTGGTTGGCTCGGGTCTTTCTCCGAACGAGTTCACTCTCCCTTTTGTTCTGAAGGCTTGCGCTTGCAAACTATTGTATTGGGAGGCCGTGGTTGTTCATGGTCAAGCTATCAGACTGGGTATTGGATCCCAAGTTTGTGTGCAAAATGCCGTCATTAATGTGTTTGTTGTTTGTGGGTTGGTTCGACATGCCCGGCAAATGTTTGATGATATTTGTGACAAGACTTTGGTTTCTTGGAATTCAATGATTGGTGGGTATTCTAGAATGGGTTGTTGCAAGGAAGCATTTTTGCTCTTTCAGGAAATGAGAGGATGGGGGGTGGAGCCTGATGTGTTTACCTTTGTGAATCTCCTATCTGCTTGTACACAAACATGTGATTTTAATTTAGGAAGATATGTGCATTGTCAGATAGAGATTACTGGGGCTAAGACTGATATATACGTGCAAAATGCTCTGGTGGATATGTATGCAAAGTGTGGGTATTTGCATTTGGCTCGAATATTTTTTGACCGAATGCCCTATAAAAATGTGGTTTCATGGACTTCCATGGTTAGTGCATATGCTAATCTTGGGCTTGTTGAATTTGCTCAGCCAATTTTTGACCAAACGCCCATGAAGAATGTGGTTTCTTGGAATTCCATGATTTCTTGTTACATCGGACCAGGTCGATGTAGGGAAGCTTTGGATCTCTTTCTCAAAATGTGTGATACAAGAGTGATTCCAGACGAAGCTACCCTAGGTACCGTTCTTTCAGCTTGTGGTCAATTAGGTGACTTGGTTTTTGGAAAGAAAATCCACAATTACATTTGTAATAACAATATAACTCTTAGAGTCACTCTATGTAACTCTCCAATGGACATGTATGCAAAATGTGGTCCTATTGGAGCTGCCTTGGAAATCTTTTTCAAGATGCCAGAAAAGAATGTGGTTTCCTGGAACATTATTATTGGGGCTGTAGACATTGGAACATTATTATTGGGGCTGTAGACATTAAAATCTTGTAAAGCTCAAATCACCGTTGGATGTGCCAGAAATTTGTACACACAAATTTCGTATCCTGAAATAAAGAAACGAGAAATGCGGACAAATAACAATTTATATTAAATGAAATGAATGGGTACAATTCTCTATGAATATCTTTTACAAAAGAAAGTATTCCTCTAATTAAATCTCCGTGAGTTTCACGATTCAAGGGCGGTAAGCGCTTGATCTTGAATCGCTTAAGAGAGACACGTGGATTGAATTGCTTTGTTTAGACTCGAGGGCCGTGTGGCTTAATCTCGAAACTCAAACTTGGTAGTGAAGATGCTCTTGTCGCTTCTTCTGGGCAGAGTATCGGTAGGAACTCTCTATTTGTGTGTGTTTCTTCATGGATTGGAGCCTTATATTTATAGGCAAGGGTGGAGGTCTTCTCTTGGAAACCCCATATTTGACTTCCCTTGATTTAGGGAATAATATCGATTTAAAAGGAGATTTGTCCCCTTAATTTAAATTTGAATTGATTGTCATCCCAAAGTCTAGGGAATATTATTAATTAAGGAGGGATTTTCTCCTTCATTTGAAATTTTTGGAAATCTTTATTAAAAGGTTTCCAAATTTGGGGAGACAAATTTCCCCAAATTATGGGAGGCAATATTTCATGAGTGGACTTTCTTATGAGGGTGATTTAAACCTCATAATTGTGCCACATGTGGGGCACACGCAGATGTAATGGGCCATGTTGGCATATGGCTTGGATTTGATTTGGTGAGTTGGGCCAATGCATAGGTTAGACCACCAGGCCAATTTTCATCAAGTGGGCTGTGTCCACTTATAGTTTGAATAAGTCCCATTTGTCTTTGACTAATCAAATATTTTAGACTTTGACTATTTAACCCATCCAACGGTGATTTGAGCTTTACAAAATTTTAATGTCTACAAAATGCCCCCACTTCAAGGCTTGGCTTGTACACGCGCTTGTTGCGTCAAGAGGCGAGGCTTGAAGTCTTTGATGACTTAGGCTTTTGACTTGCTGTGTAACATCACCCACAAGATTTTGATGTAAATTGGTATGCTTGAGCAATTGTAGCATTATCCCGTCTAACCATCAATTGACACCCCACATCCTTTTATTTTATTTATTTATTTTTTTTTGCGGGGTGGGGGAACCATTACAAATGATTATTGTGAAGATTTTTTTATCTTGAATTGGTCCTACCACTTCACGTACCTCCCAAGCACCATTCCTATATATATATATATACAGGTCCGGTCCTGTACGCTGCCGCTGATGTTCCCATATATCAGCTGCGCTGATCGTAGCCCTCCGTTCAAACCACAAGCAGATCAACGGCTGGGACGTAAGGACAAAAAAGCTAGCGTGTGTCACATCAGCTTGACTCTCCTCTTCCTCTTCACGTCTCCCTCCTTACTGATCCACCCGCCTCCTGGTTTGAACAACAAAAACTCACTCTCTCTCTCTCTCTCTTCACGTCTCCCTCCTTCCAGATGTCGGCAGACCTGGTTTGAACGAAGGAAGGTCTCGACTCTCTCTCTCTCTCTCTCGAATGGCAACAGACGACCCTCGCTTCTCACTGCCGTGAACGCTGCCGTGAAGCCTCGCTTGAACCTCACTTCTCACCCTCACTTCTCACTGCTGCTGTGAAGCCTCGCTTGCCGCAACTGACACGACCTTGGCAGCTCCGAATTGTTAGCAGCAACACCACGACCCTCTGTTAGCAGCAGCAGCACCACGGCCCTCTATTAGCAGCAGCACCACGACCCTCGCCGCTGCTTTTTTGGTTGACATCGCCGCTGCCTCTGTTATTGTCGCCGCTGCTCTCCCCGAACCTCGCCGCCAGCAACCAGCTCCGGTGAGTCCTCCATGTTCCATTTTTGCCATTTTTTTTCTCCTCTTCTCCAAACCTGCACCTGACTTTCCTCTCCCTCGTAGCCATTCGCGCCGGTGACCTAAACTCCCTCTGCACAAACCCACCACTGGCGACCTGTGCTCCGGTAAGGTTCTCTCCCTCTGCAATTTTTTTCCCCCTATTGGTTGGGTCAATTGATTCAACCATTAAATTATTGGCCCATGTTTTTTTAAGAAATATTATATTTAAACAAAAAAAAAAGAGGGATTTTGCTGAACTTTACCCCTCTGTTTGGTCCGTGGATTTAATGAGGAAATCTGGTTTCTTTTGTTTCGTTTCTAAAGAAAATCATAAGGAAAGAAAGCATCCTAGAAAATAGGGGGGAAAATGGCACTTACCTTAAGAATTTTGGGTGTTCTGTTCAACGATGTGCTTTCAAACTGTCTTCAGCTAACAACCTCTTAAGAATTTTGGGTGTTCTGTTAAAATGGTCTTGCTCTCTGCGTGTTTGGTTTTTCTATGAATGTTGGGTGCTGGTTCGTCCAAGGTAGTGGATCTATAGGATCTCTCTTGATAGCATATCAGGTGTTTGATGTGTGTTCTAGGTAGAGGGGCTAAGTTTTTGCTTGTTAACTGTCTTGAGCAAAGAATTATGGAGGTTTCAAAAGTTTGTTTTTAGTAAATCAGGGGCAAGGTCGTAGTGTTCCATCAACAGCTTCATGGTTGATCTCAAAGAAATAGAATTCATGTTTTTCATTTTCATTTTTTATTGCCACATCAACCAAGAGAGAAAGAAGTCATGTTTAAAATAAAATTGAACAATTTTCATCCATGTCTTGCATACCAAATATCTTACTGATCAAATATCAATTGGCAATTGATCAATAAACACTAAACACATGTTTGGCTTTTGATGTATTTCTTGGTGTATCATCTTTCATTGATTAGGATTATTTTTCTTAGACAACCAACCAAATACAAGCCCTCTCAACAGCCATTTATATTTACAAAAGGGGACCAAACCTACAGTAATATGTGGCCAATAAACATCAAATGCATAGCTTTGACAGAACATAACTTGAGGAAAAAAAATGGTGGGATCTTCAAAATCTTAACTTCAATTAATTATCCATCTAGACCAATACTATAATACTGCATCATATTTTAATGGAGGAGATCGAATATATGAATGTGAGAAATATTATATTTAAAGAGGAAAGGCCTAGGAGGCTCTCACTAGGTTAGTTTGTATTTAGTTTAAATATTGTTTTAGCAATTAATTTGTTGGCTTGTTGATTTCGATATGTTCTTTCTTCATTTGTTCTCCTTAATTAATTTTTCCAGTTTTAGTAGATTCATTTAATGTTTAAAAAAATATTGGTTGGAATCAATGTTCATCTATGAAATATGTTTATTTATTTATTTATTTTTAAATAGTATGGTTCCTTTTCAATATAGATCAATGGAGGACTTTCATGTTGAATTAGATGAGTTAGAAACACAACACCATGGCTCCTCCTCAATCAACTCGGAACTGTGTTATGTTCCCAATGTAATGCATGGACACAAACCTTTCATAGGACAAGAGTTTGACTCTTTGGACATGACTTATGCCTTCTACAATAATTATGCGAGGCAAGCTGGGTTTAGTGTTCGAATTGGAAGTAGTAATAAGAATCGTGACAATTGATAAATGTTTTGCATTGTCTACTTTATTTCTATTCAATCAGCCTACTCTGAAAAGATATCTTCGGATGCACAAAATCAAAAGTTGGTTAACATTAGGCTTCGTCTTGCTGATGTGATAACTCTCGAGAGTGTAGAAGCACAGTGTATCAACTCACTATGAGCGGACTTGGTTAATGCAGAATCTAGAAGAGAAGCATTGAAGAAAGAGCTAGAGGACTTGGGTATACAGATAGGACAACTCCATGCATCAATTTCAAATAGCGAAGTGCAGCTTTCTCATAGGCAGGGAGACGTGTCTAGCATACAAGAAGAAGAAGATGTAATCGCCAAGACTCCAATGTTGAGTGATGTTGATGCTACAACCTTAAGGGCGCTGCAAGACATATTAGAGAGTCAACGTAGTGAACTTAAAGATTTGGCATGGATGTGATGGATTGTTTTGGCACATGAGATTTCTTTTGTATTTCATTTGAGCTTTCTTCCTTTGAGTTATGTAATAAGGCTAAGTTTTTTTTGCTAGCCAAAACATTTATCAATGAAAGCATTTCTTGATTCCATCCTCTATCTGTAACTAGAATATGTATATGACTTCCAATTTATCTAATCTATATGCCTTTGGCAATCATCTAGCTGACTACATGCAACCTCATTGATGGGGAAAATTTGTTTTTGTTCATGTTGTGAGCTCAGGTAGCCAGTTCTTCAAAGGTGCGGGGCTTGATCCCTTGAAGGATGTAAAGTAGACCCCAATGCATGCCTTGTATGCACATCTCCACAGTTGATATCTCTGACAGTTGATCCTTGCAATCTAAGCTCAACGTACGCCACCGGTTTATGTAGTCGATAACAGGTTCGTCTTTCCACTGCTTAGTATTCGTGAGTTCAATCATGCTCACCGTGCGGCGAGTGCTAAAATATCGATTTTTAAACTCCCGTTCCATTTGTTCCCAGCTGTCAATAGATTAAGGCTCAATATCGGTGTACCAATCGAACGCGTTTCCTTTAAGAGAACGCACGAATTGTTTAACAAGCAAGTCTCCTTCCGTGCTAGCATTATTACAAGTCTCCACGAAATGAGCAAGATGCTGCCTTAGATTGCCCTTACCATCAAACTGTAGAAACTTAGGTGGTTGGTAGCCAGAAGGCATCCTCATATTGTCGATCCGTTTAGTGTATGGCTTTGAGTATACGGGTGTATTTTGTGAAGAGTTCCCGTACTGCGCTTTGATGTTCTATCATGTCTTGAAGTTGTTCCACGGACAATGAAGCAATAGAAGTAGTTTGGGGTGGTGGGTTAGCTTGCGGCACCGCTGTGGACCTATTTGGGATCTCAAAGGCTGGGATGTTTTGAGGAGTGAAGCCGGGAGGGTGTGTATGACCTTGACTAGATTCTCCAACATTGTGTGCTTCCAGTTTATTCATGAGAGACGCAATTTGAAGGTCTTTCTCCTTATTTGCCTTAATAAGCTCCGCGACAACACGCTCCATCTCAGCGAATTTCTCTTCTGTAGAAGAAGTACGGACCGTCATCATTACTGGCATGACTATGGAATCGAATTGCGAAAATGACTCAGAGAACTCTGAACTAACTGCCCGTTTAGAGGATCCTGGGGATCCTAGAGAAGACCCTGTGCTTGAGCTAGCGTCTGAGACAGAAAGTGAAGTTTTCTCCTCGGATAGTGAATCTCTCGAAGTTGTTGCCATTTTCCTTGAGGATGTCGTTGCATCCTTCTTTGCACCCAGAGTGGCTAAAGAGATTACGGTTCACGCCTTTGTAGCGTCTTGAGAGCGCTTCACGGGTGGCATGTTCGAAGCACTTGGCAAAGTAGCTACCTTGAATTTGCTACGAGTCATTGGACCCACAGAGGTGTTGCTACCAGTCGAAATGTTTCTGTTTGCGGCATCACCTTTCTTGTCGTAAGCAATTTGAGCCTTCTCGGAAGCCATTGCAGTTGTTGATTTGAGGTTAACTTTGGAGATAAAGATGAGAGGCAGAGAGGTCCCACCGGGCGTGCCAGAAATTTGTACACACAAATTTCGTATCCTGAAATAAAGAAACGAGAAATGCGGACAAATAACAATTTATATTAAATGAAATGAATGGGTACAATTCTCTATGAATATCTTTTACAAAAGAAAGTATTCCTCTGATTAAATCTCCATGAGCTTCACGATCCAAGGGCGGTGAGCGCTTGATCTTGAATCGCTTAAGAGAGACACGTGGATTGAATTGCTTTGTTTAGACTCGAGGGCCGTGTGGCTTAATCTCGAAACTCAAACTTGGTAGTGAAGATGCTCTTGTCGCTTCTTCTGGGCAGAGTGTCGGTAGGAGCTCTTTATTTGTGTGTGTTTCTTCATGGATTGGAGCCTTGTATTTATAGGCAAGGATGGAGGTCTTCTCTTGGAAACCCCATATTTGACTTCCCTTGATTCAGGGAATAATATTGATTTTAAAGGAGATTTTTCCCCTTAATTTAAATTTGAATTGATTGTCATCCCAAAGTCTAGGGAATATTATTAATTAAGGAGGGATTTTCTCCTTCATTTGAAATTTATGGAAATCTTTATTGAAAGGTTTCCAAATTTGGGGAGACAAATTTCCCCAAATTATGGGAGGCAATATTTTATGAGTGGACTTTCTTATGAGGGTAATTTAAACCTTATAATTGTGCCACATGTGGGGCCCACGCAGATGTAATGGGCCATGTTGGCATATGGCTTGGAATGATTTGTGAGTTGGGAAAGTTACGGTTTCTTTTTCCTTCTTTTACTATCTACCAATAACATTCCAGCTTTGGCAAAAAGGAAAAGTTGACAAAAAAAAAAAAAAAAAAAAAGCACCTAGCAGTTTCCTTACATACTCTTGGGTTTTGGGGTTTCACTACCGTATATCATCAAAGACCCCACCATTCAGTGGGTGAATCCTAAAGTCCAACTTTCCCAAAAACAAAAAAAAACAAAAAAAATGAGGAAGAAGAAGCTCACTCAGGGAGAACTCCATGGGACGGTTTCCAAGGACGATCGTGGACATGCTTGTAACATAGAAAGAGGTGTGCCTGTTAGGAAACTCAATCAATTAAATATTGAGTTTCTATATGGAGATTTGGAGAATTAAAGAAGACTTAAAGTCAAAGTTTGCTCTCCCTCCTGGCAAAGGAAAGAAGCCATTCAAAAAAAAAAAAAAAAAAATCAGGGTAGTGAGTGGTGCATGATTTCCCAAATCAAGAGATGAGGCACCTAGCGACGCTGGTGCGGTAAATCTTAATTGGGCAAATCAAATTTCCTTCTTCAGGTATGAAAAAAAAAAAAAAAATGATAGAGAGAGATTTACAATCAAAGAATCCGTGCCTTGCAATTGGGAATTTTTTAATTTTCCATTTTCATCCTATGGCAACAAAGAAGAAAAAATAAATAAATAATGGAGTTACGAAGTTATATATTTTCCATACAAAGCACACTATGGGCTATGGAAAGAAGAATTTTACTCTCTACACAACTCTTGGGTTGATTGTGGAGCAATGATGCCATGATAGTGCAATTTCTTATTTTATACAGTTACAAGCTTGCGCCATCTCATATTTTAAAGTTATGATATGTGGGTCCAACGGACAGGAAGATTGTAGCCTTAACACGCACAGCACTTAGACCACAGTTTACTGTGCCCTAGCCAAGGCCTTGCTCACAAGGCAACCACTTGAAAAGAGCCCAAGTGATGCTCCAATCACTACTTGAATTGAAAGATGATCGTGTGGCAAGAGGACTTCTACACCTTTTTCATTTATTGGGCATACATTCTCCACGCTGACTATGGTCTCAAGATTTCCTCACCATGGACCCTTATGGTAGCACAAGGACTCATTTTCAAAAAAAAAAAAAATATATATATATATATATATATATATATCTTTGCGCCAAGCTAGCCAAGAAAGCTCACAGGTCAAAGATTAAAGTTCCAGTGGTAACTTCAAGCCTCGCCTCTTAACGCAACAAGCGCATGTACAAGCCAAGCCTTGAAGTGGGGGCATTTTGTAGACATTAAAATCTTGTAAAGCTCAAATCACCATTGGATGTGCCAGAAATTTGTACACACAAATTTTGTATCCTGAAATAAAGAAACGAGAAATGCGGACAAATAACAATTTATGTTAAATGAAATGAATGGGTACAATCCTCTATGAATATCTTTTACAAAAGAAAGTATTTCTCTGATTAAATCTCCGTGAGCTTTACGATCTAAGGACGGTGAGCGCTTGATCTTGAATCGCTTAAGAGAGACACGTGGATTGAATTGCTTTGTTTAGACTCGAGGGCCGTGTGGCTTAATCTCGAAACTCAAACTTGGTAGTGAAGATGCTCTTGTCGCTTCTTCTGGGCAGAGTGTTGGTAGGAGCTCTCTATTTGTGTGTGTTTCTTCATGGATTGGAGCCTTGTATTTATAGGCAAGGGTGGAGGTCTTCTTTTGGAAACCCCATATTTGACTTCCCTTGATTTAGGGAATAATATCGATTTAAAAGGAGATTTATCCCCTTAATTTAAATTTGAATTGATTGTCATCCCAAAGTCTAGGGAATATTATTAATTAAGGAGGGATTTTCTCCTTCATTTGAAATTTATGGAAATCTTTATTGAAAGGTTTCCAAATTTGGGGAGACAAATTTCCCCAAATTATGGGAGGCAATATTTCATGAGTGGACTTTCTTATGAGGGTGATTTAAACCTCATAATTGTGCCACATGTGGGGCCCACGCAGATGTAATGGGCCATGTTGGCATATGGCTTGGATTTGATTTGGTGAGTTGGGCCAATGCATAGGTTAGACCACCAGGCCAATTTTCATCAAGTGGGCTATATCCACTTATAGTTTGAATAAGTCCCATTTGTTTTTGACTAGTCAAATATTTTAGACTTTCACTATTTGACCCATCCAACGGTGATTTGAGCTTTACAAAATTTTAATGTCTACAGGGGCACTGGCATTGCATGGGTGTGGATTGGAGGCCATCAAGTTCTTTGAAGAGATGCAAGGTGGTGGGATCTGGCCTGATGGGATCACCTTCACAGGATTGCTTTCTGCTTGTAGTCACAGTGGTCTTGTAGATGCAGGGCTACATTACTTTGACCAAATGCGTTTTATCTACCGCATATCATGTGAAGTTGAGCACTATGCTTGCATGGTTGATCTTCTTGGGCGAGGGGGCCTCTTGGAAGAAGCAATTAAGCTGATAGGAGGAATGCCGATGAAGCCGGATGTTGTAGTTTGGGGTGCTTTGCTTGGTGCTTGTAGAACTCATGGCAATGTGGAGATTGGGAAGATGATCCTAAAACAGCTATTGGAGTTTGAGCCATATAGTGCAGGGCTTTATGTGCTTATCTCAAACATATATTCTGAAGCTGAAAGATGGGAAGATGTGAAGAAGATTAGGAAACTAATGAAGGATCATGGGATCAAAAAGTTTAAAGCAATTAGCTTAATTGAAATTGATGGCTGCGTCTGTGAATTCTTGGTTGATGACAAGAGACATAATAGATCAAGGGGTATCTATTCCATGCTTGATCAATTAACAGATCATTTGAAGTCTGTAGGATATTTTTGCAACCTTTCAAGTGCGTGTATGGAAGAAATGATAATTAATAGGGATTGACGGCCTATCACGTACCCAGAGTCTTGAGCAAGTGCACCTTCCACTTCTTGCAAATCCTACCAATAAGCGTCCAGATTAGGTTACAGCCATGTTAGACAAAATTTAGGAAATTAAGCCCCATCATGGTTAAACCACCCAAGCATGAAAAGGGCCAGATCTAGAGACTTTACGACTTTGTGAGAATTGGTTGTTCGGTACATTTCATGATAAAATTAGACCACATCAAAACCATTTTTAATTTGTCTTTGGCTAGGTTCAAATCCCATTTTAAAAATTACTATTGGTCACGTCCTATCTGAACGTTTTTTATTTTATTTATGGAGCTTGGTCACACCCCAGTGAATTTAAAACAGCCATTTATTGATCTCGACTGCCAAATTTGGTTGCCATAGGAATTAATGTTACTTGTCTGCCGCTTTGGCATTATGAATTTATATGAAATGACTAAATATGAGAGAGTCTTCAATCTCGTTGAGAATGGGAGGAATTTACAAGCAAGTTGAGAATGGGAGGAATTTACAAGCAAAATGCCATAGTCTTACTACCATAAAATATTACATGTCCTTGTCAAACTAGAGTGACATGATTCAACTACAACAGCTTTTTCACAAGTCTGATTTACCATGAATCTAAATTGTTTTTATGACCAAAACCTTGATTGGATTGAATATGGATCATGGTCTTGTTGGGCAAAAAAAAAAAAAAATGAAAAAAAAAATGTCAATCTTTATGGATTCCTATATCATACATAGATAGAAAATGACTTATATGGTATTTTTCAGTAGGTGTGACTCGTTCTCAACCCCACTTATGAATTATGACCCAACTCCTCTCCACTTTTCAACTCCCGTTGTCGTTATACCTTAAGTTTTAGGCCTTAATAATGCTAAAATATTAATTAAAGGCTGTCATCATAAAATAGACCCTAGGTTACAGTAATGATGGATACAATTCCATAAATATATGTCTCAACATATGTACCTCATAATCTCGAGAAGTAGGTCAGTAGTTTATGAAATTAATATCTTCGAAAGATCTTAAGTTTACTTATGTTCTAAAAAATTAATTGGGTCGAAGGTCTACGTGCACTTATTTAAATTTTTATTAAAAAAAATTGATCTCATATATTTTTACAAATACATGAAACGAAAACGTTTTTCCATAGGATGAATTCGAGTAAAAATAAATTATATTTCCATTATATTTGACATATCTCATGCTTCTTACCGCTTATCAGATCATAGGATTCCTCTTTATTCGCCAGATACATAAACTGCAGGTGAAAACTGAAATTTCTAGAGGCTTGCAGCAGACGTAGCAGGAGAGTGACCTGGTAAATTACGATGTAATTTAGAGGAAATCGAAGGGTATTTTAAGAAGAAGAGACTTGAAGGGAGAGGGAAACGTGGCAGTGTAGCAAGATACATGGAGCTTCGCTGCAGCCAGCAGGGCATGAGGAAGGACACGTGGAAGAGAAAGGCCTCGGAAAGAGTGAACTCAACAACCCGACAAGAACCTGCGCAAGCTGAACTGGGTCTGCTGGGTTGATCCCTTAAACGACAGCGTCCATGTGTCTCGGCGACCATTCCTTTCTTTATGCACAAGCGAATAACCAAGGGCAGGACCCTTGTGCGCTTGTCATGACTCTCTTCGTTGTAGGGTAATTTATAGAAATGTTTGTTGAATTATATGTTTTT
Organism: Liquidambar formosana; assembly: GCA_039720395.1. Classification (NCBI taxonomy): domain Eukaryota; kingdom Viridiplantae; phylum Streptophyta; class Magnoliopsida; order Saxifragales; family Altingiaceae; genus Liquidambar; species Liquidambar formosana. The sequence goes on along the minus strand of CM077824.1, from coordinate 38,633,833 downwards.
TTTTTCTTTCCTGAAATTTAGAATTTAACAAAATAACTCTCAAACTATTTCGGATTAATCATCAATTGAGTTTATTCTAAACATTAATTTGTGAAGGGTTGAGGATAACCTTATTTGTATTTAAGACATCAATTAGATAAAAATGTTAATTAACTTGCCAAAGTCTTGAATCTAGCGGCACATCATGCCTACTAAGAGCGTGGGGGTTGGAAACGTGATCTCATAGTGAACACAGGAATATACCTTCTTAATAGTCTAATACTTTATTTTATCTTTCTTTTTTTAAGGTGTGTTCATGTTCCACTTTTAATTTTTGATTCTCCACATTATAAAAGATCTTAAAAACACATGGTAGGGGGGAGTGAATCCATCCAAAAGGGAGCACAAACAATGTGTCCCCCTTTTATTCCATTTTTCTTCCAACAATGTTTTCTTATTAAAATATTTTCAAATTCCATGCTTTGTTGGAAAGATTTAGTATATATTTCTTTTATTTAAATATGCATAGGGCAGTCTAAATGATTTCATAATTGAAGATGATAATTGAAGATTGTCCCACCTCTCACCTTTCTATGAAGCTTCAACCCCTCCCTTTCCCACCCAACACCATGAATCACTTATATATATGCAAGTTGAGAACCAATCATGGTCGCTTTCAAAAAACACAGATCTAGCATTGAATGCTTTTTTGTTTTTTAATTCTCTTCCTCTATTTTTTTTTTAAATTTTTTATTCTCTTCCTTTCCTTGCCTGGCGGCAAATTAAACCTCTTGTTCATGAGTGTTGTATTCCTTTCAACCGGAAGCTAACTATGGTACTATTGACCTTTACACAATTACACTCATCTCTCAGACAATTTGTTGGCAAATTAAACCTTTTTATTCTATTCCTTCTGTAAATCAAGCATGAGAACAAACGGGTCCCAACTTTCCCTAATAAGCCTGCCTACTAGAGGGATTGGTCTTAAATGAAGGCATGTTGGCTTGGGCCCCGCAGGCTAGGAATGTTGATGCCTGCAAAAATCTAGAAGAAAAAAAAAAAATTTCTAGTAGAGGGATTGGTCTTAAGACTTAATTACACGTTAAAAAGCGTAGGAATTTGATTTTCATTCTTACTCCCTTAGTCACTAGGTAGTAGTAGTAGGTGGTGATCATACCCAAGCTCTAGGGCATTAGTTGGGTCATATATCTAGATACCCTTTGGGTGGGGTTTGGTTTAGGTCAAGGATTTGAGTGAGTTCATCAAACAAGCTAGGGTGGACCGGAAAATTGGATAAACCTTGAAACAAAAACCTATTGGAATTTCAATGTATATTGACTTTGTATTCTTTTTAATTTTTGACATTAAAACATTATCTTCACAATCTTGTTGAATCTGAACCACCATATTCAATGGATATTTATCTACTAAATTGGTTGCACTGTGATAAAAGTATTGTTGGCAAGACAAATAGTAAGCCCCACCAACCGGCAAAAGCACAGTGGACGCGACTAACAATTACCTGCGCGCAGGGCCTGTAGGGATATTGACACCCTAAAAAAAAATCTTATCCAAAATTTTCTCCAATGGTTTTTCTTACGATATCTAGGGTTTTCAAAGCCGGACAATATTTCCATTTCAGTATCTTTTAGACATTGGGTTGATGAATAAAGCCGGCCACCGTCATTAACATGAAGCATCCTCCCTGCATTACTCTTCCTTTTTGCACATGCAAGGTTGTCATGGCCAACCAGTGGGTCCTAGAAACCACCAAACCTATACAGGTGTGTGTATATATAATGCACAGAGCAAATCCATGGTGACATGCCACAATATAGAAGTATTCAGTGAATTATACACACATAGGCACATGCAATGAACTCTTAATTAATGTGTTTATTTAAATTTAATATGCCATCATCGTGATTTAGTTCATTATGCAATGCCTCTAAATTAAATCCTTTAATATGTGAGTGGAGTGGGCTAGTGAGGAAAGCAGTCGTGCATCATCATGAATTTCATAATTATTATGGAAGAATTATAATTAAGAAAGAAAAAAAAAAAAAAAACTTCCAAATTCATGTTTGATTGCATTCTTTAACTAAAAAAAATATAAAAGAGAACATCACTTTAGTACCTTCTGTGTACTTGAAAGAACAAAGGGCTCGATTGGTTCAACTTACATACCATTTTTTTTTTTTTTTTAAATTTTAAAAACTTCTTCTTTTTTTTTTATACTAAAATAAGTACATACCATAAAAGTTTAAAACAAATGAGATCTTCTGGGTATCCCTTTTCTCCTCCTCTTCTTCAATGGAATCTTACTTTCAATCTGCAATAAAAATTCAAAACTTAGATTTTGAATATTTAATTAAGCATGATTTTAAAAGAGCATGAAATTGAGAAGTGTCACTTACATCACAAGTAATTGAACAAGACTTAAACTTGGACGATTTTAATTCCCATCCGCATACCACACACTTGTTGATCACATTAGTTTGGCTTTCATGCCCCTTTTGTTGTCTTGAACAAATATAAACAATTTCGTAGGAATTAATATTGAAAGGCTGGATATTAGATATATCCAATAACCCATCAATATCTTTAATCCGAAGTGCTGGATAACGAGAAGCTTTGAATACCTAAAAGGTACAAGTATTGACCACACATTACTAAGGGAAAAAAAAAAAAAAAAGAAGGAGAAAAAATGAAGAAAAAATGCTTATTAGTATTTGAAAAGAACTTACTTGAATAATACGGTGACCTTCATGTTGCCCATGACAGCTTTTGCAAAGAGCATTCCCTTTGCATGTTGTGCAGTAGTAATTGACCATATTTGATGGGTGGCTATCACATGGATTGTAAAATTGGACTTTCGACAAAGGGACTAACCATGGTGGACCAACTGCCTTAGTTTTAATACTCCCCATTACCTCTTTGTTTTTTTTTTTTTTCTCTAGAAAAAAAAAATTAACAAATAGAAGTTAAGCTACTTACAAAAATCCAAAGAGAAGCAAACTTTGAAGGTAGAGGAGCAATAGAGAAAAGTAAATTAGGTATGGTTAGTTCTTTCATTTAAATAGGGTGATGCAACTCCGATCTATAATCGTATTCTAATTCTCTTTTGGTCACAACTTCTAGTTGTACTCGGAATTGGTAGCTTGAGCCACACTGGGATGACGAGAAGTTTATTTCATCCTGTGTCGTTCGATTCATTGCCGCAATCCGAAATCGGTTGGGAAAAATAATTGCCCGTTTTGTCTCTTTCATGTTCTCTTCTCTCAAATATTTGACCTTTGGTTCCCGCCTAAAGCATTCCCTCGTTTCTTTCCCTTCTCCACACACCAAATTCCACTGTCCCTCTCGCCAGACCTTCCATCTCCTCCTAGAGAAATGCTCATCCATGGCAGAACTGAAACTCCTTCATGCCCAGATCATCCTCCATGGACTTGCCAAAGAAAATCTCACAATTGGAAAATTAATTTCTTTTTGTGCTGTTGCCGACGCCGGGGACCTCCAGTACGCGCAGCTTGTGTTTGACCAAATTCTCGAACCAAATAAATTTATGTATAATAGTTTGATAAGGGGCTACGCGAACAGCAATGACCCAAAAATGGCTATTTTGCTTTTTCGTCGATTGGTTGGCTCGGGTCTTTCTCCGAACGAGTTCACTCTCCCTTTTGTTCTGAAGGCTTGCGCTTGCAAACTATTGTATTGGGAGGCCGTGGTTGTTCATGGTCAAGCTATCAGACTGGGTATTGGATCCCAAGTTTGTGTGCAAAATGCCGTCATTAATGTGTTTGTTGTTTGTGGGTTGGTTCGACATGCCCGGCAAATGTTTGATGATATTTGTGACAAGACTTTGGTTTCTTGGAATTCAATGATTGGTGGGTATTCTAGAATGGGTTGTTGCAAGGAAGCATTTTTGCTCTTTCAGGAAATGAGAGGATGGGGGGTGGAGCCTGATGTGTTTACCTTTGTGAATCTCCTATCTGCTTGTACACAAACATGTGATTTTAATTTAGGAAGATATGTGCATTGTCAGATAGAGATTACTGGGGCTAAGACTGATATATACGTGCAAAATGCTCTGGTGGATATGTATGCAAAGTGTGGGTATTTGCATTTGGCTCGAATATTTTTTGACCGAATGCCCTATAAAAATGTGGTTTCATGGACTTCCATGGTTAGTGCATATGCTAATCTTGGGCTTGTTGAATTTGCTCAGCAAATTTTTGACCAAACGCCCATGAAGAATGTGGTTTCTTGGAATTCCATGATTTCTTGTTACATCGGACAAGGTCGATGTAGGGAAGCTTTGGATCTCTTTCTCAAAATGTGTGATACAAGAGTGATGCCAGACGAAGCTACCCTAGGTATCGTTCTTTCAGCTTGTAGTCAATTAGGTGACTTGGTTTTTGGAAAGAAAATCCACAATTACATTTGTAATAACAATATAACTCTTACAGTCACTCTATGTAACTCTCTAATGGACATGTATGCAAAATGTGGTCCTATTGGAGCTGCCTTGGAAATCTTTTTCAAGATGCCAGAAAAGAATGTGGTTTCCTGGAACATTATTATTGGGGCACTGGCATTGCATGGGTGTGGATTGGAGGCCATCAAGTTCTTTGAAGAGATGCAAGGTGGTGGGATCTGGCCTGATGGGATCACCTTCACAGGATTGCTTTCTGCTTGTAGTCACAGTGGTCTTGTAGATGCAGGGCTACATTACTTTGACCAAATGCGTTTTATCTACCGCATATCATGTGAAGTTGAGCACTATGCTTGCATGGTTGATCTTCTTGGGCGAGGGGGCCTCTTGGAAGAAGCAATTAAGCTGATAGGAGGAATGCCGATGAAGCCGGATGTTGTAGTTTGGGGTGCTTTGCTTGGTGCTTGTAGAACTCATGGCAATGTGGAGATTGGGAAGATGATCCTAAAACAGCTATTGGAGTTTGAGCCATATAGTGCAGGGCTTTATGTGCTTATCTCAAACATATATTCTGAAGCTGAAAGATGGGAAGATGTGAAGAAGATTAGGAAACTAATGAAGGATCATGGGATCAAAAAGTTTAAAGCAATTAGCTTAATTGAAATTGATGGCTGCGTCTGTGAATTCTTGGTTGATGACAAGAGACATGATAGATCAAGGGGTATCTATTCCATGCTTGATCAATTAACAGATCATTTGAAGTCTGTAGGATATTTTTGCAACCTTTCAAGTGCGTGTATGGATGTAGAGGAAATTTAGCTCTGTGTCAATTCTTTTGTTGTATTCAGTGTTTTTTCTTACATTAGAAGTAATATACTAGAGAGAAAAACTTAACATTTATGGTCAGCGAAGTTTAAATTTTCTTGGAAGAAGATACCCTGTTAGCCTCATTTTTCACCACTCTATGTGAAACCACAAAAAGACTATGGCGGAATTTGCACACTTCTTAATAATATCCATTATTTTGGAAAGAGATGAGCATAACCATATGTTGATTCAGATGCATGATATGCATCGATGGCAAAGGCTTGATAGATATACATAATTTGATGTGAATTGAGAAAGAAAGCAGGATGCTGAGAAATGAAATGTTTTCAAGGGTAATGAGATTTTTACCAGGGGAAAAACCTTGATGTTAACAGAATCCATTAATTTCATAGTTCAAAATTCAAATTGGATGAATCCAGATTGTTTATTGCATGGCACAACGACAGATTTTCATACTACACATTTATCAGATAATACTCAATCGTATATGTGATTTGATCCTTGTCTATGACAATAACATGTCACACATATAAGCCATATAAACAGATTAGGACATCCATCTATTAAATTCATGACACTGCACTTGTCTCATTCAAGATTACTGTAAACATTGACATTAATCACAATACAAAGTAAAACCTCGAGCAACCGTTTCTCAGTATGACCTATAATTTCTACAGGGTAATAGTGAAATTTACAGGGAAGGGAGACGCCAAAGATTGAAAAGAGATGAGGCTATTAACAAAAACCAAGACAAGAAGGCAATAGTGGCAGACAACTGATATCTTCTGCATGACTTAAAAAGGCAGAGAGATCCACCAGTCTTCAGCATGAGATCAGTGACACTAGCAGCTGAGGAGGATGCGGCTAGTGTGAGAAATGATAAAACCTGTGATAGATTATAGAACAGATTATTTTCACTTAGTGGTGAAGACCATATCATGAGCTTGTTTACAAATTAAAAGAGGAACATACCCAATCTCCTACAACAATGAACAAAATTATTCCTCGTTGACGGGGTGGACCTTTAACAAAGAGAGAGCATGCATCCACCATGGCCAATGTCAAACTCCATGGAATTAGCAAACCCATTACTATTACCAAGTAGCTGCAAAATCAAGCTGGTCGACCATCAACAGAATCTACAGAGAAAAAGGATGCAGAAAGACCTTTCTATGACTCAATATTAATGCATGGACATTGCAGTTTAATCATCACAGTTATTCAAGTTAATTATGCAACTCTTAGGAAAGTCAATAAATTAGGAAGAAATATGATGATTCACATTTGATGTTCACAGCTACCAGGTTTTGTATACTCCAAACTCTGAAACCCAAAATTGAGGAAGTTTAAAGAAGGTTGAAAACACTGAATGACAAAAACTTTTATATATAGAAAAATAGAATCAATTCGTATACAAATGTTAGATCAATTGTAAATTTGCCACAACTGAAATAACTTTTTTCCTCTCTTAATTTTTTTTAAAGCATTTTGCCTCGCACCAATGTTTTTGACCATATATAACTCTCTCTCTCTCTCTCTCTCTCTCTCTCTCATACTCACACACACACAGGCATTTCTTTTGATTTTTGCTCTGAAATGCCCTCATTTATGTGTAAAATCATAATTCTAGTTGTTATTTCTTAATATTCTTGATGTCGCATTTTATTTAATTTTAATTTGTTGGGATTAAGGTTTTACAGAGTTGAGTTAAACAAAATGAAAATTTTCCATCTTCCATTTGATAGGTTCTTTTGGAGAGAATCCATTAGGTTTTTATGTAGTTTTTCTTTGGGTTTTATATTGTTTAAAATTTTTTGTTCCTTGTGTTGTTGTTCTTCCTACAGCCAAATCCTGGCTCCATCCATGGATACACACACATCATACTGCTAAGCATATTATATAAATATATGTATGGACACCCTAAGGTATTTTTAAAATTGCTGCTTGCTCTTTGGTGAACACCAATCACTGCTGGTAAGTCACCATGGGCCACATCCATAGACAATCTAACAAGAAGTAATTTGCCGAAAAGAAACCACTCCCTGGAATGTCGTAACAGTTAACAACTTCTAAGTTCTCAACATTTATTACCCTTTTCCAGTCCTACCCAATTATGAATTCTTCAAAATGCCACCCCAAATTAACATTGTCAATATGTTTGCTTTCTCCAACCAAGAGATTTGGTCGTTTTTGCTATCACCAGACCTACCATACATGGTTAAAATTTGATCTCTACCATCAGCAAATTTCAGTAATAAATTCAATTCATCCTTTTTTATGATCATTACAGCTTATAATTTCTATGCTAATTAGCAGCCAAAATAATGAAAAATGCTCCTTTCATCCACCAAATAATAATTGGAAAACTTTTATTGGCTCCTAATCAGATACCAAAATCGAAAGACAAAGAAGGAACAAAATACAGTAAATACAGAAGAATTATAGTAGAAAACAGAAAAAATACACATGGGTATTGAAGATTATAAGGGAGAAAAGGAGGCTATGTCATATTGAACTACAGAGTAAGGTGGAGGTAATTGGGATTACCAGAAAGCAGTGAAACTGTAGAAGTCGACGGCCGAACTCATGAACAGAAGTGAGGCGGTGGAGAAGATGGCTTGACCCAATCTCAGAGCGAAGCCAGCACTAGTGCCCACAGACCCAGGTACCATTTCCTCCATGGTTCATGAAATCTACGGCTACTACGGTCATAGCTTTCCCTTGTAAAAAAGTCTCGTCGTGGCCATTTATTTGTCGGCATAAGCCATGCCAAAATTGTCATCAACCCAAACCAATTACGTGGAAGTGTGAAAACGGAAAAATAATTTGCAGAAATTATGGAAATTGGATAAGAGAACAAACAGTTCGGTTGAGATTGAAAATAAACTTTTTTTTCCATGGAATTTAACCAGGGGGGGGAAAAATGTGATGGGAAAATAATTTCCAGGAAAAGAAAGGAAAGTAAGGGACGTAAAGGTTACGGGATGTAGTATTTCGTCCCCTCCTACGTAACGAGCAGAGAATATTAATCCCCACGCGCATCGCAGGGTTTAGTCACAGAACACAAAAGGAAGCAAAGATCCACAGTGTTCTGCCACATGATTTCATCTGGCAACTTTTTTTTTTTTTTTTTTAATTGAAAAAAAAAGGGGGGGGTGGTGGTGGGGGGTTAGGGGTTAAAATGTAGTTTCCATCAATTGTTAAAAATAAATAAAGGGGGATTTGGCCATTAGTCAAGAAACTACATCTTATTTAGCAATTAGTCACCTAACTTTTTCCGTAATTCAATTAGTCCATTTTACCTTTTTTCGACAAAAACACCCCTGATTTACTAACTAATCTACACCCGTGCCCCCATTCCTTCAAAACACAAAAACCGTTCGACGGTTCGTGACAATGAGAAACCGCCAGAGAGAAGACACATGAACCTACAGAGAAGACGCATGAACCTGTAGAAGAGGATTCTTCACTTTCGAGTAGAGAAAAGGGGAACGAACCCTGGTAGAAGATTTTACTGCTTACTATTTCGAATTTTCTCGAGAAAATCATCACTTTCGCGCGAAGAGTTTTACTATTTGATTCGCAAAAATCATGGCGAAAAGAAGTAAGTTTCATTATGAAAATCTGGAATCTTAGGGTTTTATTGAAATGTAAGTCAAAATCGTTTATGAAAATTGATTTTGAACGGGAAAATCAAGTTTAATATGAAAACAGAGTAGTAAGATTTTACTAGGTTAGCATTTTATTTGACTAAATTTGTATGTGATACTGTTTTGTTCAACAAAATCTGGAATGTTAGGGTTTCGTTTGAACTTTAGGTAAAATCTTACCAATGTTAGGGTTTTGTTTGAAGTTTATGTAAAATCTTACCATTTCAGTGTATTATTTAGCAAACTTTACTGTTTGAACTGCAAATGGTTGTGTTGTTCCTTTTTTTTTTTTGGGTGATACATAGTAAAACTTTACTGCAATTAGGAATGTTAGGGTTTTTTTTTTTAAATGTAAATCAAAATCGTTTGTGAAAATTGATTTTGAACGGGAAAATCAAGTTTAATATGAAAACAAAATAGCAAGATTTTACTAGGTTAGCATCTTATTTGACTAAATTTGTATGTGATACTGTTTTGTTCAACAAAATTTGGAATGTTAGGGTTTTGTTTGACTGAATTTAGTGTATTATTTAGCCAATGTTTGAACTGTAAATGGTTGCGTTGTTCCTTTTTTTGGATAATATGTAGTAAAACTTTAATGGTAAAGCATCTAGCATGATTTAAATGCTATTCTTGTTTTTTTTTTTTTTTTTTTTTGGGTAATATGTAGTAAAATTGTACTCTCAAAGCATCTAGCATGGGTTAAATGTTAGCCTTGTTCATTTTTTTTGGTTGATATGTAGTAAAACTTTATTGTTAACAACAAAAACTAATTGACACTGGTTTTTTGATTGAAGAAACTGATGTTGCACATGAGGGTGGTCAAACAACAGATCATTCAAAAAGAAGAAAGAAAGAAACAGAGGAGAAGAGAAAAGCTGGAAAAAAAAATGATACTAAAAAACAATTTAGATCAAACATGACTAGTTTGATAAGTTTATTGAAAGAAGTCAAGTTAGAAAAGCATCACAAAGAAGAACTGAAAAAAACTCCTTTCTAGAACTTCTTTCAACCATTCATTAATGGGACTGTGGATGGTCGTGCGATAAGAAAATGTGATACAGATGTGAAGAAAATAATAAGGACATACAATTCAAATTACAAGGCATTTCATATTGGAAATAAATACTTGAAAGTGAGGGACAGTGATATTTCCATTCTTTTTGGTATCCCGAGTGGACAAAAAACCATCGATCTTGGGTATGAAAGTGTCCTTAACACTGCTTTTGCAAAAAGAAATTGCAATGATGGCAAGAGACTTACCCTTCCAATAATTAAAAGTCTGTTAATCAAAGTAGTGAAGGGGGAGCATGTAGTCGACCATCAAGATGTTGCCAGACTTTTGTACTTATATGTCTCTGTCACATTGTTCTTCGTAACCTCGGGGACATCGTTGGGATGGGCTTATTTACCATATCTTGAACATTTTGAGAAAATGGGAATATATGATTGGCCAGAGCTGATAAAAAGACAGTTGCTATCTTCGATTAAGAAGTCATACTCAAAACCCAGTAGCGTAACTGGTTGTGTGCTTGTTTTACTGGTAAGTCGATTAGTCTAAATGTTCTTTATTGTGATATTGAGTTAAAAGTTTCATTACTGAACTTTCTTTCATTGTTGTAGTTTTGGTTGTGTGAGCACATAACAATATTGAAGCCAAAGAAGAAGACTGCCACACCAAGGTTCCTCAAATGGAACCTTGGGAAGTTAAACAAAAAGTTGAACGCTACAAATCTTAAAGCTCTTGGCAAAGATAAGGTAAAACATTTGAATGTTGATTTAAATTATCATATTTTAGTCATTTTAATGATGTATAATAGTAAAACTTGAAAACAGTAAAACTTTACATTATTAAATTATAATGTATAGTAGTAAAACTTTACATGTTTAAGTTATAATTATGAGTAGTAAAACTTTACATGTTGTGTTAGTATAATTTGGTTTTGGAAATGCAAAACTGTTACTAGTATAATTACATTAAATTAAAATTAGAACTGTTACTCTCTTTGCATGGCATGTCTTTCCATTAAATTAAAATCAGAACAAACAGGATTGCTCCACTAGTGTAGTCTGTCAAGTTTTTTTTCAACAAATAGGGTTGTAGTCTTCTTTTTTTGAATGAAGAACATATTGAACTAAGAATTTGCAACCACAAAGCTCTGTTTGGGGGCCATGAGTGCCTAGATCTCCTCTTTGCTTTCTTTCTCTCTTGTTTTATCTTCTTTCTCTTGTTCTTATTTTAATACTACCTACACTTTAAGTCACCAAAACAGTAAAACTTTACATTATTAAATTATAATGTATAGTAGTAAAACTTTATATGTTTAAGTTATAATTATGAGTAGTAAAACTTTACAATTTTTTGTGTTAAACCATAAGCCTAAAGACTTTGCATTTCTAAAAATATAACTCTGAGTAGTAAAATTTTACAGTTTTAAAAATAAAGACAAATCTTTTTGCTTGCATATAACATTTTAACTTCTTGATGATTAGGTAAATGAGGCAGAGTTGAAATGTAATACAAATGAAAAAGGTTTGTTTGCTTCAAAAAAACAAAAAGGAAAGAGGATTGTGCAAGAATCAACAGATGAAGAAGATGAACAAGAGAATGATGAGGATGAAAAAGAGGATCAGGAGGTTGATGAGGATGATGAGGATGAAAAAGAGAAAGAAGAGCATAAAGAGAAAGCAGAAGAGGAGGAAGAGTATGACACACGAAACATGGCAACACTTTTTAAAGCTGTAATGTCTGATGCAAAGAGAGAAGAGACAGAGCAGCACCATACAAATATTCCAGAGAGTAGTCACATAAACAATGAAAGAGTTTTTGCAGAACTCAACAATAAACTTGAATTCCTTGAGAATGACACCAAAAATAAGGAAGCTGAGATAGTGAGCTTGAAAGCTGAAAGAAATGCATTGGCGAAGACAATTCAACAACTAAGAGAGCAGAATATTGAAGGCATAGTTGCATCCTTGAAGGAGCAGCTCAAGCAGGTCATGGCAAAGAGAGATGCAGTTAAACAAAAACATGAAGAAGTGGTAATAGCTTATGAAAAAAAGTTTATAGAACTTAAGAATGAAAATGAGAAACTAAATTCCCAGAAAGAATCACTTCATGAAGAAGCTGAGGAGTATTATACACGTACCATCACACAAAAGATTGGAAAAGCTAGTGCTGATGTGATTGTGAAGAACAAAGAAACACCAACCACAAGAAAAAGGACACACCACCTTCGATCATCAAACGTGTGAAAGGGTACATGAGGAAAGGAACAAAGCTTGATGATTTCACATATGAGAAGACAAAGAAAGGTACAAAATAGTAAAAAAAAAAACTAGATAGCAAGGTGCAAGAAAAACCTACTGGGGTCCCTCAACTTCTTGATGATTTTGAAGAAGAAGGTAACCAAAAGAGTAGTATGGGTCCAAAATTGCCATTCCCAATAAAATCTGAAGTAACAAAAATATTGCATGAAGCTGACAGGGCCATTGCGCGTAAAATGTTCAAGTTGGAACTGAGTAAGTTAGTATCCACTACACACTCAGTTTGTAAAAACTTACACATTTTCATGCACAATTTAAAAACATTAAGTTTCAATTGCAGGTTAACAATTTGGAGAGGGGAACGATATGGAAACTATATTAAGCTTAGAGACATCTTTAACATTTTAAAGGAAAATGATACTAGTAGTAGTGTAAGAATTAAAATTTTACAGTTCTAGTTAACTATTATATAGTAAATAGTAAATTTACAGATTTACTAACATCTTATTATTTTTGTTTACTAACAGGTTCTTGATGGTTTTGCTAAACTACTTGAATGAGAAATGAAAGCGGTGATAGGAGATACTACATCAAATTATGCCATGAAAATGCACCTGATAAGCTACGTGTCCAGTATCAATACGGTAACGCAACAAATTGTTTCAATTGTCAATTTTATACAAAATCTGATACATGCACATAAAATCTGTGCTAGACTTCTAATTGCTATATCATGTAACATGAATACATAGCCTGCCCAGATGATTTACAAAGAAATAGAATGTTAGACAGGTACATATTAGACGCCACCAGAGATCTCCCAAGGTATATATTCTTCCCAATCAATAGTTCTGGTATGAGAACAAATACCCTTGGGCATTGGACTTTGCTTATGCTCAATGCTGAAGAAGGTGTATGGTACTACCATAACTCTTTGCTTCCATGGGAAGGCAATGAAGATCACTATTTTAACAAGGCCAAGGTAGTGGTATAGTCAAAATACTAATTAGTTTCATATTCCTAATTCCTAGAGTATATTTCTTGATGATTTTAACTTTTATTACCTTGTTGTAGAAAGAATATGTTCAGAAATTCTTGCAAAACGTTGCACGTAAGGAACTTCAATTGTCTCCCGACAAGGAAGAAGAACTCAGAGTAATGACAGAAAGCCTATAACAAGTAGACAACTTGTGAGTATTCGAAATCAAAAATACAAACTGAAATGGTATAATACACTTTACTATATTACCAAAATTGACATATTCTTTTTTATGCAGGGTTGACTGTGGGATTTTTTGTATGTTACATAATGCAATGGTATGCCTATGGACTAGGAGTTCCCACAAAAGTACCCAAGAGAGTAATCCGTGGCTTTCGACGAGACATGATATCTAGATTCCTTGGCGATGGACAAAGATCCTGGAAAGAGTCTTGGAGTAAGAATGAAAAACCATCATCAGGAATGCAACCTCAATACGTGATACCACTCAATATGGTTCCTCCATCCGTAGATGATCTTGACTGATATATATTGCCCCCCCCCCCCCCCCCCCCCGTCCCCAATTTTTTTTTGTTTTTCTTATGCAATAATAGATTTTAGGGATCATTGTATAAAAATAAAAAATATTAGTTTTGTGAACTGGAATGAAAGTGATACTTCATTGAATGACAAAATTTGAAGGTTTTTTTTGCTCAGTATAAAGTAAATTTGTATAATTTTACTGTTGTGATTCTTATTTTACACAGATTGGGACATAGTCCAACAAGTAGTAAAATTTTACTACTTGAATCCTAAAATTATAGTTAAAGTAGTAAAATTTTACTACTTAAAGTAGTAAAGTTTTACTACTGTAACTGTAAAATTTTGATGGACCTAAACTAAATAGCAAACATTTGCAACCCACAAAAACCTGCATCACTTAATCAAAAAATAACACTCAATGTTCCATTAATTCAACCAACAGCAAAGGAAAAAGAAGAGATCATATGTATTGCATTAATGACAAATTTGAAGGTTTTTTTTGGCCAGTACAAAGTAAATTTGTATAGTTTTACTATTGTGATTCTTATTATGCACTAAGTTGGGAGATAGTTCAAGAAGTAGTAAAATTTTACTACTTGAATCTTAAAATTACAGTTAAAGTAGAAAAATTTATTACTTAGAGTAGTAAAGTTTTACTACTTTAACTGTAAAATTTTGATAGACCTAAACTAAATAGCAAACATTTGCAACCCGCAAAAACCGGCATCACTCATTCAAAAAACAATACTCAATGTTCCATTAATTCAAACCAGCAGCAAAAGGAAAAAGAGAAAATCATATCTATTGCATTAAGTATCCCATTTTGCTAGAAATTTATTGAAAACATTTCACTGATCAAGAAAAAAAGCATATCCTACTAAAATGTTGACATTATTACATCAATTAATCAGTATTTTCTAAATCAAAATGAGACAAATGGGGAAAAAGTTGATGTAATGATATTCTATATCGGATTCTTGCAAGTCTTCTTATTATGGTTGCCCAATCGCCCACACCTGCTACATCTTATTTGCGCAATCTTCTCTCCTTTTGAAGGTATCCTACACTTTTTGGGTCGTCCTGGTTGTAGTCTTGTAAACGGTGGAAGGATCACCTCATATTCACTGTAAGCATTATTTGGCTTGTCTGAAGTAGTAATCGGGTATATAGAATCAGCATATGTTGCTTGGAAGCTGTGAACACGAAAATACCACTCAATAAAGTAGTTCAAGTCCAAACCATTATTCTGTATTACAACTAAAGCGTGTTCACATGGGAATCCATTGAGTTGCCATTTATGACATGAACATGTGTGTCTTGATATGTCAACAGTAATAGACGGCTCAGAATGCACCTCAAACACATACTCACTAGACATGCCGATCCTCCATGTACGTCCCTTATCCAACTCAGTACTCAAACGAGCATCCATGTTCGGGCATAAAATGCTTCCCCATTTACTTGCTTCCTTTCTTCTAATTGCCATTTGATTCATGAGTTTGGATCTTATTAAATCCACCATTTTAGTAATAGGGAGGTTACGAGCATCTCGAATCCACGAATTGAAAGACTCAGCAACGTTGGACCACATTTCCCCATAACGCTACCCTTGAAAGTGTGCATTTGTCCAATTCTTGAATGGGCAATCAGCAAGGAAATCTTTAACCTTGTTCCCTCCTTCTTCCACTAACTTAAACAACTTTTCATTGAACGCATCCTCTGGGGGGGCATATGCACACTCCCGAAACTTGAACACTATGCTCTCTCTGAAAGACTTCTTCCATCCTTTCAATTTGTCCCTCAAATTTATCTTCAAATGATGTAAGCAAAACGCATGATGTGCACTGGGGAAAACCTTAGGCAAGGCTGCTAGTAGTCCTTTATTCCGATCTGAAATGAAAGTCAATATTCTTTCTTCTCCTACAACATTAACCAACTGCTGCAAACACCATCTCCAATTATCCTCATCTTCAGAGTCAACAATCGCAAAAGCCAACGGAAATAAACCTGATAATGAAACCAAAGGTAGTGAGTAAAAAATAGTAAAATTTTACATTTTTGATAAAGATTTGTTTATATGGGATTGTGCTTGTAACATAAAAAGTTTTACTATGTTTAAAGAACACATAAGCTATCAAAACGTGAACTAAAAAAACTCACCTTGGTTACCATCTTTCGCTGTGACACCTAGTAATTGACCCTTGTATTTTCCCTTTAAAAATGTGCCATCCAAAAAGAGCATGGGACGACAAAATTTGAAACCAGAAATACACGCTCGAAATGATACAAACAGTCTCTTAAAATGTTGAGTACAACGATCAAGATTGAGAACAATCTTACGCCCGGATTTGTCCTCAAGGCTTCTTGCACATACCAACTAAGTTGCGCAAAAGACTCTGCATGGTTTCCGTACAATGCATTATTAGCTTTCTCGATACCGCTCCAAGCATTGGTGTATGAAATATCGAGGCCATATTTTGTCTTGAAAGTTGAAACAACCTCAACTGGACTGATAAGAGGTTTTTCCCGCATAACATCAATGAATTCAGATGAAACAATATCAGATCCCATCTTGGGATGCTTAGATGTGCGCACAGCAGCACCACACGTATGCACTCTGTTCAACTTAGAAATATAAAAGTTATTATTCCCAGGATGAGCCATCGCCTGAACATGCCACTCACATCCCTCCTCTTTCAAAAAACATACAGCCATGATTTTTTTACTGTTGTTTCTCACCAGCTTGTATTTGAAACCAACCTCAATAGAATACTTGCGCAATGCAATACGAAACCCATCAGCTCCATCTTTAAAACACTGGCCTACATCGCTGATGCATTTAGCCCATCCAGCCGTCAACAAAGTCTTCTGCTGATGTGAACAAAAGCTCGGCAACAAGTCAGTCTCAACATCGCTGATTTTGCTATACTCCAAAACTCCACATGCTGATTGGAAACTCATATCTTGAACATTATTACTGCCATCAATGCTTGTGTGCTCATAAACTTCAACATTGACTTGCAATAACTGAAAATGACGTACCATAGAGTACATGTTTTGCAAGTCTGCTTCATTGTCCAACATACAGCTCGAATGACCAGGAATGGCATAAAAAAGACTAAAAAAATCTGGTCTTAAACTCCTCCATCGACTAATAACAAAACAACAAAGGTCATCATATGAAGTGTGAGTGTTTACACTCATAACAGCAGTATGGTCCCCATATTTGCACATCAAACACATCTGGTTCTCCATTTACAACTTTGATTCTGTATAAAAAAGAATACAGCAACATCACCCAGTTACTAACACAGTAAAATCTTACTATTTTCCCCAACAAATGTGATATAAAAAATGCAAGAATAAATGAAATGAACATATGATAAGTACATCAAAAAAGACAATGAAATCAGATTAAAAGCAAAAACGAATAAAAAACAGAATAATCTAATTGAAACAAAAACAGAGCATGGAATGGCCAAATCCCCCAATAATTATCAAATAAACCAATCTTTTTAAAGCAATGTAAAGAACAAAAATAGAGCATGGAATAGCAAAATTTGATTATACATGAAGCACTTAGGCACACACAACTCATACAAACTTACACAAAAACAGCACAAAACACAAAAATCAAATTACACATAAAGCACTCACGCGCACACAACTCATACAAAAATTACACAAAAACAGCACAAAACACAAAAATCAGATTACACATAAAGCACTCACGCACACACAACTTACCTTAGAATCTGAAATATGCAAAATAATGGTCAGATGATTAATGCCTTCACCGAAAACACCATAAACCTGAGCCAGACATGGATTAATCCCCCCGAAATCTGAAGCACCAGTCAACAATAGAAGGAATAGGAAGAATAAAAACCATAAAACACAGAGCTCATATTCAAAAATTCAAAAACTAAAACGACATACACCATAAATGGGAGGAATCCCTGATTAAAACCTCCGAAATTTGAAGCTCCTCCAAAATTTGAAACACCAGTCAACAATGGAATGAAGAGGAAGAACAAAGTGATTTCAAAGTAGAAGAACCCTAAAACGCAGAGCTAAGATTCAAAAAATTGAAATCAAACTGCATATATGCACTATAAACGGGAGGAGGATCCTTTCTTTAGTGGTATATGCAGTAAACCCAATTTTGACATTAACGTCTTATGAACCGGAAAGGGCAAATTGGGTATTTAAAAAACTATTGTGACTAAATGACAAATAAGTTTCTTATTTTTGATTTAGTGAGTTATATAAAGCCTTACTTGACTAATTGCTAAAATTTTATTTAAATATGGACTAATTGCCAATTCCCCCATAAATAAATAAGAAGATTAATATGTTATCTTCATCAACATTTTTTTTATCAACAATGGTATCTTCATTAACTAATTAGTAATTATAGAGTAAATTATTTTATTAAAAGAATAATGTTCCATAATAGATTGAAGTGATGGTTGATATATAATTGTACAAATATTAACAAATGAGTATCAATACTTTTTATAAATTTGAACTTAAAATCACTCACTTCAAGCAAATGCTACTAAGTTATAATGCCATCGCTAAGCTACCATATTAGCATTATTTATTTATTTATTTTTCTCTTTTTGACAAGCCATAGAGGGTAAGCCCTAACCCTCCAACATCAACAAACGAATATCAAATGAATCCAAAATAGTTCACTCAATAAATGAGAAGAATGCCATTAAACTATCACAATTATTCGCTTATTAGTTAAACAAGTAAATTTGGACAAATGAGTTATAGTTATATAACAATGCTCTATTTATTGTTTTTGTAAATTCGCTATATCTACTGCATATAGCACTCAATAACGGGTCCAAGGACATACCTTAAGCGGAAGAGACCCGAGGATGTTTGTCGGTTGTTGTTACAAACTCTACGTCGTCGCTGCACGAATGGCTGCTCCTCCACTGCGAGTCTGACCTCCGTGTGTGCTCCTCAATGTCGTGATAGCCGTAGGGATCGCTACTAGAGTCCTCCCACTCAATCCACACTACCAAATCCACTAGGCAACAATGGTGATCCTAGAGAGAGAATACTAGAGAGAGAATAATGGAGGCTGCTTTGTTCTGTGTTGTGGTGTGTCTCAATCACTAAGAGAGACATTCAATATATATGTGCCCCTATTCCACAGTCCAAACCCTAGCAAGAGTTGGTTTCCAAGTGCAATTAGGAAACCTCATGGAATAGGGGACTTAACCACTGGGTCCAGCACCCACACGTGGGCGGACCATGGGTTTGGGTCACAACCCAATGACCCATATATTTAACATCTCCCACTCGCCCACGTAGGGTGAGTTATCTCCATAATTTCTCTATCTCTCAACATTCATCTCCTCATACAGGAAATGGAGCGTGCGACCTCACGAGAAGAACATACAACTATAGGAGCGTAAATGTTAAGTATCACCAAACTAACAAGAACGCATCACTCGAAATATCTCGCATATGCCCCAGACAATTCATAAAACACCGAATAAGCACTCTCTAATCCCTCGTATAAACATAAAAGCAGTGCTGTATCCCACATATGTAATGTACCCATGTCTCATATCGTAACAAAATACGACATAGACGCTGCGCAGCTAATGAGTCACAAAACATGGTGTAGTATCAAATCGTCTTCCCTAAGCCCTCCTGCCAATTCAATTCAACTCAACCGCTTTCCTAGACATGCCCCCATAAGACCGAATTGTTTCCTGGCCTTTAGAAAACACGCTAAAGTAGCGTCATCAAGCATCCTCTTCATGACATAGTCTCAGGTCAAAAAGGGTATAGAGTTGGATCATAGCGATCCATGTGGCTCACACAGTGATGAAACAGGGATCCATTCATCACTCCTACCATCGGTCGACATAAAGCACATACAGTATGAAATGTATGCTATGGCGTTTAACTCATAAACATGAGCATGTCACTATAAGTAAAAGCAAAAGAACGCCATACGAATCTTAGTCCAGTCGCTACTCAAGCGCCTGACCTGAGTTTTCCAGCCCAGTCGCTCTTTTAGCGCCTGTCTGAAATCTCACATTCGGCTATTAAGCGGGCTACATAGAGTTTGTGGAAAAACTCTATGATCGATCTAATAGAGATCTCATCTTAGCTCAATCTAAGGCGACATATAATATATAGCAACTGTATATCTTGCTCGCCGACTAGGCGTCAAAGATATAAATGTCTCATCTTGCTCGCTAACTCAGCGCTAAGGTGAATCACCCGTGTGAGTGGGTCGATTCAAGCCCGGTGACATTACAAGGATGTGTGTACAAATGATATAAACAACCCATGTACTAAAACGAAAGGAATAAATATCATATCTCAATAATAATAATGTCAATTACAACTGAATTGTCTAAACATATCAAATCCTACATAATCCCATACTCCTGATGTGAGAAAGGAAAACATCTCTGGCAATAGGCTTAGTCAAAGGATCAGCCACCATGCTACCAGTGGAGATATGCCTCAGGACAACCTCCCGACGCGCAACCATATCTCGAATGAAGTGAAATCTAATGTCAATGTGTTTGGATCTACCATGATACTTGGGATCCTTCACATAGGCTAGGGCTGACGTACTATCTGAATATACGACCACAGCTTCCTCTGCATGAGCTGTAATGCCTAAACTCTGTAGGAACCTCCTCAACCAAACTACTTCCTGAACAGCTGCTGAACATGCTATGTACTCCGACTCCATTGTGGAAAGGGCTACGCAAGTTTGTTTCTTGCTACACCAAGAAATAGCTCCACCTCCAAGGATAAAAACATAACCCGAGGTGGACTTGCGCCCTAACTTCTCACCAGCCCAATCTGCATCACTATAACCCCTCAGTCTCAAGTCTCCACCCTGGTAACAAAGGACGAGGTCGGCTGTTCCACGTAGGTATCGAAAGATTCTTTTCACTGCTTCCCAATGAGCGCGTCCAGGGTCACTTTGAAATCGGCTGACAATACCAACTGCATGACTGATATCTGGACGTGTGCACATCATCGCGTACATCAGACTTCCTATTGCAGATGCATATGGCGTAGTGGACATCTGATTCTTTTCCTCTTCAGTTTTAGGACAATGGTCTAAAGATAAGGCACAGTTCTTTTCCATTGGAGTGTCAATGGGTTTGGAGTTATGCATGCGAAAACGTTCAAGAATCTTCCTAATGTAAGTCTCTTGAGACAAACCGAGAAGCTTCTTAGAACGATCTATAACAATCTTAACTCCCAGCACATAATTTGCTTCACCCATGTCCTTCATCTCAAAAGTAGAGGACAGCCACTTCTTAGTGGCGACTATAGACTCCATATCATTCCCAGCAAGAAGGATGTCGTCAACATACAAAGAAAGAATAAGGATTTTTCCATTGGACCGTTTCAGATATACGCAATGGTCTTGTTCAATCATCTCAAAACCCACA
The DNA here is from genome assembly GCA_039720395.1 of Liquidambar formosana. Lineage (NCBI taxonomy): Eukaryota > Viridiplantae > Streptophyta > Magnoliopsida > Saxifragales > Altingiaceae > Liquidambar > Liquidambar formosana. The sequence goes on along the minus strand of CM077824.1, from coordinate 38,612,692 downwards.
GAGGTAATAGAATCATGAAACCTAAAATACCACTGCCTAGACGATTGCTTGAGGCCATAAATGGAACGTTTGAGACGGCACACTTTGCGCTCTAGTCCCTTGACCTCAAAACCCACGGGTTGATCCATATAGATCTCTTCGTCTAGTTCTCCATTGAGAAATGCGGTCTTAACATCCATTTGGAAAAGTTCCAAATCCAACTGTGCGACAATAGCTAGGATAAGGCGAATAGATGCAAACCTCACCACTGGGGAGAATGTATCCTCATAATCAATACCCTCACGTTGGGTATAGCCTTTCGCAACAAGGCGTGCCTTATACTTGTCGATTGAACCATCTGCCTTGCGTTTAATTTTCAAGACCCACTTGTTTCCAATGGTCTTACGCCCAGGCGGAAGATCAACCAACTCCCAGACCTTATTCTTGTCCATAGAGCTCATCTCATCCTGCATAGCAATTATCCACTCATCTCTAGCATGAGAAGAAAGCGCTTCTATATAAGAAGCCGGCTCATCATCTTCTCTAGGACCACATAGGAAGATATCCCCCTCAATCTCAAAATGACGACGAGGAATATTTCCTCGTTTACTCCTGCGCACTTGGGATTCTTGGTTTTGCGGGACAATTTCCTGCAAAACACCCTGTGGGATACTCCCACTGGGTTGAAGACCACTCCTACTATCTTCAGCGACTACAGGATAAGGAACTAATTCCCCACCCTCGCTCGAAGATGGTAAGATGTCTTCACTTTCCTCTATTTCATAAAGGTCAATATCCCTTTTAGTGTCGCCTATGCTAGGAAAATCATTCTCTATGAAATCAACATCGCGCGACTCTATTTCAGTCATTCCTCCATTAGGGTGTTCACCATACATTACATAACCTTTCGAGCTATCAGAATATCGGATAAAAATATGTTTTCTAGCTCTAGGGCCTAATTTCCCATACTTATGGGAGGTACTGTGAACAAAACCCGCTGAACCCCAAGGGCGCAAATGCTCCAAATTAGGCTTTTCGCCATGCCACAGCTCATAAGGGGTTGAAGAAACTGATTGAGAAGGCACTCTATTTAAGATGTAGGCAGCAGTCATAAGCGCGTCCCCCCAAAAGGATATAGGGAGATTAGCTTGCGCCATCATCGATCTAGCCATATCTAGAAGTGTTCTATTCCTTCTCTCCGCTACGCCATTTTGCTGCGGGGTATCAGGAATAGTGAGTTGTCTGCGTATCCCCTTTTCCTCGCATAATTCCTTAAATTGATTGGAAAGATACTCGCGTCCTCGATCTGTCCTTAGAGCTTTCAAGCTCCTATCTGTCTGATTCTCAACCTCTGCTACAAAGCGTTTGAAACAATCCAAAGCTTCATATCGATGAGCGATCAGATGGATATAACCATATCGCGTGTAATCATCAATAAAAGTGAGAAAATAAGAGGCGCCATGACGTGCCTTAACATTCATAGGTCCGCAAATGTCTGAGTGAATTAATTCTAATGGTTGAGTAGCCCTTCTAGCCTTACCAAAAGGCTTCCTACATGCTTTTCCAGCCAAACAAGGCTCACATACAGGCAGGTCAACTTTAGCGAGTGGGCCTAAGAGGCCCGCTCGAGCTAATCTGGTCATCCTATCGCATCCTATATGTCCAAGTCTAGCATGCCAAGTTACAGAATCTATATTCTTATTAGCATCAGCAGTATAGGATAAAGAGTAAACAGAATCATCCAAATCAACTTTATAAAAATTATTTGATAATAAACCATGTCCAAAAACAATTCCTCCTAAAAGAATATCCAAATCATGACCACTGAAATTAAAAGAATATCCATCCTCTAATAGTGCTAAAACAGAAAGTAGATTATACTGGATCCCAGGCACATATAACACATCGTGTAGAAGTAAAGTGCGCCTCGTGCGCAAATGAAGCTGATAAGAACCAACTCCAAGAGCTTCTTCACTAGTGCCGTTTCCCATGTAAACTCTATGTGTGCCAGACGGAACGCGGTGATAATCTACACACCCTACTCGATCTCTCGCTACATGCTTGGTTGCTCCTGTGTCTACAATCCAATCAGGGAGAGAATGAGCAACTAGAACATGAGAACATACAAAAATGGAGAGAGTTTTAGGTGTAGAGGATACCTGCTTCTGCTCAGTGCAATCACTGGCGAAGTGACCCATCTTGTTACAATTGTAGCACCTCACTTTGGACATATCTCTTTTTCCACCACGCTTGCCACGGCGCTTGAATTTCTTGTTGCCAGCCCCTTTAGGCGCATTATTGCCAGCCCTTTTAGGCGCATTTCTGCCTGCCCCACCCTGCTTGTACTGTTTCCCTTGTCCATTGCGCCTAGGCACATTTCCTTGGCGCTTGCCACTCTGGGCGATAAGGGTAGCAGCTCGGGTCGCCTCTAGGCGCTCCGCTTCAAGCTCACAATGACGCGAGATATCCTGGAAGTTCTTAATGTTCTCATTATGCGTCATGATCTGTTTCATGTGCACCCATGAATCAGGCAGGGAACGGATAACAGCTTGCACCTGTTGCTCATCAGTGAGATCATTCCCAGCAGCCTTAAGGTCTCGAATCATACTAGACATCGTCCTCAGATGTTCAGTCATCGAGTGCTTGGGATCCTTTCTGTACATCTCGAACTTCAGAACCAGACTCCTAAGTCTAGTAGTAGATGTACCACCAAAAGCAATTTTCAGCTGTTCCCATATTTCCTTGGCAGTTGGGTAGTTCTCATACTCCCCAATGAGATCATCATGCATGCAGTTCAACATAGTATACCGCGCACGACGATCTTTCTTAAACCAAGCCTGGTAGGTTTCTTGCCTACGGCGGAATTCTCCCACTGGTGCCCCATCCTGAAGTTGTGGGGCATCCATGGAGGTGGTCAAGGTATCAATCAGATCTATTTCATTCAGGAGGTAGGTGATCTTCCTATGCCATATGTCATAATTGGTCCCAACTAGTTTGTCAGCCTGACTTAGTTCAACAGCTAGGTTCTTGGTTGCCATCACTACATTCAAGAATTGCGCAAGGGTTGACATTATTATACACACATCCATTATTTATTCAGAAAACCCGATTGGAAAAACATTATCCCTCTCTACAAATCGAAATCGAAAAATATTGCTATTGTTCATAATCATCTCCCAATTATGTAGGTTAGGAGAATATTTTCCAATCGTTTTTCGAACAAATACGCATATTACCCACAGTATTATAATAATAATAACGATAACATGCTCCACATAAACACACGGATTCCCATATGGAATCATTTGGTAAATATTAGAGCCTATGATAAGAAAATTCCATAGCATAATGCGTGTCGCGAAAACACATCCCCTTACATAATTCCTCCAAAAAAAAATGGTACATAAATCAATACATTACATTCCCAAAAATCCTAATACAATGGATCTACTGCAATGAATAAATAAATGGGGATGCCGCGCTACACATTATGCCTCAAGGAATATCTTATACACAGAAGGCAAACAAACATAAGCTCTATTATATTTTACCAAAAATCCATCCATTTAATCCTATAACTAACATGCTAACACATATTAAGCAATTGGTCTATTAAATGGATGGTAGGGCCATGCTCAAACACATAAGGAGCGTGCCAATGGGTCTCATAAGGCGGGTAAAACGTTGGCGGCAATCTAATTGCGCAACGTAATAAGAATAATTAATTACACAAATTAATTAATTAATTACCGCATGTAATTAATAGATGCACTGTTAATCCACGTCGCGTGACTCTCCCCGTGACACAAAAATACTCCCACATGCTCAAATAATAAAAATACAGCCTCTGGAAATTTTAATTTTGCATATAATAATATTATTTAATTTTTCGGTAAAGAAAAACACTAAAAATATAGTAAAATAAAAAATCCAGAAGCTATGGTGGAAGGTGCAGCACACCACAGAGACAAAGGAGCCCCTAAAAAAAATTTCAAAATTTTCCAGAATGCCAAACACACCCTCACGCGCGCGAGTGGTGTGGTTTTATTGTATTTTTATCAATTTTTAATTAAATAAATAATTTATGTAATTAAAAAATAAAATAAAAATTACCAAAAATTCAGAAATAAAAAATAAAAAATTCTGGAAAAAATTTGGCCAAAAATGGCCTCGGAAAGCCACTCCACGCGCCACACGCGCCACCACCCGCGTGTGGGCGCGTGCTGCTGCGTCAGCTTCCTTTTTTTTTTTTTTTTTTTTTTTTTAATTGCAGACCCCTCTCACGCGCCATGAAGGAGCATGCACTACACGCGCCGTCGAGGAGGCCTCCGACGGTGACACCGCCGGCGCCGTCAGACTCGTCTCGGCCTTGGAAATGCAACTGTGGGGTCCACACGCGAAGGGGACCAGCCACGGATGCACACGCGCCCTCACTCTCCTCAGGTGAGAGTGGGCTTGCGTTTTTCCTGCACTTCATCTTCTTCCTTTGAACCTATTCGAACCAGTTTCGAATGTTCACAGGGCCATCTTCGCGGGGCTATATCTTTCACATACGATATCGGTTTTGCGCAAATTTTATGTCTACGGAAAGCCCTCGCGACGTAGTTTAACAGTATACCAATTTCCCACATTGAAAACAGGTCTATGTGCATCAAAAATAAGCCCAAAGTTTCGGAAAAAACACAAATTCCAAAACTAGGGTTTGCGTTTTCTCTTAAAAAACACGTCCGTTTCTCATGAAATTTTGCAGGCATGTTCCTCACACATAGGAGAACACATCCATATAAAAATTTTGGGTTAAAACCCACTTTTGAAAAACGTTTTTAAACGACCCAAAAATTGTATTTTAGAGAGAGAATGCAAACCACGCGACAATAGGGCGAATCAACAACCAAATAGCTCTGATACCAATGTAAATTCGCTATATCTACTGCATATAGCACTCAATAACGGGTCCAAGGACATACCTTAAGCGGAAGAGACCCGAGGATGTTTGTCGGTTGTTGTTACAAACTCTACGTCGTCGCTGCACGAATGGCTGCTCCTCCACTGCGAGTCTGACCTCCGTGTATGCTCCTCAATGTCGTGATAGCCGTAGGGATCGCTACTAGAGTCCTCCCACTCAATCCACACTACCAAATCCACTAGGCAACAATGGTGATCCTAGAGAGAGAATACTAGAGAGAGAATAATGGAGGCTACTTTGTTCTGTGTTGTGGTGTGTCTCAATCACTAAGAGAGACATTCAATATATATGTGCCCCTATTCCACAGTCCAAACCCTAGCAAGAGTTGGTTTCCAAGTGCAATTAGGAAACCTCATGGAATAGGGGACTTAACCACTGGGTCCAGCACCCACACGTGGGCGGACCATGGGTTTGGGTCACAACCCAATGACCCATATATTTAACAGTTTTAATATTTTTTAGCCCTAATTATTAATTGTTGCTACTTAATAGTAGAGACGGATAGAGAACAGAGCCACCTTTTTGCCTCTTACATGGCTTAATTGTTGGCTTGTATTTGGGGATTGGCATCGAGAGAGGCAGAGAGCTCACCGGAAAGAATTGAAAGTGGAAAAAGCACGGAGACTACGACCCAAAAGACTTCGTCTCTCAGATGTGCAATCCTTCGACAAGCCCTTCGTCGTCGTCGTCGTCGTCGCCGTCCCATCCTGGTTGAAGCTCTGGTACATTGCTTCAACTGGTTAGGGTTTATATTCATATATATGGTTCAGCTGATCTCCCTCTCTCTCTCTCTATATGTATTATAGTTTCTCCCTGTTTCATATTCAAGCCCGAATTATACATAAACAATGAATTTCTAAAATTTGCAAGGTGATCTGCAAGTCGCAAGGTGCGCTTGCTTTTCTAGCCAATTGGGCCAATGTTCTAACACATTGGCGGAGCTTCGTGGGATTCAACAGGGTTTAAGTTAGTTTTTGGGACCAGGGCTTTAGGTGGATGCAAAAGCAGCGACCTTCCTTTCTCAGGGAGCAAACAGAGACCCTTACACTATGATAATCCAAGATGGGAGTGTAGCTGCAAAAAGCTCGGGGGCACTACATCCAAGGCCCTGTCAGGTCTAATTCTTTCTTGGAGGAGCACCCGCGTTGGCCTAGACATTTCTTGTATACATAATTCTTGATCGAGCCACTCCTTAGGCCCTTGCACCGTGGTGCGCGAATGAATCCATATTAACATCATGAAGAAAAAAGACTAGGTTGGCATATCCTCCCTGTTCCTTACAAAGTGGTATCCCAAAACTAAAATATAAGTCATCTCATTGTTCTCAATAGAGAATTGATATTAGCAAGACTAAGAGTAGTTGGAAGTTTTTTAGTTCCCCCTTGTCCTAAAATAGAGCTGAAAATACACCACCCATGTTGGCCTTTATGTGCCATCTCGCCAAGACATCTGTGCCATTTGGTTCTTAAACTTTGTTTAGAAAGTGTGTAGGGTTTGTGCCTCAGAACTCCCACACCTCATCACTATCTACATAATTTTTCAAAATCTAAAACCGATTATTAAAAGAAGCTATGATGATAAATATACACAGAAGATAATAATATCAGTGCTTCTCTGATGGAGTCACAGGAAAGTTTAGCAACAACTTGAACTTACAACAAAACAAAACCAAGAATAGTACATTCAATACAAAAAAAAAATGAAAAAAAAGAAAAAGGAAGAAGCCTTATCACTCAAGTTGAGCATACCAGATGCCTTGGATTTTCACTTCCTTTGGAGTCTTTGCCCCCAAATCAGTATCAGATGGCTGAATGCTCTCAAATACTCCAATCACCTCCCCGCTATCAGGCTTGCTATTGGTGACACTCAGGGTGATTTTCCCTTTCGACGATGAATTGTCTTTTATATTCTCCTTAGTGAGCTCCTCCTCATCTCCTCTGCCTCCAGCTGGCAATGCAACTGCATTGTCGTAACCAGTTGAGCCACCCCTTCCCTTTGGGTCCAAGAAAGATGAACCCCGGTATGATGGGACAAGAAACTCTCCACCAAAACTCTCTGGCTTGCCTGATGCCACCAACTGTTTGATGGTGAAGAGGAAAGGCACACGTTCGCCACCAGGCAGCTGAACAGTGACAGCAGCATAGTCGATTCCATCTTTTTCCTCGAACTTAATAGTGCCATCAGGGGATACTTCGAAGGGTCCCTCAATCTCATCAAGGGTGTAGGTTAAACGGGTCATGAGCTTGGTCTTTTGGAACTCAGGTGGGGCATTCTTGCTCACACTGTCGGCCTTGACAGTGAATGATGTGGGCTCCAAGCAAAATTTCTTCATGTTGTATTTGCCAGGCTTGAAGGCAAATTTATCAACACCGCCTTCAATGGTTGGGCACTGGTTAGCAGTTCCGGTTCCCTTTACTTCCATGTATGTCTTGCTCTGGATTTCGTCAAAGGTTAGCCGTTTTGGAACTCCTTCAGCACCTGCTCCCTGTCAAAACCAAGTGATTGTCCACAAAGTGCATATGTTAAAACACTTTTACCAAAATCGAAAAACCAACACACAGCAATGAATGTCAATATAGATTAATTAGCATTGTAAGTTTGATATCTAGCATACCTAAAACCTCATCAACTTACCTGCATTAACTTAGCACTCTGCCCTTGTCATTGTTCTACATTACTAGCTTGATCTCCAAAAATTAAATTTTACTTGTGCATTACATAATAAAAAGACATGCATAAAGTGTGGTGCACAACGTGTAATGGGCTTCAAAACTTACTCATCTGGTTTCAAATTGTCAAGTGTTGGATAGCCCATGTAACAACATTGTGCTCTAGTCTAAGGCCATAGTCTCGATAAAATCTGCGGCCATGTTTAACCTTGATCCTTGTCCTTTTTAGTCTTCCCTTAAACCTTTTTTTTTTTTTTTCTCTTTCAAATTGATGGGAAAAAATTGGCAGGAACGGATGTTTCCACTTTCCAGCACTATACTTCAGTATAAAATGTCTAAAAAAAAAAAAATTCCAATCTCAAAACAAATAATCCAACCCCACATGTTCAAAAAAATTCAATAGTAGGTCTTCTTATAGGCATGATCTGGAAGACCAGAAAACCGAGCAAGCCAAACACATCTCAATCCAAAATCATCAATAATTGTGTTTGGCTCGAAGGGTAGACAGTATTAAAACTACTTGGAGAATATCCCTCGTATTTCTTTTTGGTACACAAGGGAAGGTAGCCCATCCCTTTTACCAAAACCCCTTCCCCATAACCCTTTCCCCACCTACAACACGCATGTGGAAGGAGATGAAACCACAAACTCTTCCAAACCCTCTCCCCTTAAAAGGAAGAGAGTGGGAGAGATGCCATGTGGGCTACAACCCCATTGGTATTTTATATAATTTCATACCCCTCACAGTTTGCTATTGTGGTACTCAAAAGAAACCCACACACACATACCAATTAGCATAAATGCATAATAGATAAATGCTGTGACAAGTTGCATCCTATATCTAAATACAAGTTTCTTCCTGAAATTGAACATCTGCTTCATTTTCACCCACACACGCGCGTACACAGGCAAGCATTCCACTGAATGAGTGTTTTCTATAGCAAGTTCATAACATATATGCACACTATATCACTTATTACAAGCCCAATTCTACATTCCATGCTTTCAAATTCTCAATTCATGATTGTTTTTCTCAACTTCTTCTATAATAATTTGAAGCAGAGCGAGATATGAATTACAGAGAAAACAATACCGAGACGATGAGGGCCGAAGTGGCAAGAGCGAAGCCAGCGATCTTTGAAGCATCGACACACTTCTGAGCAAAGTCCTTGAGATCAGCTTGAAGAGAGCAAGTGACCCTAGCTCCAGCTTGTTCCAACCCGAACGCCTTGCAAACACCTTGAGTTGATCTCAGCTGAAGGCTGCTCCTAGCCGGCATGCCCAACTTGGTGGGTTGCATGAGCGTAGCCGCCGCTTGTAGTGAGGCTGCCATGATTTTCTGTCTCAGTAGAACACACACACTCTCCCTCCCTTCCCCCCTTGCAAATTATGGAGGAAGAGTTGTGTGCGAGGGTGGTAAGACAATTATTTGGTGGCTATGGTGCGAGTAAGATAAGGGATTGGATAAGGTGTTCTCTTATTGGTTGCTTCTGGCTAATGCCATTTGGTTTCATTGTGTGCCATGTGTCAAGGTTCTTGCTTGTGATAATGATACGCCTATCAGAGTGGGATGATGTGGAGGCAAGTCCAAGGGCCTCTTATTCATAGTTGATGGTCCCAAAACAAGAAGAGGACCCACGAAAACTCTAATCTTCTAGAGGAAAGGCTCATGTGGATTTTATTTTTTTTTATTTGTTTGTTTTTATTTTGGTTTTTTTGGCAATATGCAATGTGGAACTGCTTAATACTCTTCTCATGTAAATCTAACATAACAAAAATGAGATTATCACATAGACAATATTGAACCGATTGGATTTGATAGCAGAAAAAACCAATTAAAAGATTAAACAATCAGGTGAAAAGTCGAAATAAAAAAATGAAACCTAATAATTTAGGTGATATAGGATGTGAGATTAGCATCATGCCCTAAAACAATACCAGGTGCCTTTTACTCCTACATGCCATTTGGGAAAAGTTAAGCCAAATAAAGCCCACCAGTTTGTTTTTTAATTGATGTTGTGATGGCAAATTTACTAGTGGAAAGGTTATCTCTTCTGACTTGAACTTATAAAAAATGATGGTGTATGCCACATCAATTTGTAAATGAATTCAATAAGAATAACCATTAGATGTAAAACACTCCTCGCATTAGCCATGCTAAACTCAAGTGACCTAATATATATGTATATATTATTGCTAAACAATGGTTTAGAAGTGTGAGACAAGTAGACAACCTTTAATATTGACTTGGGTTGGGTATGGGTTGAAGGCTTGAAGCTTGAAAAATCCTTACACGACTGTAATTCAGTTTGAGCTCAAGTAGTGGCATCAAGCAACCTGCTCTAATCTGAATTTGCTATATATCTTCATATTGTAATTCCAATTAACATTTTCTCAATTGAGAAAGTTGATATTTTAAAATATTTAGTTCATTTACTTAATTCAACGTTTGCATAATACAAAGCAAAATAAAATACATAATCATATACAAGGATAAAGAGGAACATAATAATGTAAGTCTCCTGCTTACGGAACTCAACATTCGATCTTCCTGTGCTTGTCTGACAAACTGCTCCAACAAATCATAAAATGAGAGCTCTCGTTTTTGACCATCTGACTTACTCTTCTTCCTTGATTCTTTCCTTGGAAACACAGCTTTCCCTCCGCTAAGCCTATTAAATTTTGAGGAGTCAACACTACATCCAGTTGAATCTTCATCAGACAGGGGGCTAGAGTTCATGGTCATCCCAAGAATACTCGACTTCCAAAGAGACACCGACTCTGTTTATTGGTTTGAGAATGATTCCCTATTAAACAAAAAAATAAATAAAAAGACAAAGCCCCATTTGTTTTCTTGTTTTAGAACTCTTGGATCACACACATTTGACCATGAGAAGAATAAATAATATAAAATTAATTTTCATAAAACAACCTCAATCACATGAATGCAAAACAACCTCTACTGCATCCTTAAGGAGAGAGCAAAAGGTGGATGAGGAACGTGTACAAGAGAAAGGCATGATAGACAGCTATCTGGCCTACTGGTTTTGTTAAATCTTGAGCAAAATATGGCTTCAGATTTTGTTTGGCCAAATTATTGAGGGCAATAACTGACTGGTTATAAGGGCAACTTTAGAATTTGAACTAAAAATTTTACAATTTAAGGGTTGCCATTTGCCAAGCCACTCGAGCTACTCCTTTAACATTTTTCTCTTTTGTGATTATAAGTGGGCTAGTTGCGATCTAGAGAACAAAACCTACTCTGCCCACAAATTTTCCTTTTAAGTGGAAGTTCATAACTGAGTAAATCTTTTTGGCGCATAGAGTTCTCCACTGATTACCAAAATATCATAAGGGGGCCTCTTCCAGTTTTTTGATCAAAATATCAGCTTCAACCTTAACAAATTTATTTTGGACACAGTACAGAGTGGTAAGGATACCAACATTTCCCAAATTCAAGACAAGGGAAAAAACCATGGATCGCAGTTCTCCCTTGAAACATCCCAATCCCCTTCCATTGATATCAACCATGGGTCCCAATCATTTTCCATTGATATCAACCTTGGGGCATTTGAATGAATAATGAAAAATTTAATAAAACGTCCGACATTCTGATTTCTGATTTCTTGGAATGGTACACGTTGAACCATTTTCATATTTCTTTTGATAATATTTTCTCGTATGAGTATTTCTTTTGACTTCTATTTTTGGTTACCATTCAGACCCACAAGAAACGACTCATTTTAGAGTAAATATTTGGACCCAACTATTTGCAGGGTATTGCCATTCATACCAGAATTTATTATGCCATGTCTAATGTGGGGTAATATTTGTGTGTTTGTGAGAGAGAGAGAGGGAGGGAGAATGCAGCTCAAAAGTGCTTGAAAACACAATCATAGGTGCACCTCAATGCATCACAGAGAGTGACATTGCTTATCATCATCGCCACATTATCTTTCTCTCAGCACTTGAAGAATAAGAATGATAACGAAACTAAAAATAAAAGAATTTATTTTTTATTTTTTGATGTAGCATAAAACAAAAACCGAAACGAAAAGGTAACAACACTCTTCATCTACCCAAAAAACAAAAACCCTAAATAAAAGATAAATTAGAGATGAAGAAGAATGATGGATCAGACTCCTGGCTTGGATTCTCAAAAGAGAAAAAAATCGCACAGTATAATCAGCTTCGATCATTTGGGGAAATAATCATCACTTCCATCCCTTCTCATAGTTGAGAACCAAAAAAAAAAAACTCGCCAAATGAAAAATTAAATAGCCCATTGAAGAAGATGAATTTGAAGAAAACCAAAAACGAATATACACAGTAGGAGTGTGAAAAGATCAGAGATCTGGCTTTGAAATCCAACCCCCAAAAAGGAGATTGAAAATAAAAATTATAGCACAGTTTGGAATCAGCTTCGATCATATGGGGAAAGTCTCCTCATTTCTCATCCAATCCTAATGTCAAAGCAAAACAAAACGCAAGACTCTGTTTGGTTGCCCATAAAAAAAAAGGATTTGAGATATAACAAATGGGAAAATAAAAACGTTTTTGAAAAGCAGATTGGGCCGAGTGGCGTAGGTTATTGAAAAGCAGGCATTCAGAATGAGTAGGAGGTAATTTATCAATCAATAAACATCAGACTAAACATTTATCATCATCATGCCTGCCTTTAATCCCACGCCACAAAAGCAAAAACAATTTTACAAAACAAAAACAAAAACAAAAACACAAAACAAGTAATAAATTGAGGGTCTTTCCAGGGGTTGTGTTTCTCTCAGACAAATGCCTCGTTTTGTCGTCACGATTTAAAAAGAATGAATGGATCGGACTCGTCATCGTTTTTTGTTCATCACCGAGACATATACCCCATGCTTAAACTCCATGAAAACAATAGAGCAATCATCAACCAAAATCAGTGCACGAATGATTGCTCGAGAAAGATTTTTCTACTAAAAAAAAAACAGAGAGAAACAGTCTAGAGGGAATACCTGAAATCGATGAGAAGGGTTTCAGCCGTGCGCTCTGTGAGAGAGAGCATAACAGCAACTGTTTATATAGGCGAAGGCATTTTAGGGTTAGGGTTAGCTTTGGGGTTTTTGGTTCGGTGAAGTTACCGAAATACCACCACTTGCGGCGCTGCGGAAGTTTTGCTTGCCGCTCTCTAATTTTTGCCCTAGGGAGTCGTTTGGCAGCTTAGATATCTGCCTTAGGTAAGTTTGACTTTTGCCATAAGCTTCGGTGGTTACCCAAATAAAATTTTCATAGTTCTTGATTTTTAAATAAATCAACTCATAATTAGTTTGAAAAAAACTAGGGCTGCAACTTAGGCGGGTTGGGTGGATTCAGAGGTCAACCCAAGTTCAACCCTAAGTGTAAATCCTTATACCCAAGCCTAACTCAACCCATACTTCGGGTTGAACTTTCCTAACCCAAGCTCAACCCGTGCTCGGGTTGGGCCAGCACAAGTTAGGCACGGGTTACATGGGTTGAGTGGGTTGAAGTCGGGTTGTGTGGGTTAGCTTATTAATTTCATTTTTTATTTTTCATCTTTAGTAAACCTGCTTTAATAAAATAAAAATGCATTATTGCATATGCCTACAAAATCTTAATCATCCAAACTCAATTGGTTAACTTGCTTCAATAAAACCAACAGCGTTACTCGTTAGTAGCCGATGGGGACCGAAGAAAGAAGAGAGAAGTAGCGACAAAGTACTCTGATGCTAAAATGATCGATAAGAACTAAATCAGAAAAATAAGAAAAATTGACATTCATGGATACTTATTTAAAGAGTTTTTTAGGTCAAACATGGATTATAATCCCATAATTCTAGTAGATTTTATGGATTTTTTCTTTTTCTTGCTAAGAGGAGAGATTTTATAGCTACTAAATGCTAGGTTAAGGCTAACAGCTACTAAATGCTAGGTTAAGGCTAACAGTCTAAATAAAGTTCCTCTTTTAACACCCCCTCAAAAAAAAAGGAGGAAAAAACAATAAAAGGTAATCTAGCTGCACATCTTTTTCCAGCCGATTGCACATCTTCTTCTAGCAATTTCTCATACAAACCCCCTATGTCTACACCAAATGACCAATAGTTAAAAACTATATAATGTCATATTTAATGCGTATAAAAATATTTTTTAAAAATTATATATTATAAAGCTCGGGTTTGGGTTGGGTTCAGGTTAACCAACCCCCTTCCCAAGCCCAACCCGATTTAAATCGGGTTGATATTTTCCAACTCAAGCACAACCCGATGTGTGAAAACTATTTGTCCAACCCATCTATTGATTGGGTTGGGTTCGGGTTGAGTGGGCTCAACCCACCCAAGTTGCAGCCCTAAAAAAAACTGAGTTTATATCTTGTTTTTAAAACAAAACTGAAATAATTAACAAGAAAAAAAAACCTTTTCAAATAATATGAAATTAAAATTGACTAGACTTATCTTTATCTGGTTAGGTTTTTAAATTTGCCAAACACTCTCATGGACTTTAGTTTTACCTAGTCCATGTAGGGTGTGGATCTTACTTGGATCTAGGGTTTATCTGAAGAGTTTGGCCCTTTTCAATTATTTTTGGGCTCTTTCTCCTTTAGGTTTGTTTTTTTTTTTTTGGGTGCTCTTTTTTCTTTGGCTTTTTTTTCTTGGTCTAGAGGGTTTTCTTTTATACAATTATTATAAATAGGGTAGGCTTTTTCGGTTTTTCCTTTAGGCTATTGACACATTTGGTCCTCCCCTCATTCCCTCGGCTATAATTTTTCTATTTGTTTATATATATAATATATAAGGTTGTTCAAATACGAGATATCTTGAATTATCATAATATTAAAGATGTGCAAAAAATTGCTCAATTCGTTAAATCAAACCAATCCGTACCATTTCAAGTTGACCCAAACTGTTTGAGAAGTTAGGTGGCGTAGTTTGGGTGGATTGAGTAACAAAATTGGCAGTTTGGTTTGATTGGTATGTTGAACTTTGTCAAACCGCCAATATTAAACCAAACCCTCCCACCTTTAATAATATATGTATAAAATTATAAAAATCAAATATTTCTAATTTCATAATAATGTAATATCTTATTTGTAATTTGCTAGGATGTTAGGTTTTGGGTCTTTCAACTTTTAATAACATTAACTATTACTAATTTCATTAACATTGATCAAGTGGTTTTTCTCATAAAATCATAATTTTCATATTTAGAATAAAAACTTAATCACTTTAAATAATTATATTTTATTGATTTATTAATTTATTTACAACGTACTAATTAGCTAAGGCCTAATATATATTATAAATGCTCCAATTAGAAAGGGTATGATACAACCTGCTAAATCCCCCAAACCATTAGTGACAATTCGTTTAAAAAAATAACCAACCCACCGGTTTTTAGTACTTACGGTTTGATGATGGATTAGAAAATTTACAACCCGCTGTGAGTGGGTTGGTTGATAATTTTTTCTTTAAACCGTTCCAAACCGACCCGCACACAACCCTACCTAGTACGATCAACCATTCGTGATGTATATCGTTCACGAACAACAGTCATGATCATACGGATATTTGGGATATCTTGCACATGATTTCATAAATAAAGCAGACCTAAGACATTCACCGCCTAGTTTGAAAGCATCTGGCTAACTGTAAAAGTGTCCAGAGAAAATAAACCCGACCTGACTATCTAAGATCCAAAATGGAAATGACAGTTTATCATATATCTTTCCATAGGTTCTCCTCCCCTAACAACAAATTTCTCAATTAATAGCAATATGCTTTGAAAATAAATTTGAGAAGTAATGGCGGGGGCAGTCTCTTACAACATTACACACACAAGAGAGAAAAAAAAAAAAAAAACAAAACCAAAAGAAGCGAGTTTAATCAATAATCAGTAAACAAAGTTATCACTCACAACAAATTTATATATCTACCAAATAAAATAACATTTCTCCAAATTGGGGAGCAGAGGACGGTTCACGACGGGTGACCATATAAGAATGCCTAGATGAAGTAGAGCACCAGTGCCCAGATAGGGTAGCCCAACAAAAAGATAATGCCAAGCGTGTTTGATATACCATGGGTTTGAGTGAAGGCATTTCTTAACCCACCGGATGCCCGGATGTGCTCTTGCAGCAGGTAACAACAGATGATAAGGCATATCACGATACCAACCCAGCTTTCCTTCAGGGTCTCCGCGAAGAAGCTAGGAGCAACAGCCAGAAGAAGAATCAATGACCCCGGCATCTCCAGCCAGTCTGCACTCAGTCATCACAGGTAATCAACATCACAGACAAGGAAACCAATAAGAGGGTTTCACATGCTCAGTTGTTTTGTATAGCTCAGCCAAACAATAAACATCTCACATCACATCTCCAATATAAAGAATTGAAGTGAGATGTAATTTTGAGGAATATTTAACATCACTAAATCCCACTCTGTTATGAAAAATGGAGGAGTAAACAGACCCATTGCCTGCAAGGCAAAAATTGATGAGACACCCAATCACATATTCCATTAGTTTAATATACTTAAAAGTGCACAAATAACAAATAAAGCATACACTACAAGAGTGATCTATCGGGGAATATATAGGTTGATTCATATTTTATCATAGAAAAGTTGTAATGCTATAACCTACGATCCTAGTCCCACCCCACAGTGACCATGCGAAAAATAAGATACTTAATTTGATATATACAGGGTTGGTTCTGAGTTATTTGGGGCCCCAAGCGAACTCTTAAAATAAGGCACTCTTCCTTTTATATGTATTCCAGAAAAAAAAAAATTCTAAATATCCAAAAAAAAAATTTCCTACTACCAAGTATCAATAAAAAGTTTGTTTGCATATAAAATTACTAAAATTTGCTTTTATAAATTAAAATGGCGGGAGATGATTATAAAAACTTATAACGATAGAATATATATTTCTTGTTTCATAATTGAGCAAAATCCACTTTTACAACACAAAAAAGAAAAAAAAAAAAAAAACAAATGCCCAATAAAATCTAAAGTTATAATACCAAAAGAAATGAATCAATTACAACAAAGTGTCATTTAAACATTACTCTTCTCGCATTTTTTTTCTTTTTTTCACTTTTTCTTTGGATTGAATTGGGCTTACTTAATTTGTAAAATAAGACCCCTTTTACCCAAAAAAAAACAATAGAGAAACTTTTGGGCTGATTCTTGGGCTATTACAACTAGTGAAAGGGAAAGCAAATGGGGCCCTTTTTTTTTAGCCCAAATTATGGGGCCCTAGGCAGCCGCCTTGCTCGCCTCGGGTCAAAACCGGCCCTGACTTGATAGAGCAACACTGATAACTAGGATTAATTTTCATAAGAAAGCTTAATTAACTGGAAAAAAAGATTCAAAAAGAAAAAAAAAAGGCTTTGTTCATTAGACCTAACATGCTAAACCGTCAAGCTACAAAAAAACAAAGATCTCAATGCAAAATTTCAAATTGCTGCATAGAACAAAAATTAGGGTCAATCAGTAGTGTGACTATAGACTATACCTGGGCAATGACGTGGGAAGAAAAGCCTCAACACAACTGCGATGAAAGCAATCCATTTTCCAACCTCTCCTCTGAACCATAACGATACAAATTAATCATGAAATTAAAGATAAGCTACAAATATAAGGTTGACAATCAAGGGGAAAACAAAATACACCAATGGTAGAGATGATCACCTTAAGAAGTTGAACAATACAGACGGAAGACTCAAGAAAATGTATGGGACTAAAAGCGAAGTCAGCATGTTTGTCCTCCAGTTTGTTCGATCCAATATTAATAAATATCTGCAGTAAACACGTAAAGATAGTTGTTAGCGTACAAAGTTTGCCACTAATTGGACTGCACATATTATGTTCCAGAGTATCCTAGAGATCATGATTAATCTCGAAGAATTATAACACCAATATATTTATTATAAAAAGAAACAAAGGATGTACAACTTCCAAATGCTAAACGGTTGAGTTATTTACATGTAGAAGTTAAGAAATAGCTGCGCATAATTCTCTATGCAGTTCATTGTTTATAAGCACTGGCATTTATGCCACAAAGCGACATTAGTGTTCCGTAATATAAGACGGCAGTAATAGAATGTCCTATAATATAAATTTGAGCAGGCAATAAGATCTGGGATCGGTCAGGTTGAGCCAGACCTGATTCAAGCTCAGCCCAATCAATGGGAAAACTTGGTGACTACAGTATGATGCTACTTAAAATCGCAACCATACCGAGGTACCTCAGCTTGTTTTAAGCACCTCAAACCTAACATTAATTGGGGTTGTGCCTCTTGCTCTGTCCATCATTCGGATTAGACTTGGGTAGGCCTCAGTATGATGTAAAATGCCCAAATTGCAATCCTACTTCAGCTCATTACATCGATGTGACGGCTAACCCAAATGAAATAACATTCAATAACTAAACGCTAGAAATCGAGATGGATAGCCATTCAGTCACACCTAAATTCATCGTCCACACGTGTAGAATACTAAAGAGACAAATTGGAAAGTCTTACCAATCCAGTCTATGGTATTTATCTGATCCAACGCCATGATCACATAGACCATCCAACCAGCTTCACAATATATCAATTTTTAAGCCATTGGCTGGACCCAACAGAATGTGCCACTATATGGAAATCAAATAGAATGATCAGATGATACTTTCAATTAAGTCTGGTTGAAGAATGACACAAAGAGGTCAAATTGTCAAATACTATTCTCAACAGACGAAAGAGACCCAAAATTTTAGCCCTATTTGGATTTAAAATCTTCCCATCTTAAAGGGACATGACAACTTAAATAACATCTCATATTAGCACTTACCTCTAAGACCACACGGTCCTTATTTGGATTTTAAAATCTTCCCATCTTAGAGTAACATGACAACTGAAATAACATCTCATATCAACACTTACCTCTAAGACCATGGAGTGTATCTTTCGTGTAACTAAAACACAATCATGTGTATCACGAAGTTACTAAAAATGAAATACTCCGTAAATTTAGATTATGGGGTTTATGATACAACATAAATCGTATTATAATACTCTCTATATTCCTAAATTAAGTATATATTAAAAGTACTTTAATGGATATATTAGTTGTGATATTATTTGAGATACATGTGGACTTTTAAAGCATAATCTATGGATACCGCTAACCTATTTTAAGTTCTGACATTTTGACAGTTAAATTAAAAGGAAGTTAAAAAAAAGATAGACGAACCACTGTTCTCTCTGTTCCTTCTTTGACAATCACAGAAGAGAAAAATCAACATACGTTGACGACATTAGTGACAATTAGGCAACAAAAGATACAAAACCAATGACTAATCAACACTTCCCACATCATACTCCATGATTCAACAACAAAGACCACAGTGCAGTATTCGACTACCACACAGGAAGACCCATCCAAACTTTGCCATGTCTGGCACAAGTGAGCTGGTCTCTCAATACGCTAAATGATCACAATTGATTAAAAAACAAAGCACAAATGATCACAATTGTGAAGAAACAGAGAGTAAGACTCACATGGCAGCGTAGGAGGCAAGCCATTTGAAAAAAGAAGTGCCGAACGCTACACCTCCAATCTTGGTGACATGATTGATGAGCTTCTTCGCTACAACTTTAAGCTCATTGATATCAGAATCGATCAAATCGTTCGTTACCAAATAGTCCATTCTCCCCATCTTTTTTCGCTCTTTCTTTCAGATCTAAACAATACAAAGATGTCACTTTACGGTGATACGGATGAGCAAAGAAAAGAAAAGGAAAGGGCCCCTTTATAGCAAGTGACTGCACGAACTCAAAGAGACATTACTCTCTCTCTCTCTGTCTCTGTGTATATCGATGAGAGATAAAGATGACGCTCTGGAATTACGATCCCAAAGGACCCTTCTTTTCAGCTCAGTCAGAGAATGTAAAACGGTACGTAAACCGGATCCCAACTGTCTTTGCCACATACACGGAGATCATAAAAAATAGAGATCCACGAGTAACGTTTGTGACGGTGTAAAGATGACAGGTGGAGACATGAACGGTGATGCGGGTGTTGGCCTTAAACCCTTAGGATGTTGGTAAGGTTTCCGTGGGACCGTGCAGCAGATGATTTCGGAAGTTGTATAACTAACTGGTTTGGCCTGGTCGCTGTAATTGTTCGAGCCATGGTCTCTACAATCTTAAACATTTGTCAAATGTCTGATTGGGAATATATGATTTTTGGATTGTGGCACTGCCATGAAGCGAAAATGAAGAGGGTATTATGAAATATTGGTTCTCTTCTACGAGCCTGTCGCATTTCTCTTATGAAACCCATTGATGAGGTCAGGTCCCTCTCTAAAATGTTCACAATTGAGTATGTCTTAGTTTTGGGCCCCTGCCCCAATCCCTTTGAGAACAAAAACACTGACTAGTGCGGAGCATAGAATCGCTCAAACCCACAAGTCTACAAAGTTTCGAAATGAGGCTTTTGATTTATATTGGGCTTTAAAAGTGCAAGCCCATGTCTGTAAAACCCTGAATTCCCATACTCCCATGTGATTATATTAAAAATTATATTCCCCCCCACAAAAAATGGGGGTTTTATTTAGCTGGACTCTAAGGACCACAGACAATCCCACACATAATATGTCACTTTTGCCTGACTAGGAGTTCACCACCGAAATGAGACAAAGAACAGAAGGGCATCAACGATAGCTGCTCCTTCTTGTTCTTCTTCCACTTCTACTACTACAACTACTAGGTTCAAACTATTAAAGCGTTTATGTCACTCTAAACCAAACAAATAAAAGTCGCGCCTCAAATTGCGACCACAAAAATTTCCAACGGCGTGCGAGTACATTGGCTTTAACCAACTGCCACGTCAGTTTATAAATAGCGACCTATGAGTTCAAACTCCAAAGAGCAAAAAAAAACAAATAGAAGAAACTGCAAATTTCCCACTAACGCTTCTCCACTTTATCATATTTGTCGTAACTCGTATGCCATCCCCATCGCCTTAAAAGACGTGACGAAATTAACGAAGCAGCAATGAGTGAAAAAATACGACCACCTTAAAAATTTTTTTTTTTTTTTTTTTTATTCCGGCTTTCAAAGGCTACGTGGCGGTAATTTAATGGACTCCCCCCCCATGCCAATCCATGGGGAGCTCCACAGTAAATCTAAGTCAACTTACACAAACACATGAATACTGGTGGAACCCACCAGAGGTGGTCCCCCCATGATTGTATCGAGAAGAATCGCGGGAACCGTAGCCCTATTGCTGATGCTGGTGACGTCGGCCTTTCCTGGTTTCCACAACCGTTGATTCATGCGAATCACACACCTGCGTTTTAAACTTACACCCGAACTTCCTCGTCAACGAGCCCCTCCAGCCTCCACCGTCTGATGGGTCCGACTTATCGATCTTCTCGATCACCTTTTTCATCGTGGAACACTCGCGCTCCAGCTGATGCACCCGCGTCCGCATGCTGTCCATGTCTAGGCGCAACACCTGATTCTCCCTCACTGCTGCTCTCCAAGTGGTGCTATCTTGCGCGGGCGGTGCCGATACCCCCGCATCCTCGTCCTCGTCCTCGTCCTCGTCCGCGTCCTCTTCCTCTTCTCCTCGGTCCTGTCGCAGGACGGAGGGCCTGGCGGATTCCGGTGGAGGCACGTCAGCGGCGATGAGGGTTCCGGCGATTGCGTGGCGGAGCTGCAGCTGCTCGAAGAAGAGAACCTGAACTACGGCACGTAATGGAAGGCGCTCGTTCTGTGCGGCGTGGGTGCAGGCCTCTAAGGTGAGCTTCTGACAGTCCATCACTCCACAGATCTTCTCCCGCTCGGCCTCCGATATCCATGGATGCGCCTGCACACGATACGTATAAATGAGTATATGCTTATAGTTCAGAGATATGAGCTCACTACGCACAAATGCGCACTTTAGAATTTTTACGGACCTTGAGATAGACATCGACGGCTCTGTAGAGACCGTCGTCGAAGAGCCTCGCCTGATCTGGAAGAGCAACCGCCAGGTCGCAAAACTTCTCCGTCTTCAAATTGGCATCTGCGGCAATCTCGGAGAGGTAACCGTCGATCAATTTTCCGACGAGCATCATCGCCGTCGATCTGACACCGTCCTCACCTTCCATTCCACCAGCGGATCTCTCATCTAAACCATCCAGAAAGTATGCCAAGATCCTCTCCACACAATCGACGTCGTAGAGCGTCTCGTTGAGATACGAATAGCTCGGCACCAGAAGATCATCCAGAGTAGCTTGGTCCAGCTGCGAACCGATCTTCCTCTCCAAAGCAGCTTTACAAGCTTCCGACGCATTCAATATATTCGCCGTCCTCAACAATCCGAACAGAAATCTCGTCGCCGTTGAAGATCTCGAGCTCTTCTCCAATGGAAGATTCATGATGATTGTCTCCAATAGCTCTCTCTGTTCTTCCTCAGAAGGTATGGAGGATGAAGAAGGCTTTCTACTAGAACGCGATATGCCTGGAATGTACCTCTTGGCGTAGTTAATCAAACAGCTCTCTATAATCGCCGAACTCAGATCTTTCTCTCTCATCGCAGATATAAAACGCTTGAAGAACGGTAGGCTAAGCAGCGCGAGATCTTCAAACCACGATTCAGAACCAGTGGCTCTGGTTGCGCTCCTTCTTCGCACTCCAGTTTCGATCCCATTCCACAAGATCTGATTCGAAACCCTAGAATCTCCGACTCCGTCATTCACCGGCCATCCAAAAAGAGCCGGATCGGTCGAAGACGCTCTGACGGCGACCGAGTCGATGCATCTCTGAGGAATGCCTAGAGTTTCAGCAAGAGGCATTACTCTCTCGCACGATTTTAGGGCTCTGATTGAGTCCTTCACGCTTTTGAGTACAGATTGGGAGAGGAACCGCTCCGTCTTGGAAATGAGGTTGTCTTCGGAGTATTCCTCTGTCATTTCGAGAACCTCTGCAGCGCAGCGGAGAGGGGCGACGGTGGAGGAGGAGAGTTCAATCTTGACGCCGTAGCAGAACTTGGCGGCGGCCTCGAATGATTCAGAACCGCCGGGGAATTCCGGTAGTGATATGTAGCAGTCTTGCTGCTCGATCTCGTCATCGTCGGCTTCCCCAATTTCATGCTCTTCTCTGGTGGCAGTAGTAGGAGAAGGGGTCGTTTGGTGTTTGTTTGGGTTTGCCTCTTGCTCTGTTATCAGCTCATGAAGCTTCCTGCTTTTCGACATGAGAGGAAACTGAACACAAAGAACAGAAACTGTTAGTGTTAGAAAATGAAGTAGAGAAACAGGAAGCTAGTTTTCAGCTTGTTAAAGGTGACCGACCTTGTGGAGATGGAAGGCCATGTCGTCGACTTCGACAACAATGTCGCTTGGTAATCCTGTAGTGCAAAACCTGCAAAAGCAAATGCAAAGGAAAGAAATGAATCTTTTTGATATTGAACACAGAGGGAGAGTTGAGGAAAAAAGGGTTGGCATTAATCTAACCATGCTTGCCCTTTGGAGCTTGGCTTCTCAGCTGCCATAAATTTTCCTGAAAAATCTGCCTCTCTGAGGATTTTTACAGGAAATTCAGCTTGATCCATAATATATCAAACTCCTCTCTTTCTCTCTCGGTAGAATATAGAAAGGGAAAACTGAGAGGCTCTGAAACCCAAATGAGCTGAAGTGAGATATATCACTTGTATTTTGCTAGTACTTGGAGCTGTGATTCTGTGGGAGAAGAAAACCCCAACAGCAATGGAGAATAGGAAAAATTGGGAAAGAGACTTGGAATCCGAAAGCTCAGACGGGACAAACAGAGCTTGAACAAATGTGGAAAAAGGGTGCCATATGATCGTTTCCTTTCTCTTATTGAATCAGATCAGAATCTCTCTCTCTTAAAATAACGTCAAGGAGAGAGAGAGAGAGAGAGAGAGAGATATCGCAGCAAAAATAAAATTAAAAAATAAAAAAAAGGGGGAAGGTGGGGGAGAGAGCAATAGGCCAATACGGAAAGGGGGTGGGTACAGAAAGGATGTCTTTTGGAATTTCTTTTCCGGAGACATTAATCCGTTTCCAAAAACACGCATTGCTTGCCAACTGGTTTTAATGCTTTTGCTCGACAAAATACTATAAAAAAAATAAAACAAGCTTTTCCTACTTCCCTCGCTTTCTCACTAGTCATGACTAAAGGAGTGAGTGCGGGAATTTTTAGTTCAGACTTTAGAGTGCTAATATTGTTTGATAATAAATATATTTTCTAATTTTTTTAGAAGGTTTCTATAGGTGTTCAATGATATTGAATGAATACCAAAGCAATCACTTTAATCGGTGTACGTGGATCCGTTTTGAGGAAGTTTGTGTATGGGACCATTATAGGCACCTCACATTTTGTACACGTCTATGGAACCCAGGTCACACCTACCCCGGTGTATTTATTATGTTAACTTAATTTTGATCATTGTGAAATTGTGAGACACTGTTTCAAGGCCGGTATATCTTAAGAGAACCAATGACCTCAAGGGTAGGCTCTTGCTTAGCTAAGTCCAAGAAGGGTCCAATGCCACTGCGAAAATGGTAGGCCCCATGAAAATTTCATTACTAATCAGAGGTGTAGTTATTTAAAGTATTAGTCGTCCAACTCCTCTATCAAAATTGCTTGCGACTTTAGGTATATATTTTAATGGAAGTGAATAATTATTTTTGTCAGTAAGCAAATAGAAATCTTCGGTTCAATGAATCCTTTAAAAATCATGAGTAAGGCCATAACTCTCTCGTGAAAACATTAGTGAAGTTACCATCCACTAAATTAGTTAATACTCACAATAAACCTGCTTATGAATTGACTTTAAGAGAGATTGAGAAATTGAATAATGGACTTTTCACTATTGGAAACGCGAGGTCATCATTGATCTGTCTCTTGTGTTTAGTAAAAAATATTAAAATTTCATTCAACCAACCTTTGTTATTATTATTATTACTCTTTCTTTTAAGAATGAGAAGAAATATGATTGTTGAGCCGTGTGGGATAAGAAACTCTCAAGTATGGTTCTAAGGGAACGAATTGAACACCCCCCCCCAAAAAAAAAATTTCTGACCAGTGGGGTGGGACCTTTTAAAGGCGGAAATATGATTGCTGAGCCATATGGCATAAGAAACTCTCTAGTATAGTTCTAAGAATGAGAGGAAATATGATTGTTGAGCCGTGTGGGATAAGAAACTCTCTAGTATGGTTCTAAGAATGAGAGGAAATATGATTGTTGAGCCGTGTGGGATAAGAAACTCTCAAGTATGGTTCTAAGGGAACGAATTGAACACCCCCCCAAAAAAAAAATTTCTGACCAGTGGGGTGGGACCTTTTAAAGGCAGGAAATATGATTGCTGAGCCATATGGCATAAGAAACTCTCTAGTATGGTTCTAAGGGAAGGATTGGAACCCCCCTCTCTCTAATTCTGTCCAGTGGAGTGGGACCTTTTAAAGGCATTTTGAACAGGAAACCTTTTCCTGCGAGCTAGAAAGAAAAAATTGACACCGATGTTATAACCCCATTGTCAATGGGGTAATTTTATTCTACACGATATTTTACTCTATTATGTGTGTTTAGGAGAGTTTTAATTTTTAGAATAAGACCTTATCAATGAATCCCACAATTTTATCTTCTTAAATATATATAGGAGGATAAATTATAAGGTAAAATGTGAGAAAAGATAGCTTTACCCTTAGCAATAATAACCAGCGATTCAAATATCAGATTCGAGGGCTCATAATAAGACCTGAATGGGAATGCATAGCTGTTCACATGTAGGGCATGACCGACAAAGAGAAAGCTCTAGCAATATCATCGGACGGACAAGAAATAGCCCCAGGGTTTTAAGACTTGATCTGGGCCTTTCCCCTTGGCATTGCAAATTTGAAACCAAGAACATGGTTCTCCCTTTCATTCAATAGCAACATATCTACTTTTTCCACCGATTTCCTAGCATGCATTTATCACCCCATCTTAATTATAAGGTGACAGCAAATGTGGGGTCTCTAAAAATTCCATGGCAATAGTACGAATAGTCAACCCAAAATTGGGAACAAAATTGTAAAATTTTCAAAGATAGAACGAGTCATATCTCTAATAAAATATATCAAATTATTGAATGAAAATTATTAATATAAGGAAGTAGGTGTTGAATGGTAATGTGCCAAACACATGAACCCCACGTTTTTCACTTTTTTCTTACTTGATAAAAACCGAATGTTCTGATTTCATGAAGTGCTTTTTTTTTTTTTTTTTTTTTTTTTTTTTTCCTAATGAATTGGAAAGTGGGTGAAATCATTTCAAGTGGGCTTACAAAGGGTCTTTTTTTTATCACTGCATTCTAATGTGTTTCAAGTGACTAATCATTAGGCAAAGTGCACAAAAGAAGGGTAGGTGCCCTACTTTGTAGGCACCATGTATATGTTTGTGTGGTACAATGCATGGAATGCCCTCTTGATCACGGAATTAAAAGCGCCAAAATCATTATTACTCTAAGGAGGAGAATGGGTGCCGGGTTTGAAGAGGGATGATTGACTTCGATTCTCCCCCATTACTCAAGACACTGTTTATCATTTGGATACATGTCCTTACAATTATGCATCTTGTAATTTTGTTGGATTTTCGTACCCTATAAGACAGATATAAAAGATGAGTTCGTATGCCACATGGAAAGTGGGGCAAGTGTTTGTGCTAGCGACAGATGTTAGTATTCCTTTGGTTTTGAAATATTTGGATGATCTCTCTCTCTCTCTCTCTCTCTCTCTCTCTCTGCCTCCGATGCCACCACCTAAGGGTGTTAATGCTTCGGTTTGATTTGATTTTAGTAGAGATTTCAAATCAAACCATTATACTTCGGTTTTGTTCCTCCCTAAACTAAAACTCAAACCATACTATAAAAAAACCAAATCATTATATTTCGGTTTGGTTAGGTTCGATTTCGGTTTTAACCTATTAAGTAACAACAAATAATTGAAAATGAAAAAAATGACATGCCAAATTCTAAATAAAAACATTTTTAATAAAAGCATTACATTAGCAACTAAAAAATACAAACATGTATCAAAATAGAAACATATTGACATATATCAATATGTCAATATCACACACAACATTAATAGCTTGTTTAATACATGCCAATCTAAAAAATAGGAAAACAATAAGAAACTTATAATCAACAAAAACAAGCCCATTACCTATTTTACCCTTATTAGAATTGGGAATTTACAAACTCTAAGTTTATATATAAAATTATATATATATATATTATATATTTTTCGGTTTTTTCGATTTTTCAATTTGGTTTGGTTTGGTTTTTTAAAATTGAAAACCAAAACCAAACTAATTGAGTTCCGTTTTCTAAAATTAAAACCATAACCAAACCAAATCGCCCGGTTCGGTTTGATTCAATTTGGTTCTCGGTTTTAACCAAAACCATTAACACCCCTACGACACCATCCCTTAATATTGAAATATTTGGGTGGTCTCTCTCTTCCTATAACATTAGCATCCCTCTAATCTTTAAACATTTGAGTGCGTGGCTTCTCTCTTTCCCCCTTTGACGCTAGCATCCCTCTAATTTTAAAATTTTGCTCAGATGACTTCTCTCTGCCCTTATGCTAGTATCCCTCTTATTTTAAAATGGGGGAATTACCGATTAGGTTCATCATTCCATGGAATTGCCTCAGAAGGATTGCCTCAACATACTGACTACTGACTTTATTATAAACTACTGGAAACAAAAACAAGTTGATAGTCAAAACATCCTTATGGGGCAATACCATGAAATGATGAACCTAATCGGTAATTCCCCCTAATTTTGCTCGGATGACCTCTCTCTGCCCTCGATGCTAGCATCCCTTTAATATTTAAATATTTGGGGGGTCTCTCTCTCCCCCATTAGGCTAGCATCTAGCTAATCTTCAAACATTTGAGTGGTCTCTCTCTCCCTACAACGTCAGCATCTCTTTGATTTTAAAATATTTAGGTGGCCTCTCTCTCTACGAGGCTAACGTTATCCCTCAAAATTTTGAAATATTTGGGTCCTCTTCTCTCCCCACTCTCATATGGGTTAAAAAGAAGTGAGCACAAATATCATGACAATAATCCAAAATAGCACCAAAATCCATGAATAAATAATTGAAAGAAAAAAACAAAAGAAAATAGAGAAACTAAAAAGTGGGCAAATTGAAGCATCCCCACACTCACCAAAATAGATAAAGAAATCCATTTCTTAAAAGTTTTTGCAACACACTTTTTAGAAAAAACCAGGTTGGTCAACTTACATATTGACTATAATTACCTGGATCACATTATTTCTGATAGTACCACTCTTCTACCTTGGCTGAAAAACTTAAACAAAACAGACAAATATTACTCCACTAGGATACGATCGTATCCCTTCTCTGCTTCTTTCTCAATTATTTAGTCATAGGCCCACACTATTACTACATAGCACTTGCTGAGACCCAGCATCCAATGCAACCGCCAGAGTTTTTCACTTTTCTGCACAACACACCATCAACAATACCCCAATTACTAGACAAACCCATTTCATATTCTATATATATATATATATATATATATATATATTTTTTTGGTAACTCATTTCATATTATACTAAAACAGAATAAAATGCAGCATGCCCACACTGGAAATTTGGTCTTGTGCATTGTACTTGTGCCTTTGTAGGTTCAATTTTTCAAATCCATCTTAGCATTATAGTCATTTGTTATTAATTAAGATGTCAAATAGATGGAATTGTGGTGAATAATGATGTCTTCCATTGTTCCATCATTTCTCCTTGGGATGCTTCCACTGACCGCTGGTATATCATGAGATTGGCCCTATAGCATGTGCAGTTCTATTTTTCCCTTTTTATTTTCTTCATTTCTTTTCCCAGAAAAAAACCAAAAGCAAAAACCAGAGATAAAAGACAAAAAGGGTTGGATTACAAAGCAGTTCGCCCAAATATGATTCTAGGGAAGTATACGACTATACGGGTGCGTGTTCCGTTTAGTATGCCTTCTCCAAAGCGTACTAAACTTATTGGAGGCAAGTGTGGTGGACTCTACCTAAATAATTAGTCCTGCTATGTTCGAAGCAAAAAAGAAAAAAAAGGTGGTGCTATGCTTCTAATACGAAGAACTTTCCAATACTTCTAATTCTCACATTGAGATGGGCTTACATTTATGTGAGAGAGTTAAGACATTCTAAAAACAAGTTTCATCAAAATTTATCCACTATGTTACATGGACACTTCAAAATGTTTGAAGTACCTATGTCAGACACTTGTAACATTGGTGTGGATACTTATGACATGAGTGTGGATACTCCTAATTGACATTTCAAAATCTTTAAAAAATAGACAAATGAGACACCTGAATACATACTCACACCTGACACGCGTATCCGAGCTCATGTAACATAATCCCTCAAAACATCAAAGGAAAGTTAAACTGCACAAATAGAAGTATATGATGCCCCATTGATGAACCTCTTTTTTTTTTTTCCTTTTTTTTTTTGTGCAGTTAAGATGTGTCAGAGTTTGCATATCTACCTTTGGGAGTTGAGTCGGACGCTTCCGACGATTGCTCGGTAGCTGTCTTCTCAGACGGGATGACAACACCAGGCCACGAACGGCACATGCAATGCTTTCCCTTTTCTATGTTGGCATAGAGGGGGGCAAGGTGCTTGCCGCACCCTCCCCACGAGTGCTTCCCGCATTGCTTGCAATCGACCTTGAAGCACATCCTTTGGGGACTCTTGGTTTGAAGATCTCTAAATGCCCTGCCTCACCCTCCTCATCAAATTTTTCAGTTTATAGCATTTTTACCCCCTTGAGATCATCGACCTTATTTTGTCTCACATGTTAAAACCAAGTGAAACAGCTTTGTTTTTAACTTATCGTATTACATAGTAATTCTCCGAACCCTACACATGTTGATTGGCGCCTACTTGACAAGTCTGCCGAATACTAATTCTCCGAAGCCTACCCATGTTGATTCGCAACGACTGGATAAAATCGCTGAATTGTAAGCATGCCGGCATATTTTCTGGATTTATTTAATGAATTGATTTCTTAATCATGAGTGGTCCTAATCCACCCCCAACATTGGTGGATTAATAAACCATTAGAAGGGGGTATTTGGATTTTGGACATCCCATGAGGATTAAATCATTTATTATATTAACTGGCTTTAGAGACTACAAAAATAAGAGTACTTGAATACAAGAAACAAAGCATCTTTCTATCTGTCTTCGGAGTACTGTTATTGACACAGCTGAAACGTTCAAGTTTCTAAGCACAAAGTGAGCATATGGAAATACGACATAAGAGCATTGTTCTTCACGCTCATGAAGCAAAAGCAATGCAAAAAGGTCGTATAAGAAAAGAAACCTACTTAACAAAACAAGCATAGCATACTATCCTACACGGCAGCCGACCAAGCAAGGACAATCAAGCACACCTTGCAACAATCTATTGTGATCCGTAACCCATCTACACCTGTGGACTTAATATTTTGACCGTTGCACTACCACTGTTGAAACATGGACCACCAGAATCCAAAACCTTCAAGCATTGCCATCACCTTTATCTGCTGATGGATTTACTGCAGCCGGTTTCTTCGCCGGGCCAGATTCAGGCAGAGCCTGAGTTCATTAACACTCGCTTGACTCCTCTGCCCACCACACCAAGATGTGTGACTCCAGCAGCCCCGTTTGTGTGCGCAGTGGAAACAGTAGGAGAGTCCAAATCTCCGTTGTTGTTGGCAGCACCCATCTGTGAAGAGCCTATTCCTGCTGAAGATGCACTCTTCTCACTGCCTCTCGCCTTTGCAGCAGACACCATCCCCAGGATCTCTGAAAGAATCGATGTTGGGTTCAAAACCAGCTGTTGCAGATCTTCAAGCTGCAAATCCAGAGATGCATAAACTAACTCAGGACAGACAAATATGAAAATTTAAATCTATTATACGAAAGTTACATTGCACTTGCCTTCTTTTCCAGTTCTCCCGAGAGGCCATTGAGTGTTTCAATTTCTGATTCTTTATCAGAAACAGCATTATCAAACTGGGACCCATTAGAAGACTGGTTAACAACCTGACTCACTTCAGGAGCAGGTGATGCTGCTCTTGATTCCGACAAACTCTTTGCTTCGCTTGTAAGCCGCTGCACACGAGAGTTGCAAACTGATATAGCCTTCTGGCAATATGGAATGGCTTCCTGAGCCTTGGAACCAATCTCCAGACACAAACATATCCTAAAATTTCTGGACTCTCCAGTTAAGGTTGTGACTGAATAGAAAGCATAAGAAAAGAAAAGGAATATGATCTAGTACATATAATAATAATAATTTATGAACCCAGATAGCCAATCTACTAATTTAAGCTCAGAACTCACCATATCAATACATCCATTTGTGATCTCTGCTAGCTAATTTTTCAAAATTAAAGGAGCATTTAAACCTTGGAAAGGATACAATTCAGCAATAATTCGGTTGTCTGGTTCAACCAGGCGCTCCAAGATGGAAAGTGCTTTAAGGTAGTCACTGAGAGAAGTTTCAATGTCCTCTACACAAAGCAAAACAAAGACAAACAAATGTTTAACCAGTCCAGATAAGGCCACTGCAGAATTCAACAGAGAAGTTCCAGAAACTCATCTGATCAAAATATCTTCAAAATCTCAGATAGCAATAAATAAATAAACAGACCTCTTTCCAAAGCAACCTCTGCCAAAGCAGACAATATGTCCACTTTCTCCATGGTGTCGTTTGACTGCTTTTCAACAATTGCCCTTGCAACATCCAGCATTTTCCATGCCAAATCCAGGTCAGTCTCATCTTCATCTGCTTCAGCCAGTTCCTCAACATCACTCTCCTCCGTATCTTCTTCCTGATCTTTCCCACTGGAAACTATTTCAAAAGTAAGAAAGTAGAAGGTAAGGACTTTTTAACTTCTAGCCACTACAATATATATACATTTACATATGGTAATGATCAATGAACGCGATTCTTTTTACACATTTTTATAACTTCATTTGTGGTTCATATTTTTAAATGGATAAATGGAACAACAAAATTCTCAGTTTGGTATCCAAATGCCTAAGAGTTGCTAATGTAAGACTTGTTCCACCATTCCAGTGCATCTAAGGCCATATCCCCTTTCACAGCCTTCCAATCCCACTAAACTAACTTATTTGCTGGTACTTGTCCTTTGTGACATTGCACACGTGGGCATGAGAGAGTGAGATTCCAGAACTGTACTACTATAAAAGTATTCCATAAAATGCCATACTGCCTGTTTCCCTATGTGCAAGGTTGAAGGTGTACTTTGTGAATTTTCTTGTAGAGAAGATTGTAAAAAAGAATTTTCTTGTAGAGTAGATTGTAAAAAAGGTTCTAAAACTCTGATTAAAAAATTAATTAAATAAAAATTTGATCTACCCAAAGGTTCCCTGTTCGTTATTGATGAGATAGAACACAAGAAGAGAGTTGGCAACCAGAATTTATTCAAGCAGCTACCTAAGGCAGAACTTAAGAGAGAGCTGATACCTTATCATTATGGATGAAGATGGAAGAGGGTGCAGTAACAACAGCTGCTAAAGCCTAGAGGAAGAATTGTGTCATCATCGTGATTCCAACCCCAAAGGCTAAAAACTCATTGGTGTTGATGTCCTAAGCATCAACCAGAGTAGCATACTGTTTGATATAAGAATGGAAATCTAAGATGATTTTGCACGATTACCCTTCTACAGGATAGTCCAATATTACTTTCCCCTTTTTCCTTTTTTTTGGTGCGACCAAGATAACCATCACTATGAAACACATTGTAAGGCATTACTCAAACCTGAACAATTCTATTATTTCTTCAACTACTATGCAGTAAACTGTAGTGGCTATTATGACATATCCCCATAATCTATGATATCATGTTTAACCATGATATTGCACCTCCGCATAAATTTTTCTAAGAGAATATGCACATTTGGTCCAAATGGAAGTGACGGGGGGAATCAAATACAGATGATCCAGTCGTTCCTGAGGCCGATCTGTACAGCAAACCAGAATCAGAGGCTTACCATGTTCAAGTGGAATTCATCAGATTTGTGGATGTTTCCACATTGCCAACAAACAATAAATTCCCATGCCTAGGAATATGGACAGGAAGCCAAGCAAGTTTAATCATAAGCCTTTAAGTGAGTGCTTCTACTTAAATCCTAGCTTTAGATCAGAACAACACATGGGGAAGCTAGTCAAAACAATTTCATGAATCAAATGGTGTTGCAAATAAAAAAAAAGGTTCAGTCATGTTTTATGTGGAAAGGAACAACCCTTTGATCATCCTCCTCTGGGAAACACCTGTTACATGTCCTAAATTCTCTTGAAGTATTCATTTTTATCCTTTTACTTTATGCAATTTACTTTGCCAACCTTAGTGCCCAAATAAACCAAAGCAAAGCAGAAATCATGGTAATTCGAAACACATTAACTTTCCTACAACCTAAAACCAAGAAAGAAACTCATCTACAGAGGCTCAAAACATCTCTTGGCATAACACAAGGTGAACAAGCTAATCTAAAGAAACGAGACCAAATAGAATAGACAGCACCAAAACACAAAAGAAAATGTGATCAATAGGCTAACATGGTTTCCACAAGGTGCACAGGTGGGGGAAATAGTGTTTAACTACCTCCTATAAAGCATGTTAAAGACAACAATTTCTTAAGGAGCCACGAACCCAAAAATGTGCTCCTATCTTTTAAAGGAAATTTCAACTTTCAGAAACAACCACAAGGCCATATATTCAATATACATGTAGCAGATGAAAGATTTTCACAAGTAGTAAAGGTAGACAATAAAGCCCACACTCTCAAGTAAGAAAAGGACATTGAAATGCAAATCTAAATGAAAAATATGGAAGATTAGTATATTTCAAAATAATTGATGTGACATCTTAGGTTAATATTCCATGAAAATAGATGTTGGAGAGGACATGAACCACACCCAACCAAGGATGTCTGACCAAGCACTTTTACCAAGTCTACACTAAATGAATTTTGGGTGAACCTCCAAAATGGCTACTATTAATAAGGACAAGGTGACCGACGTATCAAGGTTTAGATACCACTTACAAACATGGATTAAGTTCACCCATCAATAAATGGACATGATTGGAAGCATTCATGTATGCATGTTACTAATAAGAATTGTAAAAGTAAAACTGATACTAACCATCATCTGCAGCTTCTTCCGGATGATTTGAACCCATGCCTTGTTCAGCATTACTTGAAACAGAAGCCGTGGAAGACTCACCATTAAGAACATTCTTAACAGATCCATCTTTGTCAGAGTCTTGTTGGGATTCAGCCTCTTTCTTTGGCACCGCACCCAATGGATCAGCCTCCTCTTGAGCTTTGTACAGCAGCGAACATCCATATTTGTAGTATGCATTGACACATTCAGGGGCAAGCTCACCATAATGTGCAACCCTGATCAGATAGAAAAATTAGTAACATTTGTTAGTATCACACTAACCAGAGAAATTGGTAACGTTTACCTTGATCAGATGGAAAATTGAAAACGTTTGTGTATAGATTATAAACTTCCTACGCTAACCAGCAATTCAAAACATTTGATACAGAGGGCATACGCCAACAAGATAGAGCTTAACCTAGAAGTCACCATACGCATGTTCTCCCGGAGCCCCAACCCTGTTTATAACACCTATCACTCTTTCTTTCTCTCTCCACTTCACGCCTTAAGTCTATCAAATCCCTAACCCATCATAACGCAAACAATACTTCACAAACTTAGGGTTAGGGTTTCTCTTCTAGAATGTGGAATACAGTGCTCAAATAAACAAAATTGAGCTAGAAAATACAAAGCCATCAGCCATAGAGAAACAGACGCACCGTTCGGTTGCTGAGAAACCGTAAGAAAAGTAATGAAAAATCAGAACCTCGCACCAGCCACTTCAAACCCAAACCTCTCGAAAAATTGCAAAATTTTTTTTCATTTCCCACGATTTCTCAGCAACCAAACAGGGAGCATAAGAAAATTTGACAAAAACGAATCAGCAAAAACCCCAAACCTGATTTCTAGGGCACGGCTGAAGCACTCGGTGGCCTCCGTGAAATCACCTTCCTTAACAGCCTTCGACCCTCTCTCCATCAACTCATCTGCAAACTCCAGAGATTTCTCGCGATCTCCATCGGACGTAAGAGCAGAAGTCTCAGCATTGTTGTTACAAGTAGACTCCGTGCCTCCCTGAGTGTGGGACTCCACGGTTGCTTCGTTCGAAGTCTGGGTTTGTTCGGCATTAGACGCTAGGGTTTCGTCGACTTTGGGGACGTCCGTCGCCTCTGGCTCGTTCGCCGGAGTGTCCATGTGTTTAGGCATTGTGGTTGAGGTTTCTGAGGTGGGAGCTTCGTCGACCATGGCTCGCTCTGGTCAGAAATGGGAAATTGCTCGAAGAGGGTTCGTTAGTCTTCTGCACTTTAAAAACCCTTGTGGCGGAAAAATGGAAAGGAGAGAATGTTATATACAGAGGGAAATTTGTATATTCGCACCAACAAAATAAAAAAAACTTGTATTCGTGTCCTTCTCGGGTGTACCTCCTCCCTAATGATCATCAACGGACATGACCTTAGGCCTTGACCACAGGGCATATAGGTACGCTCACAAATTTGGGATTTGCATACTGAACTCGTTTCTGTGTTTAACTGCTTTTTTTTCTCGAGAATCAAGATTTTTGCTATAATCAATTTTTAAGAATCAGCTATGATTTTTGAGCTTAGTGGCATGTTTCATCCGAATCGAAGTGTAGGGTTTATAAAAATTTTGGTTTTAACTCTACATGGGTTTCTATGTGTATGTGTTCACCAATTGTTTTACCAAAAAAAAAAATTTTAACTCTTAAGAATCAAGACTTTATTATTGCACTAGACAAAGTTTTCTTAAAATTAGTCACTAATTCAATTGATATTTTCAAGAAGTATATACCAATAATGATGACATCATCATGCGATAAGTCATATATATATATTTTGTAAAATCAATAGAATTTTTTCCATATTCCTAATCCACCAATATCAATAAATGGGTATCACTGTTTTTTCATAAGCTTACATACTAAAGTATATCTTGATTGAATATATAAAGCATAAACTATCCACTACTAACAAAATTGTTGAGTTGAGTTAAGTTGAGTTGAATTGAGTTTTTAGTAAAAATGCCTTTGAGTAATTAGTGAAACTATTACTAACCTAAGATGTTACTCTATATAATGGGTCGCTCATGAATGTATTGACGAGCTCTCTTGCTATTTTAAACATGTGTCACATGGTTGATGATTTGTTAAATAAATCCCACATATCATTTCATCAAAAATATCATATGATTCATTAATACGTGATGATCAAAATTTGATGTTATCTCTTATATTTGATCAAAATCTTTGTCAATTTTGATTTGTTTTTCTGGGCCTATTTTATTTAAATTTTTTTTCTTTTGGTTTACAAGTGGGGGTATTTTCGAAATTAAGTTCGTGCACAAAATTTCTGGCCACATAAACCATTTATCGGATAATCTTCGTCACACGAAGAAGTAATGGCTTCCACGAGCTCACCTCTCCTCCAAACTCTCTCACTCCGCCGTGAGCACAATGCGCCCCCTACCTCCGGCAAAGCGCATGCTCCCAAACCTGCGCTTCCATCTCGGCCCACCGTAGTCCTCCCCGGCCGAAGACAGTGTCTATTTCTGCTAACGGCGACGACCGCGTTGACGACGAAAGAGTTGACGGCGAAAGCACAAGATATTCCCCTATTCGGACTAAGAAAGAAGCTGAAGAAGGCGGAGGAAGAAGCGGAGGAGATTTTGAAGGAAGGGTTCGAGACGGCGGAAAAGGGAATCGAGACGGCGGAGAGAGGGATTTTAACGGTGGAGAAGGGGATTGAAACGGCGGAGAAGGGGATTGAAACGGTTGAGAAAGACATAGAAACAACGTTGAGTTTCGGAGGGTTGGCGCAGGCAGGGGTGGTGGCCGGAGCAGAGGTTCTAGGGGTTTTAATTGCTACATCTGTTGTGAATGGTATCTTGGGGCCTGAAGCTCAGAATTCATGAGCTTCAATGGATTTTTCTTGAAATGTTTTCTCCTGCGTGGGGATTGATGTAATTTCGGGTTTGTGTTGGATTTTTACGTAATATATTCGTTGGGGACCCTTTCCTTTTCTTTTTTTTTTTGGTAATTAATTGGGGAATTCGGTTGTATTGATTGGAGTCTTGGAAAGCTTTGCTTGTTCAATTAGCTTGTAAATTCTTGGTGATGAAATTATTTGCAAAAATTTTAGTTACCAAGACTCCATGTTTGTAGGCCAAGGACAGAGAGATGTCCAATATCATTTATTTTGTAAACCATTCTTCTTCTTTTTTAGGGTAAACAAATGGAATTGACCACAAATGGAATTCCCACTCAGCCAGAAGGTTAGAACCCGAGTACAGGTTCAGCTTGAGCAGTTGAGCTTCATCTGTGCCCGAAGTCTTTTAGTGTGAGCTAAATCCATTTCACATATAGCACCCTCACCTAGTTACCTAAATTAATTTTGGCCTCCTATATCTTTCCAAAATTGAATCTAATATTATCAAATCAAAAAGTCGCTTGAGGATGCCATTATACTAATCACAGTCACAACAATTGAATTATCGTGACTGTGATTAGCATTTCTCAAAATTACCTTGGTGTTGGATCATGAAAATTCTAACAAATGTTGTACTTTTAGTTTCCGAGTAATAGAAAAATCCTTAACCTATATACTTCAAACCTTACCTAATTGAGTGGGCGCCACCCCTTGCTGGTATCATTAACTCCCTAAGAGGATTTTGAATATTTGATCCTTAAAGTCTCTCAACACCAACCTAAGATTTAATAAAAATGTTACTAAACTAAGAAGGTCCTAGTTGTTACATAAACATAATAGTTGGACTGATACAGTTATTGCTTTGATAATCTTATCAAATTCAGCATTACCAATAAAAATGTTGTTAAATTTGGAATATTGAGCTGTCATGAAAGCCTAACATCTTCGCTGCTATAGAAATTGCCTTGATAATCTTTCTAAATTCAGCACTTACCTAATTAAAAGAAATTTCTTAATTCGGAGGGTCGAATTGTTATATAAACTAGGCCATCTTGATAGCTACATTCACCATAATTTCTCCTTCGAAGACATATCCATGGCGACTACTAATTTCCTCAAAGCTCACTTGGCTCTCTTTTGCAGTTGTCTTCCTTGTACTTTTAACTGTTCATGAATGTACGTATTTCCAATGAGTTTTCATGAATTTAGTCTATAGAGCATTTATCAAATCAATGGTTACAATATATACATTCTTATGACTCTTTTGTTTTTAGGCAGTGATGTTGGGAGCGAGAGAAAAAATGATGGCATTTCAGATGTGAGAACCGATGTTATTGGAGACGACGATTATGGGGTGTTGGACAATTGCAGGCTTTTTGATTGTGGAGCTAAACAGTGTTGGTGTTGCCGATCACAGCTGGCCAAATGCTGGGCCACTAGAGACAAATGTCTACATGAGTGTAACTGAAACTCCGTGACCTCCACCACCCAAAAAATAAATAAATAAATAAAAATCCATCTTTTCTGGGCTTCCTAGTTGGTTGTGTAGATCCGGTATTATATGTGTATGTGTATGAGGGAATTATTTAAATCCACCATGGATATCTATAATTAATAATAAAGAATAAATGAAATATTCAATAATAAATATTACTTATTTGGTACTAGCAATTTTGTGTCATGAATCCAATTTCTCACACTGATGCCGATGGAAATTGTTAAAATACAGCATTTTTTATATTTTTTATTTTCCAAATGTGGATCCTTTATAGGTGTTTTTTTTTTTCTGTAAAGATCTTATAGGCTTTTCATGGCCATCGAACGATTTGTTTTGTGAGTGAAGTGAATGAAAAATAAAGAATCGTGAGATCATAAAACCTTATAGGGCTAAATCCTTATTAGAAAAACCTACGAAGGATTTAAGTCTATTTTTTCCCTAGTTTTGCAAATGGGTTTTAATTTATTTCACACCCGACTCTGTGGTGAGGAGCAATAGACCCAAAGAAAAGTTGGCGCAATCGCTTAGAAAGTAAGGACGAGGCTTATTAGCTCTTCTTTGTTGGAGCAAGATAATGAAGCCATGGATGAACCGATTCAATAAAACAAAAAATTAATGTTGCAAAGATGCCACCCTCCTATGCATTTGATGGGCTCTCATTGTTAGCATGGTTTTTTCATTCATGAAATCAGCGAACGTCGGCCCTCCTACTTTTTCGAATTGCAGTGCGAATTTCTTAGGTGGAATAATTAAACAACCAATGATTGAAGTTTTCCACCAAATTATACACGAACTAATGAAAGAGTATGGGTGAAAATAAAAATACATATTGACCTTAGGAGGGCTTATTCAAAACAAACAATATTTTTTATGGACACAATTAGTTAAAGACCCTGGAGAGGGCATTTAAAAAATAGGGGAAGTTTGAAGGCTCTCATTTAGTTATTCATTTAAGGGTCTTTTTTTTTTTTTTTTTTTTGGGAGGGCCGGCCGCCTAAGCTTCTATTTGACTCCACCCTTGTTCATATCCTCTACAAACTGTTACGAACACTAGTATTATTGCTTTTCTAACCAATAAGAAAAAAATTAAAACTTAAAAATTTTAAATAAAAAATTATTGGTTTTAGTGGGTGTTTGATGTTACATATATAAAGAGAGAGAAGAAATGAAAATGACCTTTATAAGGAATGGAATTGCAGGCTCAACTCAAGGTCTTGATATGAGTATATAGCAGCAGTAGAGGCAACCTATTTCCATTTGTAAGTGCCAATGGCCTCGTGGCCTAATGAGTGGGGATAAGTCCTATGTTTGAATCTTAGTATAAGTCTATGATGATGTAACGAATTTCTTATCTATGTTACCAAAAAAAAGCTTCATTTGTAAGCCTATTTATATTGCAAAGTTCAGAAACTAATTCTACTAAATCAAGAACTTGCATTAGTGCTACATCATGAAATTCCAGGAAGTCAAGGTTTTTGAGAATATTGTACATATTTTTTCCCAATTGATATAAAAGCCCGACCCATGGCGGCTACTCCAAACCCTACTTCATGGGTTGAGTACGTGGGTGCTACCTTAATGGTGTCATTAATTGACTCAACGAATTTTGAATCCTCAATCCCTCTAAACGGAGTTCCTCAGCATCTACCCAAAATTTAATGAGCTTTTACTAACCTTGGAACAATAAGTTATTATAGAATTTTAATATTTTGACAGCTATACTCATTCCTTTGATTATCTTACTAAACTCAACATTACCAAAGAGGTTGACGTTATTAATTGTATCTTTTTTCTTCTTGCTACAATAGTAAATGTCGCATTACAAATTAAAATCTTGCTAAATGCTGAAGATTGAGCCGTCATTAAAAACTTGACCCATATCTGTTTTGAAAACCTAACTCATTCGCTCCTAACTCATTAGTATATTTGAGCGATGACAGCGGGGTAAACCGATTAAAAATTTCATTGAAGAAATAATTATTCATAATGGGCTAATTGATGTGACCGTTTGCCACCTCATTTGGACATGCAAATTTGAGAAAATGATTTGGCACTTTACTATTTTTCCAAAAATAAAAATGTTGTTTAATTTAGAGATTTGAATTGTTATATAAACCTAGCATCTTGATTGCTATATGCATATTTCACCATTCACCATAATTCTCATTCTCCTTCAAAAACATATATATCCATGGCGACTGCTAAGTTCTTCAAAGCTCATCTGGCTCTTTTTTGCGTGATCTTTCTTGTTCTCTTGGCTGCTCATGAATGTACGTATTTCTAAATATTTTATTATATAGAATTGCATATCAATGGCTACAATATACCCACATGCATGACTCTTTTTATTTTTTATTTTTATGGACTCATAGGCAAAGATGTTAGCAGCGGTGGATTAGATGTTGTCACTTCAGAGGTGATAAGAGATGGCCTTAACGGTTGCAAATGCTCTGTCTGCGGAGGTCATGAATGTTGGTGCTGCAGAATTCCGAGAGTATGCACTCTCAGTCAGGATGCTTGTGATGTGTTATGTATGGCATAGGCGTCCTATTTCTCATGTAGCACTGGCGGAGTCAGGGGGTCTTTGGGGGCACGTCAGAGCGTGCCTCATTAGCTCAACCAAGTATTTTTTTTGGGGAGAGATATTACTATTGATGATGATTTCTCAACATGATGCCAAAAAGAGGAGAAAGGTAATCATTTTAAAACATATTTACAGTGAATTTGTAATAAGTTGATGATAATATCCTTTTTTGGTATTAAATTGAAAAATGATTACTAAAAAGTAATTGTTTCAAAAAATGCTTTCTAGAGGTCTTAGTTCCTAATTCCCACTTCATAAAATCATAGCACAGTGCCCCCATTGAAGATAAATCCTAACTCCGCCCTTATCATGTAGTGCACGTTCCCTGCATGAATGGGGAAGGGGCATTATGCAACATGCTTTGATATCACCAATTATGAATAAAAAATAAAGGAAATATTCAGTAGGGAATATTTCACTTCCTATTTGTTTCAAACACCATCCATGCTTTGATATCAACAATTATTTACAGGGAATTAAGAGAAACATATATTACTTATTTGCTATTGCTACTAGCTACTTTTAGAGTAAGGATTCAGTGCTTAGTGTATGATCACCCTCGGAAGATGTGGTGGACAGTTTAGATTAAACGTTAAAAATTTTATTATTGAAATGACCAAAATGGCATAATAGACAACTTTTAATCCGAGTTATCTAGTACCTCATCCAAGAGTGATCATCACCTCGCACCGAATCCTTACCCCTAATTTTGTGCCTCAATTCCAATTTTTCACATGTCCTCCCCCCTCCCCTCAACCCAACAAGGGAGGGGGGAAGGCCGGGCATTAATAGAACCCAAGAAATAGTTTGGCGCAATCACTTTAAAGAGTCATGCGTAGGCTCAATTGAGCCCAAGAAATAGCTCTTCTTTTCTAGAGCAACAAAACGAAGCCATGGATGAATCAACTTGATAAAACAAAAAATTAGTGTTACAAAGATGGCACCGTATGGTCCGTATGTCCTATGCTTTTAATGGGCTCTTATTAAGCCGTATATATTACGCCTACCTCTCATATTTAGCTGTCATGTGGTCAGCACGTGAGAGATTGGATGTGATGGGCTCTCATATTTACCTGTGACATGGAATAAATTTTCACTAGACTAAGTAGTTTGGTCCTAGAGCCAATCCATTGCAATCTCCACAGTGTGAATAATTTGGAGTCTACAATCTATTGCGAGCTCCTTCTCACCCCTTCAATGACAAGCAAATTTCAGCTATGCCATAGTTACCAGAAAGCCATAAAAAAACAACTGAAATTTTCATTATACTTGACAGTATTTTCAAACTTCTTAAATCTTAAAAAACGTCAAAATTTTCTGAAAAATGGAATCTTCTTTTGCAGGTATTTTCCAACTTTTCTCTCTAATATTCCAAGATTGAAGCTGGGGCTTTAAAAAAAAAAATTATAGATTACTTGAGCCGTAAAAGAGAATTGACCAGTTAATTCTAAGAAAACCAGCGATTTCATTGACCCCAAATCAAACCATTTCAATTACAAGAAACTAACCATAAATCTATAAATTTCATGAAATTGTGATACCCCAAATATTTATTATGTGAAATTACGTTGGGTCGAATTTTATTTGGGGTTATATATATATATTGGAAGTGGTTAGAAATGTCTAAAAATTGATTCATGAAAGTTCCATTTTTGTATTTAGAATTGTGAGTGGTATGCTATATCACTTAGTTTTGCTGGGTACTTCAAGATATGTATATATAATATAATGGGGAGGTGGTGGAATTTTGAGAAGGATGTACTTATAGAGAAGCAAGAGAACCCAGAGAAGATATAACGGGAAGAGAAGTGGAGAGAATATATATAAAAAAAAAAAAAAAAAAGAGAAGATGGAGGAAGTGGGTTAGGTGTGGAATAAGAAAAGAATAAGAATTGGGAAGGGATAGATGTGCGTGAGTGGTGGAAGCAATAATAGAAATAAAAAGAGAAGAGAAGAGAAGAGATGGGAGGATCAGGGAGCTAGGAAGCCAAGAGAGGCAGAGAGCCGACGGTCCTTTGCTGGAGTATAAGAGCTCCAATCTGACACCTACAGTTGTGGATTCTTATTTTATTCATTCATTATTGAGGTAGGGATTTAATTTTTGTACAGTGGTTGATGTTTATTTTGATGCTATTTTTATGAAGTGAGGAATTATGATGGTTGATTTTATTGACCGTTGGTTTATATTTGAGGTGTATGATTTGGAGTTCGTATTATTTGATTTTACATATTTTGAATATAATTGCATGTATTGTATATGATATTTGAAACATTATTTATTGTATAGGAATTGGATTTCCTAATAGGCTGTTGTTCGCTTGCTCCAATATATTTTCAAGTGATCATTATTAGAGACACGTAGTAAAATTGTGGTCGAGATTTGAAGAAATATTTGTACACATTTATTTTATTTAAAGCTTATGTAAATTTTATTTAATTAATTGACAAATGTATATTGATGATGATTTTTTTAGGTTAACCAT
Source organism: Liquidambar formosana (assembly GCA_039720395.1). NCBI lineage: Eukaryota > Viridiplantae > Streptophyta > Magnoliopsida > Saxifragales > Altingiaceae > Liquidambar > Liquidambar formosana. The sequence continues at coordinate 38,569,375 of CM077824.1, read as the reverse complement.
CGCTACTTGCAGTTGCGCAATATTCTGTATTTTCAAAGAGAATTCATATTTGAAAAGGTTTTATTTGTATAGAACTCATAAAAAACTAAACGAGTTCATGTATATAATTTTTGGGGACGTTACAAAAATACTTTGGAGTTCAAATTATAGAGAATGAGATTGGGAGAGACAAAGATACAAACAGGGGAAAGCGAAAGTGTGACAGACTAGAGGTATAGAGAATGAAATACTTTGGTTCAAATTTGAATGTTCAGTTCATTTTTTTTATTTATTTTTTTTTAGGTGGAAAATTTGAATTTTCCTTTCTCGCATACTCCTCCATTTGCAAACCTTCACCAACTCTTGGATTTCGTGGCCCTGATTAGTAGTCAAATGAAACAAGTCTTTAAACAATTTGCAAATAAGTTTGATAAAAACCCATTTCAATTTGTTTGTTTATTACTCAATAAATGAGTTAAATCTAAAATTTTAGAGTTTTGACCCGCTTAAATAAACAAACTAAGTTAAATTCAAACTCAACTCAATATGGCTCATAAATAGATTTGTGTCGAACTCGTGAATGGGACTTCATAAGAATTAATACAATTATTATTGTTATAATCTTACACTTGATTAAATTTTAAATAAATATTTTATAAGTCTTGGGCCTTAGCAGGACAACAAAGGCGCTTCTAAAAGCTCGTGAACAAATTTGATAAAGACTTGTCTAAGTTTGATCATTTAATAGAAGAGACAAGCTCAGACAAACCATGTTAAAATAATTGTTGTATTTGTAGTGCAAAGTTAGGAAACTATTATTGTTAAATCAAAAAATGGCATTAGTACAAGATCATGAATTTCCAAGGTAGTCAAGGTTTCTAAGAATATTGTACATTTATCTTCTCAATTGATAGAAAAAACCCTAAGCTACTCCAAACCCTATTCCACAGGTTAAGTTTGTGGGTGCTACCCCTTAATGGTGTCCTTAACTTCTTAAGGAATTTTGAATCCTTGACCACTGTAAATAGAAGTTTCCTCGTCACTTTACCAAAAATTTACAAAATATGTTACTAAACCTAAAAAAATTTAGCTATTATAGAACTTGATAGCTGTACTCATTGATTTGATAATCTTAGTGAATTCAGCATTAGCAGAAATGCAACAATTCTAAGATTGAGCTGTCACAGAAGCTTAACTCAGGCAAGCAAATTCGAAAAAAAAAAAAAAAAAAAAAAATGAAAGAAAGAAAGAAAGAAAAGAAAGAAAGGGCATTTCATCATTTTCCAAAAAGAAAATGTTACTTAAGGTGGAGGTTTGAATTGCTACATAAACCTATATAGCATCCTACTTGCTTTATCACCATCCACCATATTTCTCCCAGCTTGAACAAACATATCCATGGCGACTTCTAAGTTCTTCAAAACTCATTTGGCTCTCTTTTGCCTGGTCTTCCTGATTCTATTTGCTGGTCATGAATGTACGTATTTCCAATCATTTTACTATACAGAATTACATATCAATGGTTACAATATATACATGCGCTTGACTTCATTTTTTTTTTTCCTTTTAACTTAATTAGGCAGGGATGTTAACACTGGCGGAAAAGACGCTGTCACTTCAAAGGAAATTGGTGCAATAATAGGTTGCAAACTTGCTGCCTGTAAAAGTGGACCCTGTTGGTGTTGCGACAGGCCCAAGTTCTGCAGTTGCAAACTTGTAATTCGATGTGTATTTCTTAGGCTTCCCATTTCTCACGTGGTGCACGCAGCCACGCACCTTATGTGAATTAGAGAGGGGGGGGGGGTTGGGCCTTTCTACAATTAATAATTAAAAATAAATGAAAAATTTAGTAGGGAGTATTTCACTTCCTAATTTATTCTTGTTTGTTTTTTCTCATTGATTGGAACTTCTCTACCCGACTCGAATTTTCTATTTTATTTGTGTTAGAACCCATTCCAGTTGCAAGTTAATTAGTGAGGAGTGAGGACATCAAATCAGGATAGATTAACAATTTAGTGCTTTAACTCTTATTGTTGTTAGGCATTTTTGGAATAAGTTAACTCTCTGGACAAATTGTGGAATGAATCCTATCCAATGTGCCAATGGCTCTTAGATCTAATGACATATCCCATTCCGGTCAATAGGTGTGTGGGGTTTGTGCAATCTTGACTTCAACTTCGCCTGGACGCATGTGTTCTCCTATTGTTTGGCAAAAATAATAAAAAAAAACTTATCCAATGTCTCTAAGATTGACCAAGTAATGTGAATATGGGAAAAAAAAAAAAAAAATGGATTCATACTAGAACTAGAATTGAGTTGAGTTGAAATATGGACACAAGGAAAAAAAACAATCCATGAATATGAAAAAATTGTCAATTTTAGAAGTTCGGAATTGGGATCCCAAAAATTGAAATCCCTTTAATCTCTTATTAATTCGGCCAAGAAATTGGATGAATAATTGAGAATTCAATTAATGAAAAAAAAATTAAGGCAACTTGGACCCGTTTGGATTCAGGCAATGAAGGAGAAAGGCAAAACCTCATATTCATAATTTTAGAATGATGATACTATCATCTTCATAGTTCATACTATTCACCAAAAATATATGAGATTCGATTTAATTCTTCAGTTTTGGGGATATTAGATCGTATTCACAATTGGTATTAGTCCAAAATATCAATTTTATTCCAATTAAGCACTAAGGGTACTGGTCTGTTTTGGATGGCTCATGCAACATTGTTAGGGCTTCTGACCGTGAACTCGAGCAAGTTCGGTCATCGAGCTGGGGTTTTTATTTTTATTTTTATTTTTTTACAATCGATAGAACCTATCTTTATCACTAATTCCAACAAATGGTTATTGATGTTTCTCTATTATCTTGAATTCGAGATCTCTTATTTAACAAGTGAGGCAAATGCTACTAAATTTTCATCTCATCGGCCAAGCTGAGGTTGATCCATTATTTTCTAGACAAAACTATAACCAATTTTAACATTATTGCTTAGTGGGTGTTTCTTTCTAATCAGTAATCATTAGTTATTTATTTTTGGCTAAACGAGAACGAAATGAAATCGACCTTTGGAACAAATAGAATTTCCAACTCTGTTACGGAAATTCGAAAAAGCCTGACATCTTCCATTGATAATCTTACCAAATTTGGCATTCGATTAAACAGTCAATTTGATTCAGGCTAGACCTTGAATTGAATTGAGTTGAAATTTAGAGCCCAAAAAAAAAATCAAACATAAATTTGGAGGAAAAAAAACGGCAATTAAAGAAGTTCAGAATTTGAGTTTGGACAAATACAGTCCCTTTTTTTTTAGGTACAATTAGAAGGATTTGTATCTCTAACCCATTCTAATCTTACCATTCACCTCATCCTTCTTCACCTTTAGACTAGCCGCAATGGCTTAACAAATAGAGTCCCTTCAAAGCAACTTGAGTAGACTCAACCCACACAACCCTCAAAACACGAACCCAATCCAAGAGCTGAGCGGACTTGGGTAGTATTTTTTATACATTGGATTGGCCTTGAATTGAAAATGCTAAATCGATCTCAATTTGGGTTGAACCTACCCAAGATGTAACAAAAATGTTTCCAAACCATTTTTTCTTATTATAAGCAATTCACTAATTAAGAAAGAAGGATACAGTTGCTTCCATCCCCTTTAATTTTATCCACAAAGATAACATCATCCAGTAAAGAGGTGATTGGAATGGAACCAAAACACATACAATGTGCAACCCGTTAGGTAGAAGAATGAACTATTTTGTTAGCCAACCTTGGAATACATTGAACAACCGACATGGAGAAATAGTAGAGCCGCTCCCTAATATCACTAATCACATATTGGATAGCCTAGTGTGGAGTCACACTCTAATCACGGAGGGGGTCAGTAACCAAAGATGCATCACCCTTCACTATTATCAACAAGAAGCCAAGGTTACAGACCTCACAAAGTCCAAAACATAACGCCCTGCTCTCAGACACAAAGGGGCCGTGTCAAGGGGGCCAGGGTGTGGCCAATAAATGCTCATTAAAAATTTTCTCAACCTGGATCAGAATAGGCCTAGGCTCACAATCCTTCCCATCAAAAGAACTGCCAACTTATAATTAATTTATAAGATTTAGTTGTTATGAAAAATCTGTCTATCTTTAATGCTACAAATATTGCATTGACAATCTTTACCAAATTTAGCATTCTCCAAAAATGAAAATGCCACTTAATTTAAAAGGTTGAATTGCTATATAAACCTGGCATCCTAACTGCTGCATTACCATAATTTCTCCTTGAAACACATATCCATGGCGGCTACTAAGTTTTTCAAAGCTCACTTGGCTCTCTTTTGCGTGGTCTTCCTCATCTTCTTGGCTGTTCATGAATGTACGTATTTCCAATGCTTCCTCCCTTTCATTTTTTGACCCCTTTCTTTTACTGGGCTTGTGTCTTAATTTCAGTCAATTTTGGTGTTTTGTGGTTAAGAAACAAGAAATCCCAGCCATTTCATGATCAAATAAAGATCGAGAATCACTAAAAATTAGGGTTACATCACTGGTTACAATATATACATGCGTTAATGCATTTGTTTTTTTCTCTCTTGAAATTAAATAGGCAGCGATGTTAGCAGCGGCGGAAAAGATGTTGGCACTTCAGATGTGAGAGCTGATTTGACTATGGTCGGCAACTTTGAAGGTTGCCTGGGTGTTATCTGTGGACTCAAACATTGTTGGTGTTGCCGAACACCGAAAAACTGCTTCGACAGTCTTGCAATTTGTGAGCAGAAATGTCAATGAAGCACCGGGACCGCCCCACCTGCCTTTCTCGGCTTAATTCCTATTTCTTAGCTTACCGATTGGGGTAACATATATGTATTGGGTTGGGGGTGGGGTTGTATTTGAAAGCACCATGTTTTGAGATCAATGAATAAATTAAGAATAAATGAAATATTAAGTTACATTATTTCTTGGTCTTACAACTAATTTTATGAGGGAATCTTAAGAGGTGGTTCTAAGGTCTCTTGCTAGGCAAAAGGTCTTGATTTCAATTCTCACTATTCCCCCTCAAGGCCATCTCTATAAATTTTGTCCTGTAATCGCTCAGTGCATGTGTGATATATGGAAGGATTACATGTGCCCAGGAGAATTAGTCAAGTGCAAAACATCTGAAACTATCCTAACATCAATTAAACAAAAAAAAAAAAAAAAAGCCTAATTTTATATAGGGGCATTTGGGCTCAAGTCCAAAAAGTAATGCTTGTGTTGCATAAAGTCTCTCTTTAAAAACACATTTAGCCTCCAGAGTTAGGATGACAAAAATGCCCCTGCTATAAATGCACAAATTGTATAAAGATCAGAAATAGAAATAACTCACCTGAAAAATCTCCTTGAATTTCGGCTAAATCTTTACAAAATCTCTACCACTCAAATTCTTCCCTTCCACTCCTAACGTCCCCTATTTTCCCTATCGTGATATGCTTCACTCCTTCCTTCTTAATTTCCCTCAATTAATTCCCCTAACTCCCTTCCATTATTTTCGCCCATTCATAACTCTCCTCCTTTATTTTCCCATCCTTCCCAAAACTCTCTCTCTCCATCTTTGTCAGGTCCTTCCTTACCTCTCTCAATTCCTTCAATTACTATTCCTATTTTTTCTCCTCTTGTCATTCACAATCCTACGGGCATCCCTCTAGTAGTAGACCCTCTGTTTCATCGTGTAACTTTTTGAACATGTAATTAAATCTAAGTTGTTTTTTTGTTTGTTTTTTTTATAAAGAAATTGAATGGGTAATTAGTTACCTAGGTCTCAGTTACATGTAACTAGAGATGTATGTGATTGTAGTTACTGTAACTGTTATAGCGGGAAAACAGTTACATGACGAACAAATGGATGAAGAAGACGAAGTGTAGGAATGTAACTATTCATGTAACTAAACATAGGAGTTTGTTTTGATTTATTTGAATTCCAATTTAGGGATTTTGACATTGTTGATGTGGGTTATGAAATTTCATACATTACTCGGAATAGTTACAGTGCGAATTTTTTTGGAAATACACGCGCATATGGGTTAGTTACATGGTTTACATAAAATAAGTCCACAAAAAGGCCATACATCATCAACTAGTTATATCTGTCAAAGCTTGACGGGTATGAATTTTATTGGACATTTAGCAAACCTAAATAATGAATGGGATGGGTTTGATTTCATAAATCATGACTGGTTTTCCATTTAAAACTATGCCATATGTGTTTAGAAAGGCAGTATAATGAATAGGATGGATTTGATTCTAGAAATCGTGGCTAGTTTTCCTTTCAAAACCTTGCCATATATGTTTAGAAAGGCATTGGTGGTATTCATGGCAAGATTTTTTATAGTTGTTCCCAAAACGTTATTGTTTCTTCATGTGTAGTGGACTTGAAGTTAAATGAGTTTTTATAGGTAACTTGAGACTTGAACAAACCCCCAAACATGTACCTTCCGCTAATTTCCCTTTTTATAGGGGAGAGGGCTCCCTTCTATGCTTATGAGGAGGCTCTCATTGATTCGTATACTCTTTTTATGGCTTGTTTTTTGGTTCAAATTTTTAATCCAATGGGAACCACATTTAAATTTTAAATTACGTGCAAAATTTCAATACAGGTGGATCGATGTTGCATTACAAACCTGCTTGGTTCGCTTTTCGCTTGGTTCCAAAACACCACCACTTCTAATGGCAATTGGAGAATTTCAAATAATAAGTAGAAGTAGTTCATTCCAAGGTGCCGGACTTGGTAAATGACGTGATAATACGATGTTAGCATAATTATTATGATGACATTGCATGCCATTTCAGCATGGTTTGTTGATGTCATGTTCCCTTATCAAATTTTGTGAGTATTTTGCCAACATGATATTCTCATATCACATCATGTAATCAGATTATATAAAAAATATAAAAATATAAATTAAAAAAAATGATAAAAATGGCAATGAGAACAATACCACTACATGGGCCAACCCGCATGTGCCGACCAGTGTGACGAACTAACGTTATTAATAAAAGAGATATTGTGTTGTGAATTCGGCTGCCAAAAGAGGGGAGGAAAATGCACTTTCCCAAATAGGATAGAACCCAAATAAGAACTGAAAAACAAATTGCACGAGATTTCCACATTGAGGGATTCTCGCCGAAATCTACTGGAGTTAAGTTCCTTTGAAGATGAAGCAGAAGAGAAGATCTTTGAAGATCAATTTATCTACCTGTAGAAGAAGCAATCGTCGTTCGAAGAAGCCGAAAACAATGGAGAACAAAGGTGTGTATGAATCTGAAAAAATTGCATTGTCGGTGATTTGATAATGATTTTTTTATTGATTAAAAGCACTAATTTTTCAGTCTTTGTTGATTTTTATCTTTGATAATGATTTTTCTCAGTTGGGGTTTTAAGGTTCAAATAATGGGTTTTTGGCTTCTTCGAACCCAAATGAGAAAAGAGTACCTGATAGTATACTGGTGAAGAAAACACGAAGAAACGTACCTAATGTTGACCAAACTTAGTTCTCTTTCTTGAAAATTGATTGATTTCCCAACAACATAATGTTTACGAAATTGGGGGAAAAGTGTTTTCTATCAATCCACAAAGGAACAAAACAAAAACCGACCCAAAACCCACTTGCATAAACCAAGAACTACGCAAACCCAAAAACCATCCTGTTTTCTTGAATCCGAAGCGTTAATTCTTGTTCAGTAAAGCCAAAATTGGTTGATACAAATCACTTTAATGCTGTCATTGCGAGACTAACTAGTTCTTTCTGTGGTTTTTTTTTTTTTTGGGTAATGGTTTTCCCCCCAGTCCTGTAGAGTTTAAACTTCAATTTGAATTGTTTTTGTTTCAAGTTCTATTATCTAGTTAACATACATATAGACTAACCGGAAATGTTTTGGTAACTAGATCTTATTCAGTTGAGCCAAAATTGAGCCAAAATTGGTTCTATTATCTAGTTAACATACCTTGCTATTACCCAGTCAATTGAGCCAAAATTGGTTTATATAAATCACTTTATTGCTGTCACTGTGGGACTAAGTAGATCTTATTCTAGTGTTTTTTTTTTTTTCTCTTGTAATGGATTCCCCCCCCCCCCCCGTCCTGTAGAATTTAAACTTCCATTTGAAATGTTTTTGTTTCAAGTTCTATTATATAGTTAACATACATATAGACTACACGGAAATGTTTGGCTAACTAGATCTTCTTCAGTTGAGCTAAATTTGAGCCAAAATTGGTTCTATTATCTACTTAACAAACCTTGTTATTACTTGTTCAGTTGATGCGAAATTGGTTTATATAAATCACTTTAATGCTGTCACTGTGGGACTAACTAGATCTTATTCTAGTTTTTTTTTTTTTTTTTTTTTTTTTTTTTTTCCTGTAATGGATTTTTCCCCCTAGTCTTGCAGAGTTTAAACTTCCATTTGAAATGATTTTGTTTCAAATTCTAGTATATAGTTAACTAGATTTCATTTTCTAGTTGAGTTGGGGGAATAACATATTTACATATGTTTAACTGGATTTGAAATGTTAACTAGATTTCATTTTCTAATTGAGTTGGGGTGAATAACATATGTACATATGTTTAACTAGATTTCATAATAAGGAAGTGTACTTCACAGGTGTAGTCAGGGTGATTGAAGCGCGAAAGAAGAAAGGGTATTACCCCCAATACAGGTCGAAGTGCATTTAACTAGATGTTGAGAAGAGTTAATTTCGGTTTTTATGCATTGTTTTTGTGTTATAAACCACAAGTGGGCTTATTCAGATTGTTTCGCAAATGGCAGGAAGGGGGGTAGGGTGGGTGGGTGGGTTATGAATTTGTATTATTTTGAATCGAGTTATTTTTTGGGTTGCATAGTCATTGCATTTACAAAAATGCGTGTTATATTTTTTTAGGACGAAAATACCATTTGATTCAAATCTAGCTGCAATGTTTTTGTGTTATTTTCCTCGCACAGACATATAACCTAGTTAAAGTGAACTTAACTAGATGTAGAGAAGCATTAATATAGTTTTTTATACACTTCAGGATATGGACAACGTTTGCAATTTTGACTTTGTAGCTGATAAATTGGGTTTTGAAGGCTTTGGCACAGATCCCAAGGTACCTTCCAAAACTAACTCTTGATTTTATATTCATTGTATTATGTGGTTTATTCAAAATGAGAGTAGTCCTTGGACAAACTCATCTGTTTATGTGGGTTTGAATGATTTGTTTTCTTATTAGATGATGGATGGCATGCTGCCAGCGAATTCGGTTACCATTAAAGGTATAGCAAAGACCGTTCACCATTCAAGCAATTGGAATCAAGGACATATAAGGGAAATTGTAAAAAAGGTAGAAAGAGTGGGGGTGGCTCTAAAGGCAGGGGGGGAGGGTGCAAATGATGATTTGAATCAGCCCCTTATTGATTTTTTATTGTTAAGACCATGATATTTTTAAGTTGGACTAGGCTCATCATTGACTTTCTATGCTTTTGCTGTTTCATCTCCATGCTTTTGGTATTGCACTTTTGTCATGAATAATGTCTATTTTCTTCCCTTAATGAAATTGCATCTAATGTTATGTCATTTTGCTAGATGGGTCTCACGAGATGATTTATGATGCCCACTTAGCTAATTTTTAAATTATGTAGCCATAGCAAGTCAATTTATGCAAGACAAGCAGGTCGTATTAAGTTAAGTCCAACGTTTTATTACAAATTATCTTGTCAATGGCCACCTTATGATCTATGAAAATTGGCATTATAAATATTAATATTTATGTATAGGATGAATCCCAAATGGCCCACATATTTTCTCACACAGCAAAATAGAACCCTTTTCAAATAAGGATTCATAAGTGGATGCGATTGGTCTACCTCTATACAATGACTGGGATTTTTTGAAAACTAGTTAAGCTCTTTCAAACTTCAAAATCAAGTTACAATAACAACTTATAAATCTTGTAAAACTTCTTGTATGAAGCACACAAAGACTAAAAAAGGAAACCCAAACTTCTAGTTTGGCGTTAAATCTAGATATCTCAACTTGAAGATAGAACAAGAATAAAAAAAATTCCAAAGACTTAACCATCTATATTGGCAAAATACTATATTTAGAATCAAAATTCTACACAATTGAACCCTAACCTCCACGAGCATTAGGGGGGAAAAAAAAGGACATACGCTACTTGAAATTAACTAGATATTAACAGAAAAATCCAGCAGAAATAAAATTAAAAATTAAAAAAAATTAAAAAAAGATAAAGATAAAGATAAGAAAAAAGCACTTAATGTCTTCTATTTCTTGCTGACATCATTGGGGTGCAAGCCAATGCTTCTTCAGTTGTATTTTCCACACACATGTGCTTATGGGGCACCCACAGTGGAGACAAACACTTATTCTTTGCATTTGAAGTTTCCATATCTGCTGTGATGACTTCAGACCACAATCTGTGATGATTCAGAAATGTGTGTATAATCTCTACATGAAAAACATTGCAGTCTTCTTTTATTATTTTATTATTCACCTTTTCCCCCATTTGCCCAACGTTTTATCGTTTGCAACAAGCTTAAAAAATCACCGCAATTAGTTTCAATTTAAATCCAAATATATAAACTAGTTTTTATCACAACAAGTGCATAATCCCAGTTCATCTATATGTGTCTCAACGACATAGTACTAATAGAACTACAACATTAACTAGTTTTCTCAACAGTAACTAGATTGCCTCTATTTGTAAATTTAACTAATATCACAAATCGAAAGACCAAATTTTAACAAACTAAGGTTTAAACACCACAAGAATGCGGGAGAAAAAAAAAATCAAAAACTAGTTATCTTAACAAGAATATTTGTCACATAGCAACAACAAAAAAAACCCACGCAACTTGTTTATTGTTAAATCTAAATAATAAATAACTAGATTGCATCTCTATTTATATTAAAATACATAGCATGTCTTGGATCAAAGTTTTATAAAATCGAAGCCAATCCCTCTACAAGAATTTTGGGAAAAATGCAATCTTTCAGACATGTAATCCCTACAAGATATTTAAACCCTACGAGGTTATTAGCTAAATTTTACAACTAAAAGTATCAAATTTTAACAACTGAGGTTTAAATACTACAAGAATGCATGAAGAATTAAAAAAACTAGTTATCTCAACAAGTTTATATGTCCAAAAAAACCCCCACGCAACTTGTTTTACAAAATTGAAACGAAGCCCTCTACAAGAATTGAGTGGGAAAAACAATCTTGCAAACATGCAATCCCTACAAGATTTTTAAACCCTATAAGGTTATTAACTAGATTTTCCAACTCAAAACATCAAATTTTAAAAAATTGATGTTTAAACCTACAAGAATGCGGGAAGAAAATCACAAAATAAAAACAATATTTTTATTAGGTTATGTAGTTCAAATCCACCACAAGCTGATGAACTTGTTTAGCTATAAACCCAAATATATCAACTAAATCCATTCATACAAAGGGAAAAATGCAATCTTGAATGGTAACCCATTTGCGAACCCTAACCAAAGCTTGCAAACATGAAATCCATTTTCATTTTTAGAGTTACACTAATTAATCCAGTTAGGAATGCAGCAATGATAGAAAAAACAATGCAACTAGATTTGAATCAAATGGTATTTTCGTGCTACTCCTTAACTATATAGCACTAATGGAACCACGACATTACTAGTTATATCAAATAATAACTAGATTGTGTTTATATGTTCATTTAACTAGATATGAGATATCATAGCTCGAAGCATTAGTTTCTTACAAATTGAGATTTAAACACTACAAGTTCGCGGGAAGATATTAAAAATCAGTTATCTCAACAAGAATATATGTCACATAGCCACAAGTGCATAATTCCACTTATCTCAACAAGTGCACAATAAGCTTAAAAAAATCACCACAAGTAGTTTCACTTAAAATCTAGATATATCAACTACTTTTTATCATGACAAGTGCATAATTCCAGTCCATCCATATGTGTCTTAATTATATAGTACTAATTGAACCACAACATTAACTAGTTATTTCAAACAATAACTAGATTATGTCTATTTGTACATTTAACTATATATCACAACTCGAAGCATCAAATTTTAACAAATTGAGGTTTTTCCAACTCAAAACATCAAATTTTTGCACGAAGTTCATACCTTTTTCCCATTGCATTCGCTTCTTTCTCACAAAGAACTTTGTTTGTCAAGTGAGATTCTTCCCATAATTTTTTCTTTTTTTTTTTTTGGTGGTGCAAATGAAATACAATATACCTTAACTAGATTATATCCTACGAATCAACTAGATTATATCCTACCAAGCAACAAAAATCCCCACACAAATTGTTTGGTGTTAAATCTAGATATGTCAACTAAATCACATCACAACTAGCGAAAATCCATGTTTATCCCTTTATGTATTAAATAGGTAGAATCTATCCAAGCAAAATTTTTAGCTAAAAAACCAGTCCATAAGATGAACAACGACATTTTCTCAACCCAATTCGATGATATTACTTAGGGAAAATCCAGACACATCAACTAGAAACTATCATAGTAGGAAAAAATGCAATCTTTGAAATGTGAACCCATGTGCAAACCCTAACCAAAGATCATGCAAGCCCCTTTAATTTTTTCTATTACAATTCCAAATCAGTCCCGAATTCAGCAAAATCATAGATTATGAAATGATTTTAACAAATTTAGGGCCCATAAGAACAAAATTTTGAATTTCTATTTTAAAAAATGCAGATTTGTGGATGAATTCGTACCTTTTTCGTTGCCATTGGTGCTTTCTTCTTCCCATGAGAACGATTCCTCTTCCTGGAGTGAGATTCTTTCCTCTGTTTCATATCGTCGCCGGAATCACAGTGAAATTTGGATCTGTATCCCTCTTTCAGCACGCGAGAGTATCGTTCTTCTTATTTTGTGCCTTTTTTGGGACTGTTTTTGCAGCTCATTCTATTAGACGGTGGATTTCAAATCCACTAATAAGAAAGGAAACCCCGTTAAATCCCTAGAATGTTGGACCCGTTATGATGAATAAATCCCTAGAATGTTGGAAGCAGTTGTGATACGCAAATAAGATCACAATCTAATGGGCGTTGGCTTTTTTCTTTTAAAGCAAACGTTGCCTTCCTAATGTCTCACATTCGTCTCACGATTTCGTCCCACGATCTCATCCCATTTAGCATTTTCCCAATGAGAATAGCAACACTCAATAATTAATTAATGAGAGTTCCTATAGGGTTAGTTTTTTTTTTTTTTTTTTTTTTTGATAGAAATCAGTAGAATTTTATTAAAGAGAACTAGAAAGAAGATCAGCTTGGAAATGGTCCCTCACACATGGTGGAACCTCTTCCATCCATACAAGAAGATCATCTAAAACAGATGCATATCTGGCAAGGTTATGAGCTACTGAATTGCCTAACCTGCCTACATGCTTAAATTCTACAAAATCAAACGACCTCCTCGCCTCCAATCGAGCATCTTCAATGATCGAATCAATTATCAATCGAGCCTTTTCATGTGAATTAATGGATTGAATCACTTCTAAATTATCACCTTCCATGATCACACATCGCAAACCCAAATCTCGAGCAAAACCCACAGCAAACCGCATAGCAATAGCCTCAACTTGAGCTGGGAACAAGGTTCCATGGACCTTTTTAGATGCGGCTGCAATCAACTGCCCAGCGGAATCCCGAATCACAACACCCAATCCGACACTAAGTTTGTCTTCAAAAATGGCTCTATCCACATTTACCTTGAACCAACCATCGTTAGGGGGCTGCCATTTTGAAGAGATTTTAAAGCTAGCCATCTTGGACACGCTCTGAGTCTCAGTAAAGTCTTGAAATAGCCTACTAGTCATCTCAATGAGATGTAGAGGTTCCTTCTTTATCCCCTCGAAAACAACTTGGTTTCTATTATACCATATTGACCACATAACCAGTACCACGATTGCCACTTTATCCTTTCTAAGTGCCCTTAACATACTCATCAGCCAATCACGGATATCTGAAAGAGAAAGGTCATCTAAAAGGACCTTCACAGAGCTATGAGACCATACCTGCTTGGCCCACCTGCATTCTTTGAACACGTGCAGAATTGTCTCTTCCCCATCTCCACACATTGGACAAGTAGGATCAACTTCTATTTTCCTTCGTAGCAGATTTGCATTTGTAGGCAAAATATTCTTGCTGACCCTCCAAATGAAGTGTTTTACTTTATTCGGTATACCCAGCTTCCATATCAAAGAGACAAATGGGTCACCCTCATCGGTGTTTGAACTTTCCCCTGTAACAGTTCTGTTGGCTCGACGCTTGATCTCCATTTCCAGCATGTAAGCACTTCGCACGGTAAAACCACCTCTCGCTTGGTAATGCCAAACCAACCGATCCACTGGCAACCTGAAACTGAGCGGTAATTAACAGATAGCCTTAGCCTCATGAGGAAGAAAAACTCTTTCAATAAGCCCTCTGTTCCATTCCCTTTTGTCCATATCAATCAATTCACTTACACGGGCCTCATCTCCCAGAACTTGTTGTAGCGAAACCACTTTAAAAGTGGTAGGTGTAGGTAGCCATTTGTCCTTCCAAACTTGCACTGACTGCCCATTGCCAATGTGCAATCTAACCCCACAAGCCAACAGATCTTTCGCCTCCCAAATACTTCTCCAAGAATAGCTCGGGTTTACCCCCCGCCCCGCATCAAGAAAACTACAGTGCGGAAAGTATTTTGCCTTCATCACCCTTGTAAATAAAGAGTTAGTATTTATGAGGAGACGCCAACCCTGTTTGGCCAACAGTGCTTTATTAAAGGCCCCCAAGTCTCGAAAGCCAAGCCCACCCTTGAACTTCGAAATACATAACTCGTCCCACCTTATCTAGTGAACTCCCTTCTCTTGTTTATTCTACGCCCACCAAAAATTACATATCATCGCTTTAATCTCCTGGCATAAAGAAAAGGGTAATTTGAAGCAACTCATAGCATAAGTGGGTATAGCCTGGGCAACCGCCTTAATTAGGACCTCCTTCCCTGCCTTTGAAAGCAACTTTTCTTTCCAGCCTTGAAGCCGTTTCCAAACTCTTGCCTTGATGTGACTGAACACCTCCCTTCGCGACCTACCAATCATGGATGGCAACTCTAAATACTTTGCATGCAAGTCACCATTTGGGATGCCAAAAATATTTTTAAGAGCTTCTTTTTGTGCACTGCTTGTATTTCTGCTAAAAAAGACAGAAGACTTCTCCATATTAACTTTCTGACCTGAAGCAGCCTCATAATGCTGTAAAATATCCATAACTTTTAGACATTCGGCCTCGGAAGCTCTCCCAAAAAGCAAGCTATCATCAGCAAAGAAAAGGTGTGACACTTTTGGTCCATGTCTGCATATAGACACCCCTGTGAGCAAATTTTCCTGTTCAGCATTGCGAATCATTGAAGTCAAACCTTCTGCAATAAGGAGGAAGAGATAAGGGGAAAGGGGATCTCCTTGTCGGAGACCTCGAGACGGACTAAAATATCCACATTTACTGCCATTAAAAAGAACAGAGTAGGAAACTATGCTGACACAAGACATGACCAGCTGAATCCATTGATTATCAAAACCCAATCTCTCCATGATTTTCTTCAGAAAAGGCCACTCCACCCTATCATAAGCTTTGCTCATATCCAATTTAAGTGCAAAATGCCCGTGGCGGCCAGACTGTTTGTTTTTCAAAAAATGCATGATCTCAAATGCCACCAAAACATTATCTGAGATAAGTCGACCCGGAACAAAGGCGCTTTGACTTTCAGAGATAATGTAAGGTAGAATTTCCTTCAAGCGGTTGGCCAATACTTTAGCAATAATCTTATAAACCACGTTACAAAGACTAATGGGTGTATATTGAGTAATATGTTCAGGGCTGTCAGTTTTGGGAATAAGCACAATGTGAGTATAATTGTAATTCTTGAGCATAGTACCACCTTTAAGAAAAGACAGGGTGGCCTTAGTTACCGCCGGGCCAACAATATGCCAATATTTTTGGAAAAAAAGAGCTGGCATGCCGTCAGGGCCAGGAGCTTTGTTGGGTTGCATTTGAAAGAGAGCATCTCTTACCTCATCATCCCGAAAATCCCGCATAAGTCTAAAATTCATATCCTCTGTAACTCGAGTCTGAATACCTTCGAGAGCCATTTCAAAGTTCTGGGGGTTTGAGGTTGTGAAAATGTTCTTGAAATAGTCCACAACGATCGCCTCTATATGACCTTCTTCTGTCTGCCACTGTCCATTATTATCCTTAATTCCCTTAATCAAATTTTTCTTTCTTCGCTGGGATGCTCGAGCATGAAAGAAACCCATATTCCTGTCCCCCTCCTTGAGCCAATTAATTCTAGATCGTTGGCGCCACATGACCTCCTCCCTGGCCAAGAGCTCATCCATCTGTTGCATAATATTCTTCTCCTCTTCAAGCGATGTGTGTTGCACTATGCTTTCCTTAATCCGCTTAAGCCGTTCCCGAAGTGCTTTCAGTTGTCGATGGACATTCCCAAACTTTGCTTTGTTCCATATGAATAAATTCGACCGGGTAGCTTTGATTTTCTCACTGACACAAAACATATTTGAGCCTTGCCCTCGCCAACCCCACCCTTCCTCAATAATCTTTTCGCACTCATCAGACCTTATCCACATAGCTTCAAAACGGAATGGTTTCTTCCTTCTACTGCCCCCTCCTACTACACTGTCAGTGTTAACAAGAATGGGCAAATGATCTGAGGCACTGCAAACCAAGTGCTCGACCCAGGCAAAGGGAAATCTACTACCCCATTCATGAGTCACCAAAGCCCTATCTAACCTTTCTTTAATGCATCCTCCACCTGTCCTATTATTACACCAAGTGAAAGTTGGCCCATTGAAACCCAGATCTTTGAAGTTACAACTAGCAATGACTTGACGAAAATCACGCATCTACCATTCAGCACGGTTGGATCCTCCCCATTTTTCCCTTAACTCCACAATTTCATTAAAATCTCCAATGCATATCCATGGAACGTGTGGACTACTGTTCAAGCTCTGCAATAAATCCCATGAGTGCTTCCTCATAGACACCTCAGGATGACCGTAAAAGCCCGTGAGCCGCCAGTCACCATTATCATCCCGAACCATTACATCAATGTGGTTAGTCGAAAAACTCAAGAGCTCTACATTTGTATTAGAATGCCATAGCAAAGCAAGCCCCCCTGCTCTGTTACTAGCATCACACATTAAACCATTAACATATCCTAATTTGCATTTAATCCGTTCCATTTCCCTCCCATGCAATTTTGTCTCAATTAAAAACACTATACTAGGAACTTTCCTCTTCACTAAATCATGAAGGGCTCTAACTATTCGAGGGTTCCCAAGCCCTCGACAGTTAAAACTTAAGATTTTCATTGCGGTCGGCGGGACTGGGCACCAGTCCTCGCCGATATATCAGTGAGAGTCATCTCATTCCCATTCTCAACATCGCTGCTGCTACGCCGCTTCTTCAGTGACCCCTCCACCAATGTTGATGGTGGCCCTGCACCCTTGTCATCACGGTTATAACTTTTTCTCTTTGGCACCAGTTCTGCTATTGTTAGACCTCCCTCCAAACTTACCGTTGTTTCACGAGCCCGCCTCTTCCAACGTTTATTTCTAATCAATGGTGATTCCGCTGTGGTCATTTCCTACGCCATTTGGTCCATAACTTCACTAGGCTTAACTTTGGTCAATGGGGCCCATTCCATATTTACTAAGCCAATATCCTGATTCTGCATGCCTATATCATCTACTCCTATTTCCTTTTAAGTAAGCATAATATCGTTGACCTGTGCCCTCTCTCCACAAGTATCCTTATTTATAACCTCTCGCACAAATTCCTTTTCAGGACCAACATTGCACCCCTTGAAGCTCGATGTTCCGGGATCAGATCCCCTAATAGACGAGACTACATGATCTGTGCCCAAATCAGAAACAAAATCACTGCCATGAATCCTACTGTCTGTCTCCAACCGAATCCCCATCCGATCTATGCGCTCCTGAAATAACACCTCAGATCTGCCCACGTCATCATCCCCTACCTCCATCGTCCCACCAACCCCTACAGCCATTGTTGCCCCGGTGTGATCCTCCCCATCTGCACCAAACAGACTTGATGTCGGCTTCACACTTTTTTGCACTTTCCCCGTCTTTGAGTTGTCAGGTGCTCTTAACCATGTCCCATACTGAAGAGGCTTATTGACGTTCCCTTCCTCCCCTTCATACTTACTGTCACAATCTCTATTGGCATGGCCCATACGACCACAAAAATAACAGAAGATGGGCAGACGTTCATATTTGAGTGGTACCCATATAGACTTACCCCCTACTTTTAAGGTTACACCCCTCTTCAACGGTTTGTAGACATTAAAGCAGATCCTGATTCTCAAAAACCGGCCCCAGCAAGCACCATTATCATCCTGCTCCATATCAATAAATTTCCCAACTTTATTCCCTATAAGTGCACCGACCTCTTTATTCATACATCCAAGCGGGAGGTTATAAACCTGTACCCAAAACAGAGCATCCTCCATTTTGATGTCTGATGGTTGTACATCCCCTTGAAAATCCTTGAGTAACACAAGTGATTTGTCAAAAGTCCATGGCCCATTATCCAGAACTCTGCGTCTATCCAATGGGTGATTGAATTGAAAAACAAACAGATTTCTACCAACCTCGGTGATGGCCACTCCTTTCACCGGCCTCTAGACCATCTTAAGAGTGGACTTCATAGCTTCAATGTTGAACGGCTTATCCGTCAGCAGTTTGCCGATGAGGCAAAATCGACCAACCTTTGTACCGTCTCCATTCACAGTTGCGGTAACTTCAATGTCTTCTTTTTCTTCCTCTGTCAAAACGAGTTTATTCCATAGAGCCTCCCACTGCTCATCCATCCTGACACCCGCCCAATCCTACTGGTAGAAAAACCCCCTCAAAACTTCAGCACCCCCTCCCACGAGATAAAATCTCGAGAAGACTCAATCCTTGCAAAAAGCAAGACAACCTACCCCCACAAGAGAAGTCTCAAGGGGAGATCCTATAGGGTTAGTTGAACAATCAGCCTTGGTACAAGGCCTCTTACATGGACCGCTAGGGGATTAGTTTAGACTCAAACCTTGGTGGAGGTAAAACCTAAAATAATCATAATCATTAATTCAAAAAAAATTAATGAGATTTGGAAGCAAGGTAAAGTAAATAATAGTTCACTAAACTTTTATTTTTGACAAACTTTCCATACAATCCCATCCACTATCTCCAAGATTCAAGAAATATTATGAATATTCAAAAAAAAAATATTCATATTTAAATTGGACCCCCAAATTGAATTCAGTTGAAAATAGGAGGGGGAAAAAATTGACCGTAGCTTTGAAAAATCAGTCAATTTAAGAAGTATATATGAAAGATTTGGGTCATAGTGTCATACAATAGCGCTTAATTTTTCTGAACTTAGTATTAAATTAAAAAGTCCAATTAGCATCACGGTCAATCATAATTTCTATTAAAGAGTCTAGCAAGATTTGGTCATTTCTTTGGCTATTAATTTTCCTAAACTTAGT
The DNA here is from genome assembly GCA_039720395.1 of Liquidambar formosana. Lineage (NCBI taxonomy): Eukaryota > Viridiplantae > Streptophyta > Magnoliopsida > Saxifragales > Altingiaceae > Liquidambar > Liquidambar formosana. The sequence continues at coordinate 38,549,768 of CM077824.1, read as the reverse complement.
ATTAAATTACAGGATTGTTTGGCAAACCTAAAAACCTGGCCAGTTGAGAATAAGTTTCGCCAGTTTTGATTTCACACTGTGTGGTAAATCTCTTTTTCTTGCTAATCAATTTAGTTTTATTCTGAAAACAAAACATAAACATAGTTTTTTTCATACCAACTATGACTTGGTTTTTATAAAATCCAAATAACAGTTATATATCAGACCTAGTCTTATTTAATTTTTAAAGTTTGCAAACTAGCCCAAGAGTCTGGGCTGTCCGTGCTAGCAACACAAAGACACCTGCCCCATATACGGACGGCACATGTTTTCACAAACAAGACTACGAGTGTAATGAGAGAAATTATTTAACATTGCCTAGACGCAATGTCCAATGAATTTATGAGCAATGCTACATAGCTTTGATTTTTTGTCCAATTTTCCTTGTGTAATTAATGTAGAATCTTCATCAACGAATAAAAAATTTCTTTAAATAAATAACTATCCATAATAAGTTGATGTACGTGGCGATTGCCACATCAGTTGATCACATAAAATTGGTATTTTAAAAAAAATTATCATTTTCCTAAATTTGGATGGCTAAATTGTCAACATTAAGACCTAACAATATCTTAGACTGATTTCCATATCACCTTGACAATCCTATTAAATTTTACCAAAATCCTAAAATGAATTTGTTACCAAAATTAAGAGGTTGATTTGTTATATAAACCTGACATGCATCTTCACTGCTGAAGCACCATAAATCTCTATCTGACATATCCATGGCAACCACTAAATTTTTCGTAACTCACTTGGCTTTCTTTTGTATTATCTTGGCTACTCTTTTGGCTCTTCATGAATGTTAGTATCTTTTAATATGTTTCATTTAGCCCCCCCCCCCCCCCCAAAAAAAAAAAGTGTTGTTTTTCCATCATCTAAATATTTTATTTAGATCATTTCATCCAATGTCTCTAATAGGCAAAATTGAGCATTCTTTCACGGACTCTCATTTCCTTTATGCCACAAGTCAATGTTCATCTAAAAAAGAGAGAACCCAAAATATTAAAAGTGGGGAAAAAGTGAGATGCCACATTTCATGAGAACTTATGCATATTGTATGGTGCATGAATGGAAGCCTTATTACATGGAATGAGTGTAGGATCTACTAGAGTTTTCTTTTGCATTTTCTGTGAGAGTTAGGATCCTCTTTATTGTAATGGATGATCTAATAAAATCTAAATCATTAATACTATGTGAGTCCCATGTAGTATAAAACAGTCCATATTTAATTAGACCATCCAACAAATAGAGAGAATTTGTTCTGTTTTTGTGAAGGTGATCCATCTTATCACTACCTGCTATATCATATATCATGCTTCATTAAACATTATATTTCTTCAATTCCCTGTTTAGGCTAGTTGACATAGATACCTATTACAGCACATGCACTAATAGTTTCACTCTATACTCTTCACAGAAAACGGGTTTTAATTAATCTGCATGTGCATGTAAATTTTTAAATTTTTTTGGCATAAACAGGCAGCGGTAGCGGTGGAGATGATATTGGCGTCTCAGAGGCCATAGCTAGTACAATTGGCGGCAGCAAAATAAATATTCCACCGTGCGAACAAAGAACATGTAAAGGGCCCCAAGGCGACATACCATGTTGGTGTTGCATACCAAACCCCAGACAACCATGTTGGGCCTACGAATCGGTTTGTCATGAAAATTGCGGCTAGGCCCCATCCCCACCGGCGACGGCTGTGACGGCCTCAACCCACCCCAATTTGCTTTCTTTGCTTTGTTTTCCTCGTTTTCGTGTTTTGAGGTGCCGTGTTTAATTTCAACCGGCTATTATTAATATTTAATAATGACAAATAAAGAGCAAATTCCATCGTGAAACTATATTATTTTCAGCTTCTCCTTTTTACACCATAATTTTCACATGTTCAACTGACAATTTAGCCCTTACATGTCATGCTTGTATCACTATACAAAATGTGTTTTTCTTTTTCTTTTGTTGGGTATATGAGAAAATTAATCATATAATCTACTAAATAATTTGAACTTGAAAACTCTTCCACATAGAGGAAAGAAATGTCACTGAACTAAATTGTCATTGACACTATAATTGCTATTGATTACCACTTTTCTACTGCCTTTGGTGGTGGAACTTATCATCCATGTAGCTTTATGAGAAGGAGAAATGGGGTCGTAGATGCCATTACTTATAGGGTCATAAGTCATCAATAGGCTCTTTGTCAGACTCGGGGTTCGTTTTCCTTATCCTTAATTCAACAGTCCAAGCCTTATACCTCATTTGTGTGATCGGGTTAAGCCAAAATCACGAGAAAGAAGGCACTTTGTATCGTGATCTGTCCTTCCCTTCAGACACCAGCGGCACCCAGACGCCTTCGTGAAAATATGTCACTTTTCAAGTTTTCACATGTTGCCAAATGTGCCTCCGCTCCCCTCTAATCGCTTTCGAATGCTACTCTTCTACTCGTGGATTTCACTATTGTTGGTTCCAAAAATATGATACTGGCGGTGCTAGGAAAGATTTTCTTACAACTTAAGGCCATGTTTGTTTGGTTGGAATGGAATGAATGAGAATGAAATCTAATTCCATACTCAAAATAGTTTGGAATAGAATGTGATTGAAATAAATATTGTGAAATGAATATCATTATAATTCACTACTATTGTTTGACTTCATTCCCATTTAATTATCTCATCCAAACATGTTGTTTGAAATAAATTAGAGTGAGATTCCATTCCATCCATTCCAAACCAAACAAACATGGCCTAAATTGAATCTATTTGAAATTAGGAACCCCCCCCCCTACCCCCCACAAAAAAAAACCCCCCCTACCCCCCACAAAAAAAAAAGGAACCCCCCCCCCCCCCCCCCCCCCCCCCCCCCCACAACAAAAAAAAAGAGTCAAGTAAATTTGAAAATTTTCAGTCAATTTTAGAAGTGCAAATTTAAAACATGAAAAAAATACAATCACTCTAATTTCATTTTTTCTTTTTTTTTAATTAAAATGGGTAAATTGCAAGAATAATCTAGATATTTTGAAAATTTATTCATATCGAAATTTTGGCAACTTGGACATAATTAGATTCTAGCAACGAAAAAAAAAAAAGAAAGGGAAGCGAGGCAAGCCATGACACTACCTTGGTATAAAAGAGGCATGCTTTATTATCCGCAATTTACAAGCATGATCCTATCTCGTCCATACTATTCAACCGAAAAAGGAAAAAAAAAAGATTCAAATTAGAATTTTGAGATGTTTCCAATCAAGCTACCAGTGAAGGAGAGTGGTATTATGAATAAATTATCTTTTTCCCGTAGTCATAAATTTAGTCATTGAGCATATTGGTCATCTTGGATAGGTTCCAATTCAGGCACCTTCTGTTCTAAGTTTGCATACCATATTGCCAATGGCTATTGTACCTTGGAAAAAGAAAAAAAAAAATGGAAAATCGACACCATCCATAGGATCCAACACTTCTTGCGGATAGGGGTGTTAGTGGTTTAGGTTAAAACCAAGAATCAAATCGGTTTGGTTTTGGTTCTAATTTTAGAAAACTGAATTAAATTGGTTTGGTTTTGGTTTTCATGTTTAAAAACCAAACTGAACCGAAAAACTAAAAAAACCGAAGAATATATATATATATATATATATAAAATTTTAGTTTGTAAATTTCCTATTCTAATAAGAGCAGAATAGGTAATAGATTCAAAATAGTAGTATTGAACTTACTAGAGTATAAAACCTCCTGAATAGTGAGTACTGACTAAGTGACTAGTGATATTAGCATATATTAGTTTGGAGATTTAAACTTGGATTAACATATGTCAATATTTTTTCATTTTGATGCAATGTTTAATGTTTTTTTTAGTTGCTAATGTAATGATTTTATTAAAATTGTTTTTATTTGGGGTTTGGCATGTCATTTTTTTCATTTTCAATTATTTGTTACTACTTGATAGATTTAAACCGAAGCCGAACCGAACCGAATCGAAATTTTTTTGTTTGATTTTTTTATAATATGGTTTGGTTTTGGTTTTGTAAGAACAAAATCGAAATATAATGGTTTGATTTGAAATCTACCGTAAAATTGAACCACTAATACCCCTACTTCTTGCTGCAAAACCTAGCCCTACTCAAAAATAGGTCCCGAAAAGCTCAATAGCCCAATTTTATAAAGGCCCATCCCAAGCCTGACCCATAAGCCCGAAAAGCGAGGAATTCTTTAATTAAAAAAAAAAGAAAAAGAAAAAAAAAAAGGGGTTTGTGAATGGTAATATGACGGTTTTAACCATTTTATATACAAAGGTCAAATGATTGATAGAAATATTAAAGTTACATTTACTTCCTCAAATTATTTATGAAAATGTTATTCATCAAGAAATTATAACTAGGAATACAAATTTTTCATTTCCTTTTCACCAGCAACTCTTCAACACTCTCCAACCTTCAAATTCTATTTATCAGTAATTTTAAAACACTCTAACACTCTCAAATTATCTCTGCAATTAAGTCCTCATTTATTTTCTTGTAATTAATTTTCCTATTTGAATGTTTGATTAGTGGCGTGACGACATGATCACATGAGTACGTGACTTGAATATGTTACAAGCTCTTCGGTGTTTCCAATTTGTTCCGGCTTACCATCATAATTCGTTGTAATAATACAAATATTTATTTGTTTGCATTATTTAGCCATTTATTTGTTGGATTAAATAATATTACTTAGCCAAACAAGCCCAAGCCCGAAGGGCATATGCTACCCTTAAATACCTAGGTTCGTGGGCTTTAAAATTTTTCAAAAGCCCAACTTGGCCCAGTCTGATTGATAGTGCCGGCCCGATCGACCTAGTAATATTGCCATGGCAAAAATCATAGAATTTCCATCATGTTGGGAAAGCTAAGGTGGGGTGCGGAAGATCATAAGGGAGCCCCAAGCCATTGAGGCACGCTTGCTGTCGGCCCTCGACCACCGGAGATGATTGCCCATGAGACGTTCTGGTTTTTTCCATTGAGCCTCGACCATGGAGCCCCCTCTCCCTCTCTCTCTCTCCCTTTCGCTCTCTACCTTTCCCTCCCCCCCTCACTTCTTTAAGTTGTAATGTAAATACAAAAAGTTAAAACGGGTATTTTCAAAAAGTCATTTCCTTTTGCTTAAAAAATCTTTTAAAAAAGAGGTTTAGAAGTTAAAAAATCTTATAGTGGAGTTTTTGATAAAAGCAGTCCCCTAATAGGGGCTATTGCTAATTTCCCCTTAAAAGGAATTATCATTTTCCTAAATTTGGATGGCTAAATTGTCAGCATTAAGACCTAACAATATCTTAGACTGATTTCCATATCACCTTGACAATCCTATTAAATTTTGCCAAAATCCTAAAATGAATTTGTTACCGAAGTTAAAAGTTTGATTTGTTATATAAACCTGACATGCATCTTCACTGCTGAAGCACCATAAATCTCTCTCTGACATATCCATGGCAACCACTAAATTTTTCGTAGCTCACTTGGCTTTCTTTTGTATTATCTTGGCTACTCTTTTGGCTCTTCATGAATGTTAGTATCTTTTAATATGTTTCATTTGTTAAGCAGCCCCCTTCCCACTACCCCCCCCAAAAAAAAAGTGTTGTTTTTCCATCATCTAAAATATTTTGTTTAGATCATTTCATCCAATATCTCTAATAGGCAAAATTGAGCATTCTTTCACGGACTCTCATTTCCTCTATGCCACAAGTCAATGTTCATCTAAAAAATAGAGACCCCAAAATATTAAAAGTGGGGAAAAAGTGAGATGCCACATTTCATGAGACCTTATGCATGTTGGATGGTAGATGAATGGAAGCCTTATTACATGGAATGAGTGTAGGATCTATTAGAGTTTTCTTTTGTATTTTCTGTGAGAGTTAGGATCCTCTTTATTATAATGGACGATCTAATAAAATCTAGATCATTCATATTATGTGAGTCCAGTGTAGCATAAAACAGTCCATATTTAATTAGACCATCCAGTAAATAGAGAAAATTTATTTGTTTTTGCGAAGGCGATCCATCTTATCACCAGCTGCTATATCATATATCATGCTTCGTTAAACATCATATTTCTTCAATTCCCTGTGTAGGCTAGTTGACATAGATACCTATACAGCGCATGCACAGTTTCACTCTATACTCTTCACAGAAAACGGGTTTTAATTAATCTGTATGTGCATGTAAATTTTTAAATTTTTTTGGCATAAACAGGCAGCGGTAGCAGTGGAGATGATATTGGCGTCTCAGAGGCCATAGCTAGTACAATTGGCGGCAGCAAGATAAATATTCCACTGTGCCAACAAAAAACATGTCAAGGCAACGTAGAATGTTGGTGTTGCATACCAAACCCCAGACAACCATGCTGGGCCTTCGAAGCGGTTTGTCATGCCAATTGCGGCTAGGCCCCATCCCCACCGGCGACGGCTGTGATGACCTCAACCCACCCCAACTTGCTTTCTTTGTTTTATTTTCCTAGTTTTCGTGTTTTGGGGTGCCATGTTTAATGTCAACCGGCTATGATTAATAATGACAAATAAAGAGCAAATTCCATCGTGAAACTATATTACATTTTCAACTTCTCCTTTTTACACCACAATTTTCACATGTCAACACGTGTTTCAGCGACAATTTTGCCCCTATATGTCACGTCTATATCACTATGCAAATTGTGTGTGCTTTTTTTTTTTTTTGTTGGGTATATGAGAAAATTGATCATATAATCTACTAAAGAATTTGAACTCGGAAACTCCTCCACTTGGAGGAAAGAAATGTCACTGAACTAAATTGTCATTGATGCTATAATTGCTTTTGATTACCACTTTTCTACGACCTTTGGTGGTGGAATTTATCATCCATGTAGCTTTATGAGAAGGAGAAATGGGGTCGTAGATGCCATTACTTATAGGGTCATAAGTCATCAATAGGCTCTTTGTCAGGCTTGGGGTTCGTTTTCCTTATCCTCAATTCAACAGTCTAAGCCCTACACCTCATTTGTGTGACTGGGTTAGAAGAAAGCACTTTGTATCGTGATCTGCCCTTCCCTTCAGCCACCAGCGGCACCCGAGACAGATGCCTTCGTGAAAATATGTTACTTTTCAAGTTTTCACAGGTTGCCAAATGTGCCTCGGCTCCCCCCTAATCGCTTTTGAATGACTCTTCTACTCGCGGTTTTCACTATTGTTGGTTCCAAAAATATGATACTGGCCGTGTCGCTAGAAAAGATTTTCCTAGAACCTAAGGCCATGTATGTTTGGTTGGAATAGTTCCAATTCGGGCTCCTTCTGTTCTGACTTTGCATACCATATTCCCAATGGCTATTCTACCTTGAAAAAAAATAAAATAAAATAAAATAAAAATAAAAATGGAGGAAGGAAGGAAGGAAGGAAAATCGACGCTTCTTGTGGCTGCGAAGTCTAGCCCTGCTCAAAAATTGGTCCCGAAAAGCTCAATAGCCCAATTTTATAAAGGCCCATCCCAAGCCCGACCTATAGGCCCAAAAAGCGAGGAATTCTTTCATTTTTGAAAAAAAAAAAAAAAAAAAAAAGTTTGTGAATGGTAATATGACGGTTTTAACCATTTTATATACAATGGTCAAATGATTGATAGAAATATTAAAGTTGCATTCACTTCCTTAAATTATTTATGAAAATGTTATTCATTAAGAAATTATAACTAGGAATACAAATTTTTCATTTCCTTTTCACCAACACTCTTCAACACTCTCTAACTTTCAAATTCTATTTATCAGTAATTTTCAAAGGCTCTTAACACTATCAAATTATCTCCGTTTCTACCCTCAATTATTGCAATTAAGTCCTCATTTATTTTCTTGTAATTAATTTTCCTATTTGAATATTTGATTAGTGGCGTCACGACGTAAATACGTGACTTGAATATGTTACAAGCTCTTCGGTGTTTCCAATTTGTTCCGGCTTACCATCATGATTTGCTTTATTATACAAATATTTATTTTGTCAATTAAAATTTATTTGTTTGCATTATTTAGCCATTTATTTCTTGGATTAAATAATATTACTTAGCCAAACAAGCGCCATATGCTACCCTTTAATATATATATAGGCCCGTGGGCTTTAAAATTTTTCAAAAGCCCAACTTGGCCCAGTCTGATTGATAGTGCCGGCCCGATCGACCTAGAGATGTTGCTATGGCAAAAATCATGGAATTTCCATCATGTTGGGAAAGCCAAGGTGGGGTGCGGAAGATCTTAAGGGGGACCATTTGGCCTTTTAGTGTGCATGTAATTTTAATTTTTCAACCTTTTTTTTTTTTTTTTTTTTTTTTTTGGGACATAAACAGGCAGCAATAGTAGTGGAGATCATAGTGGCGTCTCAGAGGCCATAGCTGATTCGATTAGCGGCAGCAAAATAAGCGTTACACCGTGCAGAAAGGATACATGTCCAGGGTCGTCAGGCCAGGTACAATGTTGGTGCTGCGTAACGGACCCCACTTGCTTTCTTTGCTTTTTCCCTACTTTTTGTGCTGTGGCCAGTGGGTTATTGATCAATGAAGAACAACGACCCCGAAAACATTATAGTTCAACTTCTCATTTTCACATCATCCCAATTTTCACATTATTCTAGTTCAACTTCTCATTTTTACTTATAGGGGTCATAACTAGCCTTTTTGTCACATTAGACTGCGTTTTCCTTGTCTTTTATTCAAGAGCCTAAACCATGCAATTCGTATTATGACAAGAAAAGTTTTCCTCATCTTTTATTTCAACGATCTAGTCAAGTCTAATGTACTTTATTTTGAGAGTTCATTCAAAGATTAAGGTTTCAAAGAAGAATAGCTATTCCCCATCCTTCTTTGTGTCTCGGTACCTCTATACCCTTTTGTATGATTACTCCTAACTAGAATTATAAATGTTATTTATATTAGGACCCACCAAGAGTGTGTTGCTAGTTGGAAGAATTATTTTTTAAATGATTTGGACATCTGATTAGAAACTCTTTTTCTTTCTATGATATTGTTAGAACTCTCACTACCGTTCAAACAATTTAATTAAAATCAATTTAATCAAATAGTTGAAATCATTCAACTAAGTTGGATTTTTAAAGAACATACAATGCTTTCAATAGGATTAGGAATCTGGTGAGTGGAGTCCCAATAGTTTTTCTATGCTAATAGGGCCCCACTTTGAATTTCATTCTTCAAAAATAGGCCCTTCCATGCATGCAATGAGGGTAATAATTAACTCGGACGTCTATGGAATGTTTCTTGGTTGAATGAATAGTTCTTGGTCGGTCCATTTGTTGAAGCACATTTGGGTCTAGACATACAAAATTTCAATTTCAATGGATGTTGTATGACGAACCAACTTAAATTGATTGGCCTACTTGTGGAAGCACCTTTTGATTTCGCATGCTAAATCTCGACTGAAATTACAGAATTCTCATATATTGGCGGCCGTGGACTGACTCCTTTTTCTGTTTCAAAAGATTATCACTTTTAGTTTCAAAACCACCTTTACCACATTGAAGAATGAATGATCCTGGCATCGTAGGCAATGGGCATCATAGAAATCACAGCCAATTCACCAGCACAAAATTTAATAGAACATGACATCATACTTTAGGTGGGTAACGTGGGATGCTCAAATGTCCTCATGCCCTGTTAAACATGGTTAGTGTATTTTTATTTTTATTTTAAAACCATGTATTCAAAGGAGTATAGCATAAGTGCTGGTTGTCACCTCACAAACGCGCGGGCGCGCACACACACACACACACAAAGTATTAATTCACAAGTTCACATTTTAATTTATATACGTACAATTCGTTTGCTGATGGCTTCTACATTTTTCACTTTCTACATCCTCTATATATTATGGAAAGAATTAAAAAGAGAGAACCTTAAGGTCAAGCATATAAAAGGATACCTATAAGAGATCTATACGCGGCTAGGGAGTAACAGATAGCTGTAAAATACCTCACTGGTATTCACAAGATGATATGAAGGGAAGCACCCGAAAAAAAAAAAAAAAAGCAGCAGCTTTTAGGTCACTGAATTACATTACCCAACAAGCTGTTTGTTGAAGGTGAGCTCTGCTCACTTGACCAAAGATCATGCACAGAAACGGGGGAGCTATCCTTCACCTCATCCATTGAAGCCAGACAATCGGCAAGCCTTTGTTGAACAATCAATCTCCGACTCCCTGCCCCTGGTTTCTTCACTGTAATACCACCTAGCGACTTCTCACTTCCATTATATGGGGATGAACAAGAGGATGCCATGCATATACTCTCGTCCATTGATGCCCACCCGCTAAGCCTAATGTTCTCTAACTCCTCTGCCACTTCCATCATAGAAGGCCTCATGTCACTATGAAAGGCAAGGCACCTAAATGCCAGCTCAGCTACCTTGTGAATAGAAGAAAGTGTCCAAGCATCCCTATGTGGATCAAGAAATGGATCTATTATCTCATCCACACAACCTCTCCCAATCCTGTCAATAGCAAGTGCAGCCAAATTCACTTCACTGTGAGGCCGAGAGAAATCAACCACTTTCAATGCGGTTATGATCTCTACAAGAACCACCCCGAAACTGTAAACATCACTTTTATCAGAAAGATGGAAATTTTGATGGTACTGAGGATCAAGATAGCCAGGAGTGCCTTGTGGGGCCGTCGAGATGTGGGATGTCTCAGTAATGCCGAGTCTAGAAAGACCAAAATCTGCCACCTTTGATCTGAAGTTGTGGTCCAAGAGTATATTGCTGGATTTGATGTCTCTATGGTAAATTGGTGGGTTCATGGCAGAGTGGAGATGAGCAACAGCATTAGCAGTTTCAGTGGCAATGGTAAGCCGTGTTGTCCATGGAAGTCCTTTGCTCCTCTCTTTCTGTAGATGTTGAGACAGAGTGCCATTGGGCATGAACTCAGTAGACAAGGATCTGTTCACCTTCTCTACACAGCAACCTAAGAGACGGACTAGATTTGGATGGCTCACAGAGGAGAGAAGCTTGATCTCATTCATGACTTGCTCAATGCTGTCGGTGTCTCGATTTCTGATCTTTTTTATGGCAACCCACTCACCATTGTGAAGTTTTCCTGCATAAACTGTACCATAGGCCCCAGTTCCCAGCCTTTCTGTCCTCAGAGAAGCAATTAGTCGCTCTTTCGATTTCTTTGTAGGGGAAGAAAGGAACACTAGAGCTGCCAGCAGCTTCACATATAAGGCGCCTTGCACTCATCCGGCTTTTCAAGGAAGTGGACCGCCGTCGGATGAAGTAACAAAAAAGAGCCAGACCAGCCACTAGAGAAGCTCCAGCGATAATCCCTAAGAAAGAAAGAGCTGGATCTTGTTGTTTAGTGAAGATTTCTCTATGTTGTTTATGGTGGATGAATAATTTTAACAAAATCATCCCAATTATTTGGAGATATAAATGAAATATTTTGTATGTTAATTCATACATCAGTTTCATTTATATGACTCTGTGAGGAGATTTGACACTATTACAGCTTACCTGTTGCCAAATTGAAGATTAAAAATGATAAGTAACCAGAACTCAACATTGAATAAATTTTTGATGCTCCTTCATCAAGTATTTTCTTGTGATTCTACCAGTTAGCTTTAAGATTAATAAGGTTGTTTAGAGATTTTTACCAAAACCACTGCAACCTGAGAACCACTGCAACCTGAGAAACCTTTCTATAGTGATGGATAAAATCTTTTTTTCTCAGAAATAAGTCATATAGGGAGAGATTTTTACATCAAGACCTCATTTTCCAAACTCAGTCAATCAACAAATAAATTAAAAATGAAGGAAATAAGAAATGCACAACACGACTGCATCAGCAACTTCCATAACAACAATCGACCATCTACAGCCCATTATATTTTCTAAGTGCACTACCCCAGTTCAAAACTTAAAAGGCAACAGATTTTGTAAACCAGGAGATTGTCATAGCAAGGATTGAAAAACAGGGATACCACTAGACGACTGGTCAAAAGAGGTTTCAAAGTAAACAACAAAATCATTGAGTCAAGAAGCACAGCGAAATGCAATGAGTAGATAAATAAAAACAAGCAGTCGTGAAACACTTGAGAGACCCTGATAGTTTATTCCAATTTGTATTCAAAGTGGTTACCTTGTTTCAAGGGTTGAAAGTCCCAAATCAAAAGAAATTTCTTGGTAAAGATCTAATTTCTTCCATTAAAGAAAGAAAAATAATAATAATAATTACCTCCAACGAGAACAACAACTCTAGTAGTTCCTCCACATCGACCAGACATGTACTTCGAAGCATTGCATTTAGAAACTGATACTGAGGCAATAAACAAGAAAAAAAAAAAATTTAGCAAGGATATCACATTTGAAAATTAGCAAGGCTAAAATCTTTCATTGAGCAACATCAGAATGTCATGCATTTATGGATGTATTTTTCACTTGCATGTTAGAAAGGGTACATTCCATTCCAACCACAGTTCTATGGCAACAATGCAGGCATCTCTCAAGTTCCAATTTTCAATAACTCAAATGTATTATCTATCACCTAAAAGTATGCTAAGAAGCAACAACATTTAAAATGTCAAATTGGCAGTAGCATAATCAAAGGACCCTAATAATGAATTATTCTCTTTTCCTTTTACCTTCCCCTTGCATCTCAAAAAGAGCAAGAGAAAGGAAAGGAAAATAATTCAACAGCTGCTAATCTTCCTTTTTTTCAATACAAGTCATTTTCAGATTGCAAACTTGTGTTTTAGTCAGATACCTCTTTAAACAACTTAAGTTCGATCAATTTCAACTAATTGAAGCAACTGCAATAATAAATAAGTCAATAAATAAAAACTAATTACACCAAAACTTTAGTTTCAATAGGACCCATCAAATTGTGGGATTGGATCGTTTTCCTTGTTTGCACATGGCATGAGAACATAATGAAACTATACATTAATATTAGAACTTTATAAAAGTCAAAGACGTCTCTTTAGTTTAGACTTTAGACATGTGCTTTGCCTAATCGAAATACCCTATAAATAAACAAGTGGGACTATAAAATACAATTTAAAATTAAAAAAATGCTTTGACTTTTGGAAGATTATCTATTCTGTAAGTTACCATTCAAAATTGTAAACCGGAAGATCAAACTTTTAAACGTTGCAGGCGCTATATCCATGGCAGATACATTATCCATTCACGATAAAAGTCCTCTTTTTCGGTGTAATTTGACCATGAATTTGCTAATCCCTATACTGAATTTTAGTTTAACAAAATCCCCCTTCCTCAATTAGACCAAATCCCAATTCATCCTACCTCAATATTATTCTCCATGACCCAACTGCCCTAAAGACTGGTCACCATATTGCATAAGAACATTTGGCACACCCAACCCCTCCCTCTTTTTATTTTTTATTTTAACATAAAACCGGCTGGTGATTGCCCTAATCGGGGCCTCATTTGTTTGCACCTAGGAGATTGGAATAAAATGAATGAATGAGATGAGATTTCACCATTCCACTTTCAAAAAAATTGCAAGGAAAAGTGTTGGCACTTTCCTAGTAATTGAATAGCCACCACCTTACCCAAAAAAGAAATACTCCGTAATTGGAATGCACAGTAAAAAGTCAAACCACTGGGAAGACGAGGACATTATGGTCATTCCACTTTCAAATGGAACCGTAACGACAAATGTGCCCCTTACAAGTTACATCTTGACATGAACCCCATGAATATGATGACCATGGCGGTTTTAGTCATTTCGCAATCGAAACTTACGACTTTACGACCGTGGAGTGACTAAGATTAATGAGGTGGCGCTCTCTAATTGGTCGATCAATACTTGCCCAGCAGCCCTCGTCAAAGGCAATTAGGTTATCAACCCAAAAAAAAAAATAGAAATATAAAATAATATATATTCCGACGAAAGAGACTCACCTTTGCGGCAACCTTGGCCGTCGGCAAACCCATCACCGTCAAACCCTTCTTTACACCGGCACCGGAACCCTGACCTCCCATCAGCATGCCGAACGACCGTACAATTTGAATTCGGAGAACAATTGCACCGTCCTTCCAACCACCACCCCAACTCCGCCGTCTGAAAATCAAGCGAACCACCCAAGCCCTTATCTGGGTCAACCGCTATCGACGAGAACAAGAGCCGGCATTTAAGACTAGCCACGTTCTTGTAACTCAGCCACCCAGCCCCTCCATTCTCTTCCGAATAGCAGCTTATATTGTCGCTCTTCGCATCACACCCGTCCAACTTGAACTGATTCTCCAGCATCCTCGTCTGTATCACGCACCCGTTGAGCCCAGCCTGCGAGCTACAGTTCTGTAGAAGAAGGCTGTTGTTCCCCGTCAGCGCGTAACTCCGATCGAATAGCGGCTCAATGGTTTCGGTCGTACGGTTGCATTTTCCGGGAACATTGATAATGATGCTGTCCGATGTTACATTCTGGACTAGAAATTCGCCGATTTGCATCCCTCCGCTTTTGCTGCAATTTAAAGGGATTTGGCATCCGGGGGAGAATCCGAACGGGTACTTGACCCGAATCGCAGATTTGCCGAATCCGCATGATTGATTACAGTTATCAGCTCTAGTTGTGGTGGCATCGATGAAAATTGCGCAGATAATGGCAACAATTGTGTGAGTGAATATCATCCTTAACATGAACTAAGCTGAATTGGAAACGATTCTGCTTCGATTTCGATTATCCACGCACAACACAGTAGTCATCACCTCTCTGCAAAGTCAAAACACTTTCAATTATTTCCTTTTTGTTGAGGGAAAACACTTTATTCAAATTTGGAAATTGGTTGAGAAATTAAAGCTTGTGCTTTGATGTTGTTGGGAAGGCCATCTATCTCATTAAATGCTCATAGAAGCGAGTACCCTTTACAGACCCGTATGTGTATATATATATATAGCTTACCTCTGCACTTCTTCATGGATTGCAATTACTCTGCGATTATGGAAAAACCCTAACGTTCTCCTTCAACCTTGCAGGATAGGGTTTGGTTCTGATCATCCAATAACGATGACGGAGAAAAGCAGAAATGTGGGGATTCTGAGAAAAGCCTCCTCCTCTTTTCCACGCCTGCTGACTGCGACTGCGACTGCGACTGCGACTTCGACTTCGACTTCAAAAAAACGTAAAATAAGTGTTGATGAGGGCAGCTTTTGGTAGAATGACACAAAAGCCCTTCGTTTCTGGAATAATATAAAAGGACATAAATGCCCCAGACGATGTGCGGTCATTACGGGGATCAGCGGCGGATTTTTTATTATTGTATGGAGAGTCAGCAAAGAATGATAAAAGGTTTGACTGGCGTGAGGTTTACGTGTGGATATGGATAGCATCTCGCCACTATTGCCAGTTTGATCAATGATTTGATGAAGGTGGGAAGGTGGGCCCTCACCATGTAACAATTTCTATATTCCGTGTGCGTTCTTGTGGTGTGGGAGCGTTTTCAGATTTCTCTGCCACCCCAGTGGAGATATTGAGGAATATTTAATTGGAAGAGCACCTTAAGTTTTCTTCCACCAGACAGCCCAGTTGAGGAATATTCAATCCCAAAGTCAACAATAGCCTGTGATTTTGGACCGTTTGATTCGTGGACTTTTTCCCATCATGTATAGTACTATACTTCATGTGTTTTAAATTGTTGGAGCCACTTTGTCTAAATGTGTACATTAAATTGAATTATTAATGCCATTCATTAAATTTAAATTTCTAATTTTATCCTTTTTACTTTATTTTGTGTCATGGAGTAATTATAATTTTAAATATAAAAAAAGGTACATCGGGAAAGTTTAAAAAAAATTGTTTTGACTAACAAGCATTTTGGAATTTCTACAAATAGAAATTGTTATCAAACAACATGAGACAAGGGAAATATTAAATCTAACAACACTAAGGGTGTAGATACTGTTGAAGTCTGCTTTCGAGTTCCTCTTATCAAAAGACAAGTATCTTTTCATTAAAAGTTACACATAACATATCATCATGAGAAGTGCTAGGTATCCTGAATCCGAGATGGCTTGCATCTCCCCGTTATATCCACTTCATGAAAGATTTAGCTTTAGTCTTAATGCTTGTTTCTAATCTTAAAGACATTATAGTTTTGCTAATCACGTACAAAGAAATATACGTACATCACATAACAATAAGGAAGCTCACAGAACACGATTTTTTTTTTTTTTTTTGCTTGTTTTTTAATTCTTGAAGATATTTTATTTACTAGTGATTGAAGTTTGTTAAAAGATAGTTTAATCCTGTATCAATACAACAAAAGGAGAGCTGCCACATTTATTTGACTCCTTCACTGATTTGATCTTCAGATGATGTGGCATGCATTATCTTTAAGTTCAAAGAGATTCAACTTTGAATGCAATGAAAAAAAGAATAAAAGATGGAGCCATTCGATTTTTATAAAATGTTCAGAAACTTAGAACAGTGATCAACCTTAAACATCCCCACTCCTAAAGCAATTGCCTCACAAACATTTACATAACTGTACCCAAAAGAAAAAAAAAATTGTAATATGGTGAATTTGAATAAATTGCAGAAACTTGGCATGAGAATGGCTTGGTCCTATGCTTGGACTTGGATTTGGTGCAGTTTTGCATTTTAATTGTACCATATAGTGGTGGTCGGATGAGCGACATGTTGTAAGAGGAAGGTATGAACGATTGAGATTTGTTCCATTAACAGTTCATGACGTTGTGTAACTCACAGCGGCAAATTTCTCTCTCAAATCCCAGCCGTTTCTACCTTCTTTTTGCAACTTGTTGTTCATTCGACAACCACTGCTTGGTGGAATTAAAATGCAAAACTGCACAAAATCCAAATCTCCCGTGCTTACAAAAGTTGCAACTACTCAGTGCTACTTTTCTTTGGAAATGCGATCTTCCAAACTTCCAATCAAGCTGACGTAATTTCAAAACTAATATAATGTTTTTACAAAGCATTGGTTTATTGATTAATATTACAAGGATTGGACACCCAAAAAACAAAAAATAAAACAAAACAAAACGAAATGTCACAAGGGTACTGTTGTCATTTTATCAAATTTTGACTCCCGTCTTTATATACTAATCCACGGTGCTTCTATGAGCCTTCGTTTCTTATCTGGATATTAGATATATTGACGATAATACCCATATATCGTACAGCTAAATTGTTGACTAAGAGAGCCTTTGACTTAATGAACACCGCAGAAAAATAATGACCACTCTCCCCATTTTCTACTCCTATTGTCAGGCAAAAAATATGATAGATGAGTGGCACCTTCATTAAATTTCATTCAATGGCATCATCTGGTCCATGTCAATTAGGAGAGAAGAGAAAGAGTCCAACTAGCATGTCGGTCGTAACGTTGGGTTCAATATACTGACACGTTACTTATGTTAAATTCATATGTTTTTATAGACACATAATTATATGTTTAAATATTTATTAATTTCAAGGTGATACAGTTGTTTGATTGAAAGCCCACCATTTGGATCAAATTTATACTCTATAACCATAGCATACACATAGGTAATCAAATTCATGCATTTTTTTGGGATCAAACGATGAAAACTTTAGGTCAATGGGCCTAAATTAATCATTCTATGATGCACAAACCACCTGTAAGGCCATACACTTATGCATCATCTAACTTTTGTGTTGATTATCCTTCTTTTCCTTTTTCTAACTTCTTGTATTGCTCGTTTCTTTATTTTAAAAAAATTCAGAGTTGAAAGTACATGACGTTGAGGGCTCAGTGTGCCTAACCTAGTTGGGATGTTGATTTCTTCTCTGATGCTTTATTCTCTTTATCTTTAAATTAATAAAAAAAAATTCAAGACCTCCGATTCTTAAGCTATATATGATCCTTTCCAATTTGCACTACTAACTCTTACGGGTTAATTAAATTCTTGCATTTCAAATATAAAAAAAAAATAATCAAAATAATAAAAAAAACATGAATTTCATTATAATTTGGAGCACATTTGTATGTCCATATGCAGGGGTGATGATGTCAAACTAATCCAAATAATGGTTCCAATAAGAAATCCGGCTACAACTAGGGTTAGCAAAAGTGAATTTCCTCTCATTTGTTATGTAGTCCGATCCACAAAATTCACAGTAATTTTTGTATTCATCGTATGATTGATTCCACTTGATTTGAATAATATCAATACGAACAACGCAAGGTCTGTAGATATTAGAGAGGGAGCTAAGACATGCATATGGGAAAGTGGGAAACCATTAATTGAAAGAAAGGCAAAGAAGCTTATCAAAAACCAAAAAGTAGGAAAGTGGGTGAACAGAGGCACACGTCAAGTGCCAACCCGGACCGTCATTGGAACGGCTACAACGACTTTCGGAAATTAAAGTTCTCCTGATCTCCTACTGTAAGTACGCGTTTGCTTCTCTGGTCCACAAGCTATATATCCTTTTGAGCACCAATATTACCAAGAAAAATATTAATTATTCCTCTAACTCACTAGGTGGAATGCTAAACCTAATCCAATGGGATACGTTGGAACATTGATTTTAGTAATTTCAACGAATCTGAATTGCAATGAAGCTGTGCTTTTCTTTTTAAAGAAAATTACTCGGATGACCCTCGTATGCACCAAGTCAATATGTGTCGAAATCGGTGAAGAGAGGGTGTTTTTTTTGGTTGGCCAAGAAGAGATTTTTTTGCTTAGCTTTGAAGGACAAAGCAGCAATACTTGACTGTTTCGAAAAATTGAAGCCCAAGGCCGAACACTAGAAAATGATAGGCTTTACCCAGAGGGAACATTTTACAAGAGAATGCTAAGTTTATTGTATATAGTTTATTGCCACGCGTGGGTTGGGAAGTTACCTGTCCCAATCGTTTGATGCTTCCTTTATTGCAAGGAAATGCCCACTTATCCACTTTCCTTGGGGCAATTTGATTTTGATTCCACATAGGCCTTGATTTTTGGTGAATTAGGTTGAGGCTAGGAGGTAATGATCGAGTCATCGAGAAGCAACAAAATGGTGAATTACGCCGCGAGTTGATAGCTCCAGGCAGCTTGGGCCATAGCCCCATAGGCATGTAGGATCTTTTTATTCCTGAACTTTCCAAGAAACCAGCCTATATTCCACAAATCAAGCCAGGGGTTGTGCAAATCTTGACTTAATTCACACTCCCGTTTTTTCTTCCCATCTTCCTTTTTTTTTTTTTTTTTGCACCATTATTGCACAAATCTGTGTCTTTCTGGGACCACGTGTTGGGTCTTTTCTCCTTTTAGAGTCAATAAATCAATTTACATTGACTCTTCCAACGGGTAATTGGATAAGTACAGATGTTATATGTCTCCAGGAGAATTCCCTGATTTGAGGGACGTGGGATTTAATTAGTGTAGATTGATTGGAGTTAATGACTAATGAGGTAGAGGAACTCCATTTGCTTGGTCCAATACTTTTTTATTTTTTTTTGCCAAACGATAAGAGAACCTATATATACTCACGTAGAATCGAAACTAAGATTTTCGCAAACCTCACACCCTAATTAGAATGGAACATGTCATTAGACTCAAAAGCCATTGACATTTGCTTTTCCCATTTAGGATATAAGGCAAAGACATTTTTATTCTCACTCACAAGCAATACAATGCCTCTCGGACATGTAGGGTACTAGTTATACAAATAGATCCCACATCTTATGAGAGATGCGATTAATGAAAAATCCTTTATACTAGTTAATTGAGTTGTTAAATACTAAGTTTGGTGAAGAAATGATAATTTATAAGCATAATTTCAAAAATTATCCATGAGTAAAAGGGTGTGAAAGTAAGCCGTGTAAGAGTATGGATGCAGTTATAAAAAAAATAAAGAAGGAAAAGGTGTGGCAATAGGCCCTCCCTTGACAGGAAATCTCCTCGAACAACCATCTCGATCCTGGATTGGTTGATGCTTTCCACTCCATATACGGGGGAGAGAGATAGTCTTAGGTTCAAGTTTGACCATCATAATCTTTCTTGTATTAGAGGGCACACAGCCGACCAACGTATCTCTTGAAGAGTTGAAGAAGATACTAGGGAATCAATGAATCATGGGGTCCCAAGTGCAGTGGAATTGGACTATTCATGACTGGTAGGCCCACCTTGTCGATGGTTCAGATGTAACCCTGATCTTTTTAAGGGTGATTGGTTTGAACTCTACCTTCAATTATTCTAGTAGGTAATAGACTGTTGAAGATTGCACCTATAAATTAGGTTCAAGTTTCCTTTGAATTCATCCACATCTGTACCACTACAAAAGTAGGTCTAGCGGTCCTGGCTTGGATCAACAGCTACTTCTACCTGAGAGAGAGAATTCATCAATTTCTTTACTGTGAGGGCATTGTCTTGGGTACGAATTCCATCCATTAATAATAGGAAAGTCCCAAATATGATTCAATTGCTGCAAAGTATCATAATTAAATTCAATTTTAGGGGGAATTACAGATTGGTCCAACTATGGGCAAATAATTACGATTGATTATTTTAACTCCTCTATATAATTGTGAAATGAAAATGCAACCTTCTTACCGATATATTTTCATAGCATACATCTAATTTATCATGGATCTGATTAGCATGATAGCCTAGATGCATGCGTAAACATATATGAGTGTATGACATATGAGTTCCATGTCTTTTTATGAACACAAATCCAGTGTCCAATAACAAACTTTCATTTAAATTTTTTTCCCTTGCAAATTCATTGCACTCTCTCAATTTGAAGGAATCCTAACTTTCATACAAATAGAGCATCATTCGGCTGCGAGCTACTTGGGAATGCAGAGTCAAGCATGCATATATAGAGGGGTGCTAATTGATAATGTTATTGGACCTCCTTTAACAGTCTCCCTTAATGCGTCAAGAAAATAGAGGTAGACTGATGAGTCAAGAAAGTAGAGGTAAACTAGTGGGACCCAACAACCCTAGTACCAATATGTTTTCATGACACAATCACAAGGTGTTCTGATGGCCTGATGGGAGACTGTTAAGGGAGATCCAATAGCATTTTCCCGCGCGGATTGGATTGGAAACAAAAAGCCAACCGCTGATTGGGCTTGACCATCCTAAAACTCTACCAGATGGGCTTAATCTCTGGGCTTGACTATACTACAGTTCACCAGATGGGCTTAACCTCTTTTGAGAAATGATGCAATAGAATCATACAGGGCTACTTGGAGCATCTCCCAGCTTCTCTGCTCTTTCCGTGGGAAATCATTTGACCCGTGACCCACACATCAAAACCACTTTTACTCGAATCCACGGTGGATAATTATCACAGCCGTCACAGCCCTGTGCTAAAACCTACGTTTTACATCTCGCACCTCTGCAAAGACAGCAAAACTCTCCTCCTCCGAGCGAAAACCCTAAACCCCTGAAAGGGAGACAAAGTTTGGAAATCCGATGTCGGAAAGAGAAGAATATGACTCCGATGCGCCCGAGGAATTCACATCGGAGCAGGTTCGTTGCACGCTCAACCTCCTCCTTTGTTTTCTGTTGTTTAAAACCAACCAAACACATCCGAAATGTTTCAGGAAAACAAATTTATTTATTTTTTTTATTTTATGATTTTGTTTTATTTATTTCGTTTTGCAGGGAGTACAACTAGACGAAGAGATCAGAAAAGTTCAGAAAGAAAATAAAGCAAGGTATTGCCTTTGTTACTCTCTTCATTCAGAAAACATTTAATTCCTGTTAAGTCACAAGTTTATTGCTTGGAAACAATTTTTAAACACATTTATAAGGTAAAATTTGTTTAAATTACTTTCTAAAGTAGTCGTGAAAGTGTTTTTAGAAACATAGACACAGGATCAGATGCCTAATTTTCGATGATGGTTGTCGAATTATAAAAGGAGACATTTACAAACCTGTTGTCTTCATGATAATGGCACCACAGAGAAAAAGAATAGCCTGTCATTGCTGGGCAAACACCCAGTTCTGCAAACAAAGTGGGTGATGAAGGTGAAGGGAGATTAGCTATTAATGAACAAAGCAAATGCATTTACATATAATGGGTACAGAAACTAAGTTGTTATAATGATTATTACAACAATAGGCTTCAGTCGTAGAAATCCCAGATTTCAGAGTTTGCTTTTTATTAGGTTTATTCTCAAGCTTATTGGATTTTCGTCCAGTACAATGTGGGTCAAAATTAAGATTGAAGCTCCCCCTATACATAGGAAGGAGATACAAGTTAAAGGTCCTAAATGAGAAGATTAATTGGAATCCTGGTAAAGCACTTGAGATTGTGATGAAATTACTTGGTAGCATTTTTTTTTTTTGATGAAAAAATTACTTGGTAACTGAGATGCTATTTTTAAATGATACATTGAGTGTGTGGAAAGGCATGTTGATAGCATTTCCAGTGCAAAAATATACTTTAGAGCTTATCTTTTCTAGATGATCAGGCCCATTACATTACAATTTAACTTGTTGAAATAATATTACTCCCTCCATCCCAAATTGTTTGAGCCACTTTTACTAAGCATGCGTAGTAAGATGTGTTATGTAATGCATTGTCATGTGACTTTTAAATTTCAACTTCCCAATTTTACAATCTACTTTATTTTGTGTTATGGTTGGAATTGTTGTAATTTTAAATATAGGAAGGGATAATTTAGGAAAGTAAAATAATTATTTCCTTTGACTTTTGAGTGGAACAAACATTTTGGGATTTCCAAAAATGGAAATTGTTATCAAACAAAGTGGGACGGAGGGAGTATCTCGTTTCTCCTTTACATGTTTACGTTCCAATTGTAGTACTAGTAATTATGGTGTAATCAAGCAGAGTGATGTGTTTTATGTGCGTGTGTGGTAATAGGAGGTTGCAAAATAATTTGTACTGTTCAGAGCTTGAAAACGTATTGACCTAAACAAAGGGTTAAGCATGGTGGTTTATAAGTGATTTGATGGTTCCACCTAGGGAACTCTGAGAATGAAAAGTTATCCTAATATGATGCTCTCCAAGAGTGAAGCTTTGACTCAAAATATGTGTTACTTTAAGATTTTATTTCTAGTGAATCTTACAATCAAATGGCACAGCTTGAATTCCTTTAGTGCTTCAAAATTCCTTACGGGGATTCAGATTGAAAATTAAGTAGGCAGAGATCATTATAACCTTTTTCTTTGGTAAACTACCACTTAAGTACTTTAGTGTAGTTGAGTTGGCACTGTGATGTCTATACAACTTCCAGGGTTGGGTTGGCTACTGAGGGGCAGAACTAATATTTCAGTGGTGCACCATTTTATTACAATGGAGAAATCAAAACAATCGATGAAATAAATTTGAAAACTAGAGTTTATTTTCGTAAAAGGTTCATCCAATTTGCATGTGATTTAGCTTCTAGAATCCAAGCATCACTAGTTTCATACAAAGTGTTGTTGATCATCCACCCAATGGGTAAAAACTACTTGTAACCTTAAGCTAATTCTAAATTGCTAATTTAAGAGCGGCAACATAGAACATGACATGCTAATCTAAGCTTTGTAAGAATTCTTCAGTCCTCACTAGGGATGATTAAATCTTATATTTAATTCTATACTGCTTAGCGTTGTAGGGATGGTGCCTTAATTTGTTTTCATTTACTTAAAAATTTACCTTCTATGTGTTATTCTTGTTAAATGATCATATGTTTCTGGACTTGAAATAAATTCCTCTTTGTAGGGTCGTTCGTGAAGGGAAAGAACGTCGCAGACAATGGGCTAAGAGGAAAACTCCACGGTCATCAAAAGGTGGTGAAACTGTCGAAGATGTAATAGAAACAGAAACGCACCAGCAGTCTGTGGGTAGTGGAGGGATGCTTCCAAATGACATTGTTAAACTGCTTGCTACTCGAGAGAAGTATGCCACATCTCTCTCTCTCTCTCTCTCTCTCTCTCTCTCTCTCTCTCTGTGTATGTGTATGTGTGTGTGCGCGTGTGTCTGTGTGTATCTGTGTAATGAAGCTTGATCTCTTAATGTAAGTCCTAATCAAGAGGATATTCCACCTGCAGGCAAGTCTTCTTATCAGACTCCGAGGAAGAGAAGGCTGAGGAGAAGCCCTCCTCAAGAAGAAAAAGGGCCAAAAGCTCTGGGTGAGGGACTCTTTCCTTTTTTCCCTTACAGAATAATTTATTTTGTATCCACCATTTGAACTGAAATAAATTTTTTCCTAATTTATGATTTGAAGGCTAGAACCTGTTATTTTGAAGGACATACCGCCTGCTCAATGCATACAAAACTCCATGGAGTTCTTGAAGAAAAGGAAAATGCAGGTTTCAAGGTCTACTTCAGTTTTGAACAACTCCAACCAAGCATTGCGCCTCCTTTCTTCATCTGGTTTGTTAAGTAACAAATGACAAACAACCAATCGTGTAAGCTCATTGTCATTCTGTCATATTTAGGCGGATGTAACAACTGGCCCGAGCTTTATAAGAAATGCATGGTTTTGCATGATGAACATTCATAGGGCCATTTTTTATTGACTGGTGAATCTCAGTCTGCCATATGTTGTTAGTAATTGCATTGTTCACCATTAGTGGAGACAGTTTTTTCTTTAGAGGTTTTCCATCTTTTAGACTCTGGACCTACTCATGTCTTTAGCCTAATGTAAATAAAGGTATAAATATAGAATTTATTGTATCTTAAGGTAGATTAACAAGTGAAAAATCTGTCAAAGGCACCATCTGTAAACCGACTGGATTACGACAAAGTTCTCTCTAACTTTCTCTTCATCTCATAGGTTTGTTTCAAACTGTCAAAGCAGTTTACCTCACTAAGGTCTTCTTGCATAGGAAAATTGTAGGTAAATCGTCCTGAAGTGATTTCTCTTTCAAGCAAGGGAGGCCCATAGCATTACAGTTCCGCATAGCTTCCACAGAATTTTCTGTCCCACTGCTTATTTCCTGATCTAAACCCTCATATATAATGGACATATCGTCTTTGAACTTCCACCAACCCTTGTCATTAAAATAGTATCGTTTTTTATGCCTGAGCTCCTCGCCACCTATATATTACCATCTACTTTGTCTTGCTTTATGCTCTGAACAGATGTGGTTACAAGGAGCAATCTTAGATAGCCCCAATATATAATATTAAATTGGAGCAATTTTGTTGGCCCGTAAACTATAAGAGCTGTAGTGTTGATTGATCCCTCAATTTTGCGTTATTGGGATTTCTGGTGGGGGTTTTATATATGATTTTGAAACACTATCCAATAGTAGAGATCATCGGAGGCAGTTCTTTCCAGGAATATTGGACCATAAGTATTTTTCCTTAGAAGCATCAGCTTTAGGCCCAAACCTCAATAGCCCTTGTGCCTTATGGTGCACTACAATTCCGAGGACCATGATCCATCAACAGGGTTGAGAATTTGAGATCACAAACTGACTGAACATTCATGCTGTTCTTGCAGCAGTGCAGTGTATCAAGTTATAAGCCTCATGGATGAACATTGAGTCATTATAAATCACTTTTATCTCCCTCATCAAATAGATGAAATTATTACTTTTTTGTTGTTGTTTGCTCAGTTGTTATCTCATATCCATTCAGCTCATTTCCTGGAGACATTATTTTGGTTTCAATCAATTTGAAAGAAGCATGTGCTCATCAAGTTGGTGAAAAGTAGTGGAAACAGCTTCCATTCTAATATGAATAAATTTACATAACATAATTGATTTAGAAATGCATGGTTAGCTACTAAACAGGTTTTAAGCTACATCCACATAGAATGAACCTATTGAATCAAGTACCAGAAGAATATAGATCTTCGTCGTGATTCCTCCCACCGTTTTACGCCTTCACTATATAATTGGTTCATTTTGGTCTCATAAAGTGCTCATGATCCACCTTTACTAGCAAGCAATGCCATTCGCCGGCGATTTTACCAGCAACAGCTGTGGTGTTTATGGGGCGGAGAAAACGTCATCCTGTTCCAGCCACTTCTGCTCATAGGCTGAGACCCTATCGGCCTGCCCAGGTGACGCTGAACTCACCAGAGCTTGGAAAGCGCTTCTTACCTTGTTTACACACTTGTGATGGCGGATACGCCGAAGGACGACGTCTTTGTCCAGAGTTTCGGAGGTTTGAGCTGGGGATTTCAAATGGAGTTGGCTTGTGACAGTATTTATTGTTTCATGCTCATCTCTTAAATGGTTCACCTTCTCGGCCTCGGAGAAAGTTGGTCGGTTTTCAGAAAAAATGTAGGCCATCTCTTCAGAGGAAATGAAATGAGTATTGTGGTGATGAGAGAGTGGGGGGTGCCATATGTAGGAATTAAATAAAGTGGTTTCAGTGGGTCATGTATTGATCTTGTTTTGTTCTTGGAAGCTGCGGTTTTCTGGGTCAGTTCAGGTTCCAAACCCCTTGTTTTCCCCTGAACCGTGGTTTCGTACTGAGTGTAGCTACCATGACAGTCTGCTGCACTTCAAAAGCCGACAGTCCAAACACCTTCATGAATGATTTGGCGTTTTTCTTCATTTATTTTATTTTTGTTTATCTTTTTGTTCCAACCCTGATCCTAATCCATAGGTTAGCACTTGGCCCCTGTTTTTTTGGATATCATGGGGTCAAAGACTCAACCCCTCACCACCTCCCTAGGGGAGTGATACAAGGGATTACTATTGTGGCATCCATAATAAACTATGACTAGTTGTTAACATGTGCAAATGCACAGGAAAATAATCAAATAATAGTTGGAAAAAAAAAAAAAAAATGTAAGGCTCATGAGAAAAAAAATGTGATGGTTGTTTTTAGTATTGTGGGATGTGACAGAAAATTGGCTCATGTGACACGAAAAAAATGTAATAGTAACCCAAGCCTCCATTTTATATATAGTTATAGAATTTCAATTTATTAAAGAGTAGTATCAAATCGGGAATGGAGAAAATACATTTTTTGCTATTGTATAAAAAAAGATTGAGAGTTCAAGTCAATGCAAAAGTGGGATGTGAATGAGTATGCTTCACGAGGTAATGCTTTGATCCATAGTTTCTCGTACGATAAATTAGGTACAAAAGCTATACATGTTTCCATCAATGAAACCAGGGAAGTTTGAAGGTAATGGTGAGGGTGTAATCCCTTGTAAATAAAAAACATAAATCAAATAAAACCATGTTTTTCTTCGTCAATCGTTTAATCTATTGATTCTATTGCTTTTAAAAAAATTAAGAAAAGCTGGATCTTCGAACGAATTGTTCGTACAAAATAATAAAAGAGGGCTTTATTTAAAGAATATCTGAAGATTTAAGGGATTGGTGATGGGATTTTCAAAGCGTAAAGGCGAGTGAAGCAAAACAATGGGCAATTTCAGTGGTCTGGATCACAAACAGAGGGCGTCTTACGTCTTTGATGGTGGTTCTCTGAATCTATACTTTTTAAAAGTGACATGGATAGCGGTCCCCGTTACGGAGCTCATGGTTTCTTTCCCACTCACGCACGTGTGCCAAAACACAAAACAGGTGGAGATGGATCATGAATTGACAAGTTTTTTATCTTTATTTTTTTTTTTTCTCAGGAAAAAAAAGGAAATATATATATACCACCACCCACATCAAGGGTTATACCCGTGCATTGGTAGGTTATAAGCAGAAAAAGCTAATACATGGGATTCAACCCTTAATGTATAGTACTGACATTCTTACTTGATCGGGATTATATATACATATATATATATATATATACACTATATTATATATATACACACGATTTTGATAAGCTGTCACTTAGGTGATCAAATCATATATGTTATCAACAAGGTATTTGACTAATTTTCTAATGTTATGTTTGAATAAGAAATTTTTAGGTGGAATTTGCTTTTGAGATAGAATTTATGAAATTTTTATAAAGATTTTGTCCATCTCATCCTTATAAAAATTTGACAAATTCCATTTCAAAAACAAATTCCACCTAAAAATTCCTTATCCAAACATAGCATAAGTGAATAAAGTCAATCCGTTTTAATTAACATTCAATTGGAGAGACTCGTCAAAGAGAGCAAGAAATTGAATAAAGCTAATACCTTGATGAACGTTAACTATTTAACCGAAGAAAAGGGAGGGACATAGAGGAGAAGAAAACTACACATTTGTGATACGGTAACAGTTTATCTTTTGTCATTGTTATCGAGAAAACTCAACAAAAAGCCACTCACAATCCGTCTTGCAATAGGATGAGGAATAGAGCGGCATAACCGCCCATCTACATATGCAACTAAGCCTGACAACGCGAACTTGCCGATCTCCCATTTTAACAAGAACTTCTCCTTCGGTTTCTCTTCAGTGGTGGTGGCAGGGACGATTGCTTTATGCTCGTCACCCTCTGATTTTTTATTCCACTTGATTCTGGATATTTCCTTCAACTTGATTTTGGACAAAAACTTACCAGCTTGCTTTCTCAGAATGCGGATTGCGAAACTCACAAAGAGATGTTCACACAAAGTCAGTACCGTTGGTCCGATTTTCCATTCCTGTTGACAAAATTAAATCTGTTGAATAATTATCCTTTTCGGGTTTCAACTATCGTGCTGAACTTGTGCTGCTAGTGGTCAGCAGTAGGTTGAGTGAAATATGGATTGTGGGCTTGTAAGCGCATTGCTTTTCAGAAATTATTTGGCAGCCGAAAGGGTAGTTGAAAGAGAGAAGTGACCAGACAGGTTTTCAACTCGTGGGAATATTGAAATCTTTGCTATGAAAATAAATAACTTCCATCACAAGAGCAAAAAGGCGGAACAAACTAGCAAAGATGGTGCAGACTAAACTAACATGAGGGACACACTTACACTTCCTCCTCGAAGATGGCGTAGAGGGCGAGAAGTTGAAGAATCTCCTTTCAATAATGCCTCGCTTATAAGGAATCCTTTCACACGGTCCATGATCTCATCTATAAGAGAACTGTTTGGGGGTAGGTTTTTGAGGAAAACCTGTAGAGATGGGTAAATGCATGTTACTGAAAACCAAAATCATAGCATGGGTGTAGCAATGAGAGTACAGTCAATCAACATCAAGATGAATATTCCCCATGGAGGAACCTTCTCGCTTTAAATTGCAAACTTGCGACAAATGCATCCTATGTAACATGGACTCGGGGATGGGTGTCGGGTGCAAGTGTGTGTCTTAAGTGTTGGATTCACCTTCTTTCCAAAGATTTTCCATTATTTTGAAGGGTCTGGTTGGAGTCCCCACACAGCCACCCCCATGTCATTTCATGTCAACATGGGTACTTCGAGGTGAAGCAAAGGACCCATGTAACATAGAATGCATGCAATGAACTGGACCATCATAGCTAATTCAAGTTCTTATCTGGCCATTACATTTAATGTATATATATAAACTTCAACTATCCAGCCATTAGACAAGGGGACGAGATTTCATTCTCAGGATTACAACAAAACACCAATATGCTTCAATATCAGTGGATGAAAACTAGTTTGCAAGATAATCTTTCATACATTCCTGATATCAATTTTACTTTTTAACTTTGCTTTTGATCTAATCAAATCGGTGGAGAACTACAATAAATAGAAGAAGTTACCTGATTATCAATGACTCTCACTCTCAGATATTCTTGTTTATAAATTGTATCCAACATAGCTTGCAGGTATCCCTCAATGTATAACTGCATGATTCCAATTAAATGATTAGGACTGATTTCAGAAACAAAACCTAACATATAGGAAAATGTCTGGGTGACTTTACAGCCTGCAAGTATACAACATAAACAACTAAAGTTCTATGTCCTAGAAAAATTTGTTAATGTTTTATGCTGATTGAGCAGCCCTACGCTGCTTATGTGGCATTTCATGCTTGGTTTTCATACATTTTAATCTCTGCCAACTTATGATTGCACTGCAACATGTTAGCCTTTCAATACCTTTCTTTAATCAGTAAATTCAACAAGGCAGGAAACCCCGATCCACTCATAACATGGTTGTCATAGTTACATTAATGGGAAACTGAGGTAAGCATTTGAATAAAATAACACAGAATTACCTCATCAACAC
Organism: Liquidambar formosana; assembly: GCA_039720395.1. NCBI lineage: Eukaryota > Viridiplantae > Streptophyta > Magnoliopsida > Saxifragales > Altingiaceae > Liquidambar > Liquidambar formosana. Next base: position 38,519,760 of record CM077824.1, on the reverse strand, counting down.
CAGGACTTTGATCAAGCTTAATTTTTCTGTCTGGGCCACCTTCCATTAATGCATTTCCCAACAGTGATGGCTCCATAGCCAATTTCAATATTCCTTGGTGAAAACCGCTCACCTTAAGAATGTCATGGGGAGCCAATTATGTCAATATTAAAGATTTCAGTAACTACTCCTAAATTTCACATTCAGTAATTAATATAGCAAAAGTAATGACTAGAAGTTATAGAAAGCAAACAAGATGAGAGGATGATAATACCATTCCATTAAAACCGCTTGTTTCTGCTCCTTTTAAAACAGAGTCTGATATTTGAGTGACAGCGGCAAAGAGTACATTTGACCCTGCTGTTCTTAACTGCAGAACCACCACATAATTGATGGATTTGGTAAGTGCAGTAGCAGTTAATTTTTGTATTGGAAAAAATATAAAACTTACTGTTTTCCCTAGATCACCAAAATAGCGTTTGGTTCCCGAGAACCCTTTACCATCAATGCATTTACTAATGAGCTTGAAGGTACCTGTCATTGACAATTAGAATTAGCAACCAATGGTTACAATAGAAAACACTTGGGGCCGGACTGGATGTCCCATGAAAATTGAATTGTTTCATTGTGTTTCGCATACAATTTTGTGAACAATTCCGTCAATGTGAATGAGGCAACTACAGAGGATGACAGTCATCATGAGAAAAAAGTTACAGGGGCATTTCATGAATTCCTAAAATTAATTATATACCATCAGTTATACTGGAGGCTCCAAACTTCCTTTAATGGCGCCATTAAAGATGATATATTTCTACCTTCAATCCCATGTAAGATTCAGTGGAGCCATTCAAATCCCATGGGACAACCAAACAGGTCCTTGGGAGTTTATGGCTCTTTCAAGGGAAACGAAATCATGAAAAGAAATGTGTTGCTGCTGATGGATGAGGTTGCACATAGAGACTTTGAGATCAATAAGCCATATGCCTATTATCATTAGAAGTTTATATAACATGAGATGAATAATGCTAATACGTCCAGCCTATTACTCGGAAAACGGCATCCCAAACATAAAATAGAGAGCCATTTTCCAAATTTTGAAGAAGAGCGGAACTATTATCAAAATATCAACCAAGCATCTACCCTGTCTTATTAGAAGAAATGCAGTAACTAGTGGTTTTAGAATATGATTTCACTGATCTACATTTCCTAAATGTCAAACAGAGTCTACAAGTAAAACAAAAGAGGTAAAATTGGCATCAGGTGAGTTTTGGTGGCTGAACAATGACACAGATATGTAACATGCTATGCAATTATATGGCCATGCTGATATACCATATATATTGAAAAATATTGAAATTAAAGGAGGCTAAAATAGCTATCACATTGTTACCTCTTGCAGAATGGGTGGCTATAAATTTTGAGTTGGCCAACAGACAAACATTAACTAAATATTAAAGCATATAATACCACTCTAGCAAAATAATTTCTGATTCTTCATGCATAATCTAATTTCCAAGTTTATCAATAAGATGTTAGATTTTTTATTTATCAGAAGAAAGAAAAAGAAATCCTGTTAAAGTTATCTGTTGACATACATCTGTGAATCTGTGATTACCATAAAACTACAGCAGTACTATTAATGCAAGATTTCAGCACACATTGTTTCTTGAAATTCATTTTTCCCGAGTAGCCTGTAGAGGTCAAGGATATTGGAAATATAATAATATGGCAATAAAATAAAATAAAATAAAATAAAAGTAAGTAATGAGAAGCCTAATAACATAACCAAAAAAAAAAAAAAAAAAACCAATCTCCATAAAATCTAAAAAGGTTGACAGCATAAAAAACACATTCACAATCAAATACAAGTGGAAGACAAGTCTAAATGTCTAATGATGTGATTTACCACCATCCAATATAAACTCCCAGTCTTAAAAAACACCATAATGCACCCCATAACACCATCACTATCATAAGTAGAATCCAACAAATAACCCAATAGTCATCCACGGCTAGTCAATGCCTGAGACACAATGAGATCATGCTGAGATGAAACCCAGCCCCAAAGTCTGAATCTACCAGGGCTTTAACTGGTCTACCATGAACCTACACTTGTTTAGGCATCCCCAAGCTATTTCCACAGCTAAATAATGCTATCATGAGCAGATGTGAAATATAGAAACAATAAAAATTATTATAAATACAACTCTACTTCATAAAAAAAATATAAAATAAAAAATAAAAAACAAAGATTATGATCGCATCAATGTTATTTAAAAGAATAATACTTAAAAAATATATATAATTTACTTTCTGCAATGGCAGCATCCAGGAGCAACAGCAGCAACAACAACATGAACCACCAAAGCCCGAAAACTTGAAACTATTAATTATACACACACACACACACACACACACACACACACATATATATATATATATTTTAAGGGAACAAATAGTGTGGAAGGAGTATTACCTACAGTGAGACCTGGAAGACTGATCAACCCATGGGAAGGATCAAAAAAGACATCGAGAGAGGATGAAGCCAAGTCATCAAAAATAGATGCAAAAGCTGGTGGAAGCAATGGGCTTCCTTTCATGATATAGATGGCCCTCATCGCGTACCTAGATTGTCGTACCATTTTTAGCCATGACTTTATAACCAGTACAAAGCACAAAACATGGATAATTTGTATAATAGGCCTACCATGAATAATGTTGCCCACATTTAATATACAGTTCACGCATCGTGATCAAAGCATGAGTGACCAGGACCCCATTGAGCTCTACAACCATATGTTTTATGGCAGGGATCTATTAAGGCACAAAATGAGAAAGGAAAAAGAAAAGAATGATTAAGTTAATGGACTCAAATAATGAGGGCTGAAACAAATGCTTTACACAAATATTTACTGAAAGCAAAATCAAGTTCTAGATAATGAAGAAAGAATGCCCCTCATACCTTTATCACACTATGCAATAAAGACCTTAGAGTCTCCTGGGCTGAGCTATAACTTGAATATGAGTCCCCGGGAAGAAAGCTTGCTATGATCTATATATATATATATATATAGAGAGAGAGAGAGAGAGAGAGAGAGAGTGAGAGAGAGAGAATTCAGCTACCAATTAAACTATCATAATTAAGGTGAAAATTCATTAAGATATTAAAGACAGAAAAAATGAGAACATCAAACCTTTATTGGGTGGATCTCAAAATGATCAAAATAAAATTGTTGACTCTGAGTATTTGAGTCACTGAGGGATGTTCTCCAAAATGGAACAATTCTCATAAGTGTTTCCTCATCAAGGTTCAAATCAACAGGCTGTGATTGCCCAAAACACAAAGTCAGTGCAGCCAATGCATGCATGACCAATTAATGTTCACAACTACACAATTCTCCATCAAAATAACAATAATAATAATAAAGAAAAAAGAAAAGAAAAGAAAAATCCTAATCCATATCATCAGTCATCTTAACAGTTTGTCAAATGCTCACACTTCAGAAGCAGATAGCAACAAATCTGGAATACAAATACTATATGAAGAAAACAATAGGCATACTGCAGATTGCCTAAGTTTACCTGCAGAACAATGGATGAGTATTTAACTTGTTTAACATTAGAAGTGGTTGAGAGTAGTATGAAGGCAATATGGAGTATGCAATCATTTGTGTCACTAAAGTCTGATTGATGTCTCTGAAGCATCGACGCAAAAGGAGCTCCTACCCACTTCTGATCCACATTTAATGACTGCATTAATTAAAAATCAAAGCACAATAAGTATCAGACAATTGGTGTATAAACTGCAGAACTACCTCAATACTTGAATAAGTCCTTACATAATAAGAAATTATAGACCCAGCTGCCCAGATATGAAAAATAAAAAGACTCGTAAAACGCATACAACATATAGAAAACTATTACCTGTACCCTGATCTGGTTATATTTCAGCTGATCAGTAACCAATGAATCCAGAGTGATATTTACAAGCCTCGCAACTATAATTGGAGTGTAAAATGACGGTTCATTTTCATCTACATCCTTCAGTAATAACATCAGATAAAGTGTGTCATGTGAAGAAACTTGTTAATAAAATCATATAAATTGTGTTGTTCAAGATGCAACTATGCACTGTTGTCTGCATAATGCATAATAATAGTCAGTATAGGGCAAGAAACCTATCTACTATGGCTCCACAATAATGAGTTTAAACAGAGCAGAGGGTAAGTTTGAAAAGTATCACATCAACTGAGATAGATAAGTCCTGACTACAGACAGTTATTGATCTTGTTAATCGAACCAAGAAACTAGTCTGCACTCTGCAGTCTATTTCTCATCTGTTGATCTTTTACATTTTCTCTAACTAGAATTATGACTCATTTATTATGTTCTAGTCAAGTCCTTTTCTCTAAAGGCGAGTAGATTCAGTCATGTTTTAAGCCTGGTGATGTTCATCAAAAAACGGGCGGTACGACTGATAATTTCATTAGAGATTTGTTGCCTAGGGGCTATCTCTCTCTCTCTCTCTCTCTCTCTCTCTATATATATATATATATATATATACACACACACACATAGTCTTATAAGCCTTTAATTTCACTAGTGTTTTATTTAATTTTTTATTCCTTTGTTTGAGAATAAGATAAGGATGTTCTTCTATTCTCAGAGATTGGAAGTAACTGATTCTAAGGTCTACATAGACAATAAGGACACAAGTGTTTAATAGACAAGCACAAGAAGAGAAAGGAAACCTTCATAGGATGTGAAATTCACGCCTAAATTAGGTCCTTTTTTTCTTTCTCTTTTCTTTTTTTTTTTTGGTTGGGGGGGGGGGGGGGGGGGGGGGTGGGTTATTAGCATTGAATTTCAAAATCGAAATCAGTGAACACAAGAATTTCAATAACTTGAGAATGACCTGCTTTCCGTGTTCAAGAAAGTGGGTAGCAAAACAAGAAAATCTTAGTTGAATCTTCGCACTTGACTGAAACACTGTATCTCCCTTATGACTTTCAGGAAACTCACAAATTCGTAAAACCCGTGTCAGACCATCTGCATATACTTCATATCCCATATTTACCGTCTCTATACCATTTGATTCACCAAAATTAAATCTTCTCTTGTCTCTTGGCCTTTTATCCAAAGGTAGGGGAAAAGCCAACCCTCTTTGTTGCCTGATTTTAAAGAGAGGTTTCCATGGCCGCACCTTATCCAAGTTGATTTCACGTAATAGAGGCATATCTACAAGAGGAAAGCCAGATTGCCAATTACATAATATACTTTGGGAGGACCAAACTTTCATCTGATTATTAATAGTAGAGGCACAGTGAAAACTCCAAACATAATGTGAAGAATCAAATGCATCAAATGTAAACGATGAACACATGTAAAGCATGAACAGATTCATGAATGTGTTCAAGTAATAGAACAAAGTAGTAAGAAAACAGTAAATTACCATTAATTTGGACAACCAGCTTATGTGGAAAAGTCAAATCATCCCAGACATAATCAACACTACTTTCAGATCCAAGAACCTCTGGCTCTGATGAATCCTGAAACCAAAAATATTGAAAATAGAATTTATATCAATATATGTGCATGACTACATATATATATATATATATATATACATGTCTATTGCATATATATATATATATATATATATATATATAATGAAGGATAAGGAATAATGACAACCTTTTGATAGTAAGTGATAGATGCATCATGCAAGCTATTCTCAATTCGATATGGTAGATTGATATTTGGTGGTTTATGGAAGTGCAAAACAAGAGTAGAACCTTCTTCTACCACATGAACAGCTGCAAATTCCATCAAACTGTTGTCTTGTCCAGTTATCTGATTTGGTTGTTGAACAGAATCCAAAGATTTTCTGAATTTCAGGAAAAAGCGTCCTAATGAAGCAATGCATACTGGCCCTGACCAACCAAATCCAGTCTCATTCAACTGAAACTGAATATATAATAATGAATCATCATTAGCATTTCTATGCTTTCTGACGAAGTTGTCAAAGAAACCAATTTGTCTTCTCTTGATAATTCTATTCTGAAGCTGTAATGTTGTTTTCTGTCCACTGCTAATTCGGATCATGCCTTCCATGTCATCCTTGTCAAATATCAATAAGAATACAAGTCAGTAAATATTATCCAGACACATATGAAACTTAAATGCTCCTCCCCAATTGATGGATTAAGAGAGAAAACCTCCAAATAACATTGACGAACTATGATAACTTCTTTTGATTCATTGACTACAATGTATCGTGGAACCATTGTTACAGTTTGTGATGGCACAACCACTTTACTCGAACATGGCCCAAGAGACAACCCCAACTTTGTAATATATTTGAATCCAGGTGCTTCTTCTCTTTCCAAACTTATCTCTGTAAACCCTGATAAAGCATCCAAGTCCAACAATGCCTCGGATGGTTTTTCTTCTAACAATTTGAGGTTCACTTTGTTGGATCTGGCAACAGAGGGTACACAAGATGCCTATAAGAAGATAATAATACCTATAAAATCAAGCATGCTTCTTGCATAATCTATGAAAGGAGATGAAATTCAAATATTCAGTCAATGATCTCACTTTAAAAACCATGATCCGTTTGACTTTGGCGGTAAAAATAATCCTAACTCAGGAGGAATGCTTGAACCAAACTTCTGGGCTTCATCCCTGCATATATTTAAAGCTATTTATACCGAGGACAAAAATGGAGCAGCACTTAAATTCCATTAAATATACAAAAGCTTCTGGTACCAGGATAGATGCTTCTGATTGGCTGGAAAGGAAAAGAGAGGAAAATCAGTCTCATTCTTCAGTGTGTATGATGTAAAGATTGCAGCCTGCAAGTGATACATAGTTTAGCTTCCCAACTGATTGTTACACTAGCACGATTAGCCAAGCCAATTAGTAAAAAATATGTGCAGAACTCATACCCCGAATGACTATAAATCCAAATAATAGTTTATATTATCATGATTAGAAATCTAGGAGTACATAAAAGTAATAAAGTTCAAACTATGATATGGGCTGTAGATTAACCACCTCCAATATGCCCCTGTGCCCACGAGACAATCTTAAGGAAGCAAAATACTTTCCACCAAAATCCAAACCAATGTCCAAACAGTTGACATCTTTTTGCTTATGTAACCTCCTTACCCAGTCACCACTGTTCACTGGTTTGCAGCTTGAATTGAACGCAGTTAAAGTAACAGTAAAATATATTATGGCAGGATTAGCATATAAATCAATGGTTGATCCACATGGAATAGTTGCTTGGTTTCCAATGTTGTCATGGCAAATACTGGCACATGGATCTGCAGTAAGAAGAAACTGCTGAATCAAAACAATATTACATCACAAAAATATCACTATTCCAAAAGAATTATGCCATTACCTGTTTCAGTTAAAAGAACATGTATCTCTGACAGCAATAAATTAGAGACCCGAACAGTGGGAAGAATAAAAATTTCCTTTTTCTCTTGTAATGCAATGGGTGAATTTCTATTATCAGGGGCATTTCCAACCTTATCAGGTTGTATAACAGGCACATCCCTTCCAATAATCTGAATCAGAAAATGCATATTAGAGACAACTTCATCTGCAGATTTAAGGGAACAATGTGCAGTGCTGAAAGAACATTTCACTGGTTCAACAGAAAAAGCCTTCCGAACTCTGTAAGTCAATTTATCAAATAGTCCAGAGAGACGAACAGCCTTTCCACCTTTAAGATCGTCTGACCATTCCACTGAAGGTGATTTCTTAAAATTTCTCAAGCCATCTGTGATTTCAGGTCTAAAAGAAAATAAGAAGTTACCTGCAAATCAATTACCAACCACGTATATGTCAAGGAAAAATAAACCGATGCCTCAAAAGAATCTATACATGATTTTTGGATGTGACAAAAATCAGTAAGAAGCAGCATTAAAGCATGGGAGGGATAATACTTGAAAAGTATAAAACAAAGTGAAGATTTAATTCAATAAAAACCAAGAGAGTTTACCAACACTCAAAGACATCAATGCCTTCTTTATTCCACCAGACAAATTTACAGCATCAAAAACTGCCATGGAATCATCAATTGTATCCCCTGACTTAACAAAGACGGAAGCAAACTCAGCTTCCTTTTGTTGAGGTCGTCGAAAACGCAACTCCATGGAGAATTCAGTTTCATTGTGTATTTTAATTAAAGGAGAAACCACAATCATCAAACCATCCTACACATTATAAATTATAAATATATTATTACAATGATGCGAACAACTTATCAAGTTTCTAGTGAAATTCAGTTCGAAGAGCTCTAATTTGAGCAAATACCTCAGTTTTCCTTGAAATGTCAACTACAAGAAATGGCCCAGGGTAAGCCTTTGAATCTGTTTCAGGGAAAAAAATGAGGTCAGACTAAGCCTAGATAAAGTTTAGAGATTATCAAATTTTAACATCACTAGTGCCAACTAGGAAACTAGTTTGTGAGAATCAGCTTCTTGTTTCACTTGTAAAAAATGTTTAGTAAGATTAATAACTCAATCAAGAATGCTTATCATTACCATCTCAAGCTATTCTCAATGATGGATCCCAGCTTGGTGCATCGCAACTTATTCTAGTGTCCATATCTGCTCCATTGACTGTTGTTATCTGCTCATAGGAACTATTCTACTCATTTACCTTGGTCTAGTAGACACAATCTCCTAAAACTTGTACTCCTTTCCACCTTGCCAAGTGATCGTGCAAGAGTTGTATTCCATTTATTATATCTTAGCAAATCTAAAACCCTCAAATCCCATTAACATTCAAAACCATTGTACGTATACAAGTAAACCTCCGCATGAGTGCGTGCACACACACACAGACAGATTCGTAGCTGACCTATAATGTAAGCACTCTTTGATAGAACATCTCTCATTGACCTTTCTTCCCATACCAATAACTCCTCTTTAAGATAAGATAAGTCCTTGATTCAATGAATTTTCTATAACTATTTCCCATATGTCACCAAATCCAACCCCCCCCCCCCCCCCTCTCTTCTTTTCTCTCTTCTGAATATCTATCATATGCTTTGTTTACATATAAAATCACATGGATAACTCTCTCAAGTTTTCAAGTTGAGAATAAAGTCTTAAATAACAATACTAACTTGAATTTTTTTCAGTTCTTCACAAATATGTACACAATCAGTCAAAATCAATTTACTGACTTTTTGCTTAATGCTCCCATACTTTTTAGGGCCAAAATTTTAATCAAGAGTGTACATGAAATCTGCATATAGTAGATAAGAGTAAATACAACAAAAGCTGCAATCTTTCATGTTTATAATCAACATGGCATTAGTACGGTTGCCAAGGTTTATAAAAGTTCAACCCATATGGCAAAAACACATTCACACAAATTGCCAGCAAAAACAAAATGACACGTCCAAAATTTGATATTTTTCAGACCACTACCTCCAATACCTTGACCAAATTTGAGTACATTCAATATTTAACTTTCTTTTTGACCTGGCGTGATTAGTTGAAATTTATAAATTCATCAGTACAGCTACACATGTGGCATCAATGAATCTCAGGCTCTAGTGACACCAGTGGCTCTCACACAATGTCAAGCACTTTTAAATGTAATTTAACAAAGAAAAGGTATTTTCACAGTGGCTGAAAATACCTTCAAGTGACACAATACGAGTTCTCCAAGCAAATGCTTGAGCTTCTAATAAAGAAAGATGAATTGGAGAAGTTGAAAAAGCTCCAATCACAGCAAGCTGAATTGATAAAAACAACGCTTTTTCTGAAGGTTGATCTGCTAAAGCTGAGTGCCTGACAGACATGTAATAACCAAGATCAATCAATAAATATTAATCTACTGATAAACATACATGTGTTTGAACCAGTATGTTTGTGTGCATGTCATTATGTGTGACCGTATGCCTTTGTGCACATGCGTACGAGACCATTTAATAACTATCAATTAATACATTAATAATCTTTAACAATAAAGGAATCTTTAAGGAACCAACTTGATATTATGGTGAGTAACCAATAATTCTCATACCGATCAACCATAATTATTATTAAAAAATTAAACTATTACAAAGGCCTCAAATATATATAATTACAGATTTATAGTGATATAGAGAAAGAAAACTAAAATAAAAAAATATTCAAAGTAAAAGATGGTGGAGGATTGAGGAGACTAAAGGTCCGCATAATGTTTTGCAATAAATTATGGGAAAAACCATAGCTAAATCTGTTTGTCAACTTCAGAAAAACTTCTAATGCCTATTTAGAGAGCCCTCTAAGATTGGAGATCACTGGTGATGGAGCTTTGCTGCAAGATGAGGGAATGTGCTTGTACAATAGCCTCAGTTAAAAAACCCAATAACTGATGTTTCGGATATCTCATTGTGCTTACACAGACATAATTCCATCCCAATAAACCACCAACTTGAATGAGTTTCAGGGAATCCTTATATCATTATGTATTTTAGGATCGCTCCTTGTCGAAATGGATACTTCTCAGCCAACATGTATCCGTTTCAGCTGAAACTTTGAACTGTATAAGACATCTGTGGAGTTTGTCAGCTCATGTGATGCTTTCTACGACAAACAATTCTCAAGTGAAACCAAATTCATTCCCTTTTAGATGGTTATCTTGCAAAATTTGGGTTGGCATATAAAGAGTTCCACATCTATATTACCAGATAAACCAGAATTCACCTGTTCCAAGGATTGTTACAACCAGTTTTAACAACTGCAACTCTAGCAAATCTGTGTATGCATTAACATTTCCCAATTCAAGAAAATTTCAATATGATTTTGATGGTCAACATTAACAATTGCACCCACCCTGTGGATGCCTTATACTAGTGAAACAAGGTTTATATCATGACAATAGGTTTAATTTAGCTTCATGTATTCAATCTAACATATAGAAAAACTGAAACAGTAATTATCAAACTGGCAAGTAGTGAACTTCATAGGAAAGCAATAACTAATGAAGATAAAGGAGGTACCGTAAGAAAATGGAAGCGGACTGTTTTCTGGCTATCGTTAGATCTTGATTATCATAAAAGTGACAAAGAAGGTCTAAGCCTGATTGGTTTTCCACCTGCCATTGTAGAACCGTTTGATAAAATGACGAAGAAGGGTTATTATAAGCAATTTAGTGAAAAATGAGAGAGAGAGAGAGTTGAATTATATGGAATACAGAGAATTCCACCTATTTAGGCCTGCCAACAGATCAGTAATCATTAAAAAATGAAAATCATAGACACCAACAGATAGAATAGAAGTTCCCTACCCAATATCCGATAGATACCAAATTGAAACACCATTTTAAAATTAAAAGATCAAATTCAGATAGCACATAGGGAACCATCCAGTCCAATCATCCAGTGTTTGAATTGGACTTAAAGATTTTTTGATGAAGATGAATTGGACTTAAAGATGAACTATGTAACATTACAACGCCTTCTGAGTTGGAATAGGAATGTAATGGAAAGATGAAATTCAACAAGTGATATGCCAATGTGTTGATTTCATTTCCTTTGTGTTTTGTCAAAGTAAACATGTTAGGATGGATGGAGTATAACATATATATATATATAGATATATATATATATCCTTCATATGAAACAATTACATAATGAAGCATAGAACCTTGCAGCAATTGGCCAGAATCACATAGCTTCTCACTGAATAGGGACCAGCCAAATCCAATTTTCCAATCACAAAGAGAAGTATGTCCAACGAAAGCTCGGTTAAAAATATGTCCAACTGCCAGTACACCACAATATTAACAATAATAACATTGTAAGTTATAATGAGAGTACTTAAATGAAAATATTACTCAACAAATCATGATCCTGACCTCTTTAATTCTAAAGTAGGCATGAACAGGCACTCCATCCAAAACAATTTCTGAAGCCTGAATTTGAAAACTAGAGCGGTAGAAAATGCAAATTTCAACAGGGGGAACAAGTTCTCTCCTACAATTTTATTAAGGAAAAAAAAAAAGAGAAAATGAATGAGAACCTGTTTAAAAGGAACCAAAATTTCAAACAATAGGCAAAAAAATAATTATACTGTACAATTTTATTCAGCACAAATACGCACCATAAGTTTCTTTGGGCATCAAAGTAAGTTAGCACAGCTATTAATGTGCTTATAACCCTGACTTTAGAAGATAGAATTTGTATTATCAGTTGGATATTATTGATGCATCCCCGAATGAGTGGAGCTTTGTCCCTTGTATTTGAAAGTTCATGAACAATGGTCAAAGTAACATTGTCAATTGTGAGATCAATGCGGGGGAGAATTCCAGCTTGCATGTAAGCTCTCTCTTTATCTACATGTGGGCTATGTTGCAGATTAGTTCCAGAAGCCTCCACAGAGCGGCTATCTAACTTTAAAACATCACGAGCTAGAGGAAGGTCACGAAACACTTTAAACTTGAATGGATTTCCAGGCTTCCTGACAAACTCTGGAAGCCCATCAACAAAAGCAACAGCACAATCATTCTTCTTGTTCACCAGGTAAAAAGTATTTTTAGCCAATTGATTGTAAGGTTCCCAGTCAATATCACCCTCATAACTTTCAGGTTTATAAGACAGTGTTCTCCAAAGTGCCCATTTAGGATCAGTAGTGCTGGAGATGTCAACAAAGCCTGATCCTGGACGATAGTTCAATTGCAAAGGCTCCCCTGAATCACTCTTAGCATGCAATGATATCAAGGAGAACCACAAAACTGGCAACTTCCATTTCCTTTGAGTGTCGTACTTCACCTGCATGTAAAACGATCATGGTATAGAGTATATAATAATGATGGCATCTTGAGCAATTTGAAAAGCTTCCTAAAAGTGCTCAAATATCATAAAATAAAGAAATCAAATTGTGCACGTTATTGTTCAGAGTGCCTTATCCCAATAAAAAGGGTTAGCAAAACGAAACAGTTAGCCATTAATTTTCAAAAGCTCAAAGTATGACACCTTTTCCAACTAATCTATCATTCAAAATGGCATCCTCCGCACATTTACCACCATCAACTAACACTACCTCACCACTTCTCGGTAATACCATCAATTGGCTTTCTTTACTCGGTACGTACTTGTTGATATAATTCAAGCATGCACACTAACTATAAGCAATAAAAGGAAAGGGCAAGAAAGCAGCAGTATATATGCCTAATGTCACAGTTTGCGTCTCTCTATGGATGAATGAATGGGCAATGCGACAACAGAGACAAGTTGACGCCAGCCTTATGCCACTTGAGCTTATACAATAACCCATTTCCCATTGACATTTTCCAACAAAAAGAACTCTTACTTTTTGAGTCTTGCATACCAATTCTTTGCCAGAGCTCCCACTTGCACGACTAGTCAATTGCTCAACTGTGGCAAGCATGAGTTACCCCGTTCCCAACTTCATTAAGCCACTTGCAAAACAACCATGCAACCTAGGCGTTCCACCACACAATTGTGCCACCCGATGATGATACCGCACAACTATGCCAACTGTGCCACCAAACCACACTACCACACACCTATGCCACCAAACTGTGTCAGAATACAACTATGCCAGCAAACCATGCCACCTAACTCTACTACATCATAATTATGCCAGCCAAATGTGTAATCATATAATCATGCCACTAATTGTGTTGCAACATGATATTCTTTGTCGACCAAGCCGTCGTCCCAAATTTACATATCAGGTCCCATTCACACATCTCGAATAGCCAAGAATTCACCCAACCAAGCATTAAGGGCCACTTTATGATCATAACACAGTCCTCATGAAAGTTTTTCGCAAGCAATAGAGTCCATTTTTGGGACCATATCTCAATCCTCAAGCATGTAACCCAAATAAAGAAACTTTAAGATCTGTAGCTCAGGAATAACACCTGGCATATTGCACCTGACAAGCTGAAGAACCAACAATCGTGCCCCTATTAGGTGCTTGCATGATGTCACCACATAGTTGTGTTACTTGCAATACACAAACCCATAAAGATGGTCAAATTAAATCCAAGTGGCCACAAGAAGCATGTGTGTGATTGGTGACGCCATGATAGCCCAATGCATCATGACACTGCCTATCAATTATTAAAAAAATGGAGATTTGCCTTAACTTTAAGCAATTTCAATGTCTCCAACAAACAACAATTCAAATTTATTACTATTTCTGATCTAAAACCTAAACACATAGATCATGAAACTTAAGGGTATAATTTTTATTACAACCAAGATAAGACAAAGCTGTAATAAAATTTTAAAGCACTTGGGAATAAGATGGGGAGTTGTCTATATTCATATTAAATTTGAAAATATAACTTTCATGGGACAGAAATAATATGATTCATACGCATCAAGAGCATGCTTTTTTACACTGGGGACAACTAATTTACAGCAAGCCACTATAATATTAATATGGGTTAAAATATAGAGCTTACAAGTGCTGTCAAGGAGCCCATTACACGTCTGTCATTGACCACACCAAAGTTACAAAATTTGGTGTTTTAAAAACTCCACACTTCATATAACAACGCAGCGGCAGAAATGCGTCTGCATGTACATTGCTTCTGATATTATTAAAATATATTTTTTTATTGAGGTAACAGAAATTCCATACCCTGAAAAGAGCCCTTTCTCCCACAAGAGAATAGTGATTTGTGCCGACTAAACTGTACTTGTTCTCTACACTTTCAATTGCAAAATACATGTGTTGGTGGACATCTTGGATTGCAACAATTGCTCCTATAAAATACAAGCTTAGTTTGAGTTCCCCCAAATTTGCAAGCAAGAGATCTATACTATAAGGAAAAAGCCTTTAGCAAATCAATATACCATTAGGAACTGTTTCCTCCCAACTTTTGTTAGACTCTTGGTTATTGTTCCAGTGCCTTTGTTTCATGTCGCTGGCTGTGTCTTTGCTGAATACCCCAGAGAAGGATACATCCATAGACAAAACCATCTGATGCAATAAGAAGTGAGTGAGGCCCAGTGACACATGCCCTTGACATTAGTAAGCTGAAAACAAGGTAATTCATTGTACGCTTCCAATGACATTATATAAAGTGCAACACATCATATTGACTAAGATATCCATCAATAACTTCACAAGAAACTTAAAGAGAAACAGAAACAGGAATTTATATATATATATATATATAGTGAGAGAGAGAAACACCATTGCTAACCAGTATTTCAGACAGAGAAATTGTCATATCAAACCCTGAAACAGAACCACTGCCAACCCAAACATGATTTAAAAACAGAGGACTGTTCTCACTCCCTGGCACTGACTTCTCAGCAGAAATGATAGCCCTTAATTGTTTCAAGATATAGCTTTGATGACTTAAACGAGAGAGCTGAGATACGCAATTATTCCCAAAAGCTTCTTTTTGTGAAATTGGACCGCTTGAGCAACTTGCATCATCGAAAACTGACCAATTGGCATCCCTATGCAGAAATGCTACAGTAGAATCTCCAGATACAAAGTCAGATGACAAATCATTTGACTTGACAGAAGAAAAATGAGGAATTTGAACTTCATTTTCTTCACTTTCATGAAGGATTTGAGAAAGGATTGACAAGCGGGAAAGGTCAAATAAGAAAAATCTTCTCATATTCGCTAGTTCAAGGTTCAAACAGACATCAACCTCGAGTACAAGTTCCCGAAATGCACCTGCATAAGAGGATTAAAAAACTCGCTTACTTTTGACATAACAATAAATAAAACAACTAAGAAGAGATCCATATACCAGATTCATCTTCAACCACAAGAACAAGAGAAAATTGAGTCAGATCCATCGTAAAAGCTTCTAGCATTTCCCATTTGGCCTGTTGAGATGTATTGAGCCTCCCTTGGGGATCCCTTTCAATGGAATTATCATTCACTTCAGTCATATTCACACCAGGTTCAGCTTCTTCACAATTTTTTTCAGAGGATGGTACAACAGATAGAATATTTGTGACACAATGATGATATGAAGCAAAACAACGAACAAGCATCACCAATGCTGTTGTTTCAAGGAAGATATAAGCACCCTGCCAAGCAGCATCATGTGTCATAACTAAGAATTTTGATATGGAGCAGTTAATATTCACATACATGAATTTTCAATTAGATATAATCATCACTATCAGTAAGTGCTACAACATTATAGAAGAAAAGGTTGCAAAGGTCAATCACATAAGCAGGCATGGTATAGGACGCAGCAACAACTATGAAGGAGATTATTAACATATATTGAATACACAAGATTAGCACCTGGACTCCCCAAGAGATTGTCTGAAATTCTCCCCCAACGTAAAGCGATGACAAAAGCTTATTCAATTGATGTGCTTTAAGCAAAACAGTCTTTACTGAGCATCTTACTATAAAAATCTCACTGAGTGCAATGTTTATAAGCAACCAATAACTTGCTGGAGCTACGATAGTTGAAGCAAACCCAATTTTCTGATCAAAATTGAAAGAGTGAACACTTGACCTTTCAGTAACAATTGTTGAAGGGGAATTCCTCTCTGTGTATAAAGTTTTACAACCAGAAGGTGAACAATCAGATCCACTGCTCACATTCCCTGTAGATGAGGCATTCTGAGGGGAACCCAACCATAGAGTAAATAAGCAATACGAAAGAGACATTTCACATAAGCAATTCAGAGATTGTAGCACCAGAATTCTAAGGTCAGACAAATCAGTACTTTTTCCAATCTGACTATGGTATCTGAATATAACAGAATGAATTCCTGATAAGTCAGTGAAAACTTCGGCTTTCCCTTCATCACAAAAAATCTCAGCACAAATTTTCTGAACAGAAAACAAAGTTCCATAATCAGGCATATCATACTCAGCCAACTTTTTGATACTTAAAGCATCAAATGTCTTCAGAAAAATTTCCACATTAGTGCATTTCCTAGAAGTATGAAGGATTATATCCATTGACTTGAGATCAAATGTGCCATTAATTACAAACAGACTGCTCTTAGAAATCAAGGGTGCCCCTCTGGCAGTAATTTGATTCTCAGGTTTAGCGAACATAATCTCTTGCCTCAGGAGTTCTTGATATTGTACAGAACCATGCGAATCAAGGCTAGTAAAAGCATATGATACTGCAGAATATAAGCCAACAACCACCTGTCAGAAAGAAAATTATTTAGACATACATGGTTTAAACTTTAAAATAAAAGAAAGATGCACATCTTAACAAACTTAATATACATATGAAGTAATTTAAAAATATTCTCCACTTCACCTCCTCATTCCTTCTAAAAAGTACCATTTAATACTTAGTGTTGGGAAGTCCCACATACACAACAGAGCCCAAAAGGGGCCCAAGAGCCCATAAATTTAACCCACACTCAACCGCCAAAAGGGCCTACCTCTTGAAGTAGAGGAGGAACCTTATACACTCTTAAGGCCAATCTTGGCTAGCCGATGAGGGACCTTACACCTCCAAACATTTCTTTTTTGCTAACACACATAGATAACACACACAAACACACAATGAGGAAGCCCACATCACCCAAGAATAACATACTTTGATACCATTTTAAGTTTCCAACCTAAAAGCCTAAGCTTAGGTGGAGGGACTCAAACATGTATATGAAGTCATGTGAAACCCAATATTTGGGCGATGTGATATGTGGTATTTTTCCAAAACTCCCCCTCTCATGTGGGCCTAACAAGACAAAAATGGGCCTATCACGTAAACAACAAAGATAGGCTAAAGAATGAAATGGCTCAAGAACGAAATGCACTGATAACATGTTAAGTTTCCAACCTAGTAACCTAAGATATTATAACATGTACCAGGACTGAAAAGAAATAGTGAGGGAGACAACCATTGTCTCTGATAGTCCATTTTAGCAATCCAAACAAATACGCCAGAAACAAAAACTGATTCAAAATTGATGCCACCAAATATGTTCTTTCTTTCCTGCATGAGGTTGTTGTAGGGAGGGGCGCTCACCCCCAGGTGGGTTTGTTAAAGCAGATGATATGCTCAAGTCTCAATGTTCAATTATCCAAAACAGGTGTAATAACATATCCCCGAGAAAATTTACTGTAATCTTCAAGGAGAGGTGGCCCCACACATAAAAATGAAATAGAAATAAATTAAGAGAAAGAGAGAGTATAAAGCTTCATATATGCATGCATTAATGAACCAGATGATTTAATACCAAAAATACACATAGTCAAATTTGATTGTAAGGCCAAAAAACAACAGAGTCACCTGAAAGAAAACAGACAACTCATCCATATATAACAGAACAGTGAATCCCCTAGCCATTCCACAGAAAGATGTTGAGAAAGCAACAACAGTTGAGCTAAATGAATGAAGATACTTCCTGCAATAGATATATAGTTCTTTCATCATCAGGACAAGACTGGTGGTTTTGTCTGTAAAAGGAGAAGTGCACACAAACACACAGATGCAAAAAAGTTTTCACTTCCAGTGTCCCACACTAATCGTGTCCACTACAATCACTCACAAATGAAGCAAAGTAAACAGAAGCAACTAAAGTTCCAATTAGCATATTGACAAAATGCCTATTTGTATACACACACACACACACACACACACACACACATCTATATATGCAATGGAAGGTCAGCTTTGTTATAAAAATAAATAAAAATGAAAATAAAAATTCATTTAACCACATTAGGGACAATGGAAGGTCAGTATTAGCTTCAAGATCCATAGGTGTCTTCATGATTTACCAAAAGGTGTGTAGCATATGAAAAAAGAAGACTTAAATCTATGAAGAAATAAATGTGTTAAATGAAACAAAAATTAAGGACAAGCTGAGAGAGAGTCATCAAGAACAGTTTGGTCATGTGCAACAAAATGCCAATGATGGCACCAATAAAGAAGAGCAATTTGATTTAAGTTAAAGACGAGAAATAAAAAGGATGAGGTGGGCCAAGGGAGACAAAAATTACATGATGACCTGAGATTTAGCAGAAAACATAGCTCTAGATAGAGCTAAATGGCAAAATAAGGGTTTGTTTAGCCAACCTCAAGTACTTGGGAATTGAGATATAAGGCTTTGTAGAGTTGATTGAGTCGGGTTGGTGGATCAAAGGTGGGGATAAGAAGGCGAAGGCGATTTGGAATATGGTTCCCCATGCCATTTGGTGGTGCATTTGGAAAGAGAGAAACTCTAGAACTTTTGAAGGGATAGACAAGTCGATCTTAGATATCAAATCCTCTTTTGTCAAGGCCCTTTTTTGTGGTTTTCTAGTTCTTCTTTGTCCCACAATATTTCGTTTTTACATTTTGTTGACTCCTTTATCCTTTAGAGGGGTTGGCTTTGTCTTTGTATATGTCTCATGTACTTGGGCTTAGCCCTTTTTTGTTCTTTAATACATACTTCATAAAAAAATATAAAAAAAAAATCTTTAATTTTGTGCATTAAACTGAAAATTAAACTGTATACTAGATGATTTTTCTAAAGTTTACTCAAACTTCTCCAAAAAGAAATTGATGTGAATATTCCTCCAACATAGAGATTTAATGTGATATTTTCCACATTATTTTCCATTTTTGAGTGAACGCAACACATAAACCCCTTGATGTCAGCATGAAATCCACCCCCCCCCCCCCCCACCCAAAAAAAAAAAAAAAAAAAACCAGGAAGTAAAATAGAAGCTGGTTTTTAAAAAAAAAAAGATTTCAAAACATCTTATCTCTTAATTATAACAGCCTATACATAAAATTCAGACCAGACACTGGATGCATAGCTAAATAAAGAAACCTATCTGGTTTCTGAGCATGAATATAAAAAATGTTCATAATACAGGTGGAAAGTAAATTTAATCTGATAAATTTGTCAAGCTAATCAATGGTTCAATATACTAATATAAGTGGTAGGAAGCTCATTAAATATATTTATAAGTGGCAGGAAGATCAATAAATATCATGCATCTTGACGTGTGGAAGTTTCCATATGAAGATCAAAATCCCAACCTGACATTTGATAACTGAACAGTCATTGGCATCAACTTTAATACTTGGAACTGTTGATTTTTTTCAGAGTCCTCCAAGTAAGCATTTAAACCATTAACTCTCAGGTAAAAACCAAGAGAAATCTGGCCCTGAGATATATAGATTTCATCATCTGATTTAGGAATATCAATTATCTGAGGCTCCTTCAACCTGCAGCACTCTGATTTTACATCATCTAATCCTGGATACCCAGTTGATGATGCCAAATCAGATCCCAAAGTTGGCCAGACAGCAACTTCAATGTTGTGGACATCAAATATAAGGTGAAAATCATCTTGACTAGTTACATAATTCATGTCTTCATTGCCAGCATGAAACTCCTTTCTCAGTGACATTTGGATGTGAGGACCAGCTATGAGTACTCCAAGTTGAATATGTTTCTCTGGAAGCATTCTAAGCACTGCCGTCTTCATTCTGCTAGCATACAAGTTGTATATGTTATCCCAACTAATTTCTGGTGGATCCTCAAAGCTTCTTGGAGAATTTGGAAGAACCCTTGCACTCCCACTGTCCTCAGTCCAGCAAAGAGCATTTTGTACCTGCCTAAAAAGCAGAGCAATTGATAGTATTGATGAATATCCCAAAGCAAAGTTCAGCTTTCCCACTGTCAATCCACATTTCTGAAACCCAGAATCTGGTTCTTTGAGGAGGCCAGAATCTGTCAAAAAGTTTTTAATCTCAAAAAGAAGACATGGATTTTCCAAATACTGAATTTCAGTTTCTTCAAATATCATGCACGATCTTTTCCAGCTCACCCACATTTCTCCCAAAACATTTTCGAGAAATGAGACACAAGCACCTTCAGAATGCTTAGCAGTACCAGTTCTGCAATTTTTGGGAAGGAGAAACATTTGCACAGGCTCACTCCATAGAATAGTTTCTGAATCATCAATTCTCTCTTGCCAATGTCCTTTTGAAGAATTAAAAAAATTCTTTGAACTGCTTTTCCTAACAGGCGCTCCATTGACAGAAGACATAACTTTCAAGTGCCCACTTGAAATGGACAAAGACTGTTCACAAAGGTCCTCCATGTATATTAAAAACAGCGCATCAATTGATATACAAAAAGAACGTAAATCCAAGTGAGAGATCCCAACATGTGATCCCATTTTTTCATTAAAAGGAGGCTGAACTGCATTTATTGGTGAAATAGTGATTGAAATTTTTCCCAGGTTTAAACCCAAGCAATGCCGTGGACAGGATTCTTCAGAAGTAATTCCCAAATGTGCATCAATTCTTGGATGTTTAGCCAAAAATTTCCTCAAATGGAAGAAATTTACAAGCGAGTGGAATATGATGCAGATAATTTTCCAAATAAATGATGGTAATGGAAGTATCCTCCTGAAGAACTCAAAGTGACCATTGACTAGTGATGTAGTATAACTATCTTCAGTGCCTCGAACATTCAATGCTGCTCTGTAACGGGCTATTCGACGTGCCTGTACAATAGTCTCAGGAGGTAGTTCCCTCTCAACATCAGAAATCACCTTCCAGTAGTGTTTAACAGATCTTGAAAACCTTTTGTCCCCAGACACCTTAACAGCAGATTTTTTTAATGAATTGTCTGCAGAATATCCAACTAATAGTAGAAGATGCTTGTAAGTGTTCACATAACGTACCCATAGACCAACAACACCAACTATTTTATGCAATGAAAATCTAGGAGTCAAAATCAAATAACCAATTCTGCATCTAGCTAGTTTCCATAGTTGTCTACCATTTCTAACACGCTTGGATTCTTTAGATAAAAATTTATCAAATGCTAATATAAGAGTAAGATCAACTGGAGAAAACGAAAAATTCAATTCAGGAACACAAAGATTGAAGTGTACAAGCTGAAGATCTTTCAATTTAATGGAAGTCGACATATCTGTTGAAGGGATAACACAATTGACATGACCATTCCTCTTCAGTCCAATCTCGAAACCTCTTCCATCAAGAGTAAAAGAGCTCTCTTTTGAAGGTAAAATAATTGCACCAATAAGCCCTCTTAAAAAACATCCATGCTCAAGATACTTGGATTCTGCATTGAGCTCTATTGCCTCTGACATGCACATAAAGGAATCATCCGAGAAGGGAAACTGCACTTGCAGATGAATACCATGCATCTGTAACCGACAATGTTTGATTATAAGATTCAACAAAGAAGTCCTGATCCAGTTTCTTGAAGTAGTATCCGAGATCCTTTCCAGAAGGTCATGCAAAGCACTACCCTAAAATTCATTTTAAAAACAAAAACAAAACCTCAGTGAGTTGAGCTTCGTGGGTCAAACAATAAGGTAAACAAGTTTTTGCATGCCCAAGTGAGCTCATGAGAATCCTATCAAAACAAAAAAAGTGAGCTCATGGGAAAAAATTTAATGTTATCCTTAGTGATGTCGCAGGATCGAACAATAAACTGAACAATTTTTAGCATGCCTGGGTGAGCTCAGGAGTAGAAATTTGATGTTAATGTACTAATTTTTTGAACCTCATAGTATCCATTAGTGATGTCTCGAAGTGGAGCTGAGACTGATCATTCAGTCAATGGGACACCTTGTCATGCTGACAATTTTAAGATCAAGACAAGGTCGAATGTTTCCTAGACTCAGCCAGGATTGTCCTATCATGGCATTCAGTAAGGCCCCATTTCTTTTAAAAAAAAGTTGTTACTTGACAGTCAATCATGTTTTGGTAGGTTATTTAGGTAAACAAAGTGATTTTATACGTACATAATCATAACGAACAGAGCCTTAACAAACCAAATGCAGTTACCAGTTACCAGATTAGCGCTGAATCGATTCAGAAAACATAAAATTGAAAAATTAAAAAAATGTTAAATTAGATTACAAATAGAAAGCTATACAATGTCAACAGTTTAAAGGCAGCTCCGAAGGTTTAAGCTTTTATCGTGTGCTTATATTGAAGAATTCAATAAACTATCCATTCCAAACTACTCTAAAGAAAACCCTATTTTTCTCCTCAACATAACAATGTAACAGAAATACCTCAGGATCAAGGACAGAAAGAGTCTTCTTTGTATCATCCAAAGACGTATCTATCGATTTCTGCATCCACTCCACACTTCCCTCCGTTCGTTCCCTTCGAAAAATTCAAATATTTAATCACACACGCAAAGAGACAGTAACGAAATCCATATAAGAATATGTCTACACATATGCATTTAATGTATGGAAGAGAGGTTGAAAACTCACCCTACTGAAAGTACCACATGAACACCACGAACCTCGATTGTGAAGGCAGGGACTGACCAGTTCGACATGCGAATGCTTACATGTTCGATTGTGACGTCTTTGAAGGAGAGGCGAGTAGGGTCGTCGATTAGCTGGTTGAGAACCGAAGTGTCGAAACGAAGGTTCTTTGCGATTGAGTGAGAGCGGAGGAACCCTAAATTCAGTTCCAGTTCGGGTTCTTCTCGGAGCCATGGCCGTAACAAAGACACTAGCCTCCGTTGAAATAATTCATTAAACACCATTTGTGATGCGTTCTAGGAGGTGAGTTGTATGCGAGGTCGTGCTTTTGCCATTGAAAATTTTGAAAATTTTCTCGAGAAACAAATAGGAGATTCGATTGTGGAATCAAAGCGTTTTCCCTAAAGTTTCTGAGTTTGGAGTAAAGTGGGTGACGACTGACGAGTGATTGTGCGTCGGCGGGAAATCAAAACTGGAGCGGAGCGGTGATGGATAAGCTTTGGGCAGCAAAATTGACGAGGCAAGCCATGAAGTCAGTCAACTAAAACGACGTCGTGGGAAGACAAGAAAGCGCGTTTTAGAATAGCGCTTTTATTATGAGAAAAAAAATGGATAAAAAGGGCTATTCCTAATAGCACTTTCCATATAAGGAAAAATAAAGTAAAAAAGCGCTATTCCTAATGGCACTTTTAGCGCTAGGACCGCAACATGCGCTCGCTACTTCTTGCTCGAGCAACTAAAACTCCTATTGATGGTATTGATTCAACCGCGACTGCTGCTTCATCTTCTTCTCATTCCCCCGCTCCAGCCATGCTGGCTGCTGCTATCTCAGCTCGGTCAACTGGCTCTGGACCAATAGATGGGACTGAATGCTTGAACCTCTGCATCCCGAAACTTGGAGACTAGTTCTCAATGATCCATCGACAACTAACTTCTGTCCACTTCAAAAAATTATCCTCTTAAACAAAAAAACACTGGTCCTAATGGCGCTTTCAACATAAGAAACATAGAAAGCATTATTAATTATAGTGCTTTCAGCGTAAGGATAAAAAGGGTAAAAAATCATGGTTATCTCTGTTGGAAACTTTGGGGGAAAATTTTATACGGCCATGACTCTCCTACCCTTGACTCTCTCTCTCTCAACATTGGTCTACAACATTGATGCCCGCTTACACAATCCCAAAGCTAACTAATGCCATCAATTGAAACTTAGACTGCGTTTGATATGAGGAAATGAAATGGTGATTTCATTACCTTAAAAAGAGTAAGAGTTTGATGATCCAAGAAAATGTAATGACCATTCTTTTGTAGAGGCTATTCTCTCTTTCCTTCCCAAATAAAAAAGAATGACTATTCCCATGTTTTAAAAAATGAAAATCATTAAAAGTGGATCCCACTTATTTTTTTCTATTCCATTAATTCATATCATTTACGAAACATTGGGATAGAATGATCATTCTCGTTCTCATTCCATTCTCATGTACTCTCATTCCATACCCTCCTCATTTCATTCCCTCAAACAAAATGCAGACCAAAGGTATTATATAAATACATTCGCTAAAAAGTTTATTACATTCTACTTTGTGTGTATAAAAAAAAATAGATAAATTACCCATACATTAACAAGATGATTGGTAAGAAACCTTTTGAGAATGCGAATAGCACCACCTATTTTTAATTCATTAATTCAACTTGGATAAAATAAATTTAGAATAATTACACTAAATCGCAGATTTGAAAAAGCACAACTGCATCCACTGCCCACCGAAAGGAAAACCCTTAAACGGCAGTCATAATTACTCTAGTAATTCAACCTATGAAACCACCCATTGGCCGGTAGAAATCTTGATTAACACGGAAAATTTTGGTCGGTGAAACCCAGTCAAAGGTCGATTTCTCCTGTGCGTAAAGAGATGTCAAAACGTCCGGTCCGAAACCGCCCAATTTTGCCTTTTCCGTTTAAGAAACAAGAAATCAACCCAAAAATAGAATAACTGCATTCCGTTCCAACCGGCGATCTGTTGCCAATCTCTAGCTAGTCGGCCTCAATAGGGAAGGACCATATCGCCATTTCACAAACAAGTGGGGATGTTCGAGTAATTCAATCATGAGCACAACAACGTGGCGTGATGTTATTGGTGTTGTTGGAAGTGTACAGGCAACTACAAGGACTTGAAAAGGAAACGATTGTAGAGGAGACGGAAACCGCCTAAACCGCCAAAATGAAAACACGCAGCACCACCCACCTCAACCGTCTTTCCCGCGAAAATAACCACAGCTGTTGGTAGTTAGTTTCTCTTTCCTTAACGTTTACGCCTTGTCTCATACGCCTAAGTCATCCCTCATCAAGACCTTTACCACTCTTCTTTTTTCTCTCTTACATTTATATATTTATATATAATTTATTCATCTTCTTCTCCCCCTTTGAATCCTTTATTCACCCGTGCTTTCATCTCTCTCATTCCAACTTTTCGGCTTTCGTGGAATCCGGTTTTCTTCGATCACTATTCCTACGTATATATATGGTTCTTTAGTCCATATTCAACCTTCTTTTTAAAGACTAAATTTTACCCTTTCATGAGAGCATAGAAAAATGAGGAGCTCATCAAGAGGAGGCCGCATATTCTCAGACGAGGGCAGCTTACGAGGGCAAAAATTCGGCAGGTTAAAGATTTCCGACCCAAAAGACGAAGAATACTCCCCTCTACATCAAAATGGTTCATCGACAGGTCCTCCTATCTACGACCGAGATCCTCTCATAAACGCCGCGGAAAGTAGTTCTCCCTATGACGCGCCTTCGTCTCCATTGAACAACTCACCGTGGTCATCTCATGTGGCTCAGCCAGAAGAGAGTAATTCCTCTCTAAATGTCCTCATGGGATCGCTCTTGCGCGAAGAAGGCCATATTTATTCCTTGGCGGCATCTGGTGATTTGTTATATACCGGATCTGATAGCAAGAACATTCGGGTATGGAAGAACCAGAAAGAGTTTTCCGGATTCAAATCGAATAGTGGGTTGGTCAAAGCCATCGTTATTTCCGCTCGTAAAATTTTTTCCGGTCATCAAGATGGAAAAATTCGGGTCTGGAAGGTCTCGGCCAAGAAACCAAGCGTTCACAAAAGGATTGGAACGCTACCGACTTTGAAGGAATATATCAAGCATTCCATCAAGCCGAGCAAATATGTGGAAGTGGGACACAATCGCAATGCGCTATGGATCAAGCATTTCGATGCAATTTCATGTCTTTGCATGAACGAGGACCAAACCCTTCTTTACTCAGCTTCTTGGGACAAAACCTTTAAAGTGTGGAGAATATCGGACTTGAAATGCTTGGAGTCCATCAATGCACATGATGACGCAGTTAATTCTGTTGTAGCTGGTTTTGATGGGTTGGTGTTATCGGGCTCAGCCGACGGCACTGTCAAGGTCTGGCGGAGAGAGTTCCAAGGTAAGGGCACAAAACACTTCTTTTCACAAACATTGTTGAAACAAGAGTGTGCTGTGACGGCTTTGGCCGTAAATCAAGATGCCACGTTCGTATACTGTGGCTCGTCGGACGGGATTGTTAATTTTTGGGAGAGAGAAAACCAATTCTCTCATGGTGGTGTTTTGAGAGGCCATAAGCTGGCAGTGCTGTGCTTGGCTGCAGCTGGAAAGCTTGTATTTAGTGGGTCGGCTGATATGGGTATTTGCGTGTGGAGAAGGGAGGAAAATGATCACACCTGCTTGTCCGTTTTGACGGGTCATACTGGGCCCGTCAAGTGCTTGGCCGTTGAAGAAAGTCAAGAATCGAAGGCTGATGATAGACGGTGGATTGTTTACAGTGGTAGTTTAGATAAGTCGGTGAAGATGTGGAGTGTGTCGGAGCAAGCTGCACCCGATTTACAGCAAACGGAAGCCATGCAAAAGCAGCAAATTAAGAACAATGCTACTTGACCTATCTTATTGATCCATATTAGCGCATTAATAAGATATGGATCATGTCACAAAGATTATGCATCATACTGCAATTTTTTTTTTTTTTTTTTTTGTGGTTTCCCGATGTGTCCTTAGGCTTCGTCCATGACTAATCCTCCGAGGTATGGTCGGACGCCGAAGCAGGAGACCTCTCCCAAGAAAATTTATTGCATCCACAAAGACTCAAACTTGAAACTTTTGCTTAAAGCAACTAGAGCCTCTTTCACTCAGACCAACCTTCGTTGGTGCAAGGTTAGATTTTGCATAATAAATAATAAAGACACAGTCTGAACTTTGAAATATAGATTTTGATATATGTCGTTTTATTAGAAATACTAAGACTTTTGATATTAGACAATCCAAATGGTAGGTTATATATATATATATATACTCCGTATTAATTATGGATATATGGTTCAGATGTACATGATCCTGCCAAGTGAGCGAGGGGTTGACTTTGGTGAATTTTCATTAATTGGTTGAAAGTGTGAATAGGACACCAGAGATACGAGCCACAATTAATTGTAAGCAGGTGTGTGGTAGTTATATTTCATTTCATTATCCTGAGTGAATGAAACAAAGTTTGTTTTAATTTTCTTGTTGCCTACATCATTTTCAGACCCCACTGAACAAAATTACAGTATTATTATTTTTTTGGTTGGTTTGGTTTGGTTAATTTGGTTTGTTTGTTTGTTTTTTATTATTATTTTTATTTTTTGGAGGTTGGATTATGTGATATGCCTCCTGTCATTGACATAGTAGGACTCGAATTATATGTGTAAAATTCATACTGCCAAAAAGTCCTCTCCACGAAAATCATGCATAATCTCAACTTTGTTTGCTGACTCTTCATGCAAGTTTTCTTCGTTGAAATTAATGGTGTGGTTTGGACTTTGGATAATCTCGTGACCTCAGCATGACTACACGATTTAAATAGGAAAAGGCAAATGTATGGATGGGCCAATAAGATTATCCATCTTTGGTTGATTAGAAGCTAGATTCAGTAAAATGAAGTGGGGAGGAGGATGAAAAAAATAGAAGATATATTATAATATTGGAAAATTTTGGTATTCTAGTAAACAAAACATCATTGAAAACCTTGATCTTTATTATGTTCGAATTTGATAAATTATTTTATTTTATTATTATTATTATTTTCTTTGTCAACAAAGGTAAGGTAAAATAGGGTTTTCAATCCCATAAAAAAAACGAAGTAGGGATAATACAGAAAATTCTGACAATAAATCCCAAATTTCAATCCAATTAATAATTTTTGTACTAAATTAACGCATTTTAAATTTTAGACCTTAAGGTAAAATTTGATTCAAACTTTGAATCTTAAAATGTAATTTACCTTAATAATTATAATAAAATGAGAATGATGACATCATACCTTCAAGGCTTCAGCATACCTAATTCTATTGACTTCAGATCTCCCCCTCCACTTGATTCCGAAGATACTAATTGTTGAATAAAGGAGATTTGTGAATTATTGTGACCATGAAGCCGCCCAGTCGCCTACCTTCCTTCCAAGATGTGGCATCGATCTATACGACCAAGGGCCAATTTATTTCTATGACAGCTCCCTTTTACTTGTACTTGCTTCTTACCAAGAATGATAGCAAGGCTGAAGTATCTCAAATCAATTACTTAGCCCCACACATGGAAAAATATGGTAGGTAAATGGTCACACCACTAAGAATTTTATAACGCCGCTCACACATAATGTGACAGAGACTTCAATTATAGTCTTCATTTACGCCAACCAATGGTTCTATCTATTTTCCATCTTGTCTGTATCTCAACCTTAATTTCCTGCCTACCAACAAACTGATTATGGTTTAGCTTTCAGGACATGGTTTGAGAAAAATAGATACAGAATTGAACTAATATGTCATATATAGTACCAAAATGTTAGGTAGACTCCCACTTCATAGCATATGGTCTTGGATTCATCATTCATCTTGACATTGAAGCCTTTTCAAATGGGCAGCTTCAGCTTCA
The DNA here is from genome assembly GCA_039720395.1 of Liquidambar formosana. Classification (NCBI taxonomy): domain Eukaryota; kingdom Viridiplantae; phylum Streptophyta; class Magnoliopsida; order Saxifragales; family Altingiaceae; genus Liquidambar; species Liquidambar formosana. Next base: position 38,490,609 of record CM077824.1, on the reverse strand, counting down.
TTTAGTTTAGCTAGGCGTATGAGATAGCTTAAGTTATTGAACAATGTACTTGGTCGAATTTTGATTCCTAGCTATGACTACATATCAAACATCTTTGTCGGGCTTTATACTTGTTTGGTGCAATAGTAAGAGTATCGGGCTATCAAATGAGAAAGCGTAGGTTTGGGTATTGAGAGTGGCCTATTTAAAAGATTTTAAGGGTTAAAACTGATATTCAACTCACCTGTCCAAGACCTATTTTAGTGTAACTAGGTAATGACCATAAATTCACATGGTACTTAGACTCTTTTAATAGTCTGTGAACTAGAGTTTGGATGTCGGAAAGAACAAATAAATTAACTAGAAATAAATAATAAAAAAAAAGCTTAATTAAGAAAGAAATCAGTTTTTCGAGAAAGGTTAAAAGTATTTTATTTCTCTTTCCTTAATTTGTCTCAGCTCTTACTTTCCAATTAATGTCCAACTGGAACCTGGAAGATATCTTTGCTAACATTAACCATACTTAGACCTTACTGATCGAATATATCACCAAGACAAGAAAGAAATAAAATACGTAAGAGATCGAATAATGATTAATGGTTGTGATCCTTTCATTGGAATCAAAGAATCTAAGCTTAATTGGGATCGACTTCAATTCAAATAAAGTTTGTTGGCCAGAACCTGGCCCATCCACTATAAGTCAAATTGAACCTAACCTAATCTGTTTGCCTTAAAATATTTCAGAAAATTTATTAAAATATAGAGATATATGCTTACAAGTAAGGGATTTACAATGTAAAAAGGAGTGGACCCGTTTGGGTATATGCTCTCGGAGAGTAACTTAGATGCAACAAGGGTATAGTTGAATCGAATATTCTTTAATTTGCCAATGGCATCATCAACACAACATTAGACTCACCATTCACTAAGCTCATTATGTACATTAGGGGTTAGGGTTGCAAAGCTTGGTGTTCTTTTTTGGGTAAAAATTTTGTATCCATTTTTACCAATGTTGTCGTCACATTGGTATAAATTCAATAAAAAAATATATTAAAGTAGATTCGCATTGGAGAACCAGACAATGTTGACTATATTTTGGGAAATGTTATAAACGAAATTCAAGTTAAGGATAGGTGACATTATATGAATTCATCGACAAAAATACATTCTAAATCATTTAGGATCGCGATCGTACTATGAAAATCATATGCTAAGGCATTGTAATTTCTTTCTCGTGTAGTTGGTGTTGGGGAATATCGTCAGTCCGTCAGGTAAACTGACTCTAGGGAATCCTGAATCATTCACCCTTCCCACGCAAACTACATTCCAAAACGACATGCAAAATCCGTGGGAATCGGGTTCCTGTAAAAGAGAGAGAGAGAGAGAGAGAGAGAGAATGGATGACAACAAATCAACAATGGTGGGTGGTCCTCTGTTATCACGAGCTCCGATGACCAAACCCCACGACGTGAAAATACCCAAACAGCCCACGCCACATGGGAGTCGCCTCCACTTCACCCTTCCCCTTTACACTTCCACTGTTCCACACTTCCACCCAACAAACCAAAAATTTTAAAAAATTAAAAATTAGAAAAGGTGAGAGATTCCACTCAAAAACCTCGCAGCTGGTTTTTTTCTCCTTTTTTCCCTGTCTCTTTCCCAAAACACAAAACACACCACCTCTCTGCTTTGGATTTCTCCCGATTTGTCTTTCTCCTTCGGAATTCACTCCCTCTGGTAAGCAAAAATTTCAGACCACCATTTCCTCATTTTTTGTTCCTCTCTCACTTTCCTTCTCTCTCAAACTTTCTCGTGAAAGTCCATTTTTTTTCCATGAATTTTCTCACTTCTTTCAGACTGTAAAACGCATTTTCTTGCTTTCTGAACAACTTGAATTTAGGGCTTGCTGTTTTTCTCAGCTCAACAATACAATCAAATACCTCCTGCTCAGAGCTTTCCCAAATGTTGAAGTGACAAAGGATGGAGTTTCTTTACGGTTGTTTCCTTGCTTTAAACTGTTTCATTTAGTATCGGAAACTAGGGTTAGGGTTTATTTGTTTTTTGAACAAGAATGGCGCGGGTAGGGGATGGCGTTGAGTACTCGTTTGCTATGGAGTACAGTGGCCCGCCTGTAACCTTCGATCTCCCCCGGGCCGTTCCCATCAACGTCGAACGGATCCCGGTCGCTTCCGTTGTCGCCCAAATCTCTCTATCCGATAAACTGTCTTTGCCGGTCGTCCAACCGATATTGGCGCCGGAGACTCTAAACAAGAAATTCTCGAAAGAATTAGTTCTAGGTTTGGAATCGACGGTCTCTCCGACTTCTGTGATTGCCTTCGAGAGTAGAACTGAAGACGGTCACGATTGCGCGTCGATTGAAACTGTTTCTCCCACTTCGGTGATTGCCTTTGAGGAGAGAGCTGCTGATGGCCATGATTGCGCTTTATCTGGCGAATTGAGTAGCTCGGGTGTGTTAGAGTGTCGAAATGCTTCTTATGAGTCTGGTGAATTGTCGGATGTGATTAATGAATCGAAGGTGTTGGGGTCGTCTTCGTCTCCCATTTGTCATGAGCTGTCTCATGAGCTAATAGGTGGAACTGGAAGTTCAGGGACAATAGAGTTTTCTGATAGTTTTGACAAATCTAGGGATTTGTCTGCAAGTTCGAGCACTTTAAGGGTTTCAAATGGTTGCAAGGAGCGTTTAGATTTCAATGATTTGAATCCGCCGGATTGGGCTTCCACGGAGTCATTGTTGAGTTTAGATTATCCATCTTCGAGGGTTTCTTCTCTTAGGGCTGGGGATTGCAATGATGTACCTGGTTGTGATGTCAAACGTGCACCGGTTGTAACTTTTCGTGACATTGAGTCGGATGATGGTTTTGATGAGGAAGGTACTCATGCTGAAGCTGAAATCGTTGGATCCAGAAAAGAACCTGAAATTAAAGCTAAGAAAGGGTCATGCTATAGATGTTTTAAGGGGAACCGGTTTACTGAAAAGGAGGTTTGCATTGTTTGTGATTCAAAGTATTGTGGTAATTGTGTGCTCAGAGCTATGGGGTCGATGCCGGAAGGAAGAAAATGCGTTACTTGCATTGGTAGTCCTATTGACGAGTCAAAACGAGGGAACTTGGGAAAATGCTCGCGACTGCTAAAACGACTGCTTAATGAGTTGGAAGTTCGACAGATAATGAAGGCAGAGAAGTTGTGTGAAGTGAATCAGCTGCCACCAGAATATGTCTGCGTGAATGGAAAGCCTCTTTGTCAGGAGGAGTTGGTTTTATTGCAGAGCTGTTCAAACCCGCCAAAGAAGCTGAAGCCAGGAAATTATTGGTATGATAAAGTATCCGGTCTTTGGGGAAAGGTGAATATAATTTCCTTAAGATTATTTTGTAGTTTGTATTTTGTTAATTTTTTTTGCATCATTATGGAATTGGATGGTTCTGCTAAACAAAACAGGAAGGACAGAAGCCCTCCAAGATAATTACTCCCCATCTGAGTGTTGGGGGTCCCATCAAGACGGATGCCAGCAATGGAAACACTCAAGTTTATATGAATGGTCGAGAGATTACAAAAGTAGAGCTACGGATGTTACAGGTTGAAGTTTCTCACAATGCTAAAGTTATGTTGAAACCACTCAATGTAAAGCGATTATTAAGACCATCTTGTTGAACATTGCAGTTGGCAGGAGTTCAATGTGTTGGCAATCCACACTTTTGGGTGAATGAGGATGGTTCATATCTGGAAGAGGGACAGAAGAATACAAAAGGGTATATCTGGGGCAAGGTGTGTTTTGTATGTGGATATGCAAATGCCTCTATGTTGTTTTTCATGTTATATTTCTATTTTCTGACATTTATTATGTTACATTTCAGGCTGGAACAAAGCTGGTTTGTGCTATCTTGTCGCTGCCTGTTCCTTCTAAATCTGCAAATCCTTGTGGAGAACAAGTGAGTCCTCTGGTCAACAGAATTTTCCCTGACTACCTTGAGCAGAGAACACTACAGAAGCTTCTTTTAGTTGGGTATAATGGATCTGGGACTAGTACCATATTTAAGCAGGTAGATTTTTCTGGCAAAAGTGATGCTCTGAATGATATCTAGTCTTTCAAATATAGCTTTTATTTTGTGCTAATTTTTGGTAAAATTTGAAGAAATTAGTATATTTATAAAATTAAATGCTTGTTTCAGGCCAAGATTCTTTATAAAGCCACTCCTTTCTCGGAGGATGAGCGTGAAAGTATCAAGTTGATGATCCAGAGTAATGTGTATCGCTATCTTGGTATACTCCTTGAGGGACGTGAACGTTTTGAAGATGAAAGTTTGACTGAAATTAGGAGAAAGCAACCTTCTGATAAATCTGGCACTATAGGTATGAATATGATTTGACTCTCTTCTTCTATCCCCTTATCCTTAATTTTTACAATTATATACACATGCACACATTTATTTATTTGTTCTGTTTTTCTCTGATATCTGTGGTTGAGGACTAAATTGATGTATAACAAATCATTTCCCCTTCATTTAGCTCCCTCTTTTTAAACAAATTCTTTGCAAGATATAAGTTTGTCTGCCACATGTTGATCTATTATCATATATCAATTTTAAAAGATTATGTGTTATGATAATCAAGCTCGTATTGCTTATGATTTTACTTGAAGCATTGAGTTTCTTTAAAATAGGAAACACTATTTGGCAGGCATGCTCTGCTGAACGGAGCCTGAACATTGGCCTAGCAGAGCTCAAACCTTTGCATTATATACCCTTGCTAAGTCAAGCCTGTCCTTAGCCTTTTATGATTGTTCCAAGCCTGATCTGACAGTAGAGCTTTTGAGTTGAAATTCAAGGAGTGCATTTTTTCATCTCAAGTTGATAGTGTCTTCTATTTTCACATGTATACCAAGTTGTCTAGTTGGTTGGGATTTATACTCTTTCTAAGTCACGCCTGTCCTCATCATCTCTTGCTTGTTTTGTGCCTGATCTGAGGCTGAGCTTTTGAGTTGAAATTCAGGAGATGCAGTATTTCCAAAATTATGGTGTCTTTTGTAATGGTACATCAAATTGTTAATTTAGTTGGGATTTATACTATTGCTAAGTCATACCTGTCCTCAGCATTTATGCTTGTTTTGAGCTTGATCTAAGGTTGAGCATAGAAATTCAAGAGGCATTATATTTGTCGTGTCTTTTATAATCCCACATACATCAAATTGTCAAGTTAGTTGGGATTAAGGCTGACTTGAGTTGAGTAGTATCATGTTAGATAAAGAATATATGTCCGTGGATATCTTCAACATGTTTTCATATCGTCAACATGTCCACTTGCCTTGTGAGTTGTATGAGCATCTTGAACCTTTTGATCCATTAATTTATAGGGCAACTACAATCAGATGTGTGAGAATAATGGCTTCTACTAGGAAACGGTGCTTTTTTTTAAGATACCAATTATATGGTACTTTGCCTAGCTGGTGTCGGATTCTGTTTATGACAGCTGGGTAGCATGTTATGTAATGGTTTAGTAGATTGTATTGCAAACAGTCTGAGGTTTACATCCAGCATGACCATTAATACATTGCTTACACAATGTAATATTATGTGTCTGAATGAAGTTGCTGGTTAACAGGGAACACTGATGAATATGATGGCAAAACTACCTATTCCATTGGCCAAAGGCTAAAAGCATTCTCTGATTGGCTTCTCAAGACTATGGTGTCTGGTAATTTGGAAGCCATTTTTCCAGCTGCTTCTCGTGAATATGCCCCATTAGTCGAGGAGTTGTGGAAAGATGCAGCCATTCAAGCCACATACAATCGGAGAAGTGAGCTGGAAATGCTACCCGGCAGTTGCTAGTTACTTCTTAGACCGGGTAAGGTCTTGCTTTGTGTTCCTTTTTTGAGTTTGGCTTGTTAAATGTTGGAAATATTTGTGTTTTATTTTATGCTCTCCTTATAACCTGGGACCAAGCACTTACTGGCTGGCGGACAAGCAGGTTTTGAAAGACCTCCACAGCCTTAGTTTCGGGTTCGATTTCTTATGCAGTTAGGAGTGGGGCGTGCTAGCAGGAAGTCCTGGTTATGAACATGTATCAATCCCTTAAAAAACCTTTCTTCCATCATGTGGTTGTCTGAGCCAACCAAGGGGATCAGGTGTCGGTGGAAAGGAATCCTCTTATTTTGGTCAGTTGTGGTAAAAAAAGTTAGAGGTGCACAATGTCTCAAAATAAGAATGAGAAATGTGTATGATCGTTAGATGCTGTGAAATACTTTAAAGCACACCCCGCATTGCCTTACATTTTCATGATTGTGGGCATACATGTTAATGGTTTATTGTTAAAAGTACAGTGGATGGAGTCATGGAGAGCTGAACATAAAAATAATATTGAAATTACTGATCAAGTATCAGTGCATTTTAAATCTCAGCAAATAATAGTGAAACTACTGATCAAGCTGTATTTTGGACAAGCTAAGCATAAAAGCAAAGAGTTCTTTCATAGTGACTGGTGACTTCCTGACCAGATTTTATATTGCAGGACAGGCAGGAAACAGTTTCGATGTAGGTTAGGAAATTCAAGATAAGAATGTTTTAATGAGTTAGGGTTAATATTTTGAATGGTTTAGGTTAAGAACATGGAGAATAAACCAGGATTTAGGAACATATTGCCTTGTGTGATGAGGGAAAAAAATATTAAAGGAAGCAATTATGTCACTATACAAGTAAATAAAAGGGCATATAACTCATTGAAAATGTCAATTTTGGTGGAACAGACCATTTTTTTTTTTTTTTTCGTCTTGGTTTTGGTTTATTTATTTATTTTTTTTTTTTGGGGGGGGGGGGGGGGGGGACTTGATGGAAATCAAAAATAAAATTTTACAAGGAAAACCAAAATTGACTGATATAAAAACTATTAATATATTGAACATGCTTCCCTCAGTGTGTGAAAGGGGCCTGTCATCCTGTCCTTTATTTTAAACTCATCTGAAGAATTGCGAGTTCTCAAACCACCTCAAAGCAAAGTATGTTGCATTGTACTGTTTTTTGTTTTCTGTTTGGCATGTTTGTTTTCTAGGCAAGTATGTTGGGATGCTAATTATGGGTTTATGATACTGTGTTTCAATAATAATAATAAATTTTTTTTTCTTCAGGCTGGTGATATATTGAGAACAGACTATGAACCCTCGGATGTAGACATCCTATATGCCGAGGGTGTTACTTCTTCCAATGGCCTTGCTTGTGTGGACTTTTCCTTTCCCCAGACATCCCCTGATAACATTGACACTGCTGATCAGCATGATTCGTTGCTTAGGTATGTATAAACGTTTGAAACCCCCCCTTTTTTTTTTTGCACATTTGTACAAGAAATGCCTTACTCCTCTAATGATCCTGAGTAGGCATTCTAACTTTTACCAAACAACTTCATTTGTTACTTAAATTCTTTTTGTTACTCATTCAAGGGTGTATCTGTGTGTGCGTGTACATGTACTGCTGTTTTAGATAAATAGACCAACCCACAGTACTAATACAATATTGCTTATTTGAGACCCATTATTACATTGCAGTAAAGGAGAAGTTTGTCCTTTTTAACACACTAATCAAGACGAACAAAGGGGGGGGGGGGGTGCCTGCATAAGAGAGTGTGCACACAGATGTACACAGCTTCTCATGTTTGCACATTTTGTAATTGAAATATTCTCAGCCTCTACATTACTGATATTGAGGAAAGAGATGCAATCATTCTCGTAATCCATCGGGCATTGCAAACCCAGTTATATCATCCAGGGTGCATGGTGCTATTGACCCCAGTTACATCACCCCTAATTAAGGGAACCCAGCCAACAAGTCCGAGTCACGATTATCAACCATGAGAACAGTTTAGACTTTGTGTAGCAAACTGGTCAGCACATGCATTGACCATGCTTGAAGACACAATCTTATTTGTATGTTCTTCTGAATACATAGAGCAATATAGTTGATTTATACAGAATATTTGTTGATGTTTTGTTAATGGGCGTGATAGCTAATTTTTTCTTTAAGTTGATATCCTAAGACAAACTAAATAGGAAAATTAAGTCTAGTTAAGGCACTGCTTCACCAAACTGTGCAACCAATATCCTTGCCTTGGTTCCTAGGCCAGCCAGTGGTAGGTAGATGATCGTCGGTGATTCCCAGGCAACGGAATAATGGTCACCTGGGATGGTTCATCATCTGGATGTGTTATTTGACTTATTTCATTAATTGGGTCCTCAATCATTTTTTTTGATGTGGGTCACAATTGAAGTGGTCATGATGGTCCTCAGTCCTTACCATAAGAAATTGTGCAAAACAAGAATCAAAATGATTATATATTTGGTCATGGTCAAAATCTTACCCAAAAACCTGGCCCACCATTCCCCCCCCCCCCCCCTCCTCTCTTTTTTTTTTCCATGTCCTCCAAACATGTTATGCCTTAAGAGGGTTTGTACCCCCAACCTCTTTAACTGAGGTCATCATCCCATACTGATGAACTGACTCACTGAAGGGTCATTGATGTGTGTGTGTGTGTGTTTGTGTGTAGCTAAAGATATACTGTTATGCTTTATCAATTTGAACCTGTTTAATATAACAGATTACCAACTTGTTGTATCATTAGCTTTTTTTACCATGTAGATATTTTGGTTGGACCTATTAACTAGTAGGTTTAAATAGTTTATTTTCATAATAACTATGTTAGGATCCAACTCTTTAATATTGATATGATGATAAGTAGGTGAAATATAGCTGGTTTCTTGGAGGTGGATTTTAGAGGTTTTGGTCGTTCCAAGAGGGCTAAGGTCCTGTGGAGCAGTGCAGTTTTGGGCTATCTTATGGGTGATTTGGATTGAGCGGAATGCTAGAATTTTTAGGGATGCTCATGAGGAATTGGATGGCATTTGGGATAGGGTGTGTTTTCTTGCCTCCTTGTGGGCTTTAGGTGGACAAATCTTTTGAGGGTATTCCCCTGTTTCTCATTGTTAGAAATTGGAAAGAGATTTGTGCTTTGAAGCCCTGTTAAGAATAGAGCTATGAGGACTCACTTCTTCCCTCCTTGAGTTGTTTTGGTTTCTGGTTTTTGTCTGCCTCTCAGTCTTGGTCATGAGGGCTGTTTGTGTTTTCTTTTGCCTGCACTCCTTGGCATGTCTTTTCTTTCTTTTTTTTTGTGTGTGTGTGTTTGGGCCTTGCTGTTTTTGTGGTTTCTCTATTGTGGACTCCTGGTCCAATTTGTATTATCTAATTGATTAATACACTTCATCTCTTTTCAAAAAACATATGGTCCTCTAAGATAGGTTTATTGTTGTTGCAACTTCAGTAAAAAAAAGGCATTATTAAGACTTTTGCTTTTACTTTGAATATGGTATAAGATGAGTATGAACTTCAGAATTAAGTCCTGCATCTTTTTTTCTTTTTTTTTTTTCATTTTTTTTTCCTGTGTTAAATGTTTTACTTGTGTTCTTTTAAAGGGTACTAGAGTTGGAGATGGAAAAATTCATAGTTTTAGAATGCAAATGTGTAAAATTTTATGGAAATAGAAATTATCTTCTGCCATGTCTTAACATATTTATTTTTGGTTGGAACTCAGATGCCAACTAATTAGAGTACATGCAAGAGGCCTTGGAGAAAACTGCAAGTGGCTAGAGATGTTTGAAGATGTTCGTATTGTCATCTTCTGTGTTGCCTTGAATGACTATGACCAATTTTCTGTTGATGGGAATGGAGCTCTCACAAACAAGATGGTGCTGAGCAGGAGGTTCTTTGAGAGCATTGTTACTCACCCAACGTTCGAACAGATGGACTTCCTTCTGTTACTTAACAAATTTGATCTGTTTGAGGAAAAGATAGAACGGGTTCCACTCACTCAGTGTGACTGGTTTGATGATTTTAATCCAGTGGTCAGCCGGCACCGCTCCAGTAGCAACAGCAACAATATTAATCATAGTCCCCCACTCGGTCAACTAGCTTTCCACTATATTGCAGTCAAGTTCAAGAGGCTCTATGCTTCTCTCACTGGGCGGAAATTATATGTTTCATTGGTGAATGGATTGGAGCCCAATAGGGTTGATGAAGCTCTTAAGTACGCAAGGGAGATTCTGAAGTGGGATGAAGAGAGAACTAACTTCAGTTTGAGCGAGTATTCAATGTATAGTACTGAGGCAAGCTCCTTCTCTCACTGATATCTGAACCTGTGAAGGATTTTCTAAAAGGGTCCTATTTTGGTTCTACGTTCATTATTTCCAGTGTAAATAGAAGGGCATGTAAATGGAAAAGAAGAGGAAATTGAATTAGTGGTGATATACCTGGGTATGTTTTCATCCCTTCCACTAGCAATTGCAGCCATAAGATTGTCTAGACCAGTTGAGATGTCATTCCAGATGGATGTCGCGCTGCTATCATACATTTATTGTAGCAGCACATTGCCACAGAAGTTAGGGTAGAATGCTTGGTGTTCATGTCTTAATATATGGATAAACGATGCCATATTTTGATATTGTGTATTTATACCATGTTTGTGTAGCCTTGCCATCTTTGAAGATGATTCAATAATATTCATTTGTAAGATAAGATGAAAATGCGTCTGGTCCAGTTATAGTTTGGATGTAGCTAGCTTATTGCTAAGTAGGTTGGTTTTTTTTTTTTTTTTTTTTTTTTTCAATCTTATAAAATGAAAAACTTTCCTGAACAAAGGTTTATAACATCGGTTTCACTGGATTTTATTTTATTTTATTTTGGGTGGGGAGTAAATTGAATCCCAACCCAACTTACCTAACGCCACCTTCTCAGATGTCTGGTTCAGTATGGAATTTCCAACTTTGATGTCATGAACAAACAGGGCCTAAAACACTGTTTCCCCCTTTTCCTTCACATGCAAATCCTTGCCATTCTTAAGTCATCAACGAAATTCACCAAATGTATAAAGGAAAGACGGCCATACTAGAAAAGAAAAATACCTAGTATCTTCAGTCATCGACAAAACTATATAAATCCTGCTATTGTTTGCTGTAATAAAATGTACTTATTTATTAATTTTTGTTTTTTTTACAATCCAAGCTCACCGTGACATCTGTTCATGCAATTGAAATCGCCTTGTGGGCATCATTCGCTTGCTACATTCAATCAATTAAAACCACTCCTTGAGCTCCAGTCGCATGCTTCTACAATGTTTTCCCATCTCCTTCTCAAAATATGATGGGTCGCATTTGAGAGAACATTTGCTTTAAAATATGTCATTATCCAAATTGAAGAGTAAAATTAATGATAGGGAAGCTGTAAGCTATTGAGCACTAGGTACATCCTTTTTCCTTTGAAAGTGACTGAAATCCACTATAAAGTACTCTCAACCCAAAGATGGCTGCAATTCCAGCTGGGGTTATTGTTCAAAAACAGCATACCTTTGCTTTTCTTATTATTGCTTCTTCTTTCCATAATAGGATTCATCTGCAAAGTTTAAGGGAGTAAATGTTGATGGACGGCTCTGATCATACAATCAATAAATATTTTATTTTGAGAAATTTTAAGTCAGAAATTAATTCCAACTTGAAAGAGTCTCCTTGTAAAGCTTTTATGGATAAACATCAAAAGATGAAAAGAAGAGAATCAGTGTGTATCAAGTGGGGTTGCTGCAAGTGTGTTTACTCAGTTAACTACAATTAGAAAATGGACAGTGAGACCACTGTAGGGGAATAGAGACTATTTTTTCTTCAATTGGTCAAGTTGTCTTAGTGGTCCCTGGGTTAATGATAATTTTATGTGATTCTGCAATCTGCATGCAGTCATCCTTATGGTCATAGGCTCACAGCACACTTGGTCATAGGTTTAATATATCAAGGCACAAGATCAGTGATAGGTTGTATGTAGCACTTATGTTAAGCCCTTCCCCATTTTTATTTTGCAATCTGCATGGTTTAAAAAACACACACACAAACACACATACACACACACAAATGTTGATATGGTTGCTACCACATCATTGGAAAAAGAAATAAATGGAAAAAAAAAAAAATTAACGTAGTAAAATTTATAGCTAACATCTTTAATTTGAATCATATCCAATATGTCCATGCTTGGGTGGGGCTGTGACCACAAATGAATACAGTAGATTGTAACACTAGAATTAGCCATCTATATGGGTTATGTCCTTGTACACAAATATAGGCATTAGGCATATAGCAGAGGTGCCCTGCATTCCTCCTCTTTAAAGCAATTTTAGGATTGAGCTGAGCCCCTGCATTAATTTGGACGATCCAAATGTGGTGATTATTATGGCAGTATTGGAATAGTTGACTTAATATTTTTGGAACCTGATTGTTTAGATGGTTACTTTCGTATTGGTTTGGACGATCCAGATGTGATCATTATTATAGCATTGGAACAGTTAGCATAATTCTCTTCCATCATCATGTTCAGATGGTGATTTATGGGCAATGGAAAAAAAGAAGTGGGTGATGGAGATGTGTATGTGAAAGGCATGTATAGCTTCCTCGTTAAGCAATTCCTCTTCCTTACAGCAGCCTGTGTTACAAGCAAGGTAAACAGAGTGCAAAAGGGTCTTGGAGAGGAAGGCCACATGACACCCACAGCCAACATCTGAGCGCCACTAGTTTCATTGTGGAGTCTTTTTTGAGTTTCAGGTATAGGCCAAAACTGTTTCTTTGAATGCATTTTTTCGATTTCTATGACTTTTAGTTCTCAGTGGTATTGAAGGATTCCATGGAGATGGATGAAATACCCATAATCCTAATCCTGTTTGCTTGTTTTGTCATAAAGAAAGAAGGAAAGGAAAATGCATTAGAAGAAGAATAAGAGGCCACTTTCAAGCATTCTCCTCTCCTTTCCCTCAATTTTCCCAGAACCTAAGATGTTTATGTTTTTCATTACTTTTTCCATCGTCATCTGTATAGGTCAAGCCAGAGGGTTGAAAATGGTCACTTTCCCAGGCCTGTCTGTATGACGTACACTGCTTCCCACAATGGCCACCTCCACTGCCAACCTGCCAAGGCCTAGAGCTCTGCCTCAGTGTGCTTCTTGACCATCTACATACTGCTCAAAATTAGGAAGGATAGTTAACTAGGACTTGACCCAACTTGCAGAACTAATATTTTTATTTTTATTTATTTTGTTCTTGTATTTCTTTGGTTTGATGGAACCATATAAGCTCTCAAAATCTCTCTTAAGCTCCCTGAGGAGGATCCACCATCACAACCATCCCAGGCGTAACTACACGACGAACTATGGATATATATATGCAAGGTAAAATTACGGCATAAATTATTATTATTTTTAATTTTTTTTTAATTACTGATTGAAAATTAAGTTCCTTTGAGGCTTTAATATTTCAATAGACTTCATTTTAAATGTCACGGTAATACTATATATATAATATATTTTAACAACCAAGTTCTGCATCCAAACAGCGTGTTTGGATGGAATTTTAAATCTCAGGTAATTAATCTTGCTTTAGAGCACAAAGCAATAAAAACAGACAAACAATTTGAATACTTTTCTAACTTCTGAAAGGCAATTTAAGAATTATAACCAAAGAGTGCCACATCCTTATGTCAATGCAAATGCAAATCTGATCTCATGATCTACTTCTTAGTATTATTTCTTTTCATGGCTTAGAAATGGCAGAAATTTCTGAGGGGTGCAGAAGGAAAGAGAAGTACACATATTGGATGGAATTTGAAGCCAACAGGCACCATTTTTTCAAGATTATGATTGGTGATTTCAGGCTTCGACTGGTGAGAAATGAATAGTTGATAAGCAAGACAATCTAAGTCTCTCAATCCCAACTTAAAGTCAATAATTTGTTTTCTAATGCCTTTCAATTGATTGAATTACGGTAATTTGTTTTCCAGAGAATTCCCAGAAAATTTGTGATCAACTTCAAGGAAAAATTAGCAGACACCATTCTTCTTAAAGGTCCTAGTGGGAATACGTGGACTATTCAACTCACAAGAACAGAGGAGGATGTTCTCTTTGACAATGGATGGGATGAATTCGTAAGAGATCATAGCTTGGAGGAGACAAATTTTCTAGTTTTTCGCTGTGATGGGAACTCATCTTTCAAAGTTCTAATTTTTGATGCAACTGGATGCGAGCGAGAGGGTACTTATTTTGTCAAAAAACACAGCAATTTATGTATGGATGACAGATGTGTTATGCAGGAGGAAGAGAGTCAGGATAATGTAGAATTCATAGACCTGACTGAAGCCCAGCAATATAGTTTCCAAGTAATGAATCTCAAGAAGGGAAAAGGAAAACGAAATGAGATACCTCTTGGCACCAACACTGAGAAGAAAGGAAAGAAGAGTCGAGCAAAATTAATAGATCCTGATGAAACTCCTGAACATACTCCATGGAAGGGAAAACTTGTAACACATGAGCAGGAAGCGCATAATTGTAATTGGCTGAAGGGAATGCAGAGACAAGGGATTCAAAGCACCAAACCCATTGGAGGAAGGCAGAAATTCAGATTAGAAAGAGAGGATGAAGCGGAGGATGATTTGGTGTGTTTAATGGATGGTAGTGAAGCTTGGGAAAATGTGAAAAGAAAGAAGCTTGGGTGGGAAAAGAAAGAAAATAGCGAAACACCCAACAAGGAAGTTCACATTCATCACTTCAAACATGGCAAAAAGAAGAAAAATATAATCCAAAATGCCATTCAAGACGATTTCTTGGAAAACTTTAACTCGACTGAAGAAGACTCTGAAGGATTCATCAGCGGAAGTAGAAACCGAAGATGTAATCACAAAAATGGGAAGCATAGGAAGGACAAGGATGAAGTGGAGATAAACCAAAAACAATTTCAGTTTCATCCCTTCCAATCATGCATAGAGAGGAGGAGGGAAGCTCAAAGAACCAGCTCAATTCACTTGTATCATAAATTCAAAATGCAGGAAGAACCACTGGATTCTGGTTTGTACTCCCCTACATTCACAGTTTGGATATATGCTTATTTTTCTATGCAAGGTTCATGTTTCTTATTTGTTTTAACTGTTTCCGTGATGGTAGATTCAGAAACTACTGAAAAGTCGATACATCAGAAACAGACACCCTGGCAGTACTTCAATTCAAACAGACGAGAGGTAACAGAAGAAGAGAAGCAGAGAGCCTATAAATTGGCCTCTAAATATTTGTCTGCTGAACCTTCATTTTTGTTGACTATGAAGCCTACCAATGTCTACAAGAGTTTTGTACTGGTAAGAGAAATCCTAATCCTGTTATTGCTTTTCGCCTTATTTCTTTTTATATTATGTTTTTGTTTTCGTTTCGTTTTGTTTTTGTTTTTTTGGGAGGGGGGGGGGGGGAGATGTTGGTTATGCTTCTTCCATTACCATTGTCATTTCGCATTCCTTGGTTATTGCATTGCATTCTGACTGGTTATTATGCTTGGAATAAGACTATTACTTACTGTTGAGATTGGTTTTAGATCAAATATTCCTGACTCATGTAACTAATTTTCTGCATGCAGTCAATCCCCAGAGCATGGGCAATGAAGCATATTCCTTGCCAGTGTCAGAAAATTCAGCTGAGAGTCCCTCCAAGTAGGAGGACATGGGCTGCTTCACTCAAATCCAGGCTGAATAAATTTGAGCTCAGAAAGGGATGGGCTGACTTTGTCATGGATAACAACTTGGAAGAACATGATGCGTGTGTGTTCAAGATCGCTCAATGTGAGCAGGGCAACGAAAATACCATAATCTTGGATGTCATCATATTTCGCGTTGTGGAAGAACTCATCCCCTCGACCCGGTTCTCAAATCTCTATATAGGAGAAAAAAGTTCATAAGGTCAGAGATAAAATGGTGCTAACAGTTCCCATCTGTGCAGTTATTGTGTGATGACACTGTCAATATCTCTGTGATTATACTTTATATGGTCCTCAACTTTAGATTTCACATGGTTTTTAGTTTAATTATAACATAGTTGGATTGGATTTTAAGTAAGCATGATTTTATATTATGGTAGATACATATCAGAATTTCTAGATTGATTTTAGGGTCCATTTCTTTCAAATAAAAATGAAATCTCAGGAAAGAAGATAGTGTGTGCTGCTTTTGGATGAGGCATGTTTGATCATACTTGTGTGTTGGTATGCTCTGTGATTGAAGTATCTGCATATCATGAGATAAAGCGAGGAGGAATCTATCAAGCTCAGTACTCTTTGTGAAAGATGATTATTGATCATGAACATCGGACAGCATCTTAGCCATCAATTACCTGTAGTAGATACCTAGCAAAACAGAGTAAAAAAATGTCCTGAAGTAATGATTACACCATGCCTATATGAGCCATAATTCACTCCACAGGTAGTCCACCAGCTAAAATGTCTAAACTCCCAATATGTAATGCTTTGATATGTGCAGCCTATGTCTTTAGGACTGTTGCAGGATTTAAGACTGTTGCAGGAATTTATGCAGGAACAAAAATCCAAGTTGATGCGCACTACATGGTCTCAAATGAAATGAATGTGTTATGGCAAACTGATGCTCCAGTTTTACTAGTTAAGTTATAGAAATGGCTGAACACTACAATTTTTTTACCTTGGACTTAAGTTTTAAGTATACTCCAATGGAAGTTGTTGGCAGTTGTTTCTGTTTACTGCTGTTTGCTAGTAACCCAAAAAAAGATGCAAAACGTAAAATCGAGAAAGCTACTTCTGGTGAAATTATTGTCTGATGTTTTTATTTCCAAGATGTGTGTTTATTTATTTATTTACACTGCACCAAACATCTATGCTGGACTCGAATTTAGTGACCAAAAAGCTTGGAATCAAGACGTGGAGTAAGCAGAACTTCAAGTGGGGTGGCTTTCAAACATGTCAGGCCTGAGCTCTCAGTCATATCCACAGCTTCATCTGATGGTTTGGCTACTTCATAACAATGTAGCATGCTAGCCAATGATAGATGCACCACTTGGAGTGCTAGCGAAATCCCTGGGCATGCTCTTCGTCCTGACCCAAAAGGGATGAGTTCAAAATTCTGACCCCTCACCTCAATGTCCTTGTGGCTAGTCAAATATCTCTCAGGTTGGAATTCTTGCGGATTAGGCCACACATGTTCATCGTGGTGAATTTTCCAGGCACTAACCATCAAATGCATGCCAGCTGGGATGTGGTAGCCATTTGAGAGGGTGCAGTCTTCCATTGCAGCATGAAACCCAATGATCGGACTATGTGGGTAAAAGCGTAGTGTTTCCTTGACAATGGCTTGGAGGTAGACCAAGTTTTTGATATCCGATTCATCCACATGTCGATCCATGCCAACGTGGATGTCTAGCTCATCTTGGGCCTTTTTCAACATGTGGCGATTGTTGAGTAGTAAAGATAGCGCCTACGTGAGAGTCACCATCGTGGAGTCGCTTCCTGCTAATAATAAATTCTGCAAAACTTGGATCTCATTAAAATGCAAGAGAGACAAGGCTTTGGCAGCCCAATTTTGTTGATTAGTCGTTGGTTAACCAGTAATATTGGGCAAAGGACAAGATTGATGATATGAGGATCAGACTCTTGTAGTTGTTATGGTCCAGATCAGACAAAACAAAAACCTGGTAGTGCCCGAAATAGGAAACTTTTTTCTTTTTTCCTTTTTTGTATCGCAGCAA
Source organism: Liquidambar formosana (assembly GCA_039720395.1). Classification (NCBI taxonomy): domain Eukaryota; kingdom Viridiplantae; phylum Streptophyta; class Magnoliopsida; order Saxifragales; family Altingiaceae; genus Liquidambar; species Liquidambar formosana. The sequence continues at coordinate 38,473,024 of CM077824.1, read as the reverse complement.
ATGACAAAATGTTTTCTTTGCTGTTTCCTGTCTTCAAGTGGAGATATTGACATGCACAATCATCTGTCATCATCTATGATGCCTCAACCACAGCGTGTTTTCTTTGAGAAAATTATAAAATAAACAGCATTTTGCTCACCAGCAATAATCCAACATGTTATTGATAAGTACTTAGGTAGGTAGGTAGGCCTGGAATTGGTTCGATTCAATGAACCACCCCATGGGATAGCGACCTTTCTCAGGTGATCTTACACTTGATTTCAAGGGATACATGACAAACAGAATAACCCAATCTCTTTATTCCAAGCATCGCTCTAAACAAGATACTCTCAGCAATATGCAAGCTGTTCACCACCAGCCTTGTAGCATAGGTCGTATTTCCCTAAATCCCCACCCAACCCCCCAAAAAAAAAAAAAGAAAAAGAAAAAAAAACACTTAAAAAGGGAATCTTGATCCACTTAAAAGGGTGGGGTGTGGTTTTGTGGGGTTTAGGTTCTTCTATCGCTCAGTCTAAAGAACAAAAAAATGTATCTGTTTTCCATGACCATACATGTGATGTTCTAGCCATGATTCCATAACCAATCCTAGGATTGTATTCCTTAAGTTGGATATGTAGTTCATCATTTGGTTTGCTTCCCTATGAATGTCAGGGTAACTGAGTAAGAAACTTGAGTATTGGTGTCCCACTGCATTTCTCTGCAGCCTGGTGACATGGTGTGCATTTTCCACGGTAATCCTTTCATCTGAATCAATTTCATCTAATTTAGTCTCTATAACCCAACTACCTTGTGACCCTAGACCCAGGTGCATTGGGCTGGTAAATATCATTTCTTGAATGTCTTGGCATTCAAGAAATGGTCAAACCAGTCTTCTCTCAGCCAAGTAAGTTGATATGTCAAGATCATTTCTTAAATTTCTTGGCATCAAGTACCAACACCCTCCAAGCAAACTAAAAGGCTAAAACGTTGGGCTGGTTAAGTCTTTTGACTTACAATTAAATGAAAATTTCACTTTAAAGGTACATCTATAGGAGTGTAAATTTGAAAGATTGCAAGGAAATGAAATGGAGCAGTGCATGGTTTAACAGGACGTAAACATGAAAACTCCCTTAGTATGAGCCTGTTTGTTATCCACAGTATGTTTGTCTTGAACTTGAAAATATTTTCACAGAACAATTAGTAGGTACAGCACTTACCAGGCAAGTGGCCTTGTTAATGGTATCAGTGTCGAAACCAGAAATCTTTGCATCCTCCAGAATGGTCAGCATCACATCCATGAAATCCTGATCTTCCTTTCCCTCCCCACTCAACAATCTCTTCTGTTTATGCTCCTCCAGCCACCCTCCAATGAGAGTGTTCAGCTCTTTGGAAGTTCTCTTCATGGATTTCTCATATCTGTTGAAGTCTAACCACCCAAGAAATGGTATCGCATCTGAGAGCACAAAAACCCCAACTGGATAGAAAAAATTCCTTATTACTTTTTGGCAACTTCGTGCCTCTCCTTCCTTGCAATCAGCACTGGATTCAACATATCGTTTTCCTCCTACCATTCTCACTGCAATGTTATATGTCAGATCTCCAAACCATTGCTTCATATCCACCAAAACTAGGCCTTTGGTACTTTTGTTGCTAACTCGCAAGTAATACAGTTCTTTTATTGAAGTCTCCACCTCCAGATATCTTATGTGCTTGAGCATATCCAGCCGGTGGTTTGATGGAAGCTCAATCGTGACTATCTTGCGAATGTCGCGCCAATAAGGCCCATAAGAAGCAAAGCCAAACATCAGATAGTTGTAGCCCAGTAGCTTTGAAGCAGCTACACTTGGCTGGTTGGAGAAAACCCTATCATGGATGGTGAAACATTCCCTGGCCAAATCCGAACCACTCACAACCAACACTCTATGGGAACTGAGTTTTATAGTGAAAACTGGTCCATACTTGTTGGCCATGGGGCCGAGTGTTTTATGTGTCAGTTGCCGTCCACCTAGCAGGTGCAGGTGGCCAATGATAGGCTAAGCTCCACTTGCTTGGGGAGCACCAAAGCACTTTCTTTTATGAGTAGTTGGTCTCTTTGATGGATAGAAGTATATAAAGAGTAGCAGGGCAAAGAGGCTAGAGATTAGAGTTGAAAGGAATTGGAGAAGAGGGTCCATTAGAGTTGGTAGAGGTGGTAGATATGCAGGTTTTGTGTCTAAGCTCTTTAGATTTCCTATTTTGCAGTTCATATAGTTCTTATGGCAGCATTTTCTTGGAAGAGAAAGTGCATGTAATTCATGAAATAGATAGTGTTAAAAATTATATAGAGAATAGAGATAGGGCTTGATTTGACTAGAGCCTAACCAAAACTTGCCTATTTGTATTTGAGTAGATTCAGAATGCTGTAATTTGATAGATCAGGAGCCTATTTCACCTAACTAAACCTTAATCACCACTGATCAATCCCCGACACAACCTCCAGTATGTTCACAAATTTGAGTACAAGAAAATTCTAACTAAAATGATGCAAAAATTTTTTGTTCCAAGAAGAAAAACAAAGTGGAAATGAGGGAGAAATACTTTTGTTGGTGAGGTGTTTTCAACCAGGCAGAACTGGAACTGCAATGTTCTTAATGAGGTTAGTGTTAAGATATAGACTCTATTTACTAAGGGGTTGAAATGCGGATGTTTATGATGAGTTAAGATATCCTTAAATTTGATCCAAAAACAAACATGTATTCATACAAAAAGGATAAAAAGAAAGAGAGAGAGAGAGAGAGAGAGAACCCAACTTGGACTGATCACCAAAGAAACACCAATTAATGGTTCTCAAGATTACAGATGGGTATGTCAGTTGAATGTAGTCAGTAGACTATGAAGGTATGTAGAAACACTGATTGCTTTACAAGTTCAAGCTTTCAAATTGGCTCCACAGAAATTAATGGTTTGAGGATTTGCTTGAAAACTCTCAACCCGTCCTCAACCGCTCTGTTCAAAGGAAGATTGAATCTCGTTACGGTAGGGGTGCTTTCGACGAGGCTTGAATGATTACAATTGTGCCTTGGTATGCTACATAATGTAATGGAAATGTTTGCATATCATGATATGAAGAGGAAGAGTCTATTAAGCTCAATACTGTTCATGAAAGATGTCTATTGACCAAAAGATTGGCCAAGATCTTGGCCTTGTCGAGTAGATGGTCAGTGTCCACTGCCCATATGAGCCATGGTTCACCTCAGAGGTAGTCCACCTGCTAAAACGTTGCCCCCAGTATCTAATGCTTTCATATGCTATTGAAACCAACAAGACAATAGAAGCTACATGCAGGCATGGAGCAGATTTTTTGAAGACTGTTAAAGGACCTCATTCACATCTGTAATAATTTTCAGTAATAAGGAATGAGGCTGGTAACGGGATCATTGGGGTTATCTGCAACATAATTTCCTCCTCAAATAATGCTGCTAAAAGTTGGGCGATTCGACCAGGGCTTATTCTTGCTTGGCACCTTCGCATCAGAAAAATTATCATGGAATCGGATACTCAAATGACCATCTCCTAGCTTGACTCAGCTGATTGCAAATCTCACCTAGGAGGTTGTTCTTATCCTTGATTGCAGGGCTCTTCTTAGGCATCAATGGGATTGGCAGCTTGTTCACAATCCTGGGGAAGGGAATTTCATCACCGATTTTCTTGCTAAGCTAGGCCATAATTACACAACCCCCGTTCATATTCTTCAGCAACCCCCTCCAGGTTTACCTTCGTTACTTTCTGCAAATTCTATGGTTGTCTCTGTTCTCTACTTGTAGCCCCTTCTGCATCTCCTTTTAATTAACTCCTCCTCCTCCTCCTCCTCCCCAAACAACCCAAACAAAAGACAGACTTTATTCAGGAATAAAAATTCAAGATTTTGTTCACATGTTATGCCCTCAAATCAAATGGATAATTGTTATTTTAAATGGGTAGTTTTGGAATCTGAGTTACCAAATGAGATGATGCTTCAGTTTCACTGGTTAAGTTTGCAGCAATAGCTGAAATGCTACAGTTTCCATGGAACATTCGGAAGCCCCAGTAGGCTCTTGGACTTAAATTTTGGTGTACTCCATTGAAAGTTGCTGCTGTTTGCTACTAGGCAGGAAAAATAGGATGTAAAATTGAGAAAGCTATGTGGTGAAACTAGTGGTCCGATGTGATTATTTATCTACACTGCACCAGACAACTAATTTACAGGCCATAAAGCTTGGAATTAAGACGGGGAGTAAGCCGAACTTCAAGTGGAGTGGCTTTCAAATTTGTCAGACCCGCGCTCTCAGTCATATCCACAGCTTCATCCGTCGGCTTGGCTACTTCATAACAATGTAGCAAGCTAGCCAGCGTTAGATGCACCACTTGGAGTGCTAGCGAAATCCCTGGGCACGATCTTCGTCCTGAGCCAAAAGGAATGAGCTCAAAATGCTGACCCCTCACGTCTATATCCACATGGCTAGTCAAAAATCTCTCAGGCTGGAACTCATGTGGATTGGGCCACGCGCGCTCGTCCTGTTGAATTTTCCATGCATTTGCCATCAATCGTGTGCCAGCGGGGATGTGATAGCCACTTGAAAGGGTGCAGTCTTCTATTGCAGCATGAAAAGCAATTATTGGGCTAGGTGGGTAAAGGCGTAACGTTTCCTTGACAATGGCTTGGAGGTAGACCAAGTTTTTGATATCCGATTCGTCCACATGTCTGTCCTTGGCAACGTGGATGTCCAGCTCATCATAGGCCTTTTTCAACGCGTGGCAATTGTTTAGTAATAAAGATAAGGCCCAAGTGAGAGTGACCATCGTGGAGTCACTTCCTGCTAAGATAAGATTCTGCCAAAATGGGAGCTCATCAATACGCATGACAGGCAAGACTTAGGAAACCGATAAATTTAATTAATCTTTGGTTAACATCAAGAAGACTAGTAGGAAAAGGACAAGATTGATGACTGTAAGGATTAGACCCTTATTGTTGCTATGGTCTAGATCAGTGAAATAAAAAAACTTAGTACCTGTAATATTAATCTATTTCTCATTGGACTAGAGTGTTTTCTTTGCTGTTTCCTCTTTTAAAATGCAGGTGTTGACGTGCACGATCTTCTTTTGTCATGAATGTACCCTTGACTGCGACGTATTTTTTTTTTTAGGAATATCATTTAATATGCAGCATTCAAACACCTAGACTTTTAATTAGTTTTTTTTTCTTGGTGCGAACAAGTTATTGGTAAGTATTCAGGCATGGCTGCAGTGGGTTTGATTCAACAAACCCATGGGATACATCCCAAAATGCAAGTTGTTCCCTTGGTCATAGCTGTGATCTTCTAGTTATGTTCTCCAAGGATGTGCATTCCTTAACAGAGACATGTAGTTCATCACCTGATCTGCTTTCCCTATGAATTTGAGGGAGGGCAAAAAAATTGAGTGTTGGTGTCCCACATGGTGTGCATTTCCCGTAATTCTGGTCTCTAAAACACAATACCCACCTTGTAATCCTACACCCAGGTGCAAGGAGGCCACCTCGAATTAATGACTTCTTAACAGCTCCTTCACGCACCTCAAGGGCCCCGAGTCCTAACACAGCTTTCCAGCCTCATTTCATCAGAACTAGTTTAGAGTAGCAATTAGCAATTGCTGAAATTCTTCGTTTCAGCTATTGCATGTTGGGCTGCCTAAGTCTTTTCACTTAAAATTAAAGGACGATTTCATTTTAAAGTTATAGCCATAGGAGCTTAACTTTGTAAGATTGAAGAGGAAATGAGACCAGTGGAGGGCATGGCTTAACAGTTATGATGGAAGTTTTACTCTACCCCTTATATTTGTGTATTTATTATCTGTAGTATGTTTATCCTAAACTTGGTGGGACATAGTTCCACAGAACAGTCAGTAGGTACAGCCGAACAGCACTTACCAGGCAAGTGGCCTTGTTAATGGTGTCTGCGTCAAAGCCAGAAATCTTTGCATCCTCCAGAATGGTCAGCATCACATCCATGAAATCCTGATCTCCCTTTCCCTCCCCACCCAACAACCTCTTCTGTTTATGCTCCTCCAACCACCCTCCAATAAGAGTGTCCAGTTCTTTGGCAGTTCTTTTCATCGCTTTCTCATATCCTTTCAAGTCCAACCACCCAAGAAATGGTATCGCATCTGAAAGCACAAATACCCCAAATAAATAAGCAAAATCCCTCATCACTTTTTGGCAACTTCGTGCCTCTCCTTCCTCGCAATCAGCACTGGCTCCAAAGTATCGTTTTCCTCCCACCATTCGTACCGCCACGTTATGTGTCAAATATCCAAACCATTGCTTCATATCCAACGAAACTCTGCCCTTGACACTACTGTTGCTATCCCATATCTTGTACAGTTCCTTTAACCAAGTCTCCACCTCCAAAGCTCGGATGTGCTTGAGCATATCCAGACGGCGGTTTGATAGAAGCTCAATTGTGACTATTTTGCGCATCTCACGCCAATAAGATCCATAAGGAGCAAAGCCAAACATAGCATAGTTGTAGCCGAGTAGCTTTGAGGCAGCTACACTTGGCCGGGTGGAGAAAACCCTGTCATAGACAGTGAAGCATTCCCTGGCCAATTCCGAACTACTCACAACCAAAACTTTATGTGAACCAAGCTTTATGGTGAAGACTGGTCCATAGTTGTCAGCCATGGCACCCAGTGTTCTATGGGTCAACTGCCGGCCGCCGAGGAGGTGCAGGTGGCCAATAATAGGCCAAGAGCCACCTGCTTGGGGAGCATCCAAGCCCTTTCTCTTATGAGTAGTTGGTTTCTTTGATTGATACAAGTAGAGACAGACTAGGAGGGCAAAAAGGCTGGAGATCAGAGTCAAGAGAAATTGGAGAAGAGGGTCCATCTGAGGTGGTAGTGAAAGTAGCAAGGCAGGTTTGTGTCTAAGCTGTTCAGTTATCCTATTTAGCAGTTCATGTAGCTTTCAACTTCTCATGGCAGTCATTTTCTTGGAAGATTGGAAGATAAGAAAGCTAACTTTCAGAATTCCAAATTAGGGTTAATATCTAAAATACCCCTAAAAAAAAAATTCTATCCAAAAACCTCATAAAGTAATTTGCCTATCTTAAAAACCCAAATAAAATTGTAATATATCTAAAAAAACCTAATACCCTAACTTCCATCCAACTTCGTTAAATTATATAATTTTTGGATCGACATGCCCTTTTTATAATTGTTTGTTTATTCATTTTATTTTGTATTTTTTTTCCTTTTTTGTGATAAATAACAAATAATCAATTTATTAGATAAACAAGATGGTAATACAAATTTGAATAATTATTTTTATATTTTAATAAAAAATGTAAAAAGGGTATTTTAGTCAAGAAAATTCATCACTCAAATAGAGTTGGATGGAAGTTAAGTTCTTGGTGTTGGCCCCAAGGGTTCAATCCCTCATTGTTTTGATGATAAACAAAACTTAGATGTTTTGATTTGTATCTAATGACAAGTGAAGTTCTTGATGAGACAGGTATTATAATATTCACTTCACAAAATGACTCAAATGAAATCACGAAGCATGCTGTACAGCTCATGTCACAAGAACAATCTTATGGAACCTCAAAGCTATATCTTTCAACTTAGATTTATGAATGGTTTAGGACCTTTGTGTAAGATTGATCCATCCTATGCTCACTTAAGTTTCCAAGGTCTTTATAAAGTGGTGAAACTATTTTAAAAAACATAGAAAGTTTTGGGTCAGAAACTATCAAGTTAGTGGACTTCTTTTGTAAAATATGTTTTTCCTGTAAACAGTAACTTTCAGACGACCAAATGATCTTTTCAGTTGACCAAAAGTTTTTAGACGACCAAAGTGCCATCTCAGATGACCAAGAAATTCCAGGCTTGATCTTCAAGTCTTTCACCCTTTTGAAATTTTCAATCGACGAAAATCTCGTTTTCAGACAACCAAAATGCCATTTCAGTTGACCAAATGGTCATTTCAGACGACCAACTTATCTAAGGCATTTCATTTGGAAAATGTCATTCTTGAATTTTCAATCGACCAAAATCTCGTTTTCAGACGACCAAAATGCTATTTCAATCGACCAAAAGGTCTTTTCAGACGACCAACTTGTCTGAGGCATTTCTTTATGTCCTCTGGAATTTTCAATCGACCAAAACCTACTTTCAGTCGACTAAGTCCTTTGAGAAAAACATAACGGCTAGTTTTTTAAACAGCCATTTGAAGCATTTAATGCCTCCCCAACTACTTTTCCCGGCATTTAATGCTATGAAACGGTCATATTAAACCAAAGGGTTATAAAAGCAACACTTGAACTCATTTATGAGTAATTGATTGAGAATCAAACAACAACATTCATTGTCATCTTCATCAAAACTCTAGAAATCTCAAGTGAGCATTCATTGTGATCAATCTTTAGCTGAGTGAGCTTGTAAATCAGTGTTTATCTACTCCTGAGGAGAGTTTATTGTACACAAATAATTATCAAATCATCTTGTATTGAATGGTTGTGGAAACCCTAACTTTGAAGCTCTTGAAGAGGACTTTGTGCAAGTGTTTGAGAAAGAACACTTGTGGCCGTGTAAAGGTTTGGTCTTCACCTTGGAAGAAGATTGAGATAGTGGATTTAAATCCTCAAGCGAGCTCTTGAGGCGAGGATGTAGGCAGGGAGCCGAATCTCGTTAAAATCGTTTGCATTTTCTCTCTCTATGTCTCCACATTATTGCATACTTGTGATATTCTTTATTCTTGCAATAATCTGATTTTAATTTGTTAATTAGAATTTTATTTGGCTATAAACCCTATTCACTCCCCTCTAGGGTTGTATACTTGGGACTACACTTGGGTTTTTTTGGATATAATTTAACCCTACTTGGGTTTTTTTGATAAAAAAATTATTTGGTGGAGTTTTGGGATATAATTCTTTTTATTAGGATATTTTAGATATTTACCATTTAAATTAAGTGTAGTAGAGACAATGGATATTATAAAATAAAAAAAAAATTATTTAGAATATGATAATAGGGCTTGACTTGCCTAGAGCCTAGTCGAAACTTAACCATTTTTAATTGGGTAGATTCAAAATGCTATAATTCGACAGGTTAGGCATCTATGTCACCCGACTAAACCTTTATCTCTAATGATCAATCACCGGGACAGAACCTCCAATATGTTCACAAATTAAGCACAAGCAAATTCTAGTAAAGTCAACATACTGAAATTTTTATATTCCAAGTGCAAAAAAAAATAATAATAAAAATAAATAAAAATAAAGTGGAAATGATGGGGAGAAGCTCTTTGTTGGTTGGGCGTTCACAAGTGCTTAAATTGCCAACATATCCAACAGCGAAGAACTGACACTACAAAGTCCTCAACAGGATTAGTGTTGAGATATAAGATGTCAAAATAGTATGATTTTGATGAGTCTAGATATCCTTAATTTTGATCCAAAAACAAACCCCTTATCGGTACAAAAGTAAGAAAACTTAGAGACAGAACCCAACTTGGACTGATCAAAACCATTGATCGCCTAAGAAACACCGATTATTAATGATTCTGAGATCACTGAATTGTTACGTCAGCTGACTTTGTTCAGTAGAAATTTGAGGAATATGGTCCTTTGGAAATATTGATTTTTATGAGTTTAAGTTTTTGAATTGGTTCCACAAAATTAATGGTTTGGGGGTTTTCTCAACCCATAGTACTACATAGCTCTGTTTCAACTACCGGTAAGGTATATAGTGTTGCTTTGGATGAGGCATGTATGACACTATGACTATAATTCTGTGTTACTCGTATGCTAAATTGTGATGGAAGCATTTGCATATCGTAAGATGAAGAGAGGGAGAGTCTGTAAAAGTTAATATTCTTCAAGAAAGATGATTATTGATCAAAACATCAGCCAAGATCTTAGCCATTAACGTTCTATAAGCAGATCTTCTAAGACTTGCAGGAATTTATTCAGGAATACAAATTCAGGACTATTACGTTCACACATTATGACCTCAAATAAAATGCATTTTTGGTATATTGGAGGAGTAGTTTTTGGAAACTAATCCACCAATTGAGATGATGCTTCAGTTTTACTACAATAATCCATGGAACATTCAGAAGGCCTAAGTGGCTCTTGGACTTACTTAATTTAGTGACCATAAGGTTTGGAATCAAGACGCAGAGTAAGCAGAACTTCAAAAGATTGGCCAAGATCTATTAAGCTCAATACTCTTCATGAAAGATGTCTATTGACCAAAAGATTGGCCAAGATCTTAGCCTTGTGAGTAGATGGTCAGTGTCCATGCCCATATGAGCCATGGTTCACCTCAGAGGTAGTCCACCCTCTAAAACGTTGCCCCCAGTATCCAATGCAGCAGATTTTTTGAAGACTGTTAAAGGACCTCATTCACATCTATAATAATTTTCAGTAATAAGGAATGAGGCTGGTAACGGGATCATTGGGGTTATCTGCAACATAATTTCCTCCTCAAATAATGCTGCTAAAATTTGGGCGATTCGACCAGGGCTTATCCTTGATTGCAAGGCTCTTCTCAGGCATCAATGGGATTGGCAGCTTGTTCACACTCCTGGGGAAGGGAATTTCATCGCCGATTTTCTTGCTAAGCTTGGCCATAATTACACAACCCCAGTTCATATTCTTCAGCAACCCCCTCCGGGTTTACTTTTTTTACTTTCTGCAAATTCTATGGGTGTCTCTGTTCTCTACTTGTAGCCCCTTCTGCATCTCCTTTTCCTCTTCCTCCTCCTCAAACCCCCACAACCAACCCAAACAAAAGTCAGACTTTATTCAAGAATAAAAATTCAAGATTTTGTTCACAAGTTATGCCCTCGAATCAAATGGATAATTGTTATTTTAAAAGGGTAGTTTTGGAATCTGAGTTACCAAATGAGATAATGCTTCAGTTTCACTGGTTAAGTTGCAGCAATAGCTGAAATGCTACAGTTTCCATGGAACATTCGGAAGCCCCAGTAGGCTCTTGGACTTAAATTTTGGTGTACTCCATTGAAAGTTGCTGCTGTTTGCTACTAGGCAGGAAAAATAGGATGTAAAATTGAGAAAGCTATGTGGTGAAACTAGTGGTCCGATGTGATTCTTTATTTATCTACACTGCACCAGACGGCTAATTCACAGCCCATAAAGCTTGGAATTAAGACGGGGAGTAAGCAGACTTCAAGTGGAGTGGCTTTCAAATTTGTCAGACCCGCGCTCTCAGTCATATCCACAGCTTCATCCGTTGGCTTGGCTACTTCATAACAACGTAGCAAGCTAGCCAGCGTTAGATGCACCACTTGGAGTGCTAGCGAAATCCCTGGGCACGATCTTCGTCCTGAGCCAAAAGGAATGAGCTCAAAATGCTGACCCTCACGTCTATATCCACATGGCTAGTCAAAAATCTCAGAGGCTGGAACTCATGTGGGTTGAGCCACACGCGCTCGTCGCGTTGAATTTTCCATGCATTTGCCGTCAATCGTGTGCCAGCGGGGATGTGGTAGCCACTTGAAAGGGTGCAGTCTTCTATTGCAGCACAAAAAGCAATTATGAGAGCCCATCAATACGCATGACAGAGAAGACCAGGGAAACCGATATATTTAATTAATCTTTGGTTAACATTAAGAAGACTATAGTAGGAAAAGGACAAGATGATGACTGTAAGAATTAGACCCTTATTGTTGCTATGGTCTAGATCAGTGAAATAAAAAAACCTAGTACCTGTAATATTAATCTATTTCTCATTGGACTATAGTGTTTTCTTTGCTGTTTCTTCTTTTAAAATGCAGATGTTGATGTGCACGATCATCTTTTGTCATGAATGAACCCTTGACTACGACGTATTTTTTTTTAGGAATATCATTTAATATGCAGCATTCAAACACCTGGACTTCTAATTAGTTTTTTTTTTTCCTTGGTGGGAACAAGTTATTGGTAAAGTATTCAGGCATGGCTGCAGTGGGTTTGATTCAACAAACCTATGGGATACACGCCAAAATGCAAGTTGTTCCCTTGGTCATAGCTGTGATTTTCCAGTTATGTTCTCCAAGGATGTGTATTCCTTAACAGAGACATGTAGTTCATCACCTGATCTGCTTTCCCTAAGAAAACTTAGAGACAGCCTAAAAAACACCGATTATTAATGATTCTGAGATCACTGAATTGTTACGTCAGCTGACTTTGTTCAGTACAAATTTGAGGGATATGGTCCTATGGAAAAATTGATTTTTTTATGAGTTCAAATTTTTGAATTGGTTCCACAAAATTAATGGTTTGGGGGTTTTCTCAACCCGTAGTACTGCACAGCTCTGTTTCAACTATCGGTGAGGTATACAGTGTTGCTTTGGATGAGGCATGTATGACACTATGACTATAATTCTGTGTCACTCGTATGCTACATTGTGATGGAAGTATTTGCATATGGTAAGATGAAGAGAGGGAGAGTCTGTAAAGGTTAATATTCTTCAAGAAAGATGATTATTGATCAAAACATCGGCCAATATCTTAGCCATTAATGTTCTATAAGACGATGTTTTTAAGACTCGCAGGAATTTATTCAGGAATAAAAATTCAAGATTATGTTCACTCATTATGACCTCAAATAAAATGCATTTTTGGTATATTGGAGGAGTAGTTTTTGGAAACTAATCCACCAATTGAGATGATGTTGTATATTAAGCATAAAATAAGTATTTCAAAAAATCCGAAGGTTTTCTTAAAAGAGTTTTCTACTTGAGTGTGATAACACCTTATCCCACATTGGAAAAGTCGAAGAGTTTTAATTGGGTTTATATAGTATCCCATTTATTCTATATAGTATCATGTGGTGAGATGTAGGGAGTCCCCACGTGCGCATGAGACGAAGTCTAATTGAGTGATTTGCAGGATAAGGGTCTAGAAATTGACTTAGTTGGGTGTGTCACGCAAGAGGGTGCTAATCTCGAATATTTGGCTTCACGTGTGCGGGTGGGTTGACCTGCATTTTACAATAGATTTTTTGACCCCAGAATTTAGGTTTTGATGTATTTATTTGGTAACTGTTGGGTTCTTTTTTCTAAAGCTTAATATACCAGCTGTTTGATTAAGCAGAAAATATATACTTAAAAAAGGTCTTTTCTCTCTTTTCTGCAATTTCGTTTTTTTTTATAGAAATGAGCATTATGAGTTCTTCATTTTATTTCTACACTTGCAAGTGCATGTTTGTAGGAGTCCAATTGTTAAATCTTGGAGGGTAGAGCACTTTGACCTACTGCACCAAATTGAATAGTTAGATGGGCGGAACTATGCTTAAGGACAGTGCCTTGTATGCGCCTCAACCGACACTGTTTGTATTTCTGTAATTCTTATACTAGTTTTATTTTATATAGTAGCATCTACTCTAATTTTCCTACAGATGATGCTTCAGTTTTACTACAATAATCCATGGAACATTAAGAAGGCCTAAGTGGCTCTTGGACCAACTTAATTTAGTGACCATGAAGCTTGGAATCAAGACGGGGTGTAAGCCGAACTTCAAGCGGGGTGGCTTTCAAATTTGTCAGACCTGTGCTCTCAGTCATATCCACAGCTTCATCCGATCGCTTGGCTACCTCATAGCAATGTAGCAAGTTAGCCAATGTCAGATGCACCACTTGGAGAGCTAATGACATCCCCGGGCATGCTCTTCGTCCCGACCCAAAAGGAATGAGTTCAAAATTCTGACCCTTCACGTCGATGCTCTCATGACTCGTCAAGAATCTCTCGGGCTGGAACAAATCTGGGTTGGCCCACACACACTCGTCATGGTGAATTTTCCAGGCATTCACCATCAAGCGTGTGCCAGCTGGGATGTGGTAGCCATTTGAGAGGGTGCAGTCTTCCATTGCAGCACGAAAAGAAATAATTGGGGCAGCTGGATAAAGGCGTAGTGTTTCCTTGACAATGGCTTGGAGGTAGACCAAGTTTTTGATATCCGAGTCGTCCACGTGTCTCCCCTTGCCAACGTGGATGTCCAGCTCATCATACGCCTTTTTCAACACATGGGGATTGTTTAGTAGTAAAGATAGGGCCCAAGTGAGAGTGACCATTGTGGTGTCGCTTCCTGCCAAGATAAGATTCTGCAAAATCGGAGGTCATCAATACGCAAGAGTTAGAGATAAAATTTAGGCAGCCCATCTATGTTGATTAATCTTTGGGTAACCTTTAGAATACTATATTGTGCAAAAAAGTCAAGATTGACGACTATCAGGATCAGACCCTTACAGTTGTTATGGTCCAGATCAGTAGAAACAAAAACCTGACGTACACATGATAAGAATCTCCTTCTAGCACAGCAAACAATAAAAATGCTTTCTGGTGCTATTTCTTGTTTTCAAAAGCAGATGTTGACAGTGCATGATCATTTGTCATCATCAATGAAGCCGGTGGCCATGGTACGTTTTTTTAGTCCTAAAGCTGGTTTGATCCAGTGAACCCATGGGATAAGGACATTGCTTACTAACGCTTGATTTCAATGGACACTCTCCAAACAAACTGATAAAGTCTATTCAAAGTTCACTTTGAACAAAGAGGCTCTAAGCAATATGCAAGCTATTCACCATGACCACACCTGTGATGTTCCAGTCATGATCCCATAACCTATCCTAGGTTGTGTTTTCTTTAAATTGAACATGTAGTTCATCGATCACTTGGTTTGCTTCTTTACAAATGTGCGGATAAGCAACTTGAGTATTAATGTCCCACTGCATTTCTCTGCAGTCTGGAAACAGGGTTTTGCATATTCCACAATCCCACTGTCAATTCATCTGATTTGGTTTCATATAATTTAGTCTCCAAAGCCCAAATCTACCTTGTGATCCTACACCCAGGTGCAATGAGCCAACCTTGAATTCATGGCTTTAACAGCTCCTTGACACACCTCAAGGGCCCTGAGAATGCTAATGAAGTTTTCCAGTCTCATTACTTCTGCAATCGTTCCCATAGCATTCCTGAAATTCCTGCCTTTCAGTTTATGCACACTGAGCAGGTCAAGTCTTTTGACTTACAATTGAAAGACAATTTCATTTTAAAAGAACAGCCATGAAGGCTAAAATTTTAGAGATTGCATAGGAAATAAGCCCAGTGAAGTTCATGGCTTGCCAGTTAACGTGATGATTGTGATGGTAGTTTTACCCTTCCATTAGTTTTTGCCATTTTCTTATCTACAGTATGATTGTCTTAAATTTGGTCGGAATTATCTCCACATAACAGTTTGGAGGTAGAGCACTTACCAGGCAAGTCGCCTTGTTAATGGTATCAGCGTCGAAACCAGAAATCTTTGTATCCTCGAGAATGGTCAACATCACATCCATGAAATCCTGATCTCCCTTCCCCTCCCCACACAACAATCTCTTCTGTTTATGCTCCTCCAACCATACTCCAATGAGAGTGTCCAGTTCTTTCGCAGCTTTCTTCATGGCTTTCTCATATCCTTTCAAGTCCAACCACCCAAGAAACGGCACTGCATCTGAAAGCACAAACACCCCAAATAGATAAAAAAAATCCCTCATCAATTTTTGGCAACTTCTTGCGTCTCCTTCCTCGCAAGCAGTGGCTCTGAAGTATCGTTTTCCTCCAACCATTCTCACCAGCACATTATATGTCAAATCTCCAAACCATTGCTTCATATCCACCACAACTCCGTTTTTGGCACTGCTGTTAATAACCCAGATATCATACAGTTCTCTTATCGAAGTCTCCACCTCCAAATATCTTATGTGCTTGAGCATATCCAGCCTGTGGTTTGACAGAAGCTCAATCGTGACTATCTTGCGCATCTCCCGCCAATAAGATCCATAAGGAGCAAAGCCAAACATAGCATAGTCATAGCCCAGTAGCTTTGAGGCAGCTACGCTTGGTCGGTTGGAGAAAACCCAATCATGGACAGTAAAACATTCCCTGGCCAATTCAGAATTGCTCACAACCAAAACTCTATGAGAACCAAGCTTTATAGTGAAGACTGGTCCGTACTTGTCAGCCATGGCGCCCAGTGTTTTATGGGTCAGTTGCTGGCCACCGAGGAGGTGCAGGTGGCCAATGATAGGCCAAGCGCCACCTGCTTGTGGAGCACTGAAGCTCTTTTTCTCATGAGTGTTTGGCCTCCTCAACTGATAGTAGTAGATAATGACTAGCAGGGCAAGGAGGCTAGTTATCAGAGCTACGAGGAATTGGAGAAGAGGGTCCATCAGGTAGTGGTAGTAGTAAGGCAGGTTTTGTGTTTAAGCTGTTTAGATATCCTATTTAGCAGTTCATATAGTTCTCAGGGGTGTCATTTTTTTTTTTTTGATGAAGCAAAATATATTATAAACCAAAAGCACAAAAGCGCATATACAAAAACCAAAAACCAGCCCCTGTAGACTAGTGGTATACAGATTAGCTGAAGGGCTAGGCTATCCAAAAACCTAAACAAGGCAAACGCGAACAAAAATTAGACGTATCGTCCCAAGCAAAAAGAAGATCAGCAATATGAGCTTCTAAATCTAACATTGTTTTTTCTCTATCATTAAAAGTTCTATTGTTCCGCTCAGACCAAACAACCCATACGATGGCATGAGGAACAATTTTCCACACCCTTAACGCCTCTTTCTTACTACTCCTGTAGTTCCAAGACTTCACCATAGCAATAATATCCTTCGGCATAACCCACTATATCCTGAATAAATGTAAACAAGACATTCATAACTAGTAAGTGACCTCGCAATGGATCAACAGATGTTCCACTGTCTCCCTCTTCGATTTGCATAATACACACCTGTTAGCTAAATGATAACCTCTCCTCTGCAGGTTATCCAATGTGAGACATTTCCCCCAACAAGCTAACCATGTGAAAAAATAGACTTTAGAAGGAACATATGCCACCCAAATTTTAGAGGCAGGGAACCTAGCTCCTTCTCTCACCACCAATGAATGATAAAAAGCTTTCACAGAGAACACCCCCTTTCTACCATCCCTCCACTGAATGCGATCCTCCTTCCTTCTACAAACTTGAGAATCATAAATCTTCTCGAAGAAAGAAAAAACATCATCTAATTCCCAATCTTGAACATTTCTCCCAAGCAAAACATCCCAAGAATTAGAGTCATTGACCCAAACCAAAAAATCAGCCACCCAAGCCTCCTTGTTTAAGGATAAAACAAAAATAGAAGGGAATTCCTCTTTAAGAGGAAGATCCCCACACCACACATCCTCCCAAAACCTAACTGAATTGCTATCTCCAATCTTAAAATAAACTCTTTTCTCGAAATCTACCTAACCTTTACTAATATGTTTCCACACACCCACCCCATAGGAACCCCTAACTTCCTTAGATTTCCAATTTCCATCATTCACCCTAAACTTCCACCCCACAACCTTCCTCCATAGGGCTTCTTTTTTTATAGCAAATCTCCACAACCATTTACCCAACAAAGCTTTGTTCATATACTTCAAACTCCTAAATCCCAACCCGCCAACCACTTTTGGAGAGCAAATAGAATTCCAATCAACCAAATGGAATTTATTCTCCCCCCTCATCCCTTCCCATAAAAAATCCCTTTGAAGCTACTCAATCTATTGGCCACCATGATAGGAATCTTGAATAAAGACATGAAATACGTCGGCATGCTTGACAAGGTATCTTTTGCCAGTGTAATTTTGGCCCCTTTCGACAAGTAGCCTTTCTTCCAACCACTTATTGGAAGATAAGACTAGCTGACGTTTCAAGAAACATGCATCATGCAAATCCAGAAAAAAGAGTAAGTATTTGGAAAATAGCAATAAAGCTTGAGTTGCCTGAAGCCTATCCAAAAACCATCCATTTTCAATTGCATAGGTCCTGTAATGTCGTAGGTTAGGCATCTAGTCCACCAAACTAAACCTTTATCT
This sequence comes from Liquidambar formosana, assembly GCA_039720395.1. Lineage (NCBI taxonomy): Eukaryota > Viridiplantae > Streptophyta > Magnoliopsida > Saxifragales > Altingiaceae > Liquidambar > Liquidambar formosana. The sequence continues at coordinate 38,455,163 of CM077824.1, read as the reverse complement.
CTTCCAATCGATCACTGAGATACAAGGTCCAATATGTTCAAGAAACAAGTACAAGCAAATTCGAGTAAAAAATCAACATCCTAAAATTTGTATATTATTTCAAGCAGAAAGACAGAGTGGAAATAAGGGAGAAAAAACTAGTAGTTGGTAAGGTGTTTGCAAGTACCTGAATTGCCAACATATCCAACAGGGGAAGAACAGGAACTTACTATGAAATAGTTCTAAGCAAGGTTGTAATCCTCCAACAAGCCCAAAACCCAATTTTCAAAATTTTTTTTTTTTTCCCTTCTCCTCCTCATCCTCTTGCCCAAACCATAAATTTTTGCCAGTTGCTATTACCAAGGAAAATCTACCACCACAACAATGAAATTTTCAGTCACATTGATCCCCAGTCGAAATATGCACAGCTATAATTTCAAGATATGTGGCTGAAAAACAAAACAGAATTGGCTAAAACGAAAACAGCCCCATTGATGAGAACTGTTTGTAGGATAGGAGAGCCAAATCACAATTACAAATTTGAATGAAATTGTGAAATTTTTCTCTACAAAATTTTGCAGCCTAGATTCAGTTTGCTGAGGTTGAGGACTTAACCAAAAAATTGTGAAATTTCTTCCATTGCTTCCAAACTTAGGACAGGGCATCCATCCGAGAAGTTCCATGCTCCCATATCTTCAGTTTCCATATAGCGTCCTCACAAAGAGAACCCGCCAACGCCGTATTAAAAGTGTGTCCATGTAAGGATCTCATACTTGCAAAGACAAGAACAGGGATATTCTACATCATGATATGTGAGGAAGATGTCTATTAGCAAAGCCCTAGATTGAGAGAGAGAGAGAGAGAGAGAGACGAGAGACAAGAGTTACCTGATGAGGGTAACTGCGGAAGGCGAAGGGCGGCGACGGCGTGCGAAACCCTGCTCCCGTGAGAGAGGAGTCGATGGTGCGTGCTTATTTCGCCATACAGACTTTTACGGTTTTTTCAAAAAAATAAATAAAATTATATTAAAAGCGGCGTTACTAACACCGCTTTTAGACGATTTTTTTTTTAAAAAAATTTTACTTTTAAATCAGCTTCTTGTATGAAATCAAGAAGAAAAAAATAGATAAATCAACATCAATATGATAAAAAATACTAAAATTTTAAAGGGCAAAAGATAAAACCTATGGAATTATAAAAACTAAATAAAATTGACTTCCAATTCTAATTTTATATCAATTTAATAAAATTATAAATTTGGCAAGGATTGTGGGATTTGAATAGAATTCGTTTCATAAAAAGCCAATTTTTATAGACTTCTCATTTAACCTATCAATTTAAGCTATATGTCAAGAATGTCATTTGCCCTCTACAATGCCTCCCTTCTCTTCCCACCCCCATTCCTCCCCTCAACCCAACCCAACCCAACACCCCCCCCCCCCCCCCCCCCCCAACAACTCTTTTCCATCCCTCCCCAAATCCCCCCTACCAAACACGAACACGGGCTTAGGTTCCCCGCGGTGGGAAGTCATTTATATGAATTCATCCTCACAAAATTTTTTCATCAAAACCTCACCAAATCATCTAGTGTGAAGGAAGGATTACACTCCGTAGTACTAACAATTCAACAAATGCAATGACCCGATAGCAAAAATTCAGATTTTCAAAGACCCAAAAATATTTCAAGACAATGTATTAACCACTAAAATAGTAAAATGCAATGTAACAACCAACATTCCACCCACAGAGAAGTTGGAAGTTTAATACTTCAATTACAATTTGGCCAATGTAACTTAACAGACAGAGAAGGGATAGAAGGAAAATATATCAAAATCGACAGTCTCCTGTTGTGAGTAACCAATGTAGCACAAACTTCCCCTATACAATGATTAACTTTGAACCATGAACAATATGTAGCAACAACCAACTTCTCAGAAGAATGCAGAACAAGTAACAAAAGCTCTTCTACCAATTGCCATGCAAAATCTCCAATCGATCATCATATCATTTACGTCACACAGACAGAGAGTCTGCCGATCATGCCATGGATTTAAGGCATTAGCCTCTAGTCCCACAGCTACTGTATCTCTAAGATCTCGTTTTTTTACGGAAAATTTGCACTCGCACTTCTTTGCTAATTCTTCCTCTGAGGACAAACTCAAATACACACTTGTCTTGCAACCCCAGATTCATCTCCTTTCGGAAATTAATCCACCCGGTAGTGATGGCAATCCGACCATCACCTCTAAAAACAACACTTACTGGCCATAGCTTCCCACTCTGATCGCGAAGCTTCATGTCTGGATGTATTTTAATGTTATATTTTTTCACAACTGATCTTGGAATGTTCTGCAACCAGCACAACCATATCATCACACACATATACATTTCAACTGCTACAACAAAGTAGCGCATTTAAAGTAATACAAGACAGGAACAAAGTGACAAAACTGATTGTGGATAGTGAACAAAATTTGGAAGTCGTAACATGACCAAAACAAAGTAGGCTTCCTAATAGTTTTCAGAGACAAAAAGGTAGACAGAATGAAACAAATACAAATGAGATAAGAGAGACCTAAAAACAACAATAATTACAATGGCAATGATCGTTTTGAAAAGAAATTTACATAACACAGTCCCAATAAGTTAACGAAGTTTGTTTATATTCGCTTTAGTCAAAATACACATAAATCATTGCATCTAGAAAGGTAAAATTTAAGAATGCAGAAGAGGTTCAGCTACATTGACAACTTCCTGAGATACAGAAACAATGAATGATAAACTTTATATCTTGGGAATACCCAATACAGAACATCAATATTCCGAAGTCTTTGAAAAAATCTTTTTTAATTGTTTCTTTCAAATTGCTATGAGTTACCTCCTTGTCCAACTTCACCATTTGATAGTAGGGGTAGGTCCAAACCCATAGACTAGAGGCATATATCATCTAAATCAGACTAGAGGCATATATCATCTAAATTCACTTTTACCTTATAGTTTCATCTTGAAGAGACGTATAACATCCTATAATCCTATATATACTCTAAATTCACTTTTACCATGTAGATTTCCAATATAACATATTTTGGGCATGGAGGTAAGATACATGGATATAAATTCCACATAACATATATCATCTTTTTTTCTTTTCTTTTTTTTCGTTTTTTTTTTTTGAAAAATTCATTAGTAGATGCAAACTAGCAATCTCCTCACATATTACAATGTAGGTCACTAATTCTCATAGATTCCTATTTCGAAGTTCTAATACTGTTTTATAATGCCATCCTTTTCTACTGAAATATGTTTCCACTGCACCTATTAATTTATTCCAATCTGAACTTAAAGGAGTCACCCCAACATGCACAACTGATGAAATATCCAAGTTTTGATATAATCCAGAATGACAATGATATAATCCAGCAGACTACCGGCATGACATTGTCATTACAAGGTAAACTTCCATCATTTTCACCCTTCAACTCTCCCTTCTTATCCTCAATTATATACTTTAGAACACTTTTCTCTCGCACTATAGAAATCCCCAAAAGTACCTCAAAAAAGGAGTGGCTTTAGCAAGTAAGTTTTCACTTTCTCTTCCATCTACTTGTACACTTAACTCCTTTAAAGCATTGCGATCAATTGAGAGCCAGGCTTCCTCGCTTACTGGTAATCATTTCTTACTTGAACTATTGACTAATCCAAACTTCTTTCCCCTGCTCCTCAATTCAAGCTCCAATACCACCCTAAATCCAGGTAAGCCAGTGAAGCATTTAACAGCTGCTTCTTCCATTGCTTTCAAAGAGCTATATGAAGAAGTAGATGACAATGAAAAATCTGGGCAGGGCATCCATCCAAAAAAGTTCCATCCCCCCATATCTTTTAGTTTACATTTAGTGTCTTCGCATTAACAATTTAAGGGTTCCATCTCTTCTTCTGGTTTTCTATAAGAAATGGTTAGAATTTTTGGATGGGAACCGTAGTTCGGTGCCAAAGGGTTCCCACACCAAGAGGAATCAAATTAACCTACAGTGTTAGCCTGTAGATATAAATATGTATATAGCACAAAACGAGACTGAAAAACATAAGTATATTTATAGCACAAGAGAAAATGTGAAATCATAAGACAAAATGTGAAGTCATAAGTATATATATATAGCACAATACAAGACTGAAAAACTCACCACATTATATCTGTTTGATCGACTAATGAATGCTGTAAAATATGGATTCTTTGGTTCAACAAATTCTGGTTCTTTCACCACCCAGCGTTTTTCAACATTTGTTGCAGCAATTCTTCTTGCTACTTCAAACACCTTGTGTTTTCTAGTATTCGTTGCAGCAATTCTTCTTGTGTTATATCGCCTTACTTCAGGTGCAACTGTAAGAAAACAACTTACAAAAATTGAATAACAGCAGACATTTGAGAATAAAAATGATTTAAAACAACTAACCGCCTGATTGTTCAATTCTTTTGAGGCCTCTTTCTAAAAATTTTCGCTTGCGAACACAAGTGGGCTTGCTATCAGTCTGATTTGCTTCTGGGTCTTCTTCCTCCTTCACATGTGTGGACATTGTGGTGGTCCTGTTGATAGTTAAAGCATCTTCCTTCTTGCATCCATTCTTACCAAATAGTTTGACATCAAATATAGAATTTTGACTGTATGTGAAAACTAAGAAATCCCCATGTTCCAAAGAATTATCTCTCACAAAGCCCTGCCAACCATTCTGGATAAACAAGTCCTTTCCAATAACTTCCAACTCAACCTGCCAAAGACTCCCAGACATATCTCTGAGAACGGCCTTTTTTGGTATGATTCCTTTAAATTTGTTGATGAAAGCCGGCGGTATGCTCTGCAAAATGAAACAATTTAACTTTTAAGTTTTAATTATCATACATATAACTTATATTTTTTTACTGTACCATTATATTTGTATTTTTTTTTTTTTCTGTCTACAAATCCTGTTGTTACATAAGAGTTAGCTTTTAGGTGACCCAGCCAACATGGGTAATGAAGAAACTTCGAGAGATTCCCACCCTACAAGACATATTATGTGAAAACCTTTTGCTTAACTAAAAGCATAATAACATAATGAGCAAATTGTAGGCATAATTCACAAACATTAAAAAGCTTGTAAACCACTGCACCTCCTTGATCCTCTTGAAGAAGGAAAATTATAAAGGAAAGACTAGCACCAAAATCCATTGCTTGCATCTTTACTACACTGAGAAGTTTAACTATGTTGAGAAAGCCTGCACTGACTGACCCATTAAATTATATAGAACCTTCTAAAATGAGGCCTACTCAAGGATGCTGCTTAGGGTCGCAAGCACAATTACATTATTATTATTATTAGTTTGCATCATATTCGAAAAATAAAAATAAAATTCTTCTCGGCACTGTTTGGTTGCTGAGAAACTTGAGGAAAGAAAAAGAAAGGAATTTGAGAAATTTTCTGCTTCTTAGTTGGTAAATAAAAGGGAACTCAACTTGTCTCAGCCAAATAATTTGTACACAAGTTAGCTGGATTGGTTTTTATTTTTTAATGGAACCAAAATAACAACAGATACATTAGATTCTATCCTTTTCTTTCTTTTCACACACTTTCTCAGGCAACCAAACAGACCAAGCTACCAGGGTATTTGAATTGCAGTCACTAATGCGGTAATGCCTGTCAAAGCCAAGATACCACTTTGACAAAGCCATTTGCAAGAGTGGGTGGACTAGGATTTAGGATCTGGACATTAACCCACAGGGAGTGCAAGTTGATGGTCGACTGAAATATAAACCATTAAAATTTGGTGGGCCCCATATGGTACAAACGATTCAGATTTCATCATGCCATCCAACATCGAGTAAATGGTACACGATTAGTTGGGTGAAAGTCTCACTACTTTGGTGGAAAAAAAAAACAAAAAAATTTAAATTAAAAAAAAAAAAACAAAATTAAAAATACTCCGTAATAAAATGAAATAAAATAAAGAAAAGAACGTTCCCACGATTGCATACACTTTTTTCCTGAAAAAAGAAAAGAGTCAGTCTTTTCCATTTTTTATTTTTACTTTGCTTTAACCCCAACCTAAATATAGTATCGCGAATAACAGACCTTAACGGTGTGATTGGATGAGGGAATTGGGTTAAAGGTGTGATTTCAACCTCATCTGTTACTACTGTTGCTATCATAATTTCGCATTGAAATCCCATTTTATCTGAAATCCCTCGTCCAAATGCGCCATGAATTGTTTATTTTTATAGTAAAAATTAAGTTTCAATAAATCTAAAGTTGATATAGAAGAAGAAGAGGCAAACGAGAGAGAATGAAATTACCATTCGCTCAGAGCTGTGATCGGGTAGATAAACCTTGAAGAACTCGGGACTTTTATCAGAGGTAGAGATCTTCCTTCCAAGACTCACCATATTTTTTTATTTTTTATTTTTCTTGGGTTCTTTGATCTGTGTGCAGAAACTCTACTGCACGGGCCTAGGGTTTCATAAAGTAGACAAATTGGGAGTGCGAGGGACACAACCGAGTTTATATGGAAAAATTGGTGATAAGTACACAATTAGATAAAATATAGGCAATTAGTCAAACAAGGGTTTTTTTTACTTTATCATCTTGATTAGTCAATCCGTTTAAAACTTATTTTTGGTTTACTCACTTTTTTTTCTTAAATTCCTTGTTTATCTTTGTTTGTTAATTGGTACAGCCAAACAGGCACTCCATTTTATTTTTATAATATGACATGGACACTCTTTCTTGGATTTGGATTTGACTTTGGTGTGGTTAATAATGGTGCAATAAACATAAAATTGATGACACATGACAAAGGAGGATAAATAGAGGGTTATTAGACGTTAGGCGTCAAATGCATCTCTCGAATTTCAACCCATTATTTATCCTCCTTACCACGTGTCATCAATCTTACGTTTACTACACCATGCAATAAAAATAACTAACTACACTAAATCCGAATCCCTCTTTCTTACCCTTATTTGCCTCACTTTTTAATAAAGTGATAACATCTTCATGATTATAGAAAAACATTAAAGAGATTAGGAATAGATCTTATTGATTGTCCCCAAAAAAAAAAAAAAATTGTAAGAACCCATAACTTGCATTATATACTATTGTATTTGACAAAATTTATATTTCTAGAATTTATCTGTTGAGATTTTCAAAATAATACCCATAATGATTAGAAAATTATAAATAAATAGAGTGAGTGATTTTTGGGTCTATTTTTGTGTTAGTGTGTCCGCCGCAGTGAGGGTTGAGCATGAAGGGAATGACTCGTTGTCAATGTACATGGGCACGTCACACGTGTGAGACACAAGAATGCACCTTTGGGGCTTTAGTAACAATTGTATCGAAAGTTGCCAATGGTCCTCTCTCTCTCTCATTGAGAGTGTCCCACAGACACCACTAACATGGGCCACCACTTTACAGGAAATAGCGTTGAGATGGCTGTCCTCGGCCTCTTCCTTTGTATTGGGCCAATGGGCCCTTGCTCCCAATTAAATAAGTTTGCTGCATTTTTATTTTTTTTGGCTAAGCTGTTTGTTTGTTTGTTTTTTATTTTTTTATTTTCTAAGAAATGAGTTTGTTGTAAAACATAATGTCAGTTCCATTAGGCCTCGGCTTAGATGGTAAAAAATAAATAACCCAAAATAAATAAATAACTAAATAAAATAAAAGAAAGAGAAGACGAACCATGAGTGAAACCAACCAAAACCATGCAAAGCCAAAACCAAAACTGAAACATACAGGAAATGAAGGCTGGAATATAACAATGTTCCCAAACATTTGAAAGTACTTCAAGTGATTCCAAAACATGAGTTTACTTACCAACAAAACTACTTAGCCGATGCATCTGAAAATGGAAACTTTCAATACCAAATCGTCCCTCCTAATTAGCTCGAAGATGCAGACATCTCCTTCTGTGAGAGTATTATCCTTCACAAATGTCAGACTACCAGCACCTAACTTACCTGAATAATCTGAATAGATGGACAATTCCACAGGCCACGACCTATTCGAAACCCAAAGCGTAACACTCTCTGGAACCTCTTTAATATACCTCTTGACAAAGCTTTCGCGTATGGTCTGCCCAAAGTAGATTATTGCAGACTACCATTAGCGATGATGATGACAAAATTTAAGCATAACATTGAAATGAAGAGACAGCATACATACACGCATTAGTGTAAATATATATATATATATACAGGGCCGGTTCTGAGTTAGTAGGGGCCCTAGGCGAACTCCTAAATTGGGGCCCTCTTCCTTCTATACATATTCTAAAAATAAAAATAAAATAAAATAAGGTTCTAAATATCCAAAAAAAAAAAAAAATCCTACTACCAAGTACTAACATAAAGTTTGTTTGCACATAAAATTACTAAAATTTGCTTTTATAGATTAAAATGACAAGAGATGATGACAAAAACTTATAAAGTTAGAATACATATAACATACTTCTTGCTTCATAATTGAGCAAAATCTAATTTTACATCACCAAAAAGAAAAAAAAAAAACAAATGCCAAATAAAATGAAAAGCTATAATACCAAAAGAAATTAATCAATTACTACAAAGTGTTATTTAAACATTACTCTCATCGCATTTTTATATGCAAAATTATTAATTAAGCTAGTATAATCAAGCTTTTCTATTATATCCTTTTCAATAGATTGTGAAAGACAAAGAGAGACGGTGTGAATGGGGAAGACTGGTGGAGATGAGAGACAAAAAGAGACGTTGTGAATGGGAAGCCTTTTAGATCTTAGATCTGAGATCTAAATGCAAAACCCCCTTAATTCCCGTGTAAAATATCTTCCTCTCTTTCATTTTTTTTTTTTTTTTAGTTTTTATGCTTTTGGGCTGGAATTGGGCTTGGAAGAATAGGACCCTTTTTGCTTAAAGCAGGAGAACTGGTCCAACTGGTGAAACTCATTTTTGGGCTCATTTTTGGGCTTTCATAACTAGTAAAGAGGATAGGTATTTAGGGACCCTTTTTTTTAGCCCAAAATAGGGGCCCCAGGCTGCTACCTTGCTTGCCTGGGTCTAAAACCAGGCCTGTATATATATGAAGTATTGAAAATTCGTGTCCGGATCAATGGTGTATTTTTTTTTTTTTTTAGTAAAAGAATAGAAGCATCATAAAGAATCCTAGCATCCCAACTAGGTTGTCTAATCAATGGCTCTTAATGATGTATTGTAGTTTAATTAATATGATGTCTATAGAAGTGAGACAAGTGGCATGGGCCCTATTCCCAAACCTGCAAATCCTTTGTGCTCATAAGTAAAAAAAGATTTATTTGCCTTCTCTTTTGTACCTTCTTTGCATGATTGGGCCATATCATTAACATCATAAAAATTACTTTGAGACCTATCAATTAAGAGGCGGTGTTTAATATATCTTGTCCTTAAAAGATGGACTCATTTAAATAAGTTTCAATCACTTGATTGCAAGAAAAGAAAAAACAATCCAGGAGAAAAAGTTTCACATCGTTCAAATGACTTGATTAAAATTGAATTCACTAAATAGTTGAGATCATTCAATGAAGTTGATTTTTTTAGGATATAACGTGTTTTGTAAAATCTACTACTAATTGCAGTACATAAGGGTATTTAATTTTTTGTCAAACTTGGTCTAAAGTTGGGTTCATGACCTTACCAAATCCCCCTTACGCAGATGAGATTTCTTCATAACAAGTTTGAAGAAAGGATGCTCGGAGGTGAATGCGTTGGCCGCTTGTAGGGCTCTAGCTTTCCCTTGCGTTGCCATCCAAACACTTGAACGCGAAGAATTTATAGCAACATGTTTCGACCTTGAACCCTCCCTCTCTCCGCATGTCAATTCTTTGAAAAATAAACTAAATTATGAGTAAATGTAATCTCATAAAGCGCTTTACGAAACACATTTTTCATTGAAATTAATTGAATAGGGTTCAATTTTTTTTGAATTACCTTCAAGAGGTTGAAATTCCTCACTTTCACATAGATCCGGCGGGCTAGACATGCCATTTTCATCACTTGCACAATCAGAGTCGATGTAAATTACTTGGCTGCTCTTCCTATTTGTTGTAGGAACCTCCTTTTCGCAGCCATTTTTTCCAAATATTGTAACATTAAGTTCTGAGTTCCCAACATCCTCAAAAACTAGAAAATCTCCAAATTCTAAGGAATTATCCCGCACGAATAACTTCCAACCATTTCCGAAAAAAGAGTTACTCCCAAGCCTTTTCACATCGACACGCCTTGCTCTCGTGGCAGGACTATTAAGCATGAAGTTTTTAGGAAGTGCTCCATCAAAATGCTTGACAAATGCCGGCGGGATTTTCTATTACAAAAATAAAACTCAAAACATGAATTCAAATGACATATTTCAAATATAGTTGAGAACAGGGGAAATTTTATGAGGAATAAAATAGACTCTCGATCTTGTAGGAAAATAGTACGTCCTCAAAATTTTAAATTTTTTTTAGGCGTGTCCATTTCCGACACGTATCGAACACAGCCACAGCACCATTTTAGACATGTCCGTGCTTCCTAGGTAGAACTATGATACTATAATAGTTTAATTTAGTAGTCTTCATTTCCCATAAATGAGTGATAGTGTGGAGCTAATAAACTAATCAATTAAAAAATTTGTTAAAAGAATAACTATCCATAGTAGGCCACATCAGTCGGGAGGAAAATTTGGACAAAAATTTGGACTTTTTAGTACCTTCCTTGCAAAGGAATAAAACCCCCTTTTGAACTCATGAACAAGATTTTTGAGAATAAAATTAGTTCTAAGTGTGTTCAAGAAGTGGGTGATTTAAAGATAATCATGGAGCCAACCGCCGTGCTAGCAACACTCGTAAAGGTATTTGACTTAATCAAAGTTGGGAAGTAAAATTTATCCAAAAAAAAAAAAAAAAATGTTGGGAAGTAACATTTTGTTTTTTCGAAAACGACATAACGTACAGCAATAATTGCAAAAAATTGGAAATAACAACATATCGCAATAATTGCAAAAAGTTGAAAATAATGACATATCGAAATAACGATATAAAACAGCAATAAATGTGAAAAATTGAAATAACGATCTCTGAAAAGCACGCCCAGTATTTGATCACTCAAACTATTCCGTAGGGTTGAGGTATCAATGTTGAATGAACAATTTAAAAAATAAATAAATACCGAGAAAAAAAAAAAGAAGAAGAAAAGAATGAAGAGGAGAGAGATGTTACCAAATGCTCAGAGAAGTCACCAAACATGACCTTGAAAAAGGATGGTCTCCATGTTGAAGGATGTGGCTTTCTTCCCATGTAGATCTATCTATGTACAGAAGCAAATGAGAAAGGAACAGTGACTCAGAGATGCTATGCCCCTATGAGTTTCAAGTGCACAGACCTTACATAGGGGAGGAGATGTGGCGTTGAATCACGGTATTGAGAACATGCAAAGTGACACGTTTTGAGGAATGGTTTGGACAGTAAAAGTTTCAAAGACGTTACACCAAAAATAAAAAATAAAAAAGTTTCAAAGACACATTCTCGTTTCTGGAAGGGGACGGCTATTGCCACCCCCCATGTTGATCTTCACCCCCCACTTATCTCACCCCCAAACCCAAGCCGCCGTACTAACACTCGAAACATAGGGGGGAAAAAGAGGAAAAAAGAAAGTCTTGAACATATATTTAACAATCTGCCAACACATACCCAACTCGTTCAGTAGAATACTAATTACCAACGCATCTGAAAATGGAAACCTTCAATAGAATATCATTCCTCTTAACCAGCTCAAAGACACAAACATCCCCTTCTCCCAAATTGTTATCCTTCACAAATGCCATAGAACCTGCAGAGAACCTACACCTGCTCTTTGTATGGCAAAGCAGTTTCACAGGCCACGATCTATCCAAAACTTGAAGCGTAGCACTCAGCCGACCCTCTTTAATATACCTCTTCACAAAGCTTGCAGGCAGAAACTGTCCAAACAAAGATTATTGCAGATTACCATTAGTGCTGATGATGACAAAATTTAAGAATGACACTGAGATGAAGATAGATGGACAAGGATTAGTGCACCTAGGCTGCATCGGGGGGATTGTAGTATTAATGCACATATACAAGATATTGTAGATGAATGAGTTTCGATTCGATGGTTCTTGTGAGGATTAACATTAATACAACTAATTATAAAAAAGACAGTACTACATTGTCCAACTCATTTGTCCAAATTTGTTTGCCAGAAGTCTGCTATCACACGAGTCGTCGTGTAATTTGGGCAAAATTTTAGGCTCTTCCCCATTTTCCTTACAGAAATATCAATACATCATAGTACGTAAAACTTGGTATAAAGTCGGATTCATGACCTTACCATACCTCCCGCGCCCAGATAAGATTGCGAAATGACAACTTTGAAGGAAGGATGCTTGGAGATGAATTTGTTCGCCGCTTCGAGGGCTCCATCTTCCCCTTGCATTGCCATTGGAACTCTTGAACATGAAGAATTTTCAGTAACTTGTCTTGAATCCACCGTCTCTCCACACATCACTTGTATTGCAGTTGAACACAGAAAGGGAGAAGGGAAAAAGAGGGTAAAACCCTTATATTCGATGATTCTCTTTCATGTACATGAGGGACCTATATATAGAGTTTAGGCTAGGAATAATCCTAGGTATAGCTGTACAATACAGGAGGAAAACTACGCTATACATTATACAGTACAAGGTATACTGTAACACCCCCCCTCAAACTCAAGTAGGGTTTGTAGAGACCAACTTGAGTTTGGAAACTAAATTGAGATGGCGTCCTGGGGGATGAGCTTTGGTGAAGATGTCTGCAGGCTGATCTGTGGAAGAGACGGAGAGGAGACGCACAGTGCCACTGGTAATGTGCTGACGAATGAAATGACAATCAATTTCGATATGTTTAGTGCGTTCGTGGAATACATCATTATGAGCAATCTGAAGAGCACTACGATTGTCACAGTAAAGAACAGTAGCTGTCGGAAGAGGAACCCCCATAGTAGTAAGAAGCCAACGAAGCCAAAGAAGTTCTTGGGTAGTATCGGCGAGAGCACGATATTCAGCCTCAGTGCTGGAGCGGGCGGTGACGGTTTGCTTCTTGCTACGCCAGGAAATAAGGGAGGTGCCAAGAAAGAAACAGTAGCCAGTGGTAGAACGTCGATCAGTCGGATCACCGGCCCAATCAGCGTCGGAGTAGGCACGCAAGTCAAGGGAAGAGGCGGCAGAAAAATGAAGACCATGATAAAGGGTACCTTTAATATATCGAAAGATCCGGAGAACAGCTGCATAATGAGAAGAGCGAGGAGCAGACATAAACTGACTGACAAGATGTACTGCATAGGCAAGATCGGGCCGAGTAACAGTGAGATAAACAAGGCTGCCAACCAACTGTCGGTACAAGGTAGCATCATGGAGAGGTGTACCATCTAGAGGAGTGAGGCGGACATTAGGCTCGAGAGGAGTTGAAGCAGTCTTGCTATCAGTAAGACCAGCACGGGTGAGGAGATCAGAAACATACTTGGCCTGAGAAAGATAGTATCCCCGAAAATCAGAAGAAATCTCAAGACCCAAAAAATAGCTAAGGGAACCAAGATCCTTCATCTCAAAGTGCTGGCTAAGAAACTGTTTCAGAGTAGAAATGCCAGTAGAATCATCACCAGTGATAATCATATCATCAACATAGAGAAGCAAAAGAATGGTGCCATGATCAGTCTGACGAACAAAAAGAGCAGAGTCATAGGGACTAGATGTAAAGCCGAAATCTCCAATAACAGAACTGAATTTGGCAAACCAGGCTCGAGGAGCTTGCTTGAGTCCATACAAAGCGCGACGGAGGTGACAGACCTGGTTAGGCAAATGATCATACCCAGGAGGTGGTTGCATGTAGACTTCTTCATGAAGATCACCGTTAAGAAATGCATTCTTAACATCCATCTGAAATAATCCCCATTGGCGGACAGCGGCCACGGCTAGGAGACTCCGGATAGAAGTAAGACGAGCGACAGGAGCAAAGGTCTCTTCATAGTCAATCCCATACTCCTGAGTAAAGCCTTTGGCAACGAGGCGAGCCTTATAGCGTTCAATAACTCCATCAGAGCGAGTCTTGATCTTGTAAACCCATTTACATCCAATGGCATGTTTGCCCAAGGGAAAATCAACCAAGTCCCAAATATGAGTTTTGTGTAAAGCCTGTAATTCATCATTCATTGCTTGCTGCCAAAGAGGGTTAGTACAAGCCTCGCGATAAGATTGAGGCTCATGTTGAGAAAGAATAGTGGAAAAACAATGAAAATCACGAAGATGGGCTGGCAATTCTCTTACCCGAGTAGAACGGCGAAGAGATGGCGGAGGAGTGGGAACGGGATCGTCAGGATCGTCAGGCGGGACGGGCACTTCAGGAGGGGCCATAGTTGGTGTGTCTGATCCTGTGTCAACATCATCAGAAAATAAAGAAATAGAGGGGTTAGTGAATAGAGAAAGGGTAGATGAGGGAGGGAGATGAAATTTGGAGAGAGAGGAGAACAGTTTGTGTTCCCAAAAGACCACATGACGGGAAATACGAAGACGTTTGGAAATAGGATCCCAACACCTATGAAGTGGGAGAGGTAGGTGGGAAAATGTCCTCAGTAGCAGCAGCAGTAGCAGCAGCAGTAGTGGAACGATGGTGAGGCTTGAACCTGTTAGACCTGGATGAATTTCCTCTGGAATGATCATGTCGAGGTTGTGGGTTTGGATTGCGTGGACAGTCATTTAAGAAATGACCTGGACCACGCTTGTGACAGTGCTTGCAGACTCGAATAGGACAGTGAAGCAAAGTATGATTCGGCTCATGACAAAACTTGCACCCTGATAGAGATGGACGCCCAGAAGGAGGAGTAGCCATAGCAGTGTGGGCCGGTGCTGAGAAGGGAGTTGCAAGAGCAGATTCAGTAGAAGGAGGAAGGCGAGTACAGCGTCGAGTCTCATATGCAACAAGTTCAGAAACAGCACTTTCCAAGGTCGGTAATGGAGTGCGATGAAGCAGAATGGCACGTGTAGGTTCGAATACATCATCCAAGGCCATCAGAAAATGGATTAGACGCTGCTGATTTCGGTAATTGAGAAACTTCGCCGCATCCTGAGAACAGGTCCAAGTAGGTTCTGAAGCGGCTAATTGATCCCAAAAGGCCTGCATGCGGGAGTGGAAACTATCGATTGCTTCTCCAGGTTCTTGATGCATGCGGTGAAGTTGATCTAAAAGTTGATACTGATGAGAGAGACCAGCAGTGGTGTAGCGGTCAGCAAGAAAATCCCAAGCAGCTTTGGCGGTTTCAAAACGGCCAAACTGCATACCAATGGATGGAATAGAGGTACTGCGAAAAGCAGAGATAATCTTCTGATTCTTACTGTCCCACTCTTCAAGACGATCCACAAATTTTTCTTCAAGTTCTTCTATCCCTTTCTTTAGTTCAGTGATATCACCAGTGACAATTCGCCAGAATTTGTGACCACGAAGGTAGCCAGACATGGCTTGAGCCCAGAGAACATAATTCTGACCATTTAAGACCAGAGGGATGTTGCTAGCAAGCTCTGGGTTACTCATAACTGCACACTCGGAGTAGAATTAGCCAAAAAGGAGCTCAAAAATGAGATCAGAGGGCTGAAAATACTTCAGAATGACTGTCTGTTTGCTGAAAATAGCCCAGAAATGGAGAAAATGAAGGAAAAGCAACAAACGGATGCAGTAGGGCTGACGTGGCAGCAGTGCTGACGTGGCAGGCTGATGCAGCAGTGCTGACGTGGCAGTGGCAGTGCTGACGTGGCAGTGCTATGCAGCAGTGCTGACGTGGCAGATGACGTGGCGGTGCTGACGTGGCAGTGACGCAGTGCTGACGTGGCGCTGACGTGGCGCGGACTGGGCGCTGACTGGCGCTGACGTGGTGCTGACGTGGCGCTGAAGTGGCGCGGACTGGCGCTGACTGTGCTGACGTGGTGCTGACGTGGAGCTGACTGGTGCTGACGTGGCGCTGACTGGGCGCTGACTGGGTGCTGACGTGGCGATGACGGAGCGGGGATTACTGCCGGCGCGTGAGATCTACAGTGCGAGTAGATCTCACTCGCATTTCTTCAGGCGGCGCGTGAGGGCGCGTGCGGCGGTTTCTGGCGACGCGGTTTTCGCCGTTCTGCAGATCGCGGTGAGGCGAAGGTTGTTGGCGATGTTCTAGGCGGTGAGTGCTGACGGAGCGTTGCCGGAGTGAGAATCTTCGCCGGCGCGTGATGGCGCGTGAGATCTACAGCGCGAGTAGATCTCACTCGCGTTTCTTCTGGCGGCGCGTGGGGGCGCGTGAGGCTGGTTCTGGCGACGTGGCTTTCGCCGTTCTGTGTATCGTGGTGAGGCGAAGGTTTTTGGAGGTGTTTTAGGTGGTGGAGGTTTGCGGAAGGCTTTCAACTGCGATGGACAGAGATGTTTTAGGTGGAGGACGACGATGGCGTTGGTTGTCTTCGCCGGAAATGGAAGGCAGTGGGTGGTGATCAACGGCGCGGTGAACAGCGGCTGTGGAAGAAGGAACCTCGCTCTGATACCATATTGCAGTTGAACACAAAAAGGGAGAAGGGAAAAAAAGGGTAAAACCCTTATATTCGATGATTCTCTTTCATGTACATGAGGGACCTATATATAGAGTTTAGGCTAGGAATAATCCTAGGTATAGTTGTACAATACAGGAGGAAAACTACGCTATACATTATACAGTACAAGGTATACTGTAACAACTTGTTTGAAGTTGCCTGCACAAAATCAACTAATTAAATTATGAGTAAAGGCAGTTGCACATTTTTCATTGAAATTTTTAAATTCAATTTTTCTGGATTACCTTGAAGAGGTTTAAATTCTTTGCTTTCGCCTTGATCCTGAGGGCTAAACGTGCCAGTTTCATCACTCGTACAATCAGCATCGATATAAATTACTTCACTGCTCTTCCTAGTGGGTACGACGGCCTCCTTTTCACAACCATTTTTCCCATATATTATAACATTAAATTCTGAATTCCTAGTATACCGAAAAACTAGAAAGTCTCCGAAGTCTAAGGAATTATCTTGCGCAAATAACCTCCAACCCTTTTCCAAAAAATAGTTATTCTCAACCTTTTTCACATTAACACTCGTTATTCTCCCCGCAGGACTCCTGAGTATGAATTTTTTAGGAAGAACTCCATCATATTGCTTGGCAAATGCTGGTGGGATTTTCTATAACAAAAAAGAAAAAAAAAAAAAAAAAAAGGGGTCAAAATGTCCCCGCCCCCTAAAAAAAAATAATAATAATAATAATAAAAATGCATGTACATAACCGTAGAATCATAGTATATTTCTTATCATAACTTCAGTGTCACGCTGTCATGGCTTACCAACCACAAAACGAATGCCTTAAAGTGTATTAAATTAGAAAATTAAAAATTACTTTTCCCACAAAATGAAAAAAAAATAAAATATAACCATAGAATCAAGAATGTGTGATGAATTGAGTTACTCTGCAAAACTCTTGCGATATGTGTAATCAAAGGAGAACAATAAAAAGTCCATTTAGGATAAGCCTAAGGGTGACCCTTTGAATGTGACAAGATAAAGACGTTACCAACTGCTGAGAGAAGTGAAGAAGCATGACCTTGAAAAAGGATGGTGTTCTTTTTGAAGGCTCTGGCTTTCTACCCATCTGGATCTATAGAAGAAGAATTGGAGTGAGGAAGTGAAGACTTTCCAAGCAACCAAACGCCTCTTCAGTTCTATGGAGTATGAACTTTCAAGCAACCAAGCACACGTGACATGATGGGGAAGAGGAATGGTCACATTGAACGAACCCACCAACGTTTGTATGTGATATAGTCAAAGCCGTTGGATGGGAAAGTCGCATTCCGATGCCATTAATTGTTGCCTCGTTGGCCTTTCACCTCATTAATTATTTATTTTTATTCGACGGTAGTTAGTGAAGAGCCTAAGGCCAAAAACAAAAATATAAAAGGAAATGTCTCCACTTAATTAAAGGAGTTGGGATCTTTTGAGGTGTATGCTTGAATTTTACCTTGATCCTCTATTTTAGGTGTGTGTTTAGGTTTTGTTAACTTAATGGGGGAAACTTAGCAGAGTGAATTTGAAAATGAAAGGGCAAAATTTTGTTTTTCATATCTAATATGACATTTCAACTGTTGCTACTTTGTTAGGATGTTGCCAGGGAAAAATATGCAAATGAAGAGTAAATTACACATTGTCCCTTTACCCAATTTTGGGTAGCAAATGTTTGTAACCATTCTTGTTTCTGCCATTATAATTGGGGAAAGGGGCAATGTGTAATTTGCTCATATTATGTTTTGGATACGTTCATCTATAGGTGGTGTTGTTTATTTTTTTTATTATTATTATTTTTTTTTTGTCGAAACCCAGTGTTTCCCCAAAGCTTTCAACAAAGAGACTAATCACTATTGCGGCAGGAGGGTGAAAACCGCTGGTTCAGGTATTTTTTCCAAAGTGCTAGAACTCGAACTCGGATCTTTCACCTCCACTCAAATTAATCACCCTAGGACCAAGATGCCTAGCTTACCACTTGGCCAACCCCACGGGTTATTTATTGGTGCTTTCATTACATGTGCGAAACATATTAGAGAGTTGATCTAGATCCTTATATCTCTTGCTATTATCTTTTTACAATAAAAAAAAAAATTAAAATTATTTCAGACAAATAACTCAAGACATGTGTTATATCGTCATACTACATTATATTGGTACAAGAATGGAGTTTTCTTTGGTTACAGAAGATCTAATTGCAAAAGGAATCAAAAGTAATGGAAATTTTCTTCTTCTTTTTTCCTCGAGATCTTTTGCAATTAAATTCAATACATTTACTGCTTTCCTAGTGGACCCTGGCCGGCTGGGCCCTTGATTCCAAGTAACATTACTACTCTCAGAAATTCAATGAAGGAGGAGAAAGGATGGGAAAAAGAAGGATTGGGTCTTTAGAACACACCAAAAAAAAACCCCAAAAAAATAAATTAACAATCTTCCATCAGTACATTCCCAACTCCACATAAAAATACTAAAAACCCCGCTTAACCAATGCACCTGAAAATCGAAACTTTGAGTACAATATCGTTTCTCTTAATCAGCTCAAACACACAAACATCTCCTTCTCCCAATTTGTTATCCCTCAAAAATGGAACAGAGCCTCTACTGAGCCTACCACTGTAATTACAGTGGTTAATCAATTTCACAGGCCACGATCTATCTGAAACTCGGAGGGTAACACACTGTGGAGCCAATTTAATGTACCTCTTGAAAAATCTTGTGGGTAGAACCTGTCCAAATGAAGAAGATTATTGCACACTACCATAAGTGATGAACTATATCATAGTTTATACTCTGTATAAGTTTTTAATTTCGAACTTGATCTAAAATTGGATTCATGACCTTACCAAACCCCCCTTACGTATATAGGATTGCGCCATGACAATTTTGAAGAAGGGATGCTTGGAGAAGAATTTGTTGGCCACTTCAAGCGCTCTAGCTTTCTCCTGCATTGCCATTGGAACTCTTGAACATGAAGAAATTTTAATGACTTGTCTTAACTTTGAACCTGCCCTCTCTTTCGTTGTCGATTGTTTGAAATTGCCTGCAAAAAAAATTGACTAAATTATGAGAGAATGCAGTTTTTTGAAGCCCTTTATGAAACACATTTTTCACCGAAATTTTATAGGTTCAATTTTATTGAATTACCCTGACGAGGTTGAAATTCTTTGCTTTCGCATTGATCCTGCGGGCAAGACATGCCAGTTTCATCACTTGTGGAATCAGTGTCGATATATATTACTTCGCTGCTCTTCACGGCAACCTCCTTTTTACAGCCATTTTTCCCATATATTATAACATTAAATTCTGAATTTCCACTGTACCAAAAAACTAGAAAGTCTCCGAATCCTATGGAATTATCTTGCACAAATAACCTCCAACCCTTGTCGAAAAAATAGTTATTCTCAAACTTTTTCACATTGACACGTCTTAATTTCCCGGCAAGACTCCTAAGTAGGAATTTTTGAGGAAGAACTCCATCAAATTGCTTAACAAATGCTGGTGGGATTCTCTATAAGACACAAGAAAAAAAGGAAAAAGAAGAAGGTGATTTAAGGATAGTCATAGAGGCAATTAAGGGCAAGGCCAGCTCTCTATATACCCATTATCGGTGTCTATGAACAGAGACAGTATATTATATGAGCCACAAAATATATGGAGAATTTCAATGACAAGAGAGAGACGTTACCAAGTTCTGGGAGAAGTCACCAATCATGACCTTGAAAAAGGATGGACTGAATGGTGTTCTGCTTGAAAGCTCAGGCTTACCCATCTGAATCTATTGAAGAAAAATACGAGAGAGGAAATGAACAGCTCTGAAGCAACCAGTTAAGCGCCTCTTGAGTTGTATGGACGTTCCTTTTCAAGTCCTCTTATACCTCGATCAACCAAACGCCTCTTCAATTGTCATGGACGTTCCTTTTTGTTTTGCTAGAATCGAGCACATATCGCCATGGTGGGTGTGTGAGATAAATTTTCCACAGATCAGAATGGCTTAGGACACTCAAATATAGAGGTTAATCTCCCGCACTAAGCCCCGGTGTGGTGTCAACTAAGATGACTCCGGCCAACACATGCACAAATTAGAAAGAAAGCTTGATAGACTTGCTTATTATTTCAAATGGTTAGATGGGAGAATTGTTCGACATACCTGGATGGTAAGGTGAATGTCCCCTTTTATTGTGCACAAAGTTAGAAATTAAGAAAGCTTGAGAGATCTAGACTTGCTCACTATTTCAAATGGTGAGATAGTAGAATTGTTTGATAGACTTGGATGGTGAGGTGAAGGTCCCTTTTATTGCACAAAGCCAAGAGGTCTTTCACCCCTTGGTAGATGTGGTGGAGAGAGAGGGTGTTGGCCACATTTGTGCTATGATGCTCAATCTCTATCAGCCTGCTTCACGTACGCGACTGATTGGGACAATATAGGAAAACTTTATTTTTAGCATATTTCTTGGTTGGTAGCAGCGTTACTCTGCGCATTTTTCAAAATGCACTTTATTAGCCAGGTCTGATGTTTCAATTCTTTTATCTGACCGAACTGCATAGTCTCAAAAATTAGGTCAGAAGTAGGTCCCACCAAACTTCGTTGTCTTGACTTGTGCAAGCAATTTAGCGAGTTTTTTCCACAACTATACGATTGGTTTTACAATATTCTGGGTTTATATGAGTTCAGAAAATTTTTCCGAATGTATACGACCTGTACACGTGACAGCACATATACACCCATGGTGCACCGACTGGACGAAGGAAAAGAGGCAAGGGGGTCTCCACGGCAAAAAGTCGCCGGTGAAACCCGACAGTAGAGAGTAAATCAGGTGGCCATGAAACTTGGCTTCTTGAAGTGCGATTGGCAGTAGAAGCTCGCACGATGGTGGACTCGACGGCGGTAACTTAGAGGCGATGGAGCTGGGTTTGATGCAGATGGCACCACAAAGCCTCGATCAGACGGCGACCCCGAGTCGCACGATGTGGTGGAGTTGGTTCAGATCTAGAGCAACGCCGCCGTGGGTATGATGGGTCCATCGATGCCAACTGTTGCCGTATGGGTCCTTCCCGGTTTGGAACTCCATTGCCGGTACGAAACTCCATGGTTTATGGTTTGAAACCCAATTTTTTTTGCCCGGCGAGTTGACGCCAATAACGCCTTCTCTCCCTTTTCTGTCTGACAAATCTTCTCCTGTCTCTCTCTGTTTTTTTTTTTTTTTCAATAAAATATTTTGAGGGAACCATGGCCATTGCTTCCATTGTCGCTGGCCATGGCTCAAAATAAAAGGCAAAACATTTTCCGTCAAAATCAAATCTAATCCCTCAAATTCCTTCACTTTCCTTTAATCAAACCGCACCACAAACCCTAATCCCTCAAAATCCAGTAGATTTGGGAAAAAAAAATTTTCATTTTGCTTGGTTTTACTCTTCAATGGGTGAACAAAATATGGAAAAAATAGCATAAATCCAACCGTGGCAGCAAATTTGGGTTCTGATCTGGTTTAGGGTCTTTGATCTTTATCGTTCGATCTGGTTCGGCCCTTCGTTGGAAATCAATGGCCATGGATTTGGCCCTTTCTCATGGATCCCCCATTTCATCGGCACGTTCACGGCTACAATGCTGGATGATTTGGGTTAGGATGAGCAACGGTGGGTTGCTGCAATTGTAACGGTTGCCGGTAGGGTCGTAGTTTCTCTTTTAGATTGCCACGTGTACAGGTCGTATACATTTGGAAAAATTTTCCGAACTCATATAAACCCAGAATATTTTAAAACCAATCGTATAGTTGTGGAAAAAACTCCAATTTAGCCCTAGTACTGCCTTGTTGTCCTAAACTAATTTTATCTCTGTCCTTAATACTTTTGTAATTAAATGCTAAAGGACAAATGTAAATTGGCTAGCACTTATGTCTCTATCCATTCTCTCCCTCATTCAGCTAGTAAGAAACGTAGCCTACAAGTCTACAACTAGGGTTTCTTTCTCCTCTTGGTCGACTTGGCAAGAATAGGACGTTACATAAACCAGCCGCTAAAACAAAGGGTAAATAAGACAATCGGCAAAGCTGACAAGTAACGGATGCGTAAAGCAAGCCATTTTAGTTCTGTTTGCAGCCTATCGTTGATTGACAACAAAACTACTTTGCATGTTTTTTTTTCTGATGGACCAAGTTAGACATTTGATTTCCTTCTTTGGGCTTAGGGATGGCAATGGGTCGGGTCGGATGCGGGTCGACACCACCCCATACCCGACCCGATACCCGATGGGTATAAAGAATTAAACTCTATCCCCGATCCACCGTCTTTTTGGACCATCCATGCCCGACCCACCCATACCCGACCACCCTATTGTGAGGAATTTTTTTTACCAAAATTCCATTTTTTTGCTACTTACACCTATTATATGTTATTCATATAATCATATACCAAGCTTATAAATGTTTTTAGCACCTAATATAATCTTATTTAAATAAGATCATACCTAAAATGATCACACAAATATTATACACAAACATAAGGATTAAAAAACAATAAAAATACATAATGAGTCTTCTAATGGACTCCATAAGCCTATACCAAGATAGGTTTTAAATATTCATAAAACCATACATAAATTCCAAACATAGGACATTAAAAAAAAATATATATATATATATATATATATATATTTATATTTTATTGTGTATCTATATATATATATATATATATATTGTAAAAATATCGCATCGGGTCGGGTCTCGGGTTTTTTCTTTTTAGGATTCATGCCCGACCCATACCCGAATTTTTTTTAGAATTTATACCCATACCCGACCCGATACCCGAAAAAATAAAAACATACCCATCCATTCAGGTATGGATCGAGTCGGGACCCTATGGATCGGGGCAAAATTGCCATCCCTATTTGGGCTGAACTCTGTACGTAGCCTCGTCAAGAAGTAGTCTTGTTAGAATTGGTTGGGATGAAGGATTGTTCAAAGTCTACTAAATCGTCATCACGACTCAGTGCTTATTCAGGCAATTCTACTTGACTCTATCATTAATAGATTTGTCATTTAAATGAGGAACTAAATGCTAGCGTGCGTTTTCGTTTCTGTCCAAGATGCCTGTTTAAGGTCATATTCATGTAAAATGATCATTTTACCCTTCTTCTCTTTTTCACATTAATTGGTTTACGTCCCTTTAATTATTCATTTTATAAATTTAAAAAAAAAAAAAATTGGCACCAAAGATCTATAACTCTGTATGTCAAGGCCTAATGTGTTCTGTGTAGGAAACAAATATATTTACAAATGGTCGGACCTCACTATTTTATTTTTACTACTTCCTCTGTCCCACAATAATAAACCTCCCTGAAAAAACACATAAATTAAGAAAATCAATAAATGCATTAATTTATCATCCATTTAGTACCATTCTCTACTATCAAAGTAATTCTTAATATCATAAAAGGATAATATGGGAAAGTTAAAAAACAAAAAATTATAATTTGACTTTTCAAAGTAACAAACATTTTGTGAACTGTAAATCACAGAATATAGTAATCTATAGTTTCTTTCCTTTTAAATGTAGTAATCTACAGAGTACCAAGCCATTAATATTCTCCCATACATTATAGTCGGATAATTAAAGTATATTGAATTATACATAGACTCAAACAAAATAACAAAAATAAGAGTAATAATTAATAATGAACTGTAAATCAAATCATTAAGCAGGGAATGGTCATCGAGAGGCCTGCATGATCGAAGCAGATCCCATATGGGAGAAGGGGGAAAAAAGGCTATAACATAACAAACTTCAAATACAAATTCAACTACTACTAAGTTTCCAAAACATGAGTTTCCTTGGTAGATAATACCAAAGCCACCTAAACGCCGCTTCTGAAAATGGTAACTTTTAGTACAATATCATCCCTCTTAATTAGCTCAAATACGCAAACATCTCCCTTTCGCAGATTATTATCCCTCACAAATGCACCCCAACCTGCAGAGAATTTACCTCTATAATTATTGTAGATGAACAATTTCACAGGCCACGATCTATTTAGAACACGAAGCGTAACAGTCTGTGAAGCCTCTTTGATATACATTTTCACAAAGCTTTGTGGTACATTCTGCCCAAAGTAGATGAATGCAAACTACAATTAGCAATGATGATGACGCAACTTAAATATGACATTGAAATGAAGAAACATTAGGACAGGTTCACCTGTAAATCCTGCATGCTCTTAAGTTGCATGCACAGCCTACCAATTCTAGTATGGCCTAATGACTGCATTATCACTTCTCTCACACAAGTTATCTTTGAGAAAACAAATGCACATTCTTTTCTTGTGTATTAAAGTCAATTGTAGCGATGGGAATTAGCATTGTTACAACAACAAAAATCCCAGGACATGAGAGTGTATATGT
This sequence comes from Liquidambar formosana, assembly GCA_039720395.1. Taxonomy (NCBI): domain Eukaryota; kingdom Viridiplantae; phylum Streptophyta; class Magnoliopsida; order Saxifragales; family Altingiaceae; genus Liquidambar; species Liquidambar formosana. Next base: position 38,430,177 of record CM077824.1, on the reverse strand, counting down.
TTTGTCAAACCTTTGGTCTAATGTCGGTTGGGTTCATGACCTTACCAAATTCCTGTGACGCAGATACGATTTCGTTATGGAAACTGTGAAGAAAGGATGCTTGGAGATGAATTTGCGGGCTGCTTCAAGAGCTCTAGTGTTCCTTTGCATCACTGTTGGAACTCCAGAACATGAAGACTGTCGGGTAACTGGTGTTACTTGTGAAGCCGCCCTCTCTTCAACAATCAATTCTTGAAAGTTGTCTGCATTATAGCAACTAAATTATAAGCAAGTGCAATCTTTTAAAACGCTTTATGATAGAACATTGTTCATGAAATTTACCATGTTCAATCTTTGAATTTCTTTGAAGAGGTTGAAATCCTATGCTTCTGAACTGATCCTGCGGCCTTGAGAAGCCAGTTTCATCACTTGTGCAATCAGAATCGATACAAATTACTTCATTGCTCTTCTTGGTAGCTGCAGGAGCCTCCTTTTCACAGCCATTTTTTCCAAATATTACGACATCAAATTTCGAATCCCCAGCATACCAAAAAACTAGAAAGTCACCGGATTCTAAGGAATTATCTTGCACGAATAAACCCCAGCCTTTTGTGAAAAAGAAGTTATTCTTAACCTTTTTCACATGAACATGCCTTACTCTCTTGGCATTACTCCTTAGTGCAGACTTTTCAGGAAGAACACCATCAAAATGCTTGACAAATGCTGGTGGGATTTTCTATTAAAAAATAAATAAAAGAAAGAAAAAAAAAATAAAAGAACAGCTGAAATATGAATACAGATGATATATTTCTTTGATCAATTTGGAATACAGTTAGTCGGATTGAAAATTTGAAGAAGGATACAATAGCCTCTCACTATTGGGATAATAAAAGTATAATTACAGGCAAAAATGATTCTCATAAAAAAATGTAGGTATATTGGCAGACCTCCTATAATTCATTCTGGAAGCATAACTTTGACGGTTTGATCAAGATACTCTCACAACGACAATGCCACATGTAATCAAAGGTGAACAAGAAAAAAGTCCATCTAGGATAAAGTAGAAATCTTGGGGAATGTATCGACAAAAGCCATGGAGTGTATGATTGCTTAGAGATGGACTGTCATTAGCTGGGCAGAAATATGGTAACATTGTAGTCTACTAGTCTAGTATATACATAAAACAGAAGAATCCACAAGAGATTAATTTGTCTTTTTACTTTTTATGCTCATTTCATAGGTAACCAAACAGAGCCAACCAATGCTGTAGTTAATTCTGGACTCATCAGTCTTGAATAAGCAATAAAATGTAAAAACAGGCGATTTCAAGTGACTAAAGCAAAATATATACGTGTGTGCGAGTGGATAAGCCTGCAACAGCTAGAAACATTTGATGCAACAATGGGAGATATGTAGTTACCAGTTGCTGAGAGAAGTCACCGAACATGATTTTGAAAAAGGATGGTTGTCCTCTTGAAGGCTGTGGCTTTCTTCTACCCATTTGGATCAGTGGAAGAAAATGCACAGACGAGAGAGTTGAGTGAGTGAGAGATGTATAAGTATAGGCCTTTATCTTTCTCTTATAATCCAAACAACCAAAAAGCCTCTTCAGCTTTCATGGGTGTCTTTTTTCTTTTCTTTTTTTTTTGTTTTTGCAAGGAGCAACAAACACACTGACATGGTTGAATGGGAGGGGTCACGTTGTTGTTGGACTACTCAATCTTTTATCTTTACACCCACATTTTGGACCGTTGAGATCAAAGATAGAACATGAGTTGCGGACTTGCAGCAAAGATAATTTACAGTCTGGCCTCCCTTCCTAAAAATGTCCAGACCACTCCATAAAAATGGCCAGGCTCTATCCAAACAAAAAGATGCTTTCACTATTTTGGAATCAACAAAAATGTCGCAGGTAGTCAACGATTTGCCTCTGCATCGTCGGGATTTCTTTGGGCAGAGGCATCTTTTGGTACTACCACCATTTCAACGAGATGTGTAAAACATTGTCACTGAAACAAGGAAGCTCTCTCTGCACGAAACCCATTTTCTTCTTCCATCGACAACCACACCACCACCAGATCTGAAAAGCCGAAACCCATTTCATTCTGTCACCACGGTCATTCTTCATCGTTAACCTCACCAATCAGCCTTCAATGCCCAACCAACCCCCACGCGCCCCCCCCCCCCCCCCCAAAAAAAAAGGAAGAAAAAAGGAAGAATAAGTGTCTCTGCCCACCCACCGGAATATCACTGCCCCACCACCTGAGTTTCAAAACACAGTTTAGAAGTTCATGCTGAGAATTTTTTTCAATTTTTTTTTTCCTTTGCAAAGTTGCCAAAATTCGTTCGTCCTTTTTATTGGAAAATCTTGAAAAAACATGTGCACTTGGAAATTTTGGATTTGATTTTGAGAAGGCCACAGATTATGGGTGTTATACGAGCCACATATAGAACGTCCCCCCGTCCACCCATAATTGCAAAAACTGGCCAACCATCGTGTTTGGGTCACTTGAGCATTTGAGCCCTAACTATCTCGAATGACTCACAGGGCACGTTTATAAGAAGGTTATTATTTAGTCTCCAGCTTAAATTCGTTCTTCCCGTACAGTGACTGCACCCACCATGAGGTACCTAAGTAGGTCACCCTTTGGCCTTCGAATTGCTTTTTTGGGATACACGACTATACTGCAATTTAGCTGCCTTATTTCAATCTTGGTTTTCATATCAAGCTGTAATATCAGTGGTGGGAGACGTATATACACCTTCCCACAAATAATGCCGACAGGTAATCCCCAAATGAAAACCAGAAATTACACCAAGATTGTATTAATTATCATAGTAGTAAAAACATAGTTACAACCACAGGCCCTTGTGGCCTAGTGCTACTTGAGTGGGGTTGGGGTATGGATAGTATAGGGTCGAATCTCCTCCATCTAAGGTCAAATCCCTTCCAATATGAACCCAAACCACCCCATCCACCTCCCAAAAAAAAAAAAAAAAAAATCACAACTCGCAACCAACTCTGCTTACAATGAAAGATTATGATCATAAAATGAAAGTACATCAGAAAACTAGCAAGCAACAAAAAAGGTTTACAAAAATATGTGGTCTACTATTCGGATGCCTGAAGAACATACCATATTTTGTTTTCTTTCAGCAGTCCAATCGCTCATCAGATGAACATTGAAATATAATATCTTAAAACGGATCAAATTCCTACTTCTGTAGTAGCATACACTAAGCTGCATCTTCAACTACACGGAATATGGAAACTTTCAGCAAATTTTCAGTTTCCTTAATCAGCTCGAAGACACAAACATCACCTACTTTTAAATTATTGTCCTGCGCGAATCCCCTCCAACCAGAACAGAGTTTTGCATCATTTGCTCCATGACAGCGCTTAACTGACCAAGTTCGCCCATCCGAAACCCCAAGGATGATATTGTCATGGTTCCTAGCGAAATACTTCTTGACAAAGCTTGATGGCATATTCTGCAAAATGTAAGACATGTAAGAACTATTTGATATGTCTTTCAACTCACGACACAAGGAATGAAATGAGAATGGTCAAAACTTGCTACTCTAAAGGAAGAATCCTTCACTAATGTAGATGTGATATGTAATTGAAATCGACACAATCTCTGATGGCACGGCAAGTTTTCAATTGAAAGCTTACCAGAGTAAATTTTGGAACAACATAAGAAGGTTGCATGGTAACCACAAAGGAGGGATTTTCAGATTTGAAAGCTTTAGCTCTTTCAAGAGCTCCAACATTTTTGTGATTAGTAATTGGTCGTTTCGTCCCAGATTGCAGGCGTCTCTGTGTAGCAGGCATGCCTCCATTGTATTCCCTTGTAGGCAAATTTAGTCCATCTATATATAAGAAGGCAAATTTAGTCCATCTATATAAAAGATATCAACTAGATTATGAGAACCTAAACAAGACGAGCTCCTTATTTTAACTAAGAAGATCAATGACAATAAGAACAACAAAAAGAAAATAAAGCGGAATTACTAAAACTTCATACCATTAGTTAGATTGCCTTTGGATCGAGAATGCAGGACCAGATTGAAAGTGTTCTCAACCTTGCGAGTTGAATTGGTTCTTTTCATCTCCTTTCTTTTTTGGCTTAATGGAAAATCACCCAAGATCTCAACAGAAACATCATTCTCACTTTCTTCCAATTTGGGTTCTTCACCCAGCTGGGTGGCATTGAGTGGATATTCTATCTCCAAAGCAGTCTTATCAAATATGAGTACCTGGAAACGAGAATTGCCTTCATATCTGAATACTAAGAAGTGTCCAAAGCCTATAGAGTAATACTCAGCAAATTCTTCCCAACCCCTCTGTAACCACACCTCATGATCACGTTTAATCAATTCTACACGCCATATTGCACCACCAGGAACCTTGAGGTATACAAAGTTCGACAAACACTCTCCATATTTTCTTACAAATTTTTTGGGGATCCCCTGTAAAAACCCCATATCAAGTTTATAAATAAAATTCAGTAGGAGGAAAATAATAACATATTAGAACATGTAACAAAATAGAACATTAAAGAATATTGTATCACCTATGCCTGACTACTACTGACAAGTTGTCGGGGCTCAAAACTCAAACCTAGAACCTTTCCTTACAAAAGGGGGAGAGAGACTATTAACCAATAAGGCCATTGGAAACACGAGAAAGTCTCAGAACTGTCGCAAGCTCACATGCATGACACACGCCAATCAGCATGACGGTCAGAATAGTCAGCCGAATAGTCACGGTTGACAATGGCAAAGCTCTCAGAAACATTCCCTCTTTCATTTAATTAATCTCATCCCTTTATTTTTTTTATCTAACAATCAAAATGTAGGGGACCTAAAAGGCAGGTTTACCAGGTGCACAGATTTTGAGCCATCAGACAAAAATAAAATGCTAAGATTAAAAGTACCCAAGTATATTATATTAGGATTCCTCAGATAAGTTCGAGACTGATTATATTACATCACGTAATATTACATTCATTATCCAACCCCTCATGAGCTGGCTTACTTCACATCTCCCCACATCACATCACTAAATTGATTTTTTTTTTACAGGTAGCATTTCCTCAATTGTCAAGTGAGTTATCTCGGGTTCAAAATTATGTAGAAGCATGGATACCCATATGTTGATAATAGGGGTTAGGGGTGAAGGTAGATCCTATCTATTGTCAAAAAACTGACTTTTCTCTATCCTCCAAGGAGTTAGTTCAAGTAGCAAGCCAAACACGAATAAAAGCATAGGTATTATGTTTGAAACCCCCTTACACTATGATCTCTTGGGACTATCGCAGGGTTCTGGGTGATCCGATAATTATCTGGTTCGTGTGAGATGAAACTAGGAATTGAGATACCCACGCTAAGAGTGAAAGAAAAAAAAAAAGGTGGGACTTTTCCCTATTGCACGACCTTTTTCGCAAGATAAGAATTCAAAGAAATTTTATTCAGCATAAATCAAGATCCACCATATTATGAATCCCAGTTTAATAACTCAAATCATTCAGAAGGTTGCCATCCAAATAGAAAATTCTTGGAAAAATCAAATTATTTATGCTATTTAAGCTAAGATTCTTTTTGGGCGAATACAACGTAGAAAAAGAAAAGGAGTTGCAGAGCAGTTCTTACGAGCTTTCGGTTTTCAACAACGGCGGAGTGAATGATCTTGAAAAAATGTGGCACCTTCGCCGGTGAACACGACCAGTGTGACCCTCCGTCGCATTGCCGGCGGCGAGTACTGGGTACCATCGATTGAAAGCTGAGAGAAGAGTTTGATCGCTTTCTATAAAATTTCTTGACGGCTGGGTATGAATGGTGAACGATAGGGAAAGAAAAAATCCGGCCAGATTTTAATGCTATCTGAGTAATTCAGCCGATGTCTCGAAGCAAATCGAAATCATGGTCACATAATAACCGTTCCACTAAGGCATCAATCCATGTGGTTCTACCGATCAAAGTAAATTAGGGCAACCAATTATGGTGTAATTGTGTGACACAAAAATACCATTCTAACCGGAATCTCCTTGTCGGTTTTGAACAAAGTGCCTATTGGGCATATTTATGAGCAAGCTAATAGAGTAGTCGATTTTATTATTAATTTAGATTATTGTTGTAATAATTATATTAATATGTGGAAATATAGATTTCTTACAATATAATGGAATATAATTCTTGAAGATATTCGTAGTATGGTTATTCCTAGATTTAACTATTTTCGTTGTTAATGAATTAATGTTGTTTCAAAATTAAAAAATAAATAAATAACATTCTAACCACCCACTTTACAGCCAAGAAAGTAAGATTTCAATCCTTATATGAATATCTAGATATTAAAGGAGCAATGCCCTAAATAAAAATGGTGATATCTAAGGGTGCAATTTGGTATGGTGCAAATCGAAATTAACCTCTAGGGTTGGTTTGGTCCGTTACTTAAAATACCTAGGTTCAATCCTTAGTTGAAGAATTAAGAATGTACCAACTTTTATATATATTCCCTCCATTTTTAATTGATCATCCCCTTTTAAAAATTAAAACACACTTTTTTAAGAGACCTTATTAAATGCTTTCATATTAATACATATTTTTCAATTTTTCAATTTTACCCTCAAATGTGCAAAATATTGTAAAAATTAAAGAAAACCCTTTTAAGGATATTTTAGAAAGTCAAATAAGAAAAACCATTAATTTTTTTAATGTAACAATTATTTTGAAACATACCAAGAAAGAAAGTAAGTCACTTAAATAGAACAGAGGGAGTATTGGTTATGGATAGAAGCATTGGGTAAATCAATCCAACTAGATAATCATATATATATATATATTAAGGGTTATACACATATACTGGCCAATATACCCGTAACCCACTAATACGAGAGGTATAACCTTTAATGCGAAAGTTGATATAAGTTATGCTATAATATACTCGACTCATATAAATATGTTTCTATTATAATTGTATGTTCTAAATCTAAATTTCATTTTGCTTTTAAATATTAAAAACATATTTTTATTGTCCATAAAAAAATTAGTATTTTATGGACTTTATTACTTAGATGTTTTCTTTGTTGAGTAATGCTACCTTGCCTCACTCTTTACCCTGCACTTTATTTTATTATGCATATTTAGAAAAGTTTTAAATCTTAAGGTTTAATCGTATTAATCGGTTTCACAACTTTATTTTTTCAAATGCTCATAAAAGGGCAAGTGTAGGATAAAATGCGAGATAAGATAAAATCACCCTTTTTGGTTAAAGTAAAGTGATTCTATGTTTTGTTATATGAACTTATTTTTTACAAATCAAACCAAACTGAACTTTGCATGGATTGGGTTGTTTTAGTTATACCGTTTTATGATTTGATTTCGAGTCAAAAAAAAAATGAGAATCAGGACCCTTAGGCCATGTTTGTTTGGTTGGAATGGAATGGGTAAGAATGGAATCTGATTCCATGCTCAAAATAGTTTAGAATGGAATGAGATTGAAATAAACATTGCGGAATGAATATCATTTCAATTTACTACTAATGTTTGATTCCATTTCCATTTTATTACTTCATCCAAACATGTTATTTGGAATGAATTGGAATGAGATTCCATTCCACCCATTCCATTCCAACCAAACAAACATGGCCTTAGTTAGTTTGACTCTTGATTCAAACCAAACTATCCCAAAACGAACTGAATTGCTCCCCTATCCCCTCCTTAACCATGGTTATAAGAACAATGTGACAGATTGAAAGGCAATGAAACAAAATCTATCATGCATTGTGACCGAAACATAATCCGTCATGTCTCCAGGGATACCATTTATTGCATTTGCACTCTTCCTTTCTCTGTCTAGGCCTCCTGGCCAACGAGTGGTGTACTTCTTCTTCTTCTTCTTCTTCTTCTTCTTCTTCTTCTTCTTCTTCTTTTCCATTTTTTTTTTTTTTTTTTTTTTTTAGCCATGGTGTCAAATCGGTTCACACTAAATTCTTCCACGGACGATCTTAGGGGTGCGCTCCCCATATATACATCCTTTTTTTTATTTAGAAATTATTGCAATACCTCTTATCACTCACTTATTGCAGTACCTTTCTCCTATTATTAAAGAAAAAAATATTATTAAAAAAAATTAAAGAGTACAACGAGAAGTTTCTATACCATAACAATCATCCATAGAAATATTTCACATCCTTTTAGAAAATATATGCTCTAAAGTAGTAGAATTACCACAAAAGTGACTCATATTAGCAACACAATCAGTAATCCTATTAGCTTCTTTGTATATATGCCTAAACGAAACAGTATCCAATCCATGTATAATTTTTCGAATGTCATGAATCATTATCACAATGTGTTACGAATAATGATAAGTATTCGGACAAATACTGATAATGATTTGTGAGTCACGTTCATTTCGAATTTTTTAATAGCATTTGTGCCAAGCTTGAAGTAAACTATTCCTTAATAAAGAGCCACATTCTGTCATTAGAACTGACGCACTATTGGATGAATAAACCTATTAATTATTGTCAATCGTGTTCATCAATCAGTGGCCAATCGTGGGTTATACACATATAACTGGCCAATCGTGTTCATCAATGTTGCATGCACGAAACAAAGTAACAAACTGGAACTTCCGAACAGATAATGGAGATGGGTTTGCTGTTCAAGACTGCGAGGCAAAGGACCACACGTTATCATTACTCACTCAGCCTACTTCCCCTGACATAGAAATCAAAATGTCCAATGATTGAGATTTGAATGTGGCCAGCTTTCTAAGTAGAAGTTATAATATTTTCAAGACGTACCCCATTCAGAGTGCTGAATCTGAATTTCAGTTGAAGGATTAATAACAGAAGTACTAATGGGTGATTGTGTTTTTGTCTTTGCCAAAGCAGAAAGATGCAGAAGTCTCATTTGGCATTTGCAGTGCTCCTAAAGTTTGCTTTAATATTTTAAAAAATTGAGAGATAATCTATGATGAGACAACATCTTATGTGCAAAATGATAGATTTATGTGACAATTCACACTTTTATATATATTGAGGACATCTTATACAAATAATGACAAAGAAAAAAATTGAATTAAAAAGTTTTTCCACTAAAAAATAGGCTTCATTTTTTTTTCTTTTTTGCTCAAACACCTAGCTATAATATTGTCTATTCAAAAAATAAATAAATAAAGATATGTAAAATTTTGCATCATTGATCCTTGTGAAATTAAAAATAAATAAATAAATAAAATTATATCATCATGATTCGCTCTTTATTAAAAAATAATTAAGTTATAAGTTAGGAGTTATTCTCACATGGGTTAAAGAACTAATTCATTGGACATGGTGGCCAGCCACACCTCCAATCTTTGGTTGGTAGTAACCCTATTGGTTTTGTTTTACTTTCGGTAATTAACTCAATTACATTTTTGCAATGGATTTCAAGACTAATCCTAAGCAAATGTAGTGTCCACTCTTTTCGAAAATGCACTGGATAGGACCCCCCCCCCCCCCCCCCCCCCAAAAAAAAAAAAAAAAAAAACATAATTCCATAGGAACCAGTTTACATTGAACCCTAAACAGATTTAGATTGCCAGATCAATATGCAACTCAACCGTTCATTAAATTCCCCAGATGCACTCTGAGCCTTTAATTCCAACAAAAAAAGTACTCCCAAACAAAAAAACTGAAAAAAGAAAGCTTGAACATCACAATCTTCCAAGACAAATCCAACAACTTCAAGTGATTCCAAAACATGAGTTTATGTGGCAGGTATTAACCAGAGCATCTGAAAATAGAAACTTTGAACTCAATATCATTCACCTTAATCAGCTCAAAGACGCAAACATCTCCATCGACCAGAGTGTTATCCTTCACAAATGCAGGATAACCTGCACAAATCCTAATTATATTCTTTGAATAGATATAGATTCCCACTGGCCACGATCTGTTTGAAACCCGTAGCGTAACACTCTGACGAGCCTCTTTAATATACCTCTTGAAGAAGCTTGCAGGTAGATACTGCCCAAAGTAGATCATTGCACACAATTAGGGATGATGATGACAAAATGTAAGCATGATATTGAAATGAAGACGCTTTAGGATTAGCACACCCAGGAAACAAATCACCCTGGGATAGTCACACACAATATGTACCTTTGATTGTGGATTGGTGTGTGTCCAATTTAATGGTTCTTAATGATGGATTGGTGTCTAATATGATTTTTGGATCCTATTCCTAAGCCTGAAAATCCTGCATATATGCTCGTAAGACGTTGCACATCCTACCAGTCATACGATGGCCTAATGCATTATGCACTACATAATACATATCACTTCCCTTAGGCAAGTGAAAAATCAGATGCACATTCTTTTCTTGCATATTCAAGTCAGTTAAAGCACTGGGAAATTGCATTATTCCAATTACAAAAATCCCAGACCATTGCAGTGCTTATGTTTTGTCAAACTTAGTCTAAAGTTGGGTTCATGACCTTACCAAATACCCCTTACGCTGATAAGATCGCCTTATGACAATTTTGAAAAAAGGATGCTTGGAGACAAATTTGTTGGCTGCTTCCAGAGCTCTAGCTTTCCCATGCATTGCCACTGAAACTCTTGAACATGAAGGCTTTTGAGTAACTAGTCTTACCCGTGAACCCGCCCTCTCTTTGCCTGAATTCAACCAACCAAATTATGAGTAAGTGCAGTTTTTAAAGTGCTTTAAGAAACATATTTTTCGTTGAAATTTACTAGATTCAAGTTTTTGAATTACCTTGATGAGGTTGAAATTCTTCGCGTTTGCTTTCATCCTGTAGCCTAGACATGCTAGTCTCATCACCAGTGCAATCAGAGTCGATATAAATTACGTCGTTGCTCTTTCTAGTAGCTACAGAAGCCTCCTTTTCACAGCCATTTTTTCCATATATTGTGACATTAAATTCTGAATTCCCAACGTACCGAAAAACTAGAAAGTCTCCAAATTCTAAGGAATTATCTTTCACAAATAGCCCCCAACCTTCTCCAAAAAACAAGTTATTCCCAACCTTTTTCATATGAACACATGTCACTCTCCTGGCATTACTCCCAAGTACAATTTTTTGAGGAACAACATCATCAAAATGCTTAACAAACGCTGGCGGGATTTTCTATAATTAACCAAAAAAAACAAAAAAAGCAACTCAAAATATGAATACAAAGGACATATTTCTTTAATCAATTTCAAATACCGGTCTGTTTTGAATTTTCACTTTCATTTGTGATGATAGTCATTGATCCTTTGAATTTTTAATTCAAGTTAAGGGATTGTGCCTTCAATACTACGTAAAATATCTTCAATTGCGTTTGCACGTTAAATGTATAAAGAATCCAAGAAGATACCTTTTTTACCCCCCCCTTTTTTTTTAACAAACGGTAAAATACCCTAACCCTTAACGCCCAATATAAACAAATGGGTAACTCACTCAACAAGTGAGGAGAAAACCATCATTCTTGAATGTGCAATATGAACAGGCCATTAATTGCAAGTGACTAGTGTCAATTAAGCAACACACATATATATATAACAAGGGTGATTGCCTGATTGGGACTTGCTATAAGCCTATGACAGATATACACAATTAGAAAAATGAGGAGAATGGTATGAGAGAGAGTGAGAGAGATGTTACCAACTGCTCAGAGAAGTCGCCGATCATGACCTTGAAAAACGACGGTATTCTTCTTAAAGGCTCTGGCTTTCTACCCATTTGGATCTATAGAAGCAAATGGTCATAAAAGATCGGGGAGACGTGAATGAGAGTTGCTATGCCTTAGTGCCTTCGTCAATTTCTCTCATACCTCCAAACAACCCAACGCCTCTCGCTTTATGGCCACGTTTTTGATACATACTAGCCATATTTGAGTCCATTACTGATTGTCAAAGATTTTTCCTCTGTTTCCTTACCATTTTTGTGGGTAGGGCATCTTTTGGTATTCCCGGATTTCCCTTACAAGTGGGACACATTCAAGAGTGTGAGGTCGGGTATCTATTTTTTCAGCTACTTATTTATTTATTTCTGGCATAATATGGGTATCTCTTTATTGAGATTTGAATCCAAACTAATCCCATTTCATACATTATTAGCCTATAGTCACGTATCTAATAGCAAAAAATCAAAGATTCAAACTCGAAACTTCAAATTCTTAAATTGTGGTTCTTCGTTATTTCCGCTACGCACAAAGAATACCTACTTCAAGCATTTAAGTTAAACTGTGTTTTTTATTTTATTTTTTATATTTTTTTGATAAGCAAATATTGGTATTACTAATCAAATGTAATTTCTACTCTTATGAAAATGCATTGGATATTAAAAATAAAAATAAAAAAGGAAAAGGAAATCAATTAGATAGGAACCAGTGTACATTGATCCGTAAAATGATTTAGATTGCCTGACCAAATATCCGACTCAATTACCATTCAATACTAGCAAAAGAAAAAAAAAACTAGTCAACTATTCATTAAATTCCCAAAATGGAATCTGAGCCCTTAATTCCAAACAAAGCTACTCCCAGTGATCCATTAGAACAGAAGACTCTGAAAAGAAGGCTTGAACATCACAATCTTCCACCACACACCCAACTACTTCAAGTGATTCCAAAACATAAAATGACTTGGTGAAGTACTAGAAACTCCATTCACTCAATGCATCTGAAAATGGAAACTTTCAGTATCATATCATTCCTCTTAATCAACTCAAAGATGCAAACATCTCCTTCTGCCAAATTGTTATCCCTCACAAAGGCACGAGAACCTGCACGGAACCTACCTCTATGACTTCTTGCTTCAATAAGTACTTTCACAGGCCACGTACACGATCCATTTGAAACCCCAAGTGTAATACTTTGAGAAACCTCTTTAATATACTTCTCGACGAAGCTTCTAGGTACAGACTGCCCAAAGTAGATAGACAAAATTTAAGCAATTAAGCATGACATCGAAATGAAGGTGCATTATGCATGTCTAAAATTTTTTCCCAAATCTATTTACCCTATCGTTCGGGCAAAAAAAATTTAAGCTCTATAGCTTTTTCTTCGTATTCAAGTCAATTATAGCAATGGGAAATTGCATAATTCCAATTACAAAAATCCCAGTGCATGCATTACTGCGTATATGTTTTGGTAAACTTGGTGTGATAATGTTGGGTTCATGACCTTACCAAATTCCCATAACGCAGATGAGACTTCATTATGACGACTTTGAAAAAAGGATGCTTGGAGACGAATTTTTTGGCTGCTTCAAGAGCTCTGATTTTCCCATGCATTGCCATTGGGACTCTTGAACTTGAAGGTTCTGGAGTGATTAGTCTTACCTGTGAACCAGTAGCCGCCCTCTTTTCTCGTGTCAACCGTTTGGAGTAATCTGTATTAAATCAACTAAATTATGATTAACTGCAATTATTGAAGTGCTTTATGGAACATAATTTTCATTGAAATTTAAGTACTAGGTTCAATTATTCCGAATTATGTACCTTGAAGGGGTTGAATTTCTTTGCTTTTGCATTGATCCTGCGGGCTGGGCATGCCAGTTTCTTCACCAGAGCAATCAGAGTCTATGTAAATTACATCGTTGGTCTTCCTAGTGGCTAAAGCAACCTCCTTCTCACAACAATTTTTTCCATATATTATAACGTTGAATTCTGAATTCTCAACATACTGAAAAACTAGGAAGTCTCCAAATTCTAAGAAATTATCTTTCAAAAATGAACTCCAACCCTTTCCAAAAGACAAGTTATTCCCAACTTTTTCCACATTAACATGACTTGCTCTCCCTTCATGACTCCTAAGTAGAACTTTTTGAGGAACAACACCATCAAAATGCTTGGCAAACGCTGGTGGGATGAGCTATAACCAAATAAAAAAAGCAACCCAGAACATGAATAGAAATGCCCTATCTCTTTAATCAAGATCAAAATAAAATAAAAAATAAAAAAGGATTGGTTTTAAGTGCATTTGAAAGCTACCATTCTTGAATGAGCAATAAAAATGGGCCATTGCAAGTGACTAGATTCAAGCAATATATATATTATACTAAAAAACAATGAGGAGAATTAATGGTATGAGAGAGTGACAGAGAGATGTTACCAACTGCTGAGAGAAGTCACCGATCAGGACCTTGAAAAAGGATGGTATTCTTCTTGAAGGCTCTGGATTTCTACCCATTTGGATCAATATATAGAAGCAACTTCACATAGGGAGAAAGAGGAAAGTGATTGAGAAACATATATATGCTATGTCTAATGCCTTTACCAACTTCTATTTTGCTTACAAACAACCAAACGCCTCTTCAGTTCTAATGGGCCATTTCCTTTTTCTCGAAAATTGTGGACAAATATATAAAATCAGTCTGCATATATATGAACATGCAAATAGCATGCCTCTTCAGTACCATCACTCTGCATGTTAAGGTGCAGTAGCAGACATATCAGAAAATGGCCAGACTTCATATAAAAAGAAAAATGATACTTTTTCCCTTATTTGAGGGTAAGATATACATTGGAAATAGTCAAAGATTTTTCCTCTGCATCCTCGTGATTTTCGTTGGCAGGGGAAACCTTTGAGTTTGCAGGAGACAGAGTATGAGGTACCTTCCTCTCTCTTCCTTGGGAGTAAGTCTGGTGTGACTATGATAAGGCCAGCCACGTGGAGCAAATTAAGTTAAAATGTGAGATCAAAGAGGGGCATGATATTCTCACTCTACTTAATTTTCATTAGCTCGTGATATCACGTTAATCGTAGACTTATATATACCGTAGAAATATTATATATAAGTTTTTCTTTCTTTGGCCGTGCCGTTCAATCCACCCAACCTAAACTCAACCCAAAATTTGGTCAAGATTAAACAACCTTTTTTAAAAAACAGATTGGACTTCAACTTTGAACAATTGAAAATGTGATTTATGTTTAATTTGAGCCGAACCCGAAATTAAACTCAAGTTGTGCTTAGATGGTACCTCAGAGATGTTATGGTGATCAAAAAGAAGATAAACCACAATTTAGAAGTTCATGCGCAATTTTTTATTTATTTATTTATAATATTATTCATTTGCTTTGTGCTTGCCAATTTGCCAAAATATGATAACTTGCCATTTTTCTTGAAAAATTTTCTCAAACCATGTGGATTTGGAAATTATTGATTTGGTTTGACCGCTTGAGCAAAGCCAGATACTAAGGGTGTTAACAAGGCACATACAACGTCCACCCATTCTTCAGGAAATGGGCCCACCATCGCGTTTGGGTCACTTGAACGAAATGGGCCCAACCATCCCAATTGCCTCATGCACAGTAATTGCATCCCTCCTGGTGAAGGCCTAACCAGGTCACCCTTTGGCCCTTTTTATCTGTTTTTTTTCTGCGAACACCCCTCTCCATTTTTTCATTTTTTGGTAATGGGGATATTCATTTAAGGCCTGGGGTGTCCGAAGAAAGAAAATTACAAAGCCAAACTAGGGGAAAATCTATAATGAGGATAGCATTTGGGGTGATAGGAGATTGGTTGAACCATCCTTACACAACCCACCAATTTTTTTTTTTTCTTATGGAATACACGACCCACCATTGGCACAATTAATATAAAGACTGAAAAAAAATGAAAATCAACCCAGATTGGACCAGGAATTACACCCCAACAGGATTAATTCAATTTTCGGCTTCATCCTTGATGGGTCGACCGACCTGGAGCAGTTCTCACCATATCCATATATTTTTATATCTTGATATTTCCCAATGAATGTCATGACTATTCTCTAAATAATGTAATCTCTATTCTTTTGAATTGGTGTACTTTAAGCCTTAAAGAGGAATGCAACTCAACTATTCAATAAATTCCCAAAATGGACTCCGAGCCCCTAATCCCAAACAAAACTAAGTACTCCCGCAGATCCATTAAAACCAAGAGGAAAACTGAAAAAAGAAAGCTTGAACAAGACAATCTTCTTCCAATACAAATCCAACTACCTCTAGTGATTCTAAAACATGAATTTACTTGGCAGGTATTAACAATCCCCACTCAATCAGCGCATCTGAAAATGGAAACTTTCAGTACCATATCATCCCTCTTAATCAGCTCAAATACACAAGCATCTCCTTCTCTCAAATTGTTATCCTTCACAAATGCACCCAAACCTGCAGAAATCCTAACTGCAGACGTTGAATCCGTATTCAGTTTCACTGGCCACAATCTATCTGAAACCTGAAGTGTAATACTCTGAGGACCCTTCATAATGTAACTCTTGCTGAAGCCTTTTGGAATATACTGCCCAAAGTAGATTATTGCACACTTCAATTAGTGATGATGATGACAAAATTTAAGCATGGCATTGAAATGAAATGAAGACGCATTAGGATCGGTGCACCCAGTCAACACATCATCGTGGGATAATGGGATATCACACACACAGAAAAATAAGAGATGGTTCACTCACACACACACAAATAGATATATGACATATCCGAGATATCTGTTTTGTAGATTGATGTATGCCCAATTCAATGATTTCTAAATGATGGATGTAACATAGCCCATTCTTTTCCTGCATATTCAATTCAATTATAGAAATGGGAAATTGCATTATTCAAGTACATTGCAGTGAATATGCTTTGTCAAACTTTGTCTAATGTTGGGTTCATGATCTTACCAGAGGCGTCCTACGCAGATGAGATTGGGTCATGACAACTTTGAAAAAAGGGTGCTCGGAGACAAATTTGCTGGCTGCTTCAAGAGCTCTGGCTTTCCCCTGCGTTGCCATTGGAACTCTTGAACATGAAGGCTTTTCAGTAACTAGTCTTACCGAGGAACCTGCACTTCCTTCACGTGTCGATTTTTTTGAGTTGCCTGCATTAAATTAATCAAATCATGAGCAAGTGCAATTTTTTAAGTGCTTTATGAAACATATTTTTCCATTCAAATTTATATACAAGGTTCAAGTTTTTGAATTACCATGATGGGGGGGTTGAAATTCTTTGCATCTGCATTGATCTTGTGGGCTAGACATGCTGGTTTCATCAGTACTAGTGCAATCAGAGTCGATATAAATTATGTCATTGTTGTTCCTCGTAGCTAGAGCAACCTCTTTTTCACAGGCATTTTTACCATATATTGTGACAATAAATTCTGAATTCTCAGCATACCGAAAAACTAGAAAGTCCCCAAATTCTAAGGAATTATCTTGCACAAATAACTTCCAACCCTCTCCGAAAGACAGCTTATTCCCAACCTTTTTCACATTGACACCACTTGCTCTCCCGGCAGTACTCCTAAGTACAACTTTTTGAGGGAAAACACCATCAAAATGCTTGGCAAACGCTGGTGGGATTTTCTATAAGCCCAAAAAAAAAAAAGGGGTTAACTCAGAACATAATACAAATGACATGATGTTTTTAATTAATTTCAAATGCTGGTATATTGGTCGACCTATCAGTCGTTCTGGAAGCATAACCAAAAATAGTATTTCCAATTTCAACCAAAAAAAAAATTTGAGGAGAATGGTATGAGAGGGATCGAGTGGGAGAGGGATGTTACCAACTGCTCAGAGAAGTCATCAATCATGATCTTGAAAAAAGATGGTATTCTTCTTGAAGGTTCTGGCTTTCTACCCATTCTGATCTACAGTAGAAGAAAATGCACTTAGTAGAGGAGACAGAGAGTGAAAGTAGCTATGAGGAATGCACTAATGCCTTGCTTCATCGACTTATACTTCCAAACAACCGAACGCCTCTTCGGTTCTCATCGACTTTTGCGCAATTGGAAAATGAGGACACATGGCGTATACCCATTGAGTGGATGCTCGCCACGATGCAATAAATGCCTTTTTTTCTTCCTTTTTTTTACATTTTTCCCTTTTAAGTCCAAACGATAAATGCCACCTCTTCGATACCAATACCATCATCAGTCCCCGCGTATAAGGTGTAATACATGGTAATTACGGTATGGTCCGCTGACGCCAGAAAGGTATTTTAAATCAGTGCACAAGAAATGCTCCAGCATATTGACAGTTCAATGGTAGTCCTAAGTTAGTAGTCATTTGCATTTAATTGTAATTATTTACCTGTAATCGGACCTATCTGTAATTCGCCCTTGACATTTAATTGTAATTATTTACCTGTAATCGGACCTATCTGTAATTTGCCCTTAAGCTTGATATACCTATGATTCGTGGGTGTTGGAAAATGAAAATTTTAAACGGGTAGCAAGTAAGAGCATGAAAATATATTCATAAATGAAAGAATAAAGAATAAATTTTAGCCCAACCGGCTTTACCCACCCAACCCATGCGTGACTAGAATCCTATCAGTAACTCAAAAAATTAAACTTGAGCTGGGCTCAGATTATACCTCAGGTTCGATTGGTGTAGAAGTTTAACCTCTCGGCTTAGGCTTGGTGTGCAAAGATATGGTGGTGATCAAAGAGAATATGAAGCACAATTTAGAAGTTCAAGCGAGATTATAATTATTCATAATCTTTTTTCTTTTGCTTTGTTCTTGCCAATTTGCCAAAATATTTAATTGGAAAATTGTTCTCAAACATTGTGGTTTTGGAAATTTTGGATTTGGTTTGAGTAAAGCTAAAAATTAAGTATATCGGCGGTATACAAGGTCCAACAATCCTTCCAAAAATAGGCCCACCATTGTGTTTGGGTCGCTTGAACAATTGGAGCCCAACTCTCCCAATCGACTCACATACAAGGGAACGGCTATTGCAACCCCCCATTCCTATAAGCCCACCCCCTATTTTTTAGGTTTTTAAGGTTTTATGCAAAATATAAAATGTTTTTATGAAAACCGGCCGTGTTGGCCACTAGAAAACATCATTTTGAACAACTTTACAGAAGAAAGTTTTTCCAAAATTTATCGTTAGATATACTTTTTAACCATTTATAGCCTTTATTTCATTTTTTGCCAAAAAGTCTACCTAAACGATAAATTTTGGAAAAACTTTTTTCTGCAAAGTTGTTCAAAATGATGTTTTCTAGTGGACATCACAGCCGGTTTTCATAAAAACTTTTTATATTTTGCATAAAACCTTAAAAACCTAAAGGATGAGGGGTGGGCTTATAGGAATGAGGGGTTGCAATAGCCATTCCCCACATACAATGATCGCATGCCCTATGGGCAGGAAACTACCAGGTGACCTTGGCCTTTGAATTGTATTTGGATAAATATAACATTGGTTTACTGCAAATGGACATCCGTTTCATTCTTGTTTTCATGTCAAGCTGTAATTTCAATGGTAAGAGACTTATACACACCCTCCACCTACCTTGACACAACTAAAGCAGGAAAAAAAAATCAACCCAGATTGAACCAGGAATTACACCAACAAGATTGTACCAAGTATCACAGAAGTACAAAAAAGTGCATATTTTTTCACAAGTCACAGCCAACTCAGTCCTCATAGGAAGGTATATCAAAAGACTACCAGGCAAAAGAGAACATGTCACAATATGTAGTCTAGCTATATATCGAACTTGAGAGAGAGAGAGAGACTAACGAGTCCAAAATTACCACTAAGGTCCTGTTTTGGTGCTTGAAGTCTTGAAAAAGATGCCAAACTATCAGATGAACATTGACACAATGACTCAAAAACGGATTTTCCTTTGCAGGCTAGGCAATTAAGTAGCATTAATTGCGATCTTCAACTACCTTGAATATGTTAACTTTCAGCGAATTTTCAATTTCCTTACTCAGCTCGAAGACACACACATCACCTACTTTCAAACTATTGTCCCACACGAATACCCTCCAACCAGAACTTAATTTTGCATTGCCTGTTCCACGATAGCACTTGACGGACCAAGTTTTTTCATTGGAAATCTGAAGGGTGACATTGTTGTGCTTCTCAGTGAAATATTTCTTGACAAAGCTCAATGGTATATTCTGCAAAATGTTAGTAAAAAACATGTAAGAGGTATTTTTAGTTTGAACTCGTGAGGCAAGGAATGAAATGAGAATGTTCAAAACTTGCTCTTCTCTAGGAAGAATGTATCACTGATATGCATATGGCATACAATTGAAGCAAAGATGGAACCATGACTTCATCTTGGGGTACAAAACATGAACAAAAAAATTTCGCCATTTAAGAATGAGGAATATACTAAGATGGGTTAAAGACTAAATTAATACATGCAAAATGAAACTAGCATCCATTCCGTATTGAGAAAATATAAACAAAAGAAAAGATACAAAATACAGAGTAATTGTTTAATTCTTATATAGCTTAGTAAAATTCTGGTTTTAGGAAGGGGGCCAAGGATAATTTTTGGACCCAATTATATCATTATATAGCGATATATGTTATATATTGCCCCCAAAAAAAAGAAAAGAATTAAAATTAGGCCCCCTTGGCCCTATAGTAATTCTGTCCCTGAAATATTGAAGTCAACACAATCCCAATCTGTGATGGCATAGGAGGTTTTCAATTGAAAGCTTACCAGACCATATCTACAACCAACATACGAAGGTCGCATGGTAACCATGAAGAAAGGATTTTCAGATTTGAAAGCTTTTGCTCTTTCAAGAGCTCTAACTTTTTCATTGGCACTCAATGGTGGCCTACTCTTTGATATCATAGATCTCAGGCGTTTCTGAGTAGCAGGCATGCCTCCATTGTATTCCCTTCTAGGCATATTTAGTCCATCTGATATAGAGCAGTTAACAAGATTATGAGAACAGCCTAAAACAAGCCAAGCTTCTCATTTTAACCCAGATCGAATTGAAGATGACAACAAAAAAAAAAATAAAAAAGAAGGTGAAATTGGAAATTACTTACCCTTAGATTCTCGCACGGGACACTGTGAATCTGTGTATGCTCTTACTTTTTTAAGCATCATACCACTACTTTGAATGCCTTCATATTGAGAATGCTGAACCATATTGGAAGTGTTCTTAACCTTGCAAGTTGAATTGGTGCTTGTCATCTCATGAGGCCGGCGGCGATATTGTAATAATTGTTTCTCCTTTCCTTTTTGGCCTAATGGAATATCACCCAATATCTCAACAGAAACATCATTCTCACTTCCTTCCAATTTGGGCACTTGGAGTTCCACATTGTGGTTGGGTTCTTCACCCTGAGTGGCATTGAATGGATATTCTATCTCCGAAGCACTCTTATTGAATATGAGGACATGGAAAGAGGAATTGCCTTCATATCTGAATACTAAAAAGTGCCCATACGCTATAGAGTAATACTCAGCAAATTCCTGCCAACCACTCTGTAACCAAACCTCGCGACCGCTTTTGATCAATTCTACCCGCCATATTGCACCACTTGGAACCTTGAGGAGAACAGGGTTCGACAAATTCTTTCCATATTTTCTCACAAATTTCTTGGGAATCTCCTGTGGAAAAAGCTCATATCAAGTTTACACATAAAATCGAGTATAAAGAAGGAGAAAGAAAGAAATAGTGTGCAGGTGATTCTTACTAGCTTTTTCTGTTCGACAATGGCGGAGTGAATTATCTTGAAAAAGTGAGGTCGGTTCGCTGGTAAAGACGACCAGCGTGACCCACCGTCGCATTGCCGGCGCCGAGTATTGGACATCAATTAACAGCTCCGTTGCTCCGAGATCAGTTTGTTCTCTTCCTGCCAAATTTCCTTTAAGGCTCTGTATATGAGTTATTATGAGCATGAGTATGGCTTCCAACGCTAATACCATGATGCGACGTCGTGACTAACTCCAGCGGAGCAAGGATGAGGGTATATTAGATAATTACTTTTGGTTAAAATGACGATCATGTCTCTGTATGCCACGTCGTGGCGCGCTGTAATGTAAGCCCCCGCGGCGAATGACGAAACCCGGCCCAGGTATTTATTTGTGCTCTAATGAATTCAGCGCAGGGCTCAAGACAAAGTGAAATCATGAAGAAGCTAATTAACTAGCATTGATTACAATCCATCAAATTAATTGATTTTTGCCTGCCTTCCTTGTTGATTTTTGTTTTTGATTTCCACACACAAAAAAAAAAAAAAAAAAAAAACTCCGTAATGACAACATTGTTGTCCCCATCACTTCTCCATCTATAAAGTATTTTATATATTTTGATAAATAAAAAATAGAATCTTAGAACTAATAAATTAGTGGAATAACCTCAATTCCTCTCCAATTTTGAAAAATAATATAAGGAGATCTTATGGATAAAAAATGTGGAACCGATGCTACAGAATGTTGGAGCAAAAATATGATTGTCCATGTATTATTATTGTGATTGATGTCCTGTTAACAGTTAACCTTATAATATGAAGTAGACAATACAAATTTAGTAATTAGCATATCATCGTTTGTAGATTTAACAATAGTTGCCGTGATATTTTTTTAATTTAATTCCATGAACAATGATTAACGATACCATTTATTGCTAAATTTGTTAGTTTTCTAGAAAAAATTGTAACAATTTTTTCTTTAAGGGAATTACGTGAAAATGGGTTAAACATTATGAAAGTTTTTTGTAATTTAATTTAAATCTTTTAAAGACAAATCATACTAAATAAGACTCATTATTTGAAAGATCCTGATATAATTTTTATAATACTAACATGATTTAATCATGCAAAATACCAAGGAAGAGGCCCATTTAATACTATACTCAAGCAGTCTAAGAAATTTTCAAGTCAAAATAGAAAATTTTTTTAAATTGTCCATTTTTTTTTTTAATAAAAAGAAGTGTAAAAGCGGCATTGAGAACACCGCTTTCAATATATTTATATATTTTTTATAATAAAAAAACATGAAAAACTTGAAAGGCATTAGCCCCTCTTTCTCCTGCGATTAGGGTCTACGCACTCGTCGATTCACCGGTCTCGCCGTCGCTGTCAACAAGTAACACTCGTCTCTCTCTTCTCTCTCGTCCCTCTCAATCTAGGGCTTTGTGAATGTCTGTCCCATATCGAAATCTTTTCATTCGCGATCTAGGGTTTCTGAACGACAACAAGAAGTTTGTGAACTTGGCTGAAGATAATGGCGTTGAAGACGATGTTAGGGTTTTCGAGAAGAATTTCTCGGATTGGAGAAGCTCAATTGTGGAGAATATGGATGGGATTGAGTTGAATCTGGAAGGGGTTAAGTCCAAAATCGGTGTCGCCGTGCCGCAGTCTGATGATTTCGATGGAACAAAGAGAGAAGGGAGAAGGGAGAAATGGGAAGAACTCTTGCGCCTTTGAGAATAAGGGTTAGTCATTTCAATGGCTTTGAATGTGTAGTGATGATTTTGATGCATACATACACAATATATATCAACATCTCAAAACATGTAGTCCAACTGACAGACAGAGAGAAAGAGAGAGAATAATACTAAAGGAGATTATAGCTTCAATTCTGTGGTAACAGCAACTAAGCTGCATCTTCATCCACCCGGAATATGAAAACCTTCATCGATTGTTTGATTTCCTTGATCAGCTCAAAGACACAAACGTCATCTACTTTCAAAGTATTGTCCTGCGCGGATACCCTCCAAAACCAGAAAAGAGTTTTTGCTCTGCTTGCCACAAGACAACAGCTAACCGATCAAGTTCTTTCTGAAACCTGAAGGATGACATTGTACTGTTTCTTCTGAGAAAAATATCTCTTGACAAAGATCGATGGTATATTCTGCAAAACAGATTATTTATTTATTAGACATGAAGGAACTTTTCTGCATTAAACTCACTAGGCAATGAGTGAAATGAGAACGTCCAAAACTCGCTCTTATAGAGGTGGCATCTCTCCTTTGTTTCTTTCACCAATGAACATATGATATGCTAATGAATCAAGACAATCTGTTTTCAATTGAAAGCTTACCAGAATATAGTTGTAATCAACATACGACGGTTGCATGGTAACCATGAAAAAGGGATTTTCGGATTTGAAAGCTTTAGCTCTTTCGAGAGCTCCAACTGCATTGTTGTCGGTCATGGGTGGCCACCTCTTAGTTGTCATAGATTGCAGGCATCTTTGGGTAGCAGGCATTCCTGCATTGTATTCCTTTGTAGGTATATTTAGTACTTCATCTGTGATATATCAATTAACATGATGATGAGAACAGCCTAAAACAAGATAAAGAGAAACAGCATTCTTCCCTTGGAACATGTTGTAATAAGAAGAGAGGAAAACAACGAAGTACAGAGAAATTGCTTACCACTAAAATATTCTTGCCTTGGACCATATTGTAATGGTGTTTGTGTTTTTTCCTTTCTTCCGATTTGGGCACTTTGAATTCTGCATTAAGGTTGGGTTCTTCACCAAGGTTGGGATTCAATGGATATTCAATCTCCGAACAATTCTTACCAAATATGAGTACATGGAAATGAGAATTGCCTTCATATCTGAATACTAAAAAGTGTCCATAACCTATAGAAACTTGGCGAATTCTTGCCAGCCACTCTCTAACCAAAACTCGTGATCATGTTTGATCAATTCTACACACCATATTGCTCCACTAGGAACCTTGAGGAATATAAGGCTCGATAAATTCTTTCCATATTTTCTTACAAATTTTTTTGGGATTCCCTGTGAAAAAACATCAAATTTTCTATGACGAGTAGAGTATGAAAGACATAAAAATGACTCTACATGGCTAGCTGTAGCCTCTGTAGAACACTCATTCAATTAATGCTGTTTCTAGTGCAATGGTGTTATGCTTTTTACGATTACACCCGAAATAAAATTGTTCTTCGTTTCAAATTAAATAATAAGGATCCTGTTTGGTTGTCCAATGGAATTTGAAAAGCTCCATCTATATTTCATGTACCATCTAAATGTTAAATCCGTCGTCCTAAATAGGGCCATAAGGAGAATTTAGAGCTATCACTAAAATTGATCAATTGATCACATTGGGCCAATTTTAAGAACTCATGAAATGCCCCTCTTTTAGATTTCTAACTATGGTTTTTTAATATGGCTGCCACTCTCTCCAATTGCCCCTTTCATGATAAGAGATTCGTTCATAAAATTATATGCAGAACAGAATGAAGAATTTAAATGTCATGGGACAACCAAACCGACCCTTATATGAACTCGTTTACAAAATATCAACGGTGTGCGGAAAAACCCACATAGCACCCAAAACTCGAATTAAAATTTATTTGTTTGGCAAAGAAAGAGAAGAAAAAGGAGTGCAGAGCAGTTCTCACTAGCTTTCTGTTTTCAACAATGGCGCAGTGAATGATCTTGAAAAAACTGAGGTGCCTACGGTGACCCTCCGTTGCATTGCTTGCGGCGAGTACTGGGCATTGATTAACAGAGCTACGAGATACGTTTGATCAGTTTCTGAAAATTTCTTCAAGGCTGGGTATGAATATATGGGTTTCAGAAATTTTGCACGACGGTGGCAATATATGCAACGCATCCACGCCTTGAGATAAGTTTGATCGTCGTCAAATGGGTACATCGGTATTGAGGTCAGTTGGTTTTAGGTTTAAGTGACGATCGTGTAACTTTAGCTTGTAATTTTTAAGCCCAACTCGTGCACCAAAAAGGATTAATTGAGCCCTGGGCTCGAGGCAAATCGAACTCATGATCACAGATGCCATCGGATTTCCACCCATTGATAAGGAAATGACTCTTGCCATCTGTCTTCGTTGCTTCCTTTAACCATTTGGTGGCAGTTCAGTAGAATCCGATTGGAGCGCATACGAGTTGGTTGATGCGGTATCAGATATGATGGCAATGAGGCCATGGGCATTTCAATAGGTGCACACCAACATTTTTTATTTTATATTTTTGGAATTATTCATAACAATGCCATGTAAGTTAGAACAAGAGAATTGGAGCGAAAAATTACTAGTAAATACAGAATTTTTCACGAAGTGTAGTTTGGTGCAAATGATCTTGTAGTCCAACTCTCCTCTTTGGTGGGTAGATCGTAGGTTTCCTTTACTTTTCTTCTTTTTTTTTTCCACCTTTTTCTTAATTAATTTGTCTTAATCAGAGAAGGATATTCAAACCTTTGGTCCTACTAATCTCTCTATAGATGACATATGATATCAACAATGAGTGAAAAGTCAAATCTTCTACTATTGAGATGGAAGTCTCAATTAGGAATTACTTCAAAATATTAAATTACATTAAATTATATATTTTATGCACTAGTACTTTACTATTCATTTATGATAAGTATAATTCTACATGATTAAAATGTTGCAATTTAAGCCACTTGGATTAGCCTTAATGGTGAGAGAAGGTGAAATAAATGGCAGGATTATGATAAGTTAATGTTCAAACCATTCAAATCGTACCCAAAAAATAAATAAATAAAATAAAATAAAAATCGTTGCAATCTACCTTTCAAGTGAAATTTCTCTCACAACTAGAAATCCATTAATGGTTTTATTTTGATTTTTAATTGAATTTAGTACAGAATAAATGTGAAAAATATATGCAGTAAAATACTTAACAAAATGTGAGGTCTGATAAGCGGGGAGGCGCCCTATTTTTCTTTTTGATATTCAATGCCTTGTGCCTAAAAGACGACTGATCATGGGCTATGAGTGACTATGGGTCGCCACCCACAATCACCATTTGTTGTAGCTAGTCCTTGAGCAAGCATGCAGTGGCGAACCTCTTCCCTGTTGCCAGTCCTTCAAATCAGGGAGAGCAATAGGTTTGTAAGACGGGTTAACCTATTCAATTCGATAACAGATTCGTACCGAATTTGCTCCTAAAATAAACTTAATCAAGTTCAAAGTAGAGTTTAATCAGCTCGATAAGTTCATTATTACTCTAAAAGAAGATTCAAGATTAGTTTGTTCAATCTCGCTTGTAAGAGAATATGGAATCAAACTCAAACTTTAATTTTTTTAGTTCAACAATTTCATGAGCCAAACTTTTAAGCAGCCTCTTATCAGCTCGAGTCATTTATCACCATAATAATTGCAGCAAAACATACTCTGTAGTACTTACCAAAAGATATACTCCGTGTATATAATTACAGCAAAATGTATTGACAACAAAAGAGCGTCAAGAGCCCCAGAGAGATGCCAAGTATGAGCACATGAGCACATCCAGGATTTCAGTTATCAAACAAAATGGGACCAAAAAAGAGGGGGAAAAAGGTTTTTGCAGTCATAAACCTGAGACAGCTGATAGATATTGGCTGCCTATACTATAGCTCCACTTTCTCCTGCACGACGTATATAAACCTGAATTAAAGTGCCCCTCCGTCGAACGAACTGGAACAAACACTCATCCCCTTCTTCTAATTTGTTTGCCTTTCGAAAATCAGGCCACCCATTTGTCAAGTTAATCGTTCGCCACCTACCCATTATCCCTTTCACAGACTTTTACCCGCCACTGCTTCCCTTTTGGGTCCTTAAGCACCGCATTTGTCTTGCTTGCCATTCCAGTCTCTGTTCCAAATTTCTTCGGAATAGCCTAAACATCCAGAGTTAATAGAAAATAAACTACAAAAGATGAGAAGAGCAGAGAAGTAAAAAAAGGGAAAAATGACTTACGATCCGGGATTTGTTGTGTTTCTTCATAATCGCTACAAAATAGGGATGCTTGGGTTCTGCAAAACCAGCCGGTTCGACCCCTCCTCCTTCACTAACAATTTCCATCTTCCCAGGCAGACTTGTAGCTAGTTTACCATCCATGAATGGGTTTCCTCTGCTTTGTGCAGATAAGTTACTCTGCCTCTCAATTGCCGAATTTACGTTCTTGGGGCAGCCACTTCGACCATATGTTACAACTTCGAACGTTGAATCGCCAACCAACCAGAAAACTAGAAAATCCCCAATTTCTAAATGGTGATTTCTCACGAATTTCCTCCAACCATTTGTGAAAAAGCAGTCCCGACCATTCTGTTCAACGTTTACAACGCATGATCTCCTAGTATCAGTCTTGAGTATGGATTTGTTGGACAACATACCTTCGAAATTCTTCACAAAAGCTGGTGGTATTCGCTGCAAAAATTCAAAATCAATCGAGTATAATCATAGATATATATATATATATATATATATATATATATATAGATAGATAAAGAACGATACTTTACAAATGATTTGAACAAACTCGCCTCAGCGAATATATATATATATATATATATATATATGTATGTATGTATGTATGTATGTATGTATGTATATAGGGTGAGAGACAAAAGAACCTACAAGTTTCTCGGTGAAATTACCCATCAAGACCTTGAAGAAGGAGGGACGTCGTCTTGGCATTCTAGCCATTTCTTTCGAATTTGCTAGATGAAGAAGAAGACACGATATAGTGAAACAGTGACTGATTCTTTCTGATGCTGCTTATAAACAGAAAAGAGGCAAAAAGTAGGCTTGATCTTGCGCCGCCATGCCCGACGCTGGAAATGGAAGGAAGGAAAATTGTCATACTCCGTATTTCACTTCAGAGATGAAATGACTTTGACATGACAATGCAACGTGCCATGATATGGGCACGGTCCATGCCTTCTCCATTTTAAGGGTGCGTTTGAACTTTGAATACATTTTTTTCTTAATTGAAAAAAATGTGACGCCCACCGTGGGGCTCGAACCCACGACCACAAGGTTAAGAGCCTTGCGCTCTACCGACTGAGCTAGACGGGCATTTGATTGAATTTTGAATACATGGGAAATGTTTGTTCGTTGTTGTTATTTTTTTATTTATACTATTTATAAAAAGATGAATGTGAGAAAAATTTTTGATTGACTAATATACTTTTATTTTAATTTTTAAATACACAACTACCCTTCTACATATATAAGAAATATAGCAATATAAAACATATACCTTAATAAGAATTTTAAGGAAACTATAAAACACATATCTTGATAATAATTCTAAGAAAACTATAAAACACATACCTTAATTCGTATATAATAAATAAACAGTCAGGTTAAATAAAACCAAACCCAAATACACATACCTTAATAAGAATTCTAAGAAAATTATAAAACACATACCTTATTCTCTTATTATTTTTTCTGAGTTTGATTTTATTAAATCACTTACTCATTGTTCTGCAAGTTACCGACAAACTAAGGGCAAGGAAAGTTAGAAAGCACGTGCTACCATGAGTTCTCACAATGCTAGGAATCACATATAAACACCATTCGGCCCAACTTAAATCATATATACAATAGGTAATTTCAACCGGACAGAAGGTTGATCTAATTAGTGCATAGTTTGCCTTTGTTTTGTCTTTAGTGCTTTTTGCTCTTTCAATTTCAAGCTTTGTTTTTTTTTTGCAAGGTCATTTTTACCAAGTATGTAGAACCATCATTTAGGATTTTTTTTTCTACAAGGTCTATTGTACCTATGTTATGTTTGTTTAATTGCTTACCAAACTTTATCAGAGAGGTGAGTATTAGTGACACTAAACAAATTTATGATTTTTTATTGATTATTCTTCTTTAAAATAAAATACAATAAAAAAAATTTCAATTGTTATATATATATATATCTATACTACCTATAAAAAGATGAATCTAAGAAAAACTTTTGATTGACTAATATAGCCTTATTTTAATTTTTAAATGCACAACTACCCACCCTTCTACATATATAGGAAATATAGTAATATGAAAACTATAATTCTAGAACACATACCTTAATATATAAAACACAAATAGGAATTCAAAGGAACGGAAACTATAATCCCTATATAATAAATAGAAATATATAAGAATATGGAAACTATAATTCTAAAACACATACTTTAATATATTCTAAAAAACCTAATGCTTTCTCCAAACATTTGCTCTAAACATTATGTTTCTCCGAACCATTGCTCTACTCATTCCTCCTTTCGTCTTCCCCTTCATACTCCATAATATAGAGTATAAACAATTACAGGATGTCCTTTCTACTGTTCTCAATATATTGATATTTGTTGCTCCTTTCATCCTTTTTTTTTTTTCAGTCGGCATAATCTCCAGAAGAAGTTTACAGAATAGACATAATCTGTCCTGCCTTTTATTTTTTTAGGTTACAGAGATGGCATAATCGATATCGTTCGAGAGTCTCCAAAGTAGAGAATATCAAGGTCACCAAAAGAAGGTTCTCTATCTTACAAGTTAATTCAAATCCAACGTGAAACCCTAACTTTTTTTATTGTCTTCCATAGTTTTACATCGACTAATTACAGCATTCGGTGGCTTTGAATTGTATAGGTTTCGTGGCTCAAACAACTCGAATTTGGTGCATAGAGCCACGTGGATATGTAAGTTTCTTTGGTTAACATGTCCACAATTCCTATTTTTATTTGGATGTTTTTTTCATTCTTCAACTCTTTTCCACTGCCCATACATTATGATCAAAACTGAGTTTTAGAATACGTATTTTAATTCTTATTTGTTGTATGATGTGCATTATAATGTATAGTGAAGTTAGACGATGAAGATATTATTCAAGCTATTGGCAATTTAGCAAAGACAATGTTTGACAAAATGCCTGAATGGGCTTAATGTTGAAATATTTCCTTTGAAATTTTATTTTATCAAGGCTTTTGTGTAAATCAAGTCAGGTTCTATTTTGAAATAAAAATCAAAGAAAAATAAATTTTGTTTAAGAGTCCTAGCCTAATTTAAAAAGAATAAATAAAATTCAAATAATGTTAACTTATGAAGTCACTCATATAAACATGTTGTCCATGAAATTTTTTAAAATTTTGGTGCTTATTCTACTTAGTTTCAAACTTGGAGCTTTCATTGGATTCCTAACATTGTAGTTTGCGCTTGGAAAATGATATTACTTGGACGCAGTTTGGTTTTGTTGCATATGGAGTTAACAAGAACTAAATAAAAGCAACAACTATTTCTGTTATAGTAACTTCAGCATTACACGTAAAGGCTGAAGAGTTTTTGTGCTATCATTTCTAATAAGCAGTATTAATTTATAACACTTCACTTGTTATCTGGTAGTATGAGTATTGTACTGTATTTGACAGGGAAGCAATTTACCAACATTGATTGGTTGTAAATCTCTAATAATGGTGTTACATTAATGTTTATGAGTTCAAGTACAATTTTTGTAGTTTTGCAGAATGATTGGGAAGATCCATGAGCTCAGAATTTTTCTGAATTATGTCGTATCAGTTCTTGTATTTTTTAAAAACCCTTAGATAATTGCGGTTACCAATTGGATTAGAAAAGGTAATTCAGATTGTTTATCTTAATATTATGAAGAAATTTTATGGGTAGTTGTACCGTCTACACAATCTGGTAGTAGTAGTTATTGGAGATTTTTTGAACACACAGGTTTGAGATATTGATGTTCATCTTATTGGAATTATAGGAATTTTTTTATGTTAGCAACCCAATGAAAATGCATTTATTCAAAAAAAAAAAAAAAAAATCTCAAAACCTTTTTATAGCTATGATACTCTTACCAAATGATGAAAGTGTCCATGAAAATCAAACGGGTTAGGATAATTGAGTCCAAATATGATTCCAAAAACTAAATTATAATTCTATATTAAAAATTTTAATTAAATTTTTAGATTTTTTTTAATCAAAATTACAGAAAATTAGTCACGTGCAACGCACGTGGGCACCAACTAGTATATATATATATATATATATATATACACACTTTATCAGAGAGGTGAGTATTAGTGACACTAAACAAATTTATGATTTTTTATTGATTATCTTCTTTAAAATAAAATACAATTAAAAAAAAAATTTCAATTGTTATATATATATATATATATATATATATATATATCTATCAGATGATGATGAGGTAAGCACGTTAGTTTATTGTATCAAAATCAAACTCTTCCAACATCCATATACAATTCAATATCAAATCAATTCTCATAACCAATAAATTTATAAAAAAAACATATTCTGAAAGTATAATTTAGGCCTTCCAATTTCAAAGGTACTCTTTCATTTTCCTCAATTTTGATCAACTTTCTATATATTGTTATTAATATTTTTGAAATTATCATTCTTATATTGGTTAAAAGTGTTCATGTGCAACGCACGTGTACTATAACTAGTTTTTTTTAAAAAAGGAGGTTTTAGATGTTTTGGATTTGACTAATTTTCTGAGCATACTACGTACTCCTTTGTTTCACATGCATCAGGTAATTACAAGATAAAGTCTATGGGAAGGATTCGAGAGGGAGTGAAGAGAGTTGAATCCAAAACATCTTGCTTAACAAGAAGTACTAGGAACACTCGATCCACCCCTCAAGATTACATACATGGGAAGTGGTTACCAAAGAGTCATCTCCCTTACAAAATTTGCAAGCCAAAAGAAAATGATTTCAAATTCTTTCAAGATAATAACTCCGTATCACGTCTACACTAAGATTGTACGAGTATCTCAGAAAGTAATTTTAATAAGATTTTAGTACAAAGTTAATTTTTTATTGGTTTACATCACATACTACATAGGTAGCTATAATCCTAATTAGTAAATATTTGTATTACACTCATATAATACACATACAAATTTTTTAAAAAACTATCATTTTTCGTATAAATTCAAGTATA
Source organism: Liquidambar formosana (assembly GCA_039720395.1). Taxonomy (NCBI): domain Eukaryota; kingdom Viridiplantae; phylum Streptophyta; class Magnoliopsida; order Saxifragales; family Altingiaceae; genus Liquidambar; species Liquidambar formosana. The sequence goes on along the minus strand of CM077824.1, from coordinate 38,397,744 downwards.
ATGAAAAATACATGTTTTTTTAATCCAAACATATGGTTCACCTATTTAATGTATTTTGTATTGTTTGTACGTAAAATTACTTTTAATGGTAACAACAACTAGCCGGCTCCTACTACAATCATCAACAATATCACTACCAATATTTTAAATCTTTTGATTTATATTTTTATTTTATTAAATTGAGATCTAGTTTATAAGTTTTCTATTGTAATCTTTTATCTCTTTATTTAATTTATTTGGATTTGTTATAGATTAGATTATTGTATCTATGCTTTTGTTATACAGACTATGTTTAATATAATTATAGGACAAAAATAATAATAACTTAGGAGATGAAATTGTGAAAATATATATAGATCAAGACTTACATACTTATTAATAATCCTATTAGCCAAATTCCTTCCCCTTTCTAAGCAAATGTACAAAAATGAAACAAAATAAAATTTAAAAATTGATCACTATCTTATAAGTGATTGATTTTTTAACAATATTTTATGAAAATTTAAATAAAATAATATTAAAATAGTGATTAATATTTAACTAGTGATATACCAAATGAAATAACATAACAAACTCATATACTTTTTTAGTCCCAAAATTTTTATTAAAATTCGTATTGTATCCATATATGCTCGTATCCGTATTTTTTTTTTCCATTTTTTTATGCTGAATTTTTCATCGTGTTTTTGTCTAAAAAAACCGAATTATGCTTTATACGTCTTCGTCCTGTATTCACCCATAGTGGATTTTATTAACTACAACGATGACGATGACGATGATGAATCAAAACTGTCTCCATGAAACACATTTAGATTTCCCCACTCGACCAATCATATAAGGTTTTTTAATTAAATAGTAAAAAATATGAAATATGTAAGACAAAGCATGTGAAAATATGTTTTTGAATGTGAATTTTGAACCCAAGCCACTTAGTCCGTCCACTCCATGCCTAATGTCTTGAATCCAATTCAAATTTAAAAATTAAACTTATAGTTTGTTGATAAACTTAAAAATCTAGTTCAATTAGGTCTTATCAGTTTTGACTTCATATGGTTTGATAACGGTTTTTTTTTTTTTAATTTTAATTTTTAATTTTTAAAATAAAATATAAAACGTAATTTTTTTCAAATTAAATTGATTTACTTAAAAACTAGATTAAAGATGGGACTAGATGTAATTTTTGAAAAAGATGGGACTAGATCTAATTTTTAAAATTCGCCAATAGGCCCTTGGATTGTGCAACTCCGGATTCTGTCTCATGTTGGGTTGAGCTCGAACAGGAAGTCGAATACCTTGGGTTGAGCATGGGTTTAGTCAGTGAGGCAGTTAAACCCTAAACAGGCTCCCGCTAAACCGGTGTCTCTCTCCCTGAAACGCTAGCATGCGCCATCTTCTAGCAAACCTCCGCCAACACCACCGCCGCCCATCAACTCCTTTATCCTCTTTCCGTTCCGCCCACTACAAACCCCCGAAACCGCCACCGCCTCCATCGCCTCCGACACCTCCAAAACCGCCGAAGAAGCCGGAGTCATTCACATTCCACGACGAGACATGGGAAGACCCGTACAGCTGGATGTCAAAGCTCAACGACAAGGTGGCGATGCGGCACATGGACGTGTACATGGAACAAGAAGAGAAGTACACGGAGGCTGTCATGTCCGACACCGAGCGCCTGCAGTCCAAGCTCCAGTCCGAAATGGCCTCTCGCATGGCCTTCGAGCTCTCCACCCCTCCCCTCCGCTGGGGCTCATGGTCCGTATACTTTCATTTTCCCTTTACTTTTTGGGCAATTTGCCAATCGTGCTGCTTGGTTACCGAGAAAATGTATGAAAGGAAAAGAAATAAAACAATAGTAACATAAGACTCAAAATTTCTTTTATGTTCTCATTTGTTTCTTTGTCTTGTCAGCTACTAAACAGGGTTAAATGAAATCTAATTTTTTTTCCCCCAAACATAACTTATGGATTCTGGAGTCAAACATACTGTTTGATTGCTGAGAAAACTAGGGGAAATATGAAAAGAGAAAGGAAAATTATAAAAGTAATGTTATTCGTTCTGTGGGTGTGTGTGTTTTACCCCTAAAAACTGATGAAAAACTAACAAAGCGTAAGGCGAATAGTTGCTTTAGGCTTAGTCTAGAGAAGGTTTTGTTAATCGGGCCCCATACTAGGAAAAATTTGAGATTTGAATTTTTTTTATTTTCTCTTTTCACGACATTCTCGGCAACCAAACATAGAATTTCTGGTGCGGTTGGATGATCTGAATGGTCTATTTTACTAGTTCAAGGAAATCTTCATCGCCACAGGTTGTACTATCGAAGGGTCGAAGAAGGGAAGCAGTATCCAGTACTTTGTCGGAGATTGGCTTCCTTGAATGAAGAGTTTATTTCACATAAATCTCCCTCAGCTGGGTTTGATTTCACCTCGGGGAAGAGGATTGAGCAAAAGTTGCTTGATTACAATCAAGAGGCTGAAAGATTCGGTGGTACTGCCATTTTTCTTTTTATTTTATAATTTCAATTTTTTTTTTTACATATTCTTTGGATAATGTATGATCTTTATATCAATTTATAGGTTATGCTTATGAAGAATTATCAGAAATATCGCCGGATCACCGGTATCTTGCGTACACTATGTACGATAAGGACAATGACCACTTTAAATTATCTGTAAGAGATTTGAATTCTGGTTCGTTATGTAGTAAGCCTCAAGCCGATCGAGTTTCGAACCTGGCATGGGCGAAGGATGGACAGGCGTTGCTTTATACCGTGACAGATAGTAATAGGAGGCCTTATCGGTCTGTTATTCATTGATTGTGGAATAGTTTAGTGTTTCATATGTACTCTATACGATGTAAAGAAATGAAATTGATTTTCTTTTTCTTACCATTAGGATATACTGTAGCATGATTGGGTTAAATGGAGAAGATGTTTTGCTTCTTGAAGAATCGGACGACAATGTTTACGTTAACATAAAACACACTAAGGACTTCCGCTTTGTGACTGTAAATATCTTCTCAATTACGTCTTCTAAGGTATCACTCTGAAACTCTGTGTTGTGTACATATTGTGTTCTTTGTAATAGGTTGTAGTTGAACCAATACAATATTTGTGACCACTTTCTAGGTCTTCCTAATTAATGCAGCTGATCCTCTGTCTGGGTTGACATTAGTATGGGAGTGCGAAGCACAAGTCCACTGCATAGTTGAGCATCATCAAGGGTATCTTTATTTATTCACAGATGCCGCCAAAGAGGGTCAACCTGTTGATCATCATTATCTTCTTCGTTGTCCTGTTGAGGCTTCTTCCAGTCCAAGAAGCTGGGAGGTTTGTATGTTAGCTAAATTTGTTTTTGATGTGTTATTTATCAATCTCTGGAAAGCCACTCTTGTTCAGATTTCAGAGGTTTATTCATTGGCTGTTTGTGGTCTATCTTGTTTCTATCATTTTATCTGTACATAAATTTGACCCTCAAGAAATGTTCATGGCTTTTCTGCTTTCTCTTTTTTTCCTTTTTTCTCCCTTTCTGTGATAGTATTTTTTTTTTTCCGTTTTTATTCAATTCACGATCTTGCTACTGTTTTTTGTTATTTAAAAAATTCCTTCCTCTTTTTGTAATATGTTGTCCTGTCTTATCTGCTGCAGAGTGTATTTATTGATGACCAAGATTTCATTATTGAGGATGTTGATTTCAGTGACACGCACTTAGTGCTTATTGTAAGGGAGGGTCGAAAGTATAGACTTTGTTCAGTTGCTCTACCTTTGCCTAGTGGGAAAGTAAGCAAATGTTTTCTATAGCATATTTTTGTAGATGTGCATTTTTGTGTACATATATATAACTATTGTGCGTGTGTTTTTGATTCCCCAGTTTCTCAACATTATGAAATTTTATATTGTTTGCAAGCTCATCATTTCAATACTCAATATTGTGCAGTTTTAATTGATATCCTTTTTTTGGGTTTGTGTATTTCCGTTCATTTTTTTAAAAATTTTTTTTTCCCGGTTATGTGTAATTGTCCATGATGCAAACATTTGGAATCAATGTTTACACATTTCACTATTCCCTCTGTTATTAATTAACAAATTGTGATATTTAAAATAAAACCTGGTTCGGATGAACCATTTATTTATTTGTTTTTACTGGAACACAAATAATGTTGCTCCATTCCTATTTATGTTACATGCTTTGGTAAGATTTAAAGTTTTCAATTCTCATCATATTGAGCAGGAGTTTTGTTTTTTATTTTTTCAATTTACTTTCCAAAGCACTTTTTCTTAAATGGGGTTACATATTGGAAATAGATTTGAAAATGTCATGAAGGTGTTAGAAACAAATTTAGAAATGGGTTGGAGACAACATTGGAAAAAATCTGTGGATTGTGTGGGAGCCGTGGGAAAAGGATGGGTGATATTGCCCAACATAAAAAATGCCATAGCATAGTCTTGGATTTTCCATATTTTACCCTGGAAATTTAAAATAGTAAGAATAGTATTATTTATTAAAATTTACTGAAAGTTTGTGTTGAAATAGATAATAAAAAACAAAAGAATAAAAAAATTTAAACATGTTTTAATAATGGGAAAACTATAGTGAGAAGTTTATATATATATAGACACTCACACACATGCAACCAAAATGGTTATGTTGATTGTTGATGTGTAACGTTATTCTTATAGCTGCTCACACTGATAATTATCCCTTACTCTGGAGGGGAAGAGAGAAAAGTTTGCTTCCAACTGGCAGATAAGCCGGGCATCTGAAGAACATAAGATCCGAGTTGCTGCCTCGATTACTACCACACATTAAGTACACAGACCGATGGATGATCAGCCAGATCCCTCATAAAGACCGAATGAAAAAGAATAGAACGGGGTCTTGCCACTATCATTTTGAAAATGCACCTTTAAATTTCCAGTTTCGCTTTACTTGATCAAAAAAATCTCATTCTACTCCTACATCACTCTCCATACTTAACATATGTTGCTTGCCTCTCACCATCTCTTCGGAATGGAAACACAGGTTTTTTCTCCTCCATTGCTGACAGGGGAGATATGTCAATTATTGTTTTAGCATTTAATCTTTGATTCTCTGTGTTTGTTTTTATTTCTGTTTCTCCTGCTATTGTCTGCTTGTTTTTCTCCTGTTATGACATGACCTCCCTGTTTCTCATATTAGTTAAATCTTAGCAGGCTTCTTCTGCTTGTTTTAATGCATTGTGTCCCACATCTGTTTTCTTTTTAGTCAATATCATTGATAGGATCAGTAGAGTGCAACATTTCTGTACTTTTTGGTTCCAGCGAGTTGAATTTTTGTGAATAAGAATAATAAAAATTACAATGAAGCATTATTTTTCTATTAACCCATATAGTTTAGTTGAGAAAGAATTTATAGCAACAGCTACTTTAACAAAACATGACAATTACATATTCTGCTCAAGGTTTTATGAATTGGTAGAAATATATTCTTATATTGAGTACTGAAATGGCTTACACATGAACATCTTTTTATGGGGTATGTTCATTGTGCAGTGGCAGTAACAATTTTACTGGGAATATGATTATATCCCGCTTTTGAGTTCTTTTATTCTCATCCTTCCTCTGTTTTGTGGCAGGGAGCAGTTTATCTGAAAGAGCTTAACCCTATTTTTCTTCATCTTCCAAAATATGTTTCTCAAATCTCACCTGGACCTAATTATGACTTCTACTCCTCAACTATGCGATTTACGATATCATCACCTGTGGTACGTGAATCATTCACGACTTCTTCCATCTTAAGATTGTTACAGCATGCTTCTTTTTGGTTAAGCAGTATGTGTTAATTTTAATTTGTAGTCTATGATAATGGTCGACAACTTGTGTACATTAATCGAGGTTCAGTTTATATGGTTCCAGCTGTTACAGAAATATATAGTTACACATGCATGCACACTAAGCTATGTTGAAATGCCAACTTCACATGGTACGGAGCGCCCTAGGATCCTTATTACTCTGTCATGGTTGTGATACACCTCAGAGTTTGACAATCTGTAGCTGATATCAATGAAGAAAGTGTTGTGTTCTGGGTATGACTTCAATGGTTAAGTACTTAAGTTTAGTAATCCAATTGGACTACCTTCTGATAACATTGTTGTGCTATTGGAATTTTGAACCTTGCCAGTAAATTTTCGTAGTGTTATTACATGTCTTATGTCCATGATGCCAGACATGCAAATTGCACAGTCCAACTGTGATAGGCCCTGTCACTTCGAAGACAAGTTATGTGAATTAATCCATTCCTAACTGATTGGTTATAGCTTTGAAATGTTTCTGCACTTCTCACTAGTTTGATTTAAATTCATAAGGTTCTCCCAGGCAAGCAAGCATGAGTACTTGTATGATAGCGAAGTGAGTGCTAATTAGTAGATATGATAAGGTGTCATGCTAATTTCTACACAGGTTTTTGAGCCATTTATGGATTACTGCTCTATTTTTTATTTTTTATTTTTATAAATTCTTTGAAGTGTGCATCTCCAATCAAGTGCAGTTTTCCAACTTTCTTCGTAGATGCCTGATGCTGTGGTTGATTATGACTTATCAAATGGCAAGTGGAATATTGTTCAGCAGCAAAATATGCTTCACGAAAGAACACGAGTTTTGTATGGAACGTCTTCTTCTACAAGCAGCATGAAAAAACCCTTGATCTCCAATAGTTCTGGTTGCTTGAATGAAGTCAACTTTGAAGATGATCACTTGTGGAATGACCTTTCTGAATTTTATGCTTGTGAACATTATGATGTCTCTTCTCATGATGGGGTTGTGGTTCCTTTGACCATTGTTTACTCACGAAAATATAAGAAAGAGAATCAAAGTCCTGGGTTACTTCATGGGCATGGTGCTTACGGTGAGTTACTTGACAAACGGTGGCGCAGTGAGTTGAAAAGCCTTCTTGATCGTGGTTGGGTTGTAGCGTATGCTGATGTTAGGTATGTTTCACATCAATTACTAATTTAAAGTTCACTTGTGGCTTCTTACTTTCCTTTCAAATATGATTTTTCTGAGACCTTTAGCAGGCTCTTTATTCTGGTTGCTAATTTTCAAACAATTTTTTATTAAATTTCTATCATATGCTTTATATTCCGGGAGTTAATATTTTGTTTTAACATAGCATTTGAGTGCTTACTGCTTATGTATGATGGTTTGAATGTCTGTTCGCAGAGGTGGAGGTGGTGGTGGTAAAAAGTGGCATCATGATGGCAGACGCACGAAAAAACAAAATTCCATCCACGATTATATCTCCTGTGCCAAATTCCTAATCGAGAAGGGGATTGTGAAAGAAAACAAGCTTGCTGGTTGGGGTTACAGTGCTGGGGGACTTTTAGGTTGCTTCAGCCATTAATTTGTGCCCAGATTTGTTTCGTGCTGCTGTTATGAAGGTATGCACAAAATCTTCACTTGGTGTTAAATTTCTTTTGTTTATTCTTTACGCATTGTTCTTAACTTAGCTCCTAGCAAGAGAAAAAAAGAATTTTCTGCTATTATTATCCCACATGGGAGTGCTTTATTATTTCATAGAACAGTCTGTTGTTGATTACTTTGTTACTGTCACAGATTTTATGATTAATGGGAGTCATTAACATAAAAGTTGTTCATTTTGAAATATATGACTAGAATATGTTATTTTTTATCAGCAACTAGAATACGTTATTAAGTCATTTTCTTGAGTAAATAAAACTTCATTTTTAATTTGAGCTGTTTTTTGTTCTTATTTCCTAGTGAATGATTTTATCTTTTGGTTTTATTTCAGGTTCCATTTTTAGATGCAAGCAACACTCTTCTCTACCCCATATTACCGCTTACAGCTGTTGACTATGAAGAGTTTGGGTATCCTGGGGACATTGGAGATTTTCAGGCTATACAGAATTATTCTCCCTATGACAAAATTCAGAAGGACGTTCTTTATCCAGCTGTATTGGTAACCTCATCTTTCAATACACGGTAATTTTCCTCATGTTCGTATGTTATTCTTCTGGTCTATATATACATATATATGTGTGTGTGTGTGTGTGTGTGCATATATATATATATAGAATTTTACCTTGTGCAACTGTTTGTTCAAAAAAGCTTGCAAGCTGAAGGATGAGGGATACTGACATCACTTATTGATATATATTTTTGTATAAGAACATCACTTATGCTTTGAACATAAGGAAGGATAGTACATGCCACGTCATCCAGTGGATAATACCGATCAAAATTTCCTATATCTGTAGCAGTTCTCGTTACATATTGAGCTGTTGTCATGGTTCATGCTCATGTGCTTACCTCAAAACCCCTATGATTGTTGTCATGTGTACACTCTCTCTCTCTCTCTCTCTCTCTCATGCGCGTGCGTGCGCACACACGTGTGCAGCCGTGCAGACACGCATGCTTGCACACCTTATCTGGAAAAGGCTATTCTAGGTTTAGAACAACTCCACATGCTGTTAATTGTTATTGCCGTTCATTCTTAAGACCAGTTTAGGGTTCTGTATATATTTTCAGTACTAATTTTATGATCAATGTTATGTGCTGCTTTGTCTGTTCTGATGCTAAGGATTCTATCCAGAATTTTACGCATCTTTTGCTTTTGTTATGAACCAATAAATAAACAGAGATCATGGTGGCTTCACAATCCTTATATTTTGACATTTTGCAGATTTGGAGTTTGGGAAGCTGCAAAATGGGTTGCACGGGTTCGTGAACGCGCTATATATGACCCTAAAAGTCCAATACTGCTTAATTTAACAACAGATATAGTGGAGGAAAACAGATACTTGCAGTGCAAGCAGTCTGCATTAGAGACTGCTTTTCTCATCAAGGTTATGGATTTCTAGATGTGCCTTTACCAACTCCAACCTGTCACTGGAAGCTTTTGATCCCAGCAATATCAAGGTTAAAGAAGCTTCAACTAGGGAGATGCCTCTCTTTGGGGGCTCAATATATAAAATTTGAATCGGCCAACCGGTTTCAAACCAGGATCCAGTTAGGAGCTTAAGAAGTGGATATTTTTCAATTATTTAGTTTCCTTTGGGTGCTACGGCGTTATCCAGATTACGAATCCACTTTAGTTTGGGCTTTGGATGATGTAGCCTACTATGTGTTTTATTTTTCTTGAGTAGCCAGTGGACCATGAAGAGGAAGAGCTTTAGATTGGTACATGAATCAGACCTCGGTTTATGGTTGTGGGTTGCTTTCGTCTTTTTAAATTTAGTATCATTGATTTGTTATCTGTACATATCGACATAGCCAATTGCTTATACATATAGAAAGCCGTTTTGTCGTGGAAGGTGCCATTACCCCATTCTTTATCTTTAGATTATGACAATGGCAATCATATTTTAAGAAGCTTTGTGATTGAATCTTCGATTTTGTTATAGTTGTTTAACATTATTTCGTGATGGGGATGACGATTATACCGGGTAAAATCTATTAAATCTTCTAGTTTAGAAACCACCCTCATCTTCATTTGGCTCAAGTTTGTCAACGGATCACTGTCACCAACCACCATGTAAAGTTCCTTTTAGAAGATAGCTTCCCCACAAAAGCTCTCAGGAACAGTTTGTCAAAGGTAGCAACATGTTCATTTCCTTTATGCCTTCTTTTTTTTAATGAGAAGGACATCGCATATGAAATATATTAATGGTGTGTTCCATGTTGCGGAGGGTAGATTTTTGGCCTAGTTTCTTTACTAGGAAAAAGCAGGTTTTGATTATCATTATCAGGTTCTTAAAGGAAGGTGTAGTGCCATGTTCATGCTTACCAACTTTACCCAAAGGACCCAGTCAAGCATTCTCAGAAGACAAAATCCACAAAAACCAGATTTTGATCATCAGCAGTAGATCCTAAAAGGAGGGTGTAGTGCCATGTCCATGCTTACCAACTTTATGAAAAGGACCCACTTAAGCTTTCTTAGAATGCAGACTCCACAAAAACCAAAAGAAAGAGAAGTTGAATGATCCAAAATCTTCACAATTATCTCCATGGCAAACAAAACTTAATGGGTGTGGCCCGATAATAATAATTACTATGAGAGGGAAGAGACTACATGCCCTTGAATCAGCCAATAACTAATTGCCCCTACTTTTTCATGATGCCCTTTGCATTATGAATGGAATTCCTAGTTCCTGTTGACATCAAACCACTACTGCTTGAAGGTTTTACCTTGTTAATCTAATCCATTGCATTCTCATGCTGTCTTTCTTTGATTGGAGGATGAGGCAGCTAGCCCTCCCTTAATCCATTCAAACTGATGACACTAAGCTGGGCGAATTGAAAACTGTTAATAATATAAAATCAGTTACTTCAATGTCACGAAAATGACTTAAGTATTTTTTGAAATGGATTAAACCTCTATAAACCCATATCCTTATACCTAAAGATCAAATCAAGACAAGAAACTGAAAGGAAGAGATTTGTCAATTATACTGATTCATGCATAATGGTTACTAAATCTTGGAAATTTATTCCTCAGAAGGCACCCAGGGAAAAACTAAAAATATAAAATAAAATAAGAATTGTGGGAAATCAGATTACGAAGGTCACAAGAAGCCTCTTCCTAACCAGGTGAGAACTATCCAATGCCGTTTTCTACTTTGCATTGCATAAACATTCCAATGTTTTCTCTGTGAGATGTAGAGAGCAAAAGATTTGTAAGCCTCGTTTTCCTGCATATTCCCAAAATAAATTCCAACTTTCTCGATAAACACCATCTCCACCTGCCCTCAACAAGTGTATATTATTTTTGCAAAGCTTGTACCTGGAGGAAAAAAAATATATATTTCCACCACCTGAAACTTGCTTTTTTCCCCCATGAAAAATAATTTCACTTGAAAAATTTTCGCTAAAAACAAAATGAGCAAAAGTGAAACTAACTCTCATTTTTTATTATTTATTTATTTATTTTGCGTTGTGTTTTTCCTGGTCTTAGTCAAGTATAACAGAGTTCCGTTACCAACATATTGACACCAGGTAGACTTTCACAGTAGTAAACATGCCATTGAATTGTATGATAACCTGATGCAGGCAAAATAAGCTGAATTTTATACAGAAGCAGAAAAATCAAAATGGTGTAGAGCAAAAACATACTCTAAAGTGGAGGAAGTTGTACCCAAATGATTCTGCTTTAGTTCACCATGACTTCCAGAGATGATACAAACTTCTAAAGCCAACTCTACAAGAATCCAGAGGGTGGAAAAGAAAAATCCAAGCAATACCAAACATGAATAAACAAATTCACCAGCTTGCATTGAAGAGTCCCGAGGAAGAGCAGAAGAATCTAGCCACAGAATCCTGATCCTTTCTATTGCTTCTGATCTTCCACCGACTCCCAGATTTGTACTCAAGTGATTTTTCACGTCCAAAGAAATCCATCTTTGTTTAAACTGGAAACAAAAGCATCCAGAGTTGTTGTAGTTCCTATGTCTCTGAGCCTTCAGCAACAGTTGCAAGGCCACCCTCTTTGACAAACGCTGGGTTAAGAAACTTTGCCACAAAAGCCCACAACTTGTAAACATCATCAAAGTTAGTCAGGAAGCTGAGAGAAGCTGTGACAACCTCGACTCGAATGAACCCACTTTTTCCATCATGCCGGCCATTTTCCATTGGCCTGCACAGGGTAGTATCTTCAAGATTCATTGCCCCACGTTGCTGTCTCGGGCTATCTAATACTCGTATATGACTAAGGAAACCGATGCCAAGGGAGATACCTTCTCTCTCAGCCAACTTCTGAACAACTTCTGGATTGATTAACCCTCTACTTCTGTCTCTCACGTTGAAAGCCACCGCCGCACCCCTTTCATATTTAATCTTCGGGCCATAGATGTGAACAAGAGGCACTGCATCTTCCGCATCTGAACCAGGTAACCTTAGTTGCAGTAATGAGGTCACAAGCCAATTGATCAAAAACCGCAGTCGAAGGGTGGTTTTGTTGAGACCCAACATGTTTATATGATCAAGATGCCGGCAACTTATCTCAGGTTCCCTCCTATCCCAGTCTTGCCCGTCACCATCGACTCCATCACTGGCATACTCTTCATCATCCAGACTTGTTACAGATGCTTCTCCGGGCTCCAAAGTATGGCTCAGGCGCTCTTTACGGTTGTCTTCCATGCTAAAGGACACCCTCCTTCCCGTGCTTGGATGTTCATTCTCTTCCAAACCGAAAAATCTACCACCAGCAAATCTATTACCTTCCCTCCTTCCCAATAACCTAAACTCACCTTCTGTTTCTCTTCTTATAGCACTCTCTTTTGTCTCTGGGAAAATTTCAGAGGTTGAGCCATTCCCAAGGCTACGATACTGAGAAACAGTAGTTGAATGGTTGAGACAGGATCCATTTACTGCAGAAGAAAGAATTGGTTTGCTGGTTTCAGGTTCCTCTTGGATCTCCTTAACATGCTTACCATTGGACTTTCCACTATTTCGTGAAGTGAGGTTTGTTTCTGCAGATTGTTCTTCTTCAGGGACCTCCTTAACAAGGTCCAGTTCCTGCGAAACCGAGCGAACAGCAGCATCAAATGATAGCATGTTTCTGCCTTCATGTGGCCCTAGGTTTACTGCTTTGTCATCATAAATTGGGCTGCTAGATATCTTTGATGCTGGTTTCGGGGAGAGTCGCTTGTGGTTCTTCTTGCCAGTAAACCAATAGGGTGGTAAGGGTGAGGCCAGTTTCTGTTTGCTCAATTGACCTGCATCAGACCCCAATGGACTCTGACCCAAATCAATCCAAAATGAGTTGTCTGAGGACTCATCTTCACTGAACACAGGGCTCTTCATTACCTCCCCAACTGAAATACTCTCCGTCTCTTCAAATATGGTGCTTGCTCCATCTCTGTCAGAGCTGTTATCCTGATCCATCTCAGTCTCAAATACATCCCTCACCTGGGCAGAAGTAAATGCCCCAGAAAAGGCAGGCAACTGTGACACCTTGCGAGTTTCAGAGGATATATCCCCATTCCCACCAACTTCATCATCTTCAAGGCCAGCTAATCTGTCCAGGCCATCTGCAGAATCACTCAGATAGAGTGGAAAAACTGGGGTGATCTTCACCATTCCAGACCCAGCACAACCAGATTTATTTTGAAGGCTTCCCATCACAGATTTCTTGATGAGAAGGCACCCAAAACCAGTTGGGTCATACCCAAAAACCCTGTAAAACGATGTGATAATAAAATCCGGCCGGAATAAGGACAGCCCCAGCGAATCCATGTCCTTGGGACCCAAAGATCCAGCATCAAGTAATACATGCCAATTGTTCTGTTGAGCCAGTGCCATCCATTGGTATGAATACTTAGCTCCAGTAACTCTGGATTGAACAGGAAACACAAATAGACCAACTGCAGAATTCTTCCTCTTCTTCTTGTTCGAGATTCGCTTTCTCAGATCAGTGGAGCAGAGTTTGAGTGTTGGCCATTTAAACCATGCACTGTAAACTTTTGCACCTTTCTCTTTGGCACCCTGAGCCATCCAATTCACAGACTGGCTCTCGTGATCGAACATAGTCAACAACTTTTTGTTTGTATGAAAAGGGTATGATTCAGCCAGCAATTTGAAGGCAGACCCTCTACTCACAGTAAAAACAAGACCATATTCGTTCTCCGGGATGTTCAAATAATCCATTATCCTAGTCTTTATATCATGTTCCACAGTGCCTTTCTCAGCACCCCCATATAAAGCATGATTGCTTAAATTTGCAGTTATCTCAGACAAGCTAAATGTAGACGATTCCCAATAATGAACAGTCTGAAGATATGAAAAGAGCCCAAATCCACAATAGTCAAGACATACCTTGGGAGATAGGTGTGCATACTCGTCCCACCTCAGCTGATCAATCTTCTCCGAGGACTGGTACTTGGGATACATTGTGAGAAACTTGGAGAAAGCTTCATGGAGTTCAGGAATGGACTCCTCAGATTCAAATACGCGCTCCGCCGCAAGTGCAGTGGCTCTGAGGAATTCGCGCTGAGCGTGGAGCCTCGCGAGCGATCGAGACCGCCCCAAGGTCTCGTCCTGATTGGAGACAGCCTCAGAGTCCATGTCTTGGGATTTAACAAGTGACCCATCTTCAGATGCTTCCTCAAGAGCTTCCCTGAGCTTGTTCTCATGCAGTTTCCGAAGAATTGATGAATTCTTCTTGGTTTCAACTGAGAAATCAGACCCATCTTTTTTTCTGCTCTTCTTGTCCATAATCAGAGCAGCACAGTGTGATATAGGCTTCCATAGTGAAAGATGCATCAAGGTACTCTATAAAAATCAATCTGAGAGACTCCCAGAAAGAATTACTAGCTCAAATTTCACCAGGACAAAAGGGGGTTTTCAGCCCATGTAGCAAAACCTCACAAAGCAGGTTCACTTTCAAACCCTAGGTCTGAAACCAAAAAAGCAAAAATTTTGAGCCAGATCAAAGAAACCCTAGATTTAGAGTTTTTTTAGATTCCAAAGCTATAGATTCAGCGAACCCAGAAATGTATGAAAAGAATAAAACCCAATTCACAAATCTTAGGGCTTTGAACACTCCAGGTAGGGGGAAAACCTAAAAATTCATAGAAATCAAAGACCCAGAACTCAAAAGACTGACGAGATTTGAAAACCCATTTGGACAAAAAGTACAAACTGACAACAAATTGGAGGAAACCCAATACAGAGAGGAAGAATCAAAAGGTCAAACCCTAGAACTCAAAGCCCAGATCCCAGAAAAGAACAGAAAGAAAGACAGACCCTATGGGACACTCCAAAGGAATGCAGCAGAAAAGGGTTTCCTAGGATTAGCAGATAGAATGCAAGGAAGCCCAGAGTCCTTAACTTTTTCTTTTGGTAAGTAGAAAACACTCAACTTGAATCAGATAGGACTCCACAAAAACACCTGAAAGAGCTCCGAAGCCCCTCCTCTCTCTCTCTCTAGTTTCTCTCTCTAAAAAAGAAGGCACAACCTCAGCAAATTGCTCATTCACTTCAGTGTGTCCATCCAAACATACCTCTATTCATTGACCCTATATCTAAAATATCCAGCACAAAACCCCGTTTACAAACAGTGAGAAAGGACATTGACTTTCACAAACCAATAAGTGCTGTATTTTTTTATAATTTTTTTAAAGTTAATTTGTTTTGTGGTGGGACCCACGGTTTCATTTTCCTCCTACAGCTCTGGCTAAAAGTCAAATAAAATCGCTGGCTTGTTAAAGTCGTTTCCTGTCCGAAAACTACATGGTCCAAACCCCTGAATCTTATGGTAATTTCTCACTAATTTTAAGACAAATTTTTTATAAAAATATTTTTACCGATAACATAATAATCTAGTGATATTTTTATTTATTCTTCAAGTGAGTGATACCAAATTCAGATTTACCAAAAAACATTAATAATTATTTGTTGATATTAATACAAATTAAAAGTAAATTCTACCAATTATAAAAATTTAAAAAAAAAACTCCATATAAAATATTTCAAGTAAATTAATCTTTATATATTTCCTTAAAAAGTAGGTTAAATTTTAAGCTATATTTCTTTAATAAATATATTTTTTTAATATTTTCATTAAGCTATATGTATTAGCCGTAAAACCAAGTGACATGTTACTGAATGCACAGTGAAAATGTGAAATCAAGAAAAAAAAAAAAAAAAGGGTAGCCAATTTTACTCTAATTTTTGTTTACTTTATTTTTGGTTTATTTGTTTTAGTGTTGATTTGTGGCCTCTCTTTCTACTAAAAATACTTGCATATATGAGCATAATTGAACGTTCTCATTACGAATTCTACTACGAATTCTACTGGCAGTTCTCCTTGTCCAGTTTATCCTTAATCCTTGTATAGATCCAAAAAAAAATGAAAATGATTAAAAATGCTTTTAAAAAAAAAAATCTATTTTAAGTAATTTTAAACATTTTCCTTCTCTTTTCTCTTGTACCTCTTAAGATCCAAACCGTACTTCAACCCAAAACTTTCCTAAAATAATTTGCAATGGAGTAATCCATATGAACTTGGACTTAGAGTTAGACTTGGTCCTACCTTCTAACCCCAACACCAACTCCACCCCCCCGCCCCCCACCAAAAAAAAAAAAAAAAAAAAAAAAAAATCAAAAACATCTACCTGTCCAGTTACAATTTTTTAGTAGAACATGATTTCAATAGGTTTTCTCTCATTTAATTTATAATTCCTGTCATTTTCTCAGTGCAAACTACTACCTCTGTTAGCATATAAAACAGATTTCACGTTTTTTTTTTTTTTTTTTTAGTTCTTATAACGGTGGGCATGCTTTTTTTTAAGACAAATAATTCATTGAATCGATACTCTTAGTTATCCAACTCCTCTAATAAAGTCATAAGGTTAGTACTGACGGCCACGACAATATCTCCTCTTCTTGGACCTATCTAATTAAGGTGCTTATTGTAAAAATTCATGGGTATCATTTATTTTATTTTCCATGCCGTGGTTAGAAAAAAGGTAATCGAATCAAATTAATGAGGAGTTATAGAATCAAATTTATGTCACGCTTTTCGTATAAATATTTTCTATTTTGCATGTATCAACATTATTCTATGCACCATTAAAAAAAATATAAAATAAAAAATTATTCTTTGCTTAAGGGCATATTTTTCTTTTTAAACCTCTCTCTTAACAAAAACAAAAAAGCCTTTGGATTCCCTCTTCTGGTAGAGCACATAACCCAAGACATTGCCTAAAAGAAAAAGGGCCAATTTGACTACAGTTGTGTCTCTTTATCTTTTGGACGGAGCAAATTGACCCAAAGTTCGAATCAGTCAAAAAAAAAAGTGGTAGATATGTTGGTACTAATCTCAATGTTCAAGATTTATTGTGTTCATTACCGATTAATACACGTTTGATGAGGGTATTATGGTTTGGAAATCACCAATTTCCCTCTCATTACACCCAGAAATCTGTGTCAAGAGCCCATAAGTCAGAGGCGGGTCGGCTAATCTTTGTCAAAAAACATCCTGTTCGTGGTCTTAATTGGGTCAACCCTAGATTGATAGCGAATGGCCTTTGGGTTAATGAGGTTTCTCCCTTTTGTGTGGGGAGTGAGGAGATTCCAGGTTCAAGTTGATAAAAAAGTATGGGTAAATTGCAAAAAACCCTCTTTAAAGTATGGGGTCAATAAATAATACTCTTTATGTTTTAATTTTGTCAATGTGCCTCCTAATTCAATTGGAAGCCAAAACCAATTATGGATGGCTACCCAATTAGTTATGACATCAGCGAGGGTTTCGACGATTTTGGGCAACATGGATCCGTTAACGGTATTACATACGTAATTTTCATCAAATTTCATTAACAGCGAATAACAGTGGGGTATATTAACAAAAATTAAAACATAAGGGAGGCACATTGACAAAATTAAAACATAAAGGGGTTATCTGCTGATCCCCTCATACTTCATCGGGGTTTTCTGAAATTTACCCAAAAAATATTCACAAATTTTTTTATCCCTGTTAAAAAAAAAAAAAAAAAAAAGGATTAGATTGATAATGTTATTGCATAAAGTGTCTAAGCACAAGACATTCTAGGGATAGCCTAATAGTAAAGAAATGTGGGAAAAATGAGAGAAATAAGATAAGTTAGAAATTCAAATCCCTATCAACTTAAAAAATAAAAATAAAAAAGAGCGGTATCCAAACACTGGCGACTTGCTTGATTTGGCCTATGTACCTGGGCGTCGTGCCGTCGTGCACAGGCACGATTTGCTTGGTAAGGCTCATGCCATCCCAATGTTCTCACAAAAATTAGGATCCCCAAAAAGAGAAAAAAAAGGAATTTTATTTGCATTTCCTGAAAAGCCTCTCACACTCTTTAAACAAATTTTTGGGTCTTGAATTTAGACTACAACTAAACCAAAGGACATGGTTTTCTTCTGTATTGCTCTGCTTGTCCAGGTTACTTTTTCTTATGGGCTTGAAACCTGGGAATGAGCTTAAGCCACCCCCCCCTCTAAAAAAACCCACAAAAAAAAAAAAAAAAAAAACCGATAAAAAAGATCCAATCTTTCAATCTTTTCAAATTATGGACTTTCAACCAGTTTGGCAACTTACAGCTGGAGTGTGTTTGTCAAACATGATATTGTTTATCCAACTACTTAAACTTACAGCTAGCTCAAGATTTCTTCAAAGTTGTGCCAATTTAAGTGCTGGGATTTGGGTGCCCTACTTTAATTTTCATCGTATCTTCCTCTTGTGGGCTCATTTCCAAAGTCAGAAGGAGGATAAAGGTGGGCCTCTAATCAATAGAGTCTAATTATTATTTCAACGGCTTACAGCTCCTAATTACATGTGAAAAATCTGTGCTAAGTTTGCAATTCCAGACATTCTCCTAAATTCGTACACACGAAATTAAATGTGGATGCTACCATAAGTTTCTTTTGATTCCACGTAAGTTTCGTATTAAAATTCATCGACTTGTTTCCGTAAGAACAATAATTTCTTACTTCTTTTTTTGGGTACCAAACCTTCGAAGAGAAAATTTCACATTAAATGAATTTGACCCCAAGTCTCCCTGAGATATATCACTTAGACTACATGGCTTGTGGTTATTTCCTCCTTACTATTATACAAAGTTAGACATTTTATTACAAATTTTGTAAATCAATTGATTTGTCAATGCCAAGTTAGTACTTGGAATTTTATTTTTACTTTTATAGTTTTTATGGGGAATAGGCCTCCCAAAAGGTGACATTAATGGTGCAAAGGTTTCCTCCAGCCAAAAGCCTTCTTTGCCGTCCACCTAAATTGAATAGGAAAGGCCCAAAGCCAATCCTAAGGAACAAAGAAAGCTTTATAGGGTCTTTCTAGTTTAGGAGCAAATGTTCCTACATCTTCATATGCATGTTTATTTCACCAAACCTCTCTCTTTGAAGCAATGCACAAATTATACGCCTATTGTGCGGGTCAGATTTACCCAATAAGGAATTTCACTACCTTAGGTTATAATTATGACCATTGTTCACAGGTGCTTCGATTGTCAGTTCTCTGTCATTGTCATTAGGTCACAAGCTGTTTAACCTTTCAACACTTGTCAGGCGTTAGATCTTATACATAATTTTACAACATTGCGAAGACGTGTGTCTTTGGTAAACGTACAATCGCTCAAATATGGTCACTACAACCCCTTTTGTGAGGAGACCACCACTTCTCCCAAAGTGGGCTATTCTATGGAGTTCCTAAAGAGAAAGTTGACTTACCCCTAAGTATTAATTTTCTACATACCCAGTTGTGTCGATTTAGGGTACAAGAACTCTCTTATTGAAAGCTATTCGAACTTTTCCAAGGAATATGGCATGGCATATTTTAACGTCGTAGTGTCTTATTTTTATTTTTATCATTTAAAAGAACTGATATCTCTTATTTTGAAGAAGTAGATAGCATATCTAATTGATAAAACGGTGGATGTGGCTAGTACTATTTCATTTTACATCATTCATTCCTACCTTCTTTTTTTTTCCTTAAAATTTTACATTGTAAAAAATCAATGGCCACAAGTAGAGTTGATAATTGACTGCACAATATTTGATATATATATTTTGGGTAAGAACATTTGATATTTTGAAATGACCAAATTGACCTCGTTCAATTCACTAGGCTCCAAGGTTTTGTATGCTTTCCAGGAAGAGGTGAAAAAGGAAAAGGCTGTCCCTCACTCAACATAGACATTGCGTAATGTCCATGTACATGAAGGTAAATGATAAATGATAATTACCTTAAAGCACAAATAGGGCAGCTTTGTTAAAGGTGGGATTAGGAACTTGATTTTGGAGTAATGAGTAGATAGAGTGGTCTCTTTTTGGAACCATGTCTTTTGCTTTTGGGGGCTTTCTATTTTACTTCTATCCTTTTTCCTTTTATGTCAATCCCACCCATGTTTATTTATACTGAAAAGTTGTCTAATGAGGTGAGTGGCCAAACAATACCTGGCAAGCAATAATCGAATGGTTCTACGGCTGGCCATGGTCCAAAGGCAACCTGTCCAGCCCAATCTTCCTGGCCTCATCTTTGGATTGTCTGGGGTCCAGCATATTAGACCCATGGGCCGAGTCAGGGATCAACAAAGGGATCGGCTATTGCAACCCCACTTTTCTATCACACCCCCTTATTCTTTAGGTTTTTAAGGTTTTATTTAAAATATAAAATGTTTTTATGAAAACTGGGCCAGCAATGTTCACTAGAAAACATCATTTTGAAAAAACTTTGCAGAAGAAAGTTTTTCAAAAATCTATCATTTAAATAGACTTTTTAACTATTTATATCTTTTATTTTATTTTTTGCCAAAAAATTTACTTAAATGATAGATTTTGAAAAAACTTTCTTTTACAAAGTTGTTTAAAATGATGTTTTCTAATGGACATTGCGGCCGATTTTGTAAAAACCTTTTATATTTTGCATAAAATCTTAAAAACCAAAACAAAAGAGGGTGTTTGATAAAAAAGTGGAGTTGCAATAGCCGTTCCCATCAACAAAATGTCATGTTCCAATTATAGCAGAGCCCGGGTAGTTTAATCACTTAATGTAGGCCTGAGATCAGATTGGGCTTGAACCAGTATAGTACGACTAGGCTCGTTGCAACAGCTCGGCCGAAATATATCGTCATCTTGAGGACAGGTATAACTGAACTCTCCTTCTTCTTCCTCTCTATCTCTTCCTTCCTTCTTTTTTTTTTTTTTTTTTTTTTTTTTTTTTTTTTTTTTTTTTTTCGGGGTATGTGTGATCTAGATTATGATCTTATATTTGATTGTGTATCTAGTTTAACGGATTTTTTTTCTACTCAAATTACAAGATTGTTGGACCCTATGAGCCTGTGACTGCATTGGGGAAATCAAGTCATTGATAAACCCTTTAGTTTTATAAATGGCTTTACAAACCTTCTATGAATTCATAATTATAGTAAATTCACATTCGCCAATCAAGATCTGAATAATATCAATAACACTGCGCATGCTGCTCAATTAACATGAACAATCATCTCAAATGTCATTGTACATTCATTTGCATTAAGATTGAGGGATGACAAACAAATGACAAAAAAAAAGGGACCAAAACTTACATGCTGCATACCGCACGTGTAATTGTTTGAACACAATTTTTCGCAAGATTAAGTCATTTCCATCACATTACCAACAAAATGCTGAACTCAATCCTTGCTGACAAAAATATGAATAGAGCCCTTCAACTTCATGTTGTTTTGCATCTAGGCCTCAACCTTCCAGCTATACTGTCCGGGCTAGGTTTGGTGGGAATTGGAAGCTTCATGTTACACTCTGCTTCACTTTCTGATGAAATATAGTTTACACCCTGCTTAGCATCCAAACTTTCCTCATTCTTCTTTATCAACTCTACATCACAGCTGCTGTCTTTGTTACGCCTCTGCCTTAATCTTCCACCAATGCTATCCGGGCTTGGTTCAGTGGCAGAAGCAGGCTTCTTTTTTAGGTTTGGGTTAATTTCCGGTGTAGTGTTGCTATCTTCCATTTTTGTTATCCAAGTCCGGGTTAGGTCTGGTGGGAATTGAAAGCTTCATGTTAAACTCTGCTTCACTTTCGGATGAAATAGTGTTCGCAGCCTGCTTAGCATCCAAAGTTTCCTCATTCATCCTTATCAACTCCCCATCACAGCTGGTGCCTTTGTTACGCCTCTGCCTAAGTCTTCCACCAATGCTATCTGCGCTTGGTTCAGTGGCAGAAGCAGGTTTCCTTTTTAGCTTTGGGTTAATTTCCGGTGTAGTGTTGCTATCTCCATTTTTGTTATCCAAGTCCGGGCTAGGTTTGGTGGGAATTGAAAGCTTCATGTTAAACTCTGCTTCACTTTCTGACAAAATAGTGTTCACAGCTGGCTTAGCATCCAAAGTTTCCTCATTCATCCTTATCAACTCCCCATCACAGCTGGTGTCCTTGTTACGCCTCTGCCTTAGTCTTCCACCAATGCTATCCGGGGTTGGTTCAGTGGCAGAAGTAGACTTCTTTTTTAGCTCTGGATTAATTTCAAGTGTAATATCGCTATCACCATTGTTGTTATCCATGTGCAGTTCTTTCTCTTTCTCACCCTTGAGATCATCATCCTTTTTGTCTTCAGGTTGAGGTTTTAATAATCCAAGTTGGTCATCATTGCCCTCAACAGATTCCGTTCTGTCAGATGGTGCTTCCGTATCTGAAAAGGGCAGTGATCTCTTTGCAGAAACTGGAGTTTTTGTTCCTGCATTTTCTTCTAAGTTCGCCTGTGAGCGTCGGGTTTGAATGAGATAATGTGCAACTGATTTGAAGCCCAGTTTTGAGATCTGAAAAGTGAACAAAATCAAGTTTAGCTCCAGTTCCCATATGGAAAGATATTTTGGAGGAATAAGATGTGGCAGAGAGTAGCACTTACGCTCCTGTATAGAGAACCAGTGGGAGGCCATCCTTTTGCTTGCCGGCAAAAACTGCAGTTGCAAATTCCACGACAAACGGGGCAAATCCAGTTTGGATTCTGTTTAGCTTCTAGCACATGCTCCCCATATCTACACAAAAGGAAACATATATACTTAAGTATCACACTTTACACTTCTACATTAATCCACAAAATATATACAGATATCTGCAAGCTCAATTCTCAAAGCCTTTGGACTTCACAGCATAGGCCAAATAATATGCTTCCTTCACTTAGATAGGAGGTCAGCAGGTCTCCAGAATAAGAATAACTTTAGTGGAAATTTCCAAAAATTAATAATATACAAGAATATATGGGACATAAGATACTCAAGAGGGTCATTATAAATTAAGTCTCCACAAGCTGAACAAGTAAAGCACAGGGATTGAGATAAAAATTAACCAGAACAAATATCATGACCATCTGATTTTGGGAACTACATTGTACTTCTAAATAATGCACAAACACTTCAAGAAAACAATGATATATTAGAAACTTATAATTGTAGTATGTGGAAGCCAGCTTTCGATTTAGACAATATCCAATGTGATTTAGGTGCCATGGCTTGATCATCTATTAGGAAAGATAATCAGGACTAGAAGTTAAGAATTACTCTTTGGTTGTTTTAAAATCACAGCTTTCAAGTTGGCCTCTTGACCAAATGAAAAGGTAGGTCAATCAAGTTTCACCAACTTCACATAGTAATGACAAGCAAACATTGATAACGTAATATATGATCTCTTCACATGTCGCAATGCCATGTGTATTACAAATTTTTAGGCTTTACAAAAGCATCAGAAAAACATGATGAACTGAAAATTGATATTAGGACATTAGGAATGTGGTAGTAACATATACCTCATATACAAACAATCTCCACAGAACCGTCCTCGGCCCATGTTGCATTGGCTGCAGTGTGTACGATGACCAAGTGTTTTCTGCCTGCAAAACAGCATATCCATCCGTGAATACACAAGACTGAATATGTCTTGTTTCTGGGTGAGCAGTATAAATCAAGAAACTAATATGCATAAGAAAATAATAAAGTAATCAAGAAAATAAATTAGCAAACCTTGAATAAATAGATAAAGGGTACATTACTAGTTTTGAGAGAGAAAAGTAATGGGATGTCAAAGGAAAGTAAAATAAATCCTCATCGAACTATTTAAAAACAGGCTATGAGAACCTTTTCAAAATCCTATACTGAATGTATAATTTCCATTTTCCACATTTACCCAGTGCACCAGTGAATGCAATTTCGATTCTTCAATATAAATTGTAAATTTAAATCAACCTAAAGACAAATAACCCATTTAGTAAAACACATTAAAAGATCATAGAAAGAAAAAACTACTCCAAAAGAGGGGGAAAAAACTAAATTAAGAAAGAACAACCATGACCTGCATTGATGGCAAGTCTTTCCTTCCACCGAGTCATAAATTCTTCCATCCTTCCCATACCCATCCTCAAAAAGTGTCCAACTCATCTTGCAGTCACCCAACAACTTCTCATGCTCTTCTGTATAAACCTCCGGCTTTGAACCCTCTTCAAGAAAAACATCCTCATCTTCCAAAAAACTCTCCTTTTTAGCCATAACAATTTCGGAGTAGGAAACAGGTGTCACATTCTGCAACCTAAAACCACATAAAAACCACGAAATCAGAGCTCCATATACTTTCACCCATATCAAATATAATCTTCAAAACTGTATTCTTAGAAGAAACAACGTGAAACCCATGAAACATTTAGCATTTAAAAACACCCTAATGCCTGAAAAAAATCCCATATCCTCCATTTGGTTGCTAAAAAAGTCAGGAGAAAAGAAACTAAATACATTTAGTATTTTAAAATACCTTTAAATAGTTGCAAAATGCATTAATCACAGTTGAGTGGAGTTCCTTAATCTTGGCGACCCAAGAACTATGAAATATGAATCATAAGACTCAATACATCAATTTCTCCTCTTTTCTCAGCTACCAAACAGAACATATAGTGCACTAAAAACACCAGGAAAGGCATCGTGGGGTTTAGGCTCAGTTGAGCAGGGTTTCCTTCTTTTTTTTTTTCTAGGGCCAAAAAAGCTAAAATTCTATACTTGACTTCATTTCCCTACATTTTATTGGTAACCAAACAGAGAATATAATGTAACAAGTATACCTGGAAGAGCGCCGAGATGGTATGGGAAGTGGCAAAAAAATCTCCTTTTTTGCCATAACAATTTCCGAGTAGCTAACAGGTGTCACATTCTGCAACCTAAAACCCGATAAAAACCCCGGAATCAGAGCCCCATCTACATTCACCCCTATCAAATATACGTCTTCAGAACCATATTCTTAGTCGAATAAACAAAAAACCATATTCTCGGCGACCCAAGAATTACGAAATTCTAAGACTCAATACATCAATTCGTTTTCTTTTCTCTTCCTACAATTTCTCAGCTACCAAACAGAGCATATAGTGCACTAAAAACACCAGGAAAAGCGTTGTGGGGGGTTACTGCAGGCTGTTACAGTCAAGACCGTTAAAGGGTTTTTTTCCAGCAAATGGGTTCTTTGGTTCCTATCACTTTAACTAAGCCAAATAATTAAATTAGGCTCAGTTGAGCAGGGGTTTCCTCCTTTTTTTTGGAGCCAAAATGGTTAGGAATCTATACTTTGCTACATTTCCGTACATTATATCGGCAACCGAACAGAGAATATAATGTAAAAAGTATACCTGGAAGAGCGCCGAAATGGTACGGGAAGCGACAACGGAGAAGGCCGATGAGGGGTTTTTCTGGCAGATGAGTAATTGCGGGTGGGCTTAGGAGGGTTGAGAGACTTGAGTTTAAGGGAGAGATCAACAATGCCGAGTTTCTGCATTCTCTCGAGGTTTTCTTTGATTCTTTTCTCTCTGGACTGCTCGTAGCCCAATGTCATCTTCTCGGCTGGGGTGGCTTGGGTTTGGTCATCGTTGGTCAGCTGCTGCTGCTGGTGATTGGCGTTTGCAGGGGTTTCGAGGGTTCGGCTTCTCTTTCGCAGAGTCGGCATCGTAAAAACTCTCTCTCTCTGGTTTTTGAGTGTCCAACGGTCGACTCTGGGGTGAGAATTAGGGTTTATATTTTGTACTGGGAAGTGGGAGCAGAGAGAGGGAAATTGAAGCCAGGTTTACGCCAATGGCAGTAATACCCCTTCAAAAAGGCCTACATTTCTCAGAGTTTTTAGTGGAGGCTAGTTTATTACAGTTACTCCGTATATTTTTGGTCCTTTCAAAAACCAAAGGGAAGCATAAAAAAGGTAAATTTAAATTTTAATTTAATTGAATTTTTCTTAGCTGTCATCCACTTCTGCCATTATGTTTTCTTCTATGTTACATGGACCAAAAAAAAAAAAAAAAAAAAAAAGGGTGCTAGGTATAGGTGTGTTCAAATATCGGATTCTTGGATATAGGTGTTAGGTATAAGTATGTTGAATATTGGAATTTTTTTTTTTAAAAAAAAAAATTCACTATTTTGAAGTGTCTAATAAAATTCTATACTCCTATGTCATGTTGTATCAACATGAGCACTTTATGGTTAAAGCAAAGAATCCATGTAAAAGAGTTTTTGTCATAATTTACTAGACTACCATACATGGTATACACCTATACTCCATCACATCCATGGCTTTGTTGGGAAGGCTCGATCTTTGATCCATCAAACCATAAGTGGCATTCCTCTCACCCCATCTTTCCCTCTCATATCTAAAAGGTTAAGTTTGACTCAATAAATTAATGAGCTTAAGAATAAGGTTTAAGATTTGATTCATTTATCTTACGAGTGAGTTTTATCAAGTTAAAATCTTGTAGTTTGTTTATATATAAAATACTAATAAACTTAATAAGCTAAGTAGTACATTGCTTAAGTTTGATTCAAAAAATTTAAAAAAAAAAAAAAAAAAAAAAGATTTGGGCTTGACTTCTTTATGCTAGGAGTGAACTTGTGCAAGCCTCAATCTCAAACTAAGCCTAAGTAACTTAAATCGTCTTAAAATGGGTCTTATAGACCTTACAGACCTAGAAATGGCATAGGATTTGTACATATGCATGGATTGTTCATCCATTAACCAAAGGGAAGGGGTTGGGTGGGGGTAGCTGGGATAATCGAGGGCCTGAGGACAACATAGGTTTCAGATAACATTTTGGTCTTGACTTTTTCCATATTTGGACTAAACATCGTACTCAAGCTCACTGGGCTTGAGCCCATCAATTAGGGAACGGTTATTGCAACCCCCCAATCCTCTCAGTTGCCCCCACCTTATAACCCCACCCCCAAAATTTCCATACCCACCCCTCTCAAAGACCTCAATACCCCTCATCTCACCCACCCCTCTCACCCACCCCGCGCACCCCATGGCAGTGGACCGGCGAGAAGAAGAAGAAGCGACGTCGAGGCGACCGGCGAGGAAGGGCGGCTCTTCCCTCTTCTTCTTTCTTTTTTCTTTTTTTTTTCCTCTACTGTTCAGATCTGTGCAAGGGAGGGTTTTTCTTTCAAAACCTCCATTTTTTTCGGCGAGGAGGTTCTTCCCCTTCTTCATTTTTCCGCAACGGGAGGGAAAAGAAAGAAAAGGAAAGAACAAAAAAGGCTGCCGACGGGAGGGAAGAGGAGAAGAAAAGGAAAAGAAAAGGAAAGAAGAAAAAAAAAAAGATTTCAAAACCTCCATTTTTTCCGGCGAGGAAGTTCTTCCCCTTCTTGTTTTTTTCCGGCGACGGGAGGGAAGAGAAAGAAAAGGAAAGAAAAAAACAGAGGCTGCCGACGGGAGGGAAGAAGAGAAGAAAAAGAAAAGGAAAGAAGAAAAAAAAAAAGAGGGTTCTGACGGGAGGGAGGGGAGTGAGGGCTGCCGGTGCTGGAGAGGAGAAGGAAGAAGAGAAGAGGGAAGAGGAGGAAGGAAGAAAAGGGTCGCCGGGGGGGTGGGGTGGGGTGCCGGAGTCTCGCCGTCGCCGATGGAGTGGGGTGGGTGAGGGTGCCGGAGCCTGCCGTCGCCGATGGGGTGGGGTGGGATGGGTGGGTGAGGTACTTAAGCCCTTTTTGGTAATTTTGCTCCATAATTTTTTTAATTAAAAAATATGGGGGGTCAACTTAGTGTATTGTGGGGTTGCAATAGCCGTTCCCCATCAATTATCACCCTGCAATCCATCAATTATCACCCTGCAATCTGCATCAAATCAAATGAAAGTACACGGTTGAACTTGGGCTGGTTTAAGAGGGCCTAGGCTCCATAAGTTTCATTACGGATCCAGCTCTGTTCCATTACATTGTAGGACAGTTCCAGCCCAAAGTCTGCCACTGAAACACTAAAAGGCCCATGAATTTGGGCTGCTCGAATGGGATGTCCCACCCTTTCTTTAGCATTAAATAGCCATATTTAGCGTGTAGATTTAGTTCAATCTATGTGCAAATATTTTCTGAAACTTGTCCACACTTTCCACTCCTAAGCCAAACAACATCACCTAAGTACCCACCAGAACAGATCTAATAAATAATTGATTATGTTCTAAGATAGGTACTTGCCTTGACCTTAGGGGACTTGGCTTACTGCAAAAGGCAATACATAGCCACACAAGTCCATAGCACGTTGTGACAATACACCAATTGTTTGATGAACCACCACTTGAAATTTGTCATCAACCTATCCTCCCTCCCCAAAAAGGGTCAAACCAAATGCAACTCTCTTAAAACAAGCTTACAAGTTTCATCCTTTATTTTTTTCTACTCCAACTGAAGAAGAGGGTTACTTGTATATATTTCTCACCAGGCTAGCTCTAGGTCTCTAAGACAATGATACTTTAATTTCTTGGTCTCTTTCCAATTGTGCAGTTTAGGGAGCCATGGCTGTGAGCTCTTACACACTGGTTTTGGTTCTTTGTTTCTTCGCCGGTTTGAGCTCTTTTGGAAAGGGTGAAGATGGTTTGGGATGTTCTTTCATTTTTGGTGATTCTCTTGTGGATGCTGGAAACAATAATTTTCTATCCACTTTGTCTAAGGCGAATATCAGGCCAAATGGTATTGATTTTACAGCTTCTGGAGGAAATCCCACCGGTCGGTATACTAATGGAAGGACCATTGGAGACATTGTTGGTAAGCTCGCTCTCTTCTCTCTCTCTCTCAAAAGCAGAACATGCTCTTATCTTTGTTTTTCATTTCAGTATTCATTTCTCTTGGCTGTTTCAGGAGAAGAATTGGGACAACCAAACTACGCTCTCCCATTTTTGTCACCCAACACCACTGGGAAAGCTATACTTTCTGGAGTGAATTATGCATCAGGAGGAGGAGGGATTATGAATGCGACTGGAAGAATTTTTGTTAGCACTCTCAAAACCTTAATACCGATTTTAGTATACTTGAAATTATTTACATGCCCGTATGCATGTAGTTTGAAAAGGAAAATATTTACATGATATACTTTCAAATCATGACCTATGAATATACAAAGCGAATAAATTTCTCTCTTCACTTCTGACATTTTTCTATAGTTAAGATTTATTTGTATGTTATTGTAAAAAGTAATGACATTCTGTTAAGATACCTATTCTCATCTGAAAAAAATATGTGGGTTTTGCAGGTTAATAGGCTTTCACTTGACATACAGATTGACTATTTCAACATAACTAGAAAACAGATTGATAAATTGTTGGGTCCGTCAAAGGCTAGAGACTACTTAATGAAAAAATCCATCTTCTCAATCACAATTGGAGCTAATGATTTTCTCAACAATTATCTACTTCCAGTCCTCTCCGTCGGAGTAAGGATTTCAGAAAGTCCGGATGCTTTCATCGACGATCTCATCAATAATCTAAGAGGCCAACTTACGGTATGTAAAACTAAACCCACTCTCATTAACCAAATAATTAATTTGGTTTTAGAATGATTTATTTAATTAATTATGATCGCTGAATCTTGTTTGATGGCTGCAGAGACTTTACCAATTGGATGCTCGGAAGTTTGTGGTGGGAAACGTTGGGCCCATCGGCTGCATTCCTTATCAGAAGACGATAAATCAACTAAGTGAGGATCAGTGTGTGGAATTGCCGAATAAGTTGGCAACTCAGTACAATGGTCGATTGAAGGATCTACTTGCTGAGCTAAATGATAACCTCCCTGGAGCCACGTTTGTTCATGCAAATGTGTATGATCTGGTGCTGGAAGTCATCACAAACTATGCTAAATATGGTAAGTGATATCAATAATCATCGAAGAGAATGCTATTCTTCTAAACCGAATTGTCTAAAAATAGTCTCGACTACAGCTCTTATTAATAGATGTAGCGATGACGCTTAGGAATTCATATTTGACATGGTCATTTAACTTTGATATAAAGAAAATAAATATTAAGCCACACTTGTCTAGATGTGTAATATTAAAATGTTAAGAAAAATTATAGTTCACACAGGTGACAATGCTAAGGCTATGTTTGGTTCTCAGAATCTGCAAAGGAAATAAAAGAAAAAGGGAAGGAAAGAAAAAGACGGGAAAATAAGATGAAAATTTTTAGTTTCTCCCCTCCACTCTTCTCTTTAAACTTTTTTTTTTTTTTTTTTTTACAACCAAACAAGAAAAAGTATAATCAATTAACTACAATCATTTTCCCCTTTCCCTTATAAAATCCTGGAATTGAAGAGAGCGCAAGGGTTTTTCCTCCTTGAGTCTGCGGGGAGCCCATCTCCCAACTCTATCGGGGGATAGGTCATGCGGCGTTTTCAATTCCTTTCCAATAATCCTGTCATTTAGAAACTTGAATTAATGCTCAGCCAAAAAAAATGGTAAAGTTGTAGTATTAATTATCAAACAACTCCTCACCAACTCATAACCTAACTTCTCTTTTTGGCAACCATAATATTTTTGACACATTATGGTAAAAAATTTATTACAGTTAAAAGTAGGCTATGAGCATTTTAAATCTGTGCAGGATTCAAATCGGCGAGTCAAGCTTGTTGTGGAAATGGGGGCCAGTTCCAAGGGATTATTCCATGTGGGCCTACATCTACTATGTGCGACGACCGCTCCAAGTATGTGTTCTGGGATCCTTACCATCCAAGTGAGGCTGCCAACATTATCGTTGCCAAGCAACTCATCGACGGCGACACCAAATACATATCTCCAGTCAATCTCCGTCAGCTTCGAGATCTCTGAATGCTTTTTTTTCCTGCATCGATCGGTCATTCATGCCTGCTTCTGCTATATATCTCCTCCACAGAATGTTGTTTTTTTTCGTTTCCCCGTATTTTTCTTTCTTCTTCCTAGATCCTTTTTTTTCCGTTTCTTTGAAATGGCAAAGTAATTAGAAAGTATACTTTCTCGTCATGAAAGTGCATGCCGCCGTTTAGACACATTTGTTTTGATCGTGGTTGGTTGGACTAGCTTATAAGACGTGATTAATATTGTATCGCTGCTTTTTCCTCGCCCTTTTTTTCTTTTTCTTTATTTTTTTGGGTGGGGTGCTCATTAGTGAGCGTTGATGAAACCCACGTCGCCCTAGCCCGTTATGTAATGATCATAAGTTATCATTATACTAAGACAACCATGGTCATTACGTCGCTAATAGCTCCAAAAACTAATAATTAAAGAATTAGCTTCAAACGTTCTCATGTGGGTCCTTCAAGGCATATATGCTCAATTTTAAAGAAACATAATTATTGGGCACGATCAAAATTATTGTTGTGGTTCAAGGGTCTTGGATACTAGATTCTTGCTATTAATCATAGAATGCCATTTCAGACATAGTTTGACATAGTGTTTACACCCTAAAATCGGCCTAAGGATTTTTTGATTATTCGGTCAAAAGTTATCTCGGCTTTAAAGGTCGAAATTCCTCAAATCGGTCAAGGCTGGACCGTGATTTGCAATATAGTTAATTAAACCACGTGGTCACATCATGGAAAGCTGAGGTAGTGGATTTGGTTTCTGAAAGATAGTCATGGGAGGTTATAGAACGTGGGAAGTTATGGAACTAAAAGATCATGGAAGTGGGCAGTTAGCAGGCGAATAATAAGGGGCAGTTACTAATGAAGCGTATAAAAGGGTAAGCAGTCATTGGAAGAAGCCTCTCCAACATCAATCAACAAACCAGTTCTCAGGAACTTTATCTTTTCATTTTCTTTTAGAATTCTAGGATTTTAAACCCAGAAACGTGTGCTCCTTTCTGGTCAAAGGCGTGTGCACCCCTTTGTTCATCATTGTAATTACAGAAATTGATCAATGAAAATGGCTTCCTCCGTGGTGAGCTTTTCCTTTTAATTTCTGTTATTATTTTGTGTTTTCAATTGTTTGTCACAGAAAAGTCCTTGAGTCCATTCAAGGCAAGGTAGAACCCACAATTTGTCACTGTGTAGTGGCTGGCACGCTCGCGTAACCCAATCTTCAGAATCAAAATTTTGGAGGAAACACTTTTTGGCACGCCCGGTGGGACACCATTCGTGTTATTTTCCAGTTTTAGGAGATTTGTTTTTGCAACAAATATGCCACCAAAACGTGGAGGACGTGGAAAAGAAGCTTTTGGCCAAGAGCCTGGCCAAGAAGACAGTCTGGAAATCCCAGGAGATAATTCTCCTAGGAATGAAAATACGGAAAGCCAACCATTGGACTATGCAAATGTTGCCAATGAGTTTATGGCTGCTTTCAGGATGAATTTTGACACTATGATGCACGACATATCGCAGATGATGATGCAGCAAATGTCACTTACTATGAAGACATTTGTTGAATCTAATCAGCAGATTAGTGAGAGTCTGAATAAAAATTCGGACAAATTACTTAGCTACATGGTGGAAAAACTAGGACTAGCGTTTAAAAATAATACTCATGAAAGATCTAGTCAATACGGCCGAAAGGCCGAAGGGTCAAATAACTTTAGGTATGGGGACGTCCATCTTTTGTCCAGGCAAGATCCTTTGGGATCAAATCCATCAATATTTCAGCCAGAAGGGCAAATCCCAACTTCTGTTCATTTGGGAAGTCAATTCGGGCAGCCAAGACCGAATATTGGAACAAGTGGAGTTAAGGATAATGTGTTTTATGCCTCACCCGGGGGGCAAATTTACAATCAAATGCTGAATGACTCGTTTGACCCAAGTCGAAATAGCAATTTTATGCTGGGAAATCAAAACGATATTCCAGTTAGAATAGGCCGATCCACGGCTGGGAACTATGGGGGTTCAAATGAAGCCCCATACAATTATGTTGGTCAGGAAGACCTTACTCAAACCTTTCAGACCAATTTGAGGGACAATCCAAACAATTTCAGAGAAGAGATTGCCAATATCATTGGGGAACAAATAGGGGTAGGTCGACCACCAGTTAGAACAGCTTATAGTCGCCCTTACCCTGATTATATCGACCAGCTTCACGAATTTCCCAGAGGTTTTAAGTTCCCTGATTTCACATTGTTTTCAGGAGAAGATAAACAGTCAACCTTTGAACATGTTGGCCGATTCACGTGCCAATGTGGCGAAGCAGGTAGTAGTGGCTATTTAAAGCTGAGACTGTTCCCAAGTTCTTTAACCGGTTGGGCATTTAATTGGTATATTAATTTACCATCAGGGTCAATTACAACATGGCAGGAAATGGAATCTCTTTTCCATATTTATTTCTGCAAGGCAGAGACCGAAATAACGGTCGCTGATTTGGCCCGAATGTGCCAGGAACCCGGTGAGAGGGTGGATACCTTTGTTCAGAGATTTCGGAATGCCCAATGTAGGTGTAGGTCGAATTTAGCACAATCTGATTGTGTCAAAATGGTGATTAGTGGGCTTAATTTAGAGAATAGAAAGAAGTTCATTGGCCAAGATTTTTTCGACTTGGGCCATCTTATGACTGCAGTGACAAAATATGAGAGGATTCTCGAGGAAGAGAATCAAAGAAGGGTTTCTTCAAGGGGAACCTATTATAGGAACCCGAATAGGGAAGTGGCTCAGATTGAAGCCATGGAAGAAAATGAAGAAACTGAAGAAGAAATCGCCCTGGCCGAACTAAACATTAATCGGCCTTATACGTGCAGGGCCCTAGTAAAGTCCAAGGTGCAGGAATTAAAACAGAATTTCCAGAGGAGACCAAGTAATGGTAACCAGAATGGAAACAATTTTAGGGACAAGAAATATGATTTTGACCTTTCTAAAACAGAACAGATATTTGACTTGTTGTTAAAAGACGGGCAAATTAAGTTACCAGATGGGCATAAAATTCCCTCTGCCGAAGAAATGAAAGACAAAAAATATTGTAAATGGCATGATTGCTGGACACATCCAACAAATAGTTGCATTGTGTTAAGGGATGCCATCCAAAGGTCAATTAATAATGAAAAATTAAAATTTCCTGAGGAGAAGACTGTTCATCAGGTTGATGAAAACTCGTTTCCTTTTGAGTTTCCAGTTAATATGGTTGTTTTGCAGGTACATGATCCTGAAGTATCCCTTAAGGAGACCGAAAATGCTGGAAAGAAATCAGAAGAGAAAGGGAAAGCTGTAGTACAGGTTCCTCAACAGAGGAATAAAGAGATAAAATCGGTCTCATTTATCCCAGAGGCCGAAGGTGAGACTTACGCTTACTCAGGAAGGTTGGATTCCAGTACTGCCAAGAGATGGACTAAGGTAGCGATAGAACATCTCAGTGACATTTATGGTCACCCAATTTATTGCCGAGGATGTCACAGCAAATTGGCAATACCTCAGTATGATCCTGGAAATTTGAAGAAAGCAGTGATTGGGGATGTGGAAGTCTCTATTTATAGAGGCGAGCTACAAGTCAGGGGCCTTAATGAGGCTGAAGTTGCAAATGCTGCGGCCAGAAGGCCGAATAAATATGAGCAGAAGTTTAGATCAAGTGGCCTGTATAAGGCCAGAATTGAGAAAGAAAAAATAATACAAGAAGAAAATGAAGAGCATGCTAGGAGTCTGAAGAAGGGCTATCGGAAGACTGATGATAGCAATAAAAGAACTCGACCTGACGAATATTCAAAAGGTCAGGGTTTACAAATCACCGTGAGAAATGATTATCGGCTTAAGGACAGTCAGGCCGATAAGATGACAAAAGGTCAAGCGTCCAGTTCTGGGACTATTGGAGGCGACTTGCGTGGCCTAATTAAGCCCAGAATGGTGAAACCTAGGCCGACACAGACAGAAAGGTGGGCTCAGGCGCGACACCCAAAATTTGGTCAGCCCGAAATGACTCGGACCCAGAAGAGAAGGCTCCAAAGAATGCAAGCTGAAGAAAAAAGGGAGTTGATTAAGAAGACTGGAGGATATCGAATTCGGGCTAATATTTGGAAGCGTCTAGAAGCGATTGAGGAAGAAAAGAAGTCCCTGCAAGTAGTTATCGAGAAGTGCAAAGAGGATGAAATCTTAGAAGCTGATGATTTTGATGCTGAGGACGATGACACTCTTCAGTTCGGGTCTCTTCCACCAGTTAGAGTTCAGGTAAACATGGTTTTTATTTTACCTGCTGATTTTAAAGCTAAGGAGGGCCAAACTTTGTCTTTCGACGATATTGATGTTGGCTTTGAAGGAAAACTTTCAATTAACGAAATTCCGAATCGGTCTACTCAGACCGAGCCACCTAGTGAAGGTATTACTTTCACCAAACCTAGTGAGAATATGGCTAAACACTTGAAACCCTTATATATTAAAGCTCATTTTAATGGGAAACCAGTTTCAAGGGTTTTGGTAGATAATGGAGCCTCTGTTAATATCATGCCAGTTTCGGTTATGAAGAAATTAGGAAAAACAGAAAAGGATCTATTACCTGCAGAAGTTTCAATAGTAAACTTTATGGGTGGAGCTGTAAAACCTGAAGGGGTTGTTCCTATGGAAGTTACTGTAGGAAATAAAACTAAAATGACGGCATTCTTCGTCATGAATTCGGCCTCGAATTATAATGCACTGTTAGGCCGTGATTGGATTCATGCAAACATGTGTGTCCCATCTTCACTTCATCAATGCTTGATGATTTGGAATGGGGATAGGGCCGAGTTAATCCAGGCCGACAATCACCCATTCGCTTTAACAACCAATTTTGCTGAGGCTGTTCTTTATGAGAAGAACATAAGGCCTTTAGAATTTATAGGATCTGATAAACATGGCCGACCCCTTAAGGTCGCTTCTCCAGTGTTGGATGGAGGAAGCCATATAAACTCGGTCTCCCTAAAGGCCGCACATGAGAATGTAAGTTTAAATGAATATTGAAACCCAAGCATATCAGGAAGCCATGCAGAGAATAGAATCCTACATGGCTGAAATCAATGAATCGGCCACTTTGGCCGATTGCGTTAGAGAGGATGCGGATGAAATCACTTTAGAAGAATTAGAGTTGGAGCCTAGGAAGTTGAGTGATGAAAAAGCTCAAGTCATAGACCCTTTGCAAGAAGTGAAATTATTAGGAGACTCAAAGCCGATTTTTATTAACCAAAATTTACCAGAAGACTGGAAAGATAAGTTAATCGGCCTGCTAAAAGAATTTAGGGATTGTTTCGCTTGGGACTATGATGAGTTGCCAGGTTTAGACCGAAAACTGGTCGAGCATAAACTACCAATTAAAAAGGGGTTTAAACCATATAAGCAACCTCCTAGGAGGATGGCTCCAGAAATTCATCTCAAAGTAAAAGAAGAGATAGAAAGACTGTTAAAGGCCGGATTCATTCAAACGGCCAAGTATGTGGAATGGCTTTCGAACATCGTTCCAGTCTTGAAAAAGAATGGGAAACTGAGGGTGTGTATAGATTTTAGAGACTTAAATAAAGCCACTCCAAAAGATGAGTACCCGATGCCTGTAGTTGATATGCTGGTCGATGCAGCTGTCGGGTTCAAAGTCTTATCTTTTATGGATGGCCATTCAGGCTATAATCAAATTTTCATAGCCGAAGATGATATACAGAAAACAGCCTTTAGATGCCCAGGTAACATCGGGACCTTTGAATGGGTAGTGATGCCATTCGGTCTAAAAAATGCTGGGGCTACATACCAAAGGGCTATGAATTATATTTTCCATGATATGATTGGAAAATTTATGGAAGTTTATATAGATGATGTGGTGGTTAAATCTTCAGATCCGGACATTCATATGACCGATCTAAGGAAGTCTTTTGAAAGAATGCGAGCTCATAAGTTAAAAATGAACCCCTTAAAATGTGCTTTTGGTGTATCTGCTGGAAATTTCTTAGGTTATCTTGTCCATCAAAGAGGGATTGAAGTTGACAAAAACAAAACAAAGGCAATTATCGATGCAAAACCACCATCTAATAAAAAAGAGCTTCAAAGGTTTCTCGGTCAAGTTAATTTCTTGCGCCGTTTCATTTCTAATTGTGCAGGGCGAACCAAAGCCTTCTCTCCTCTGCTGAAGATACGGGCGGAGGACAGCTTCAAGTGGGACAGGCAACATCAGGAAGCATTCGACCAACTGAAAGAATATCTTACAAAGCCACCGGTGTTAATGCCACCCAAGCAGGGGAAACCCTTGAAGTTGTACATATCGGCCGCTGAAGAATCTATTGGAGCATTGTTAGCCCAAGATAGGGATGATGGACATGAGCAGGCCGTTTATTTTCTTAGTAAACTGTTGAATGAAATCGAGTGTAGATATACACCGATTGAAAAACTTTGTTTGGCTTTGTACTTTTCATGTATTAAGTTAAGGTATTATATGCTACCCGTTCTGGTTTATATAATATGTCAAACTGACGTGGTTAAGTACATGTTGAGTAGGCCGATTGTAAGAGGGAAAATTGCAAAATGGTCATTAGTCCTAATTGAATTTTGTTTGCAATATACTCCTCAAAAGGCAATTAAAGGCCAAGCGCTGGCCGATTTCTTAGCAAGCCACCCTAATTTAGGAGAGGTGCCTGAAATTTTGCCTACCATGGAGATTGGATGCATTTCTTTAGTCCCATGGATTCTAATTTTCGATGGGTCTCGAACCGAAGAATCGGCCGGAGCAGGTGTAGTTCTAATATCCCCAATGAACAAAAGAACTCAATTTTCATTCAAGCTAGATTTCAATTGTACAAACAATCAGGCCGAGTATGAGGCTCTCATTATCGGTCTCGGTTTATTGGTGGATTTGAATATATCAAGTGTCCTTATTATTGGGGATTCCCAGTTAGTTTTAAAACAGTTATCTGGCGATTTCAAATGTGTAAGTGATTCCCTGATTGAATATAATAGGATCGCCAAATATTTGTTAAGTTTATTTGCTGACGTTTTATTCAAATGTGTCCCGAGAAAAGAAAATAACGAAGCAAATGAATTGGCTCAAATAGCTTCTGGACTAAAAATCCCACTTAGTGTTCTTACCAGGACGATTACTATAGAAAGGAGATTAGAATCGTCCTTAAAGAATGCATTCGGTCCTAGTGACTGGGTATTATCATTAGATGTTGCCCAAGATGATTGGAGATTTCCAATTATAAAATATTTGCAAAATCCATCTATTCAAACAGAGTATAAAATCAGGAAAAAGGCTTTAAAGTTCGTCATTTTAGATGATGAATTGTATAAAAAGAATGTGGATGGTCTTTTATGCTCATGCCTTTCTAAGTTTCAGTCAATGCAAATCATGGCCGAAGTGCACGAAGGCATTTGTGGGGCACACCAGGCTGGCATTAAGATGAGATGGCTCATCAGAAGATACGGTTATTATTGGCCGAATATAATGAAAGACTGTTTAGAATACGCTAAGGGATGTCAAGCCTGTCAAATTCATGGGCCAGTGCAACACGCACCTGCAACAAAATTGCAGTCCATAGTAAAGCCTTGGCCGTTTAGAGGATGGGCAATGGATGTAATAGGGAAAATTTACCCTGAGTCATCCAAAAGAGATGCTTTTATTTTGGTAGCAACGGATTACTTCACAAAATGGGTGGAAGCCATTCCTATGCCTTCGGTTTCGCAGATCGAGGTCATCAAATGTATTAAAGAAAACATCATTCATAGATTCGGCCTACCCCAAACTATTACTGCTGACCAAGGAACAGTATTTACCGGCAATGAGGTTAGGGCGTTTGCTGAAGAGTATGGTTTTGAAATTACACATTCAACGCCATACTACGCACAAGCAAATGGGCAGGCCGAATCAACAAATAAGATTTTAAAGATCAGTATTGAAAAAATGATTGAGGAAAATCCTCGAGCATGGCATGAATTGCTCTCAGAAACCCTGTGGGCTTACCGAAATTCTAAGAGAACTAGTACCGGTACTACCCCATTCGCCTTAACCTATGGGCATGATGCGATCCTGCCTATGGAAGTAACTGTTCGATCTCTAAGAGTTGCTAAGCAAAACAATTTGAGTGTACAAGATTATTATGATGCTATGTTGGCCGAATTAGATGACCTGGACGATGTCAGGTTATTAGCTTTAGATCATTTGCAAGCCCAAAAGAAAAAAGTAGAAAAAGCTTATGATAAGAAAGTTCGGCCTAAAGATTTTCTTGAAAACGAGTTAGTTTGGAAAGCCATATTACCCATAGGGTCAAGAGATCCCAAGTACGGAAAGTGGTCTCCTAATTGGGAAGGCCCTTTTAAAATTTTCAAAGTACTAAAAGGTGGAGCATATCATCTACAAAATTTAGATGGTGACGTCCATGATCGGCCTATCAATGGCCGATTTCTTAAAAAATATTATCCTGCAATGTGGGAAAAATGTCAAAAATATTTGGAGCATGCAAGTGTAGATACAAATTTAAACCCACATTCAGAGGAAGGATAGAAGAAGCATGTGTATATATTCAAGGCTACATGGCCGAGTATTAAAAGAAACAATTATAATCCATACATGCATCAGTAAGTAAAATATTGTTAGTGCAAATTAATGATTGAGTAAAAAAAAAAAAAAAAACTGATGAAAA
Source organism: Liquidambar formosana (assembly GCA_039720395.1). Taxonomy (NCBI): domain Eukaryota; kingdom Viridiplantae; phylum Streptophyta; class Magnoliopsida; order Saxifragales; family Altingiaceae; genus Liquidambar; species Liquidambar formosana. The sequence goes on along the minus strand of CM077824.1, from coordinate 38,358,485 downwards.
TAAAATTGTGCAAAGGCCTTATGGCCGAATTACATCAAAATATGTCAAATGGCTACATCCTAGCCATAAAAAGAATTGTTCAAGAAGAGGCAGAAAGAGAAGGGTCAGCAAGAGAAAGAAGCTCCCTAGTGCTAGACCATTCAATTTCAAAAGATTGGAGACGGTCTTCCAGATCCCTCTGCTTCTGCTCCAATGCCTCCTCCTCCCCAGAGAAAGACTGGTACTGATCGGCCAGCTCTTGTGCTTCTTCTACCTTTACAGAAAAGGCTTCTGCCAAGTCTGCTTGGACCGTCTCTGCTTCCTTTAGTTTTTCTCTGGCTTCACCCAACTGTCTTTCCAGGTCAGCAATCACAGCTTCAAATTGTTGCTTCGTTTTTTGACCTTCTTCAATCAAAGACTTCATCTTATCGGCCTCGTCCATAGCAATCTGGATCTTAGATTGAAGATCGGTCATCTGGTTCAGCACCTTTCTGTTCTGGATTGCTTCATTCCTGACTGAAGAGTAAGAAGGGCAAAGGAGGGAGACTTTTTCATCGAAGGACTGGAGGTTAGCTGCCAAGCCTGGCGTGGTGTTGGAATCGGCCAAGATAACTTTTATGGCCTTTTTTATTTTTTCAACTTGAGAAAAAATGGTAGAAATGGGAACAGTGGAAATAGTCTTAAGGAGCTTTCTGGCTTTTTCAATATCAGTGTTTTTCGGAGGATTGGAGGTAGCAGAAGAGAGTGGAGATTCGGTCAGCTTCGGCTTCAGAAAAGAACGCAGTTTTTCCAGAGAAGCCATGGCCATTGAGAATTTGTCTCCTGATGGGATTGAGGAAGTTGTAGTGGGGGCAGCAAGAGTGGTTTTTTCTGGAACATGGGGGGATTGGGTCACGATTTCTGTGGGATCAGGCAAAATAATCATTTCATCTTGATCTGAAGAGTCGGCCTTGCCCACAGAATCGGCCTGATGAGATTCATCAGCCTTGGAAGGTTTGGGGTTTTTGGAGTTTTTGGTTGGCTTAGAAATGGAGGAAGATGAAGCTGGTACAGAAGTTGAGCGAGATCCTTTCTGAGATAAAGACGCAAAAATTTCGCCCATATCCCCCGCCTTGGACTTTTTCGGCCGACTCTCCACAGCTGTTGTGGTTTTCGGCCTGCCCCTCTTCTTGGCCTGAGTTTCAGCGGCAGTGGGATTCGGGCTCCTGAGCCTTTTGCTTGGTGTTCTGGGACTTCACCAAAGCAGCGCTTTTCGATTTCCCTGGTTGGGATCGTTGGAGTTCGTCCTCATCCTCAGAAGGAAGTTCTGGCAAGGGAGCAAGAGTTTGCTGCTCATAGGTTGGGACATCTGTAAAACGAATGAAATCAGTAAAGCTTAATGAGATCATTTAAAAAGAAATGGGCAAAGGAAATACCTATCCCAAAGGCCGATATGGGCCAGGATATCCATTGAAATCGGTCAAGTTCTTTTTTAGTGGCGCGTCTCCCTACCCAAGTAACTTCATCGGGCGAGGACAAGGCCAAGGATGGTTCAACTAAGTCAGCTATTGCAAAGTTGGCAGAAGGAGTATATGGTCGATTTTTCTCCAACCATTTTTCAAACTTCATAAAAAATGTGGGACCTGACATAACTCTTTTGCCTCTGTTTTTTGCCATGTATTCATCAAATTGTTTTGATTTTATGTTTAAAACAGCTCTATCTACCTTGTCAACCATTACCCACATGTCTTCCCCAGGAATCCATTTGATTTTATAAAATTTCTCATAAGTTAGTACAGACTGATAATCTGAATATCGGTCAATAGGAATACCTTGCTTGGTCTTCTGTTTCTTTCCCCCAGTATCAGTGGCCTGCGAAGAAACTGGGTTAGTATCACCATCGCTGGAAGTGGCCGTATCACTATGAGCTTCCTGTATAGAAAGCCTCTCAAAAGCTTCTGCTGAGCCCAGCGGCCTACTCTCCTTGATATAATTATCCCAGAAGGAGATAAAACCATCAGATGCAGACGGTTTATAACGGAAGGAAGATATCTCAAAATCTTTTTTCAGAAATCTGAAAATGGAGTCAACACTATCCACTTCATCAATGTCATGAATAACGAGCCGATTCAGGAAATCAGAATTCAGGCTATAGATCAGTGGAAAAGGAATGGATTGGCGTAGGCCGAATTGCCTAGCGACAAAGTGGGGACAATAAACCTCCACTCCACAGCGATTGTTTCCGGAATTTTCCAGGGTTATTCTATGGTGAAGGTCTCTTGGAATCAATACACTACTCCAAAAAGATTTTAAGACCGATTCTGGAGCCTCAAAAGTAGTTACGGCCAATAGCCACTGCGGTCCAAGCCGCAAAGGAAAAAATGGATAGAATTGCTTTCGAGACCGATTATTACAGGAATAGAAGAAAATGAAGCAATCTCGAAAAGAATGAGGGTTACGGGTAAAATCAATGAAATTATACCCAACAGAAGGAACGCTGTCATGGGTTTCGCAGACAGGACTTATTTCTGGAAAATAAGCATGCAACCAGATTTGGAGCATCCAAAGGGGGCCTCCCCAAAGTTGAAAATTGGAGGACAATAGATTAAACAGGCCTCTATAAAGACTTGAAAGAACTAGAGGTCCTAGAGCAGCTTTGCACCCTCTAGCCAGGTAGACCGCTAATTTCAAATCGGCCTTAACAATTTTAAAAGAAGGGGAACAAAAAAGACATTTGCAAATCCAAAAAAGAAGAAAGGCTACATATTCGGTCTCATCAATATCACCTTCTGTTTTCATATAAAGATTGAGAAAATTGGTGTAAGAGGTACTCTTTTTATCGAAAGAAATTGAATCATCAAAATCAGGAAGTTCGGCCAGAGCATTTATCCATTTCCCATTAGGACGTAGGCCGAACAATGCAGCCAAGTCTAATAGTGTGGGGGTCATCATTCCAAACTTAAAATGAAAAGAATTGGTCGAAACTGACCAGAAGCATAAGGCAGAGGATAAGATTTCTTTGTTGATAGGGATCTGAAATTTAGACAAGTGAAGGATTTCATAAATCCCCAATTCATGCCAGGCACTAGCTTTCACAGCAGCCATTCTGTCAAACCATGATAGCCAATTCTTTTGCCTATTTGGCCAGCAACGAATAGACTTGGAGAATGAAGAAACAATATTGCACTTAGGGTTTTCAAAAACAAAGACCTCAGATTGAGGTTTTGGGAAAACAGAAGAGTAGGGCTTGGCGGCCTCAGCAGAAAGGAATATAGGACCTAAAGTGTAAGAGTCATTGTAAGGGATGAGTACCTTAGGGATGGCCACTGAGGGGTCAGTCGTTTGGAGAGCCTCCAAGCGCTCTTTGCCGGCGATATCACCAGGAGCAGAATCCGCCATGGATGAGAATATGGAGAAGAGAAACGATGAAGCTGAAGGTAGAAGAAATGTACAAGCAGAAGACTCGGAGGTAGCGGGGAGAAGACCAGGAACTTTGGATGGAGGAGAGAGCAACAGCCTACCGGAAAAGAGAATGAGCTTGCCGGAGAAGAAAAGTCCTAGAGAGAGAAACTCTGGCTCAGAGAATGTGTTTCGTAAGGATTATGAAGGGTTTTGGCGTTTTAGAAGTAATGGAAGGACATCCCGAAAAGACACGTTCCTCTTGGGAAGAGAGAACGGCGCAGTGATATCATTGATGGAATTAATGCCATCAGAAGATGAGCAAATCAGGAGAAGACACGTGGTAAATAAAGAAAAGCACTGGGTGCTGACACGTGCCTTAGAAAAGCCAAAAAGAAAAAACAAAAAGGGGGGCCTAGTACGATCGAAGGCCGATTTAGAAGAGTGAAACATTTTACCGAAATTCAATTCAGTAAAATGTGGGGGGCAATGTTTACACCCTAAAATCGGCCTAAGGATTTTTTGATTATTCGGTCAAAAGTTATCTCGGCTTTAAAGGTCGAAATTCCTCAAATCGGTCAAGGCTGGACCGTGATTTGCAATATAGTTAATTAAACCACGTGGTCACATCATGGAAAGCTGAGGTAGTGGATTTGGTTTCTGAAAGATAGTCATGGGAGGTTATAGAACGTGGGAAGTTATGGAACTAAAAGATCATGGAAGTGGGCAGTTAGCAGGCGAATAATAAGGGGCAGTTACTAATGAAGCGTATAAAAGGGTAAGCAGTCATTGGAAGAAGCCTCTCCAACATCAATCAACAAACCAGTTCTCAGGAACTTTATCTTTTCATTTTCTTTTAGAATTCTAGGATTTTAAACCCAGAAACGTGTGCTCCTTTCTGGTCAAAGGCGTGTGCACCCCTTTGTTCATCATTGTAATTACAGAAATTGATCAATGAAAATGGCTTCCTCCGTGGTGAGCTTTTCCTTTTAATTTCTGTTATTATTTTGTGTTTTCAATTGTTTGTCACAGAAAAGTTCTTGAGTCCATTCAAGGCAAGGTAGAACCCACAATTTGTCACTGTGTAGTGGCTGGCACGCTCGCGTAACCCAATCTTCAGAATCAAAATTTTGGAGGAAACACATAGATATTCTCAAGTACCTTCGATCATGTTTGTAAGAATTAATAAATTGAAACTGTTGTTGCAAATTTGCTTGTCTAGTAATTAAACGCACCATCCAATAACAGGTCATCCTATCTTTTTTATTTTTTATTTTTAAATGAAAATGATGATAGCTAGGGATAGATTATTATTCACAAAAGGAATGTCAGAATGGATTAGAGGCTGTAAGAGGCTTGGGGCCTCTCGAATTCAAACACTGAAATATAATCATTAACATATTAAACCGTTATGGGCAAAAGAATTGGCAGCCACATTAACATGACCAAAACCATAATTTCCAAAAGGTAAACAATAGAACCCTAACATATATGCAATAATAAAATCAAGGGTAAAACGCATAAAACCCCCCCTTCCTTATGTATGGGGGGTTTTTCACATGACCTCCTAAAGTATAAATAGTTGCAATGTCCCTCCCAAAGTTTTTAATACTTTGCAATCAACCCCCGTCGTTAATCATCGTTAAAGAAAATAGACAGAAAACTGTCACGTGATGGCGCGTGACAGTCTTTACACTCACAAAATGCCACAATTGCCCTTTGCATTTCCAAAACGGCAACGTCTGGGGGATTCCTGAGTGCTAAGATCGTGTCTTTACAAAATGGATGAATACGAAGACAAGTTCGCTGCCGGTGATCGTGGTAGATGCCGTGGTTGGATGGCTACCATTGCCCATCCCACTCTCCCTCTGCACCTGGGACAACAGGGGGCACACACACACACACACAAAAAGGGATGAAGAAGTAGAAGACTGAACAGGGTAGTCGCAAGTCACAATAGGGGGCGAAAAAAAAAAAAAAAAAAGAAGCAAGGGATGAAGAAGAAGAGGGGTTGCCTCAACAGGGGGCAAATTTGGAGTTTAGATCTCGCTCCAACCATGGCGGTGAGTTACCTAAAAAAAAAAAAAAAAGGAGAGAGAGATAGGGAGGGAGAGAGAGAGAGATGAAGGAGAAGATCTAAATGGGGCAAAAACAAAAAAAAACTGAAAGAGATGAAGGAGAAGAAGAAGAGGGGTTGCCTCGGGGTAAATCTTAAGTTCGTATATGGTTCCGAGCATGGCAGACATGGCTGTTGCTTCTTCTTCTTCTTCTTCTTCTTCCTTCCTTTTTTTTTTTCATTTTTCTTTTATTTTATTTTATTTTATGGTTTGGGCTGTCTCCAATCCTTTTTTGGAGGTGGATGATGAAGTATGAAATTGGTTGGGAAAATTTGAGTTGGCTAGAAAAATGGGTTGGCCGAGAGGTTGGATATGCGTTGTTAGATGTGAGAGGGAAGAAAGATGTGATCATGAAGTTGCTCGAAAAAAAATAGAATTGGCTGGGAAAATGGCATTGGCATGGCTGGAGAGATTGGGCTAGTGTGGGTGGGCAGGGAAAAAATGTAAGGGGCACGTGTGCAGGAGGCTGAGGGGCAAATCGGACTTTATACTTTCCCATTAACACTGTTTATTCAATTTTACTTTCAATGTGATTCATGGGGTACATTGCAACAATTTGAACATTAAGGGATTATGCGAAGAACCCCATACATAAGGGGGGTTTTGTGTCATTTACCTTAAAATCAGATTGGGAAAAAAAATTCTCAAAATGGTCCTTACAATGGCCCCCCATCACTAAACTTGAGTCTCCTTCGATTTAAAAGACTAATGTGAACACCCAACTGATGATCAATTATTAGACCATTTAAATCGGCTAAAAGTGTCAATGTTCAGAACGTCCCTAATGTAATTAGGCATTGAAACTGAGATTGTTTAAAGTCAGCGAGGAAGTCCATCCTTATTAGACCATGAAATCTTTTATAAATCTTAATCCAATTGTTGTCCTTATTTAATTTTTTAGACAATATTTCTTTCTAATTAAAACAAGTATACATGTATTTATCGCACTTCTAATTTGTCATCAACATTGATAAAATAGATATTGAAGTCTCCTGAAAAAAAGGGGTACGAAGGGTGTTCTATAATAAAAACAAAAGTTCAACCCCACCCCCCCCCTTCTTTTTTTCTCTCAAAAGAAAAAAAAGAGGCAAAACAAAACCAAACATAGAAGACTGACGGCAAAAAGGAATATTTGAGGGCACAAAGGGACGTAAACGGATTTCAATGTACTTACCGTAGTATGAGAAGCCAGGAATTTATTCTGTGATAGGTAGTAGCTCTAGGTGATGTACACGATGAAAGGTTCTGGTTATCATATTATTGCGATTGGACTGGATCTTCTCCACCTCAACTCTATGTCCAACTTCCTCATCGATGTTCAATGTGCAAAGGGGGGGTCTCACCTTTCCCAAAAAAATTGAGCCTTTGAATTAATAAATAACACATATGGATGGTCATCAGTTGACATAAGCTACGCAATATTTTGACATTAAAGCAAAAAAGACTTGGATTTTTTATTTTATTTTTCCAATTTATCATCACTATGCCGGTAGAGCAATCCGGTAAATGTTTATGGTATTCCTAGCATAATTTATTTCTTTTTTAAAATGATAAAACCCCCCATATTCCATCTCCACCCCCTGCAGTTGAAACTTAATTTGAAACTATGTGGAGAGGGACTAGAGGTGAAGGCTTGCCCCCCATCATCCATTACATCGTATTATCGGGACACGGTGCTTAAACTTGTGGTAACTAAATTTGCATGGAAATTAAGGAGGCTGAATTATAATTTAGCTAGAGCGTTTGAAATGAGAACAGAATTTGCTTGAAATTTTATTTCACCCAATTTTCAACCATACGTCAATTAACAAAACAATCCCTAAAAATGAAGTTAAGAAACCTATATATGAGAAAATGGACAAAAATTGCAACCATTGAAATCTGGGGTAATGAAGTTAATGGTACATTTTAAAGAGAGATTTATAGAAAAGATTTATAATAAGATGAGATTTTAATATTAAATTATGACCACAACAATAATGATAGATTATTTTAAAATCTCGTATTAACCCAAATCTTTCCTATAAATCGTTAGTTGTATACAATGTAAATGGATTTTTGTGATCCAATGGGTAAATAAAAAAAAAGGGAGTTCTGCACTCTTGAGCCTTCAAACATTACGAGGAGGGTTCTAATAAGAAAAAGGAGGAGAGGAGGAGGACCCAAGACCAAAAAGAAACTTCTAAATGAAAGGCCAAAATGGAAATTAATTACCCAATAAAAAAAAAAAAGAGAGAAAAATTAACCAATCACAAAACCATGTGGGGGGAATCAAAATGGGGAAGAAAAAGCCAAAAGGAAAAGGTGAAGCTATTCAAATTATGAAGAGGAGGGAAGGCAGGCAGACATGATACACATATTGTCAGACCCGAATTATGTTGAACCGGCTATATATAAACAGTGTAAACAGGCACAATGGGCTGTGGCTGTGGCTGTGGCTGGGGAAGTTGAAACCTTGAAAGCGACGTATGAGTGTGTCCCTCCAGACCACTGCGTCGCCTTTGCCTACTCAAAGCCGCGCGTGCCAGTCATATCCCCACCGCAATCTCCCGACCAGACCACCACCAAACCCCAGTCCTTTCCCGACAGGTGTCGCTACAGTCTTCCTTCAGTGTCCACCGTCGGATGCCTTTTTCGTATCCGACGGTGAGGATGCAACAGGGAGGGGAATGGGGATGGGATTTTGTTTGGTTGTAGGTACAGTGTGGCGAGAAATGCGGGGATAGACAGAATACGAAGAAGGAATCTGATGCGGACTTGACGCGTCCGAAATCAGAGGAGCAACCCAATTATTGCTCCCCACGCTGCCCGACATTCATGATTTTGTCTGTACCATTCCTCATTCTCCTTTACCAATCCTCTCCCCTCAATCCTCTCCTTTTTTTTCTCCTCTTTGCGCGCAATAACCCCTTTTCATTTGCCCTTCCAATCTTTTTTTTTCCCTCTCTCCATTAGCCGCCTAAATAATGCTTAACGTTTGCTGCACTCATTCCATTCATTCGTCCATCCATTTAAATAATGCTCAATGTTTGTTGGACTCGTCCACTCCATCCATTCAATTCTATTATTCGATTTTACAATCTGACACAATTATCATGATTTAGATTACTATTTGATGTCGATTTTTCAATCTAATGCAATTATCAAGATTTAGATTACTATTCAATGTCACACGGGTGATTCAAACAATACATCAATACATATAAAAAATTTTAATTACCATCGTGTAATGAATCGATTGGTACACCCAAGATAAACATGCATGGTATGACAATATGTGGCATACGGGCATGATAGTGTGCGTATATGGGCAGCCCCCATTGTCCCATGCATGCATAAAATGAAACAAAAAATTGTTAATGACAGGAAGGCAATGAGCCAATGATTTAAACTTCAAAGCAAAGGAAAAGGTGGGTGCCTGTTTTGCTGCTCAGAGATGGCTTCTTAAATGTATCTCCACTACTATTGGCCTAATGTACTTGTTGATAATAATAGATTCCACACTCGTTGATCATTATAATCAGAGTCGTTGGAGATGGATTAATTTATCTCTCTTTCTTTTTTATTTTTTATTTTTTATTTTTGGGACTTTAGCTTCCACAATTCCACCCTTGTTTATCTCGATCGTAGAATAGATATATGCAATAATGAATAAAAAATTTGTTATCAGAGTTTTGAAAAAACCATATCAAGAATCAACATGTTATCAGAGTTTTGAAAAAAATTATTCTGTGCATATGTATTTCACTATATACATCACTTTTTAGTTAACAAGATTTTTATGTACCTCATCACTTTGGTAATAATAATCGTATGGATGTCCCACGTACTTCATCAACTAAAGGGACACATGTCTATTGTTTTCACTTTACATCGAAACAAATGGACCCTTTTGGTGGCTAGATCGAAACAAGTGGACTTGCTCGAACCTTTTTTCTTTTTCTTTTTATTTTTTCCTTCTTTCTTGGGCCATACTTGTTGTTAGGAGCTATGTTTATAGTTGAATAATACTCCTGGGTGTTGTCAAGGATATATCCACAAAGAGTCAATAGCCTTTTTCGATCACTGACGGTATAATCACTACCTCCCATAATATGAAAGGTTACATAATAATCAAGCTCTACCTGTCCCTTTCTCTCTTCCTACATAATTCAGATGAATAATAGCAATTTGAAAGAAACCCTGCCAGCACGTGAGGTCCATTAATTGGCACACAGTAACACTTATATTATTAATGGAGCATGCTGTTCATATAATCTCATTAATTGGCATCAGCTACTTAATAGAGGTTTGCCTTCAAAATCCGCTTTCATACTAACTAACATCAAACACTTAGGGTTGTTTGGTTGTTCAATTCAAAATTAAATAATTTGAGAAATTTTATATAGGATTAAAGGCATAAATTTATCACTTTCAATTAGAAAATTTTAAAATGTTGAATTATCACTATACTTGATGTTGTAGAATCAATTGTAAGGAATTCATGATATCCCACTATTTTGAATTTCTACTTTTATTTGTGATGATAACCATCATTTTCTTGAATTTTTAATTCAAAATAATAGATTGTGTTTTCCATACTAAGTAAAATTTTTTGAATTGTTCAATTTCTAATTGGATAACCAAACAGCCCTTGAACAATTGCAAAACAACATACTTTTCACATCAGCTAGTTCTTACAAGAGGCACGTATTGATTAACGTAACAGATACTTTTTCAAAATTAATAGAACTAAAAAAACCAAAAAAATTTCAAAAAGCTCTGTAAAACGTTGAAGAAAAGATAATAAAGGATGAGCTTATTTCCACACCTTTTCTTGCTAATTCACTCCCTTCTGTGTGTAAAATGGGTATGAGAATAAACCACAATAAGTCATAGAAGGGTGTGGATTAACAAAAAAGGGTGTGAAATTTGGTTTTCCTATCATTAACAACGTGAAGTGTCATAACTTTTTGGTTCATTTTTTTCCTTCTCTTAAAAGATAATAGCACAACATAACAAAATGAAAATGTTAAGGGCTTGTTTGGAAATTTTAAAATTGAATTAGACTAGTTGCAATTCATACCTGTTGTTTGATTTTTAAATAAACAAACTTACAATTGGTTTGAAAAAAATTATATTTATACCTTATTTTTATAATAAAATTGTACTATTTAATTGGAAAAAAAAAACTTATTAACCAATATGAAATTAAAATTGACCAAATTTATTTTTATTTAACTAGATTTTTAAATTTACCAAACAACTTCTAAAGTGATAAAGTTAACTATTTTTCTTCCCCCATGTAGCGAATAGCGATGACAAAATAAAAAAATAATGAAAAATTAAGTCCTTTTTTATACTTTGAAAAAATATCTCCTACATGTAGCAACACTGAAAAAAATAATTTATTTTAAAATCAGCTTTGTGTATACGTTGGTCAGTAGAGACAGAGAGAAAGAGGTGAAGAAAAATAATTGTACGTATTTAAAGAAAATAAAGCGTTTATGAATAAATTCCTATAATCATAGCCGACCCAATCACCCAAACCAATCTTTAGGAGGACCCGACTGCAATATCGTGCATAACAGAACACTGTAAAGCTGTTTAGTCTTCCTTAGCACCAAAAAAGAAAAAACAAAAATTTTAATAAGAAAAAAAAAAAAAAAAAAAGCTGCTTCTTGCTGCCATATAATCTTCAGAACATTTTTCAGTCTCACAGTCTCTCTCTCTGACTCTCTCTCTCTCTCTCTCTCTCTCTCTCTCTCCATAAAACCCCCAATCCATGCCCTCGCAGGAGCCAAACCCATATCCCATTTTCTCCTCCTCACCAAAAAACATCCTCTTTCTCTCTTTCCCAAATATTCAATATACAATCTAAAACAAACCCACTTACCTAAAGTCCTATACACACAAAAAATGCCGTCAGATTCTGGCGACCACCGACGGCCACCGAAACCTCAACAAGCACCGGGAGGAGCTCCACCGCCAGAGCAAGAGCACCTCCCTTGCCCACGCTGCGACTCCACCAACACCAAGTTCTGCTACTACAACAACTACAACTTCTCTCAGCCTCGTCACTTCTGCAAGTCCTGCCGCCGTTACTGGACCCACGGCGGCACACTCCGCGACATCCCGGTCGGCGGCGGCTCACGTAAGAACGCCAAGCGCTCTCGCACATGCTCCTCCTCTTCCTCCACTGCCACCTCCTCTTCTTCTCATGACCCGTTACCGGCTACGCCGGTTTTTATGTCTCTCGCCGCCGGTGCTGGGGCGGGAGTGCCGTTTGGGGGAGATATTAAGCCCAATGTGAATATGGCTGGGAGTTTTACTTCGTTGCTGAATAATACTCAAGGACCTGGGTTTTTGGCGTTGGGTGGATTTGGGCTTGGGGTTGGAGCTGGGTTTGAGGATGTGGGCTTTGGGGTTGCGAGAGGGGTCTGGCCGTTTACGGAGGTCGGATTTGTTGCTGCAGCTGGTGGTAATGGTGGCGCCGCCGGTGGTGGTGGTGTAATAGGGAACACATGGCAGCTTGAGAGTGGGGAAGGTGGGTTTGTTGGTGGAGAGTGCTTTTCTTGGCCAGACCTTGCAATTTCCACGCCCGGAAATGGTCTAAAATGATATGTTCTTCTCTAATCTCTCGTTGTTGGGTTTTTCTTTTTGGTTTTTTTTTTTTCTTTTCTTTTCTTTTTTTCCTTTTCTCCTCTTTTGAAAATGGGATTGAGGGAGGAAGAACTACTGTGTGTTGTTGAGACTTACATTAGCTGTGAATTCAAATAGAGCTGTGACTTTTTGACTCTACACTAGATTTTTATTAGTGCCCATTTTTTGTTTTGCCCATAAAATAATTAGAGGTAATGGACCTTAATGGCTGACATGGTCAAAATTATTTAAATCAAACGATGACCCTAAGGTGGAAATAAAGATATTGCAGCCCACTTTTAAAATACTGATTATGTTCTACCATTTTAATTATCACGTAATTTAAGCTATTAACTTCATATTGTATTCCAAGTTCTCCAATGACATTACGGCAAAGGTTTGATTTAAGCAATAAAAAATATGAGACACATGGATGATTTGCCATCTCAAATTCTCAATGCAGCACGCAAGGAGATCATCCCTTTAAAGTGGCCATATTAGACCCATCTCCAATGGTGTGTTAAAGGAATGTGCTATCAATGTATTTTAGCAATAAAGCATCTTGTTAGTGCTCCATTGGTGTGCTAAAAAAAGATAATAATGGCACATCGTATCCTTGAGCCATGTTTGGCACGCCCTTAGTGCCAAAATAGCACAGAAATGGTTAGAATAAAGGAGGGGATGGTGTTAGTGTTAAATTGCATATTGTGTCTTGTGTCAAATTATAACATTTGACACTGTTGCAGGTGTTAAAATGGAAATAACATAGGTACAATAGCACAAACCACTAGAGTGCTTTCAATTTGATTATTACTTTTTCTTTTCTGGCTAAGGATTTTGATTATGACTCACAGATGTAATGTGAACTCGTTTCTCTTAATTCAAGCAATGACATTGAATGTGAATGAAGTTATCCAAGTTCGAATATCCACTCTTGTAGATATGGCATTATTATGTGGTCAAGTATTTGGAAAATTTCTTCATTAATTAGTCTTGTCACCATTCCAAAGCTCATAATTAATGTATTTCTTTCGAATATCCTTCAAACAGTTCAAAGTTTACTTGTCATATCTTTCAAATTGAATAGGGATTGCCTCATAAAGTTGATACAGCCAACTGCATTTACTGCATGGTGATTTAGATTAGTGAAAACTAAATACATTTTATAAAGTATCATATATTTTAGCCCCCCAGTGTGCATATTTCCAAGCAGCCTTCAAAACTTTGCCACATGGTGCATTAATTTTCTGCATTTTTCTTCTCAGCAATACTACGTTCTTGCCTTTCAGGGACAGATTGCGCATCCACCATAGTGGATAGAACATAAACTCTTCATTTAAGGAATGCATTAAAAAAATGCCAGAAAGTGTGTTTAATTAAAAGGAAGCACTACTATCTCCCATTGTTTGCATCTTTTATTTTTTTCTATTTTTATTTTTTAGGCTTTCCTTTTTTGGTTTTTACTTGTTTTACCCCTACTAGTACCCTATAAATATTAATGTAAGCCTCCAAGGCAGGCTAGTTTATTGATTAATAATTTTTAGAATTGTTCTCTGTACACCCCTAGTGGATTCTAGGATTGTCAAAGGTTGAAGACAAGTCATTCTTCCTTGCTACAGCACTGTGTCTTCAAGGGACTTCTCTTCGATCATCTCAATGGGCCTATACATTTTCCTCTACATTGCAGCTTCTCTGCTTCTTTTGGCTCAGTTTCATAGCTTTGTTGGTATACCCTCTAATATTCCATATTGTACTGTGAAATGTCAATTGGATATGCATCCCTTTTTTCTTCTCATTTCTTTACGACTTTTTCTTCCCTAAATTTTTAATGCAGGTGGTCAAGCCATTGGTGTCAACTATGGATTGCAAGGAGACAACTTACCGACCCCACTGCAGGTTATGGCCCTTTGCAAGTCCCATAACATCAGTAGAGTCCGTATTTTTAGCCCAAATTCTGAGGTGTTAGGGGCCTTACAAAATCAAGGCATTGAACTTGTCCTCGGAACAGGCAACGCAGACCTCCCAGCCCTAGGACGTGACCCAAATTTCGCCATCCAATGGGTCCACGACAACGTCAAGAAATACGTACCTTACATAAATTTCCGCTACATAGTGATAGGAGATGAGGTGATTCCCGGCGAAATAGGCCCTGCTGTGCTCCTAGCTGCAATGCAAAACCTCAAAACTGCATTACAAGAAGCCCATGGCCTTTACACCCCAGTGACCATGAGTGTTTACCTCACTGTCTTGAGCTATTCTAACCCTCCTTCGATATCGCAATTTTCAGCTGCTGCTATAGCAATTTTGGCACCGATTATTCGGTTCTTGGAAGCCAATAAGTACCCTTTGCTATGTCATGTGTACCCTTATTCTGCCTACATTGCTGACCCCAACAAAGTCCGGTTAGACTATACCCTTTTCAACGCCACTGAGGTCGTGGTGGTGGACGGAAAGCTTGGATACAAAAACCTGTTTGATGCAATGGTGGATTCAATGTACTGGGCATTGCAAAAGGCAGGGGGTCCCAACGTTGAGGTGGTGGTTAGCGAGAGCGGCTGGCCTTCTGCAGGCGGCGGCAACATGGCGGCGATACAATGGGCAGAGGTTTATAATAACAATTTGATTGCTCATGTAAAATCAGGAGCGGGGACACCATTGAAGCCTGGGAAGGCAATTGAAACTTACGTGTTTGCTTTGTTCAATGAGGACCGCAGGCCTCCTGGTATTGACCAAAATTGGGGGTTGTTTTACCCAAACATGACTGAGGTTTACCCCATTAATTTCAATCCTTAGACTTGTTTCCTAAGTCAACAAGAACCATGTGTGACCTTTTTTTTTGGGTTGCAGAGGGAAGAGAGGGAGGGGGGGGGGGGTTTGTTTGGTGGGGAAATTCATTCTGAGAATAAGCAGTGTTAAATAAATAATATAGTGCTATTGTTCTCCCTTTTTTTATTTTTTGTCATGTCAACATATAATATTGAAAAAATATATATTTTGATAGTGTGCTATTTATTTATTTATTTATTTTTTTGATAAGCAATTTGATGGCGTGGCAAGTGGTGAGTTTGCAATTTTGGTGGGCTGAATATGGCTAATCCGAGCCAAACCCAATCAGTGCCAGACTTCTGCAACATTCTTTATACATTAAATTGGGCTTAATTGGATTGGAAAATACCAACTGGACGTCTGGACCTCAATTTTGGTTCAGCCCTAACAGAAGGGTCAAATAAAAACTGGACCTCGTGTGGCTGAACCGGGGTATATTTTGCAGAATTGCAGTACTCTAATATACGGCCATTTGAAAGATTCAATAAGACAAAGTCTAATCAAGAATCATTTGGCTGGTATGTGAAGAAGTGTGTCCTCATAATGAGAAAGGGTTATCCCTCTATTAGAAGTGTGTCCCCGTAAGGATCTCATACTTGCAAAGACAAGAACAAGGATGTTCTTCATCGTTGTGTGTGAAGAAGATATTTATTAGCAAAGCCTAGATTGAGAGAAAAAGAGAAGTGTTACCTAAAGAGGGCAACGGGCTAAAGGCAAAGGATTGCGACTGCATGCGAAAACCCTACTCGCGTGAGAGAGAGAGAGAGGGGTCGATGATGGGAAAGCGTGTTTCTTATTTGGCTAAACAGACTTTTACTAATTTGGAGGTTTTAAAAACAAATTATAAAAAAATAAAATTGGTGTCAGTAATGCCGCTTTTAAGCCTTCTAAAAGTGGCATTACACCTCTAATGTTGCTTTTAGACGAATTTATACATATATATTCTTTTTCCAGCTTCTTGTGTGGAATCAAGAAGAAAAAATTTATACAAACAGACTTTTACTAATTTTATGGTCACAAAAAATATAAAAATATAAAAGCGGTGTTGAGAACGCTGCTTTTAGGGTTTCTAAAAGCAGCGTTACTAACACCGCTTTTAAGCCTTCCGAATGCCGCTTTTAGACTTCCTTTTCTTTATTTTTTATTATTTTATTATTTTATTATTTTTATAACTTTTCCTGCATTTTATTGACACCCAAACATATCAAAAGAGCTAAATTCCAAAACCTTATATTCTGGGAAAAAACAAAAACAAAGAATGTATTTATGCCAAAGATTAAAAAATAAAATTTTAAAAAAAATATGAGAAGTCCTCTACAAACCATGAGGTTAGCAACAAAAACAAGAAGGAACAAAGGAAATACCTTTGATATCTCCTAATCCCATCGCCTACACTGACCGGAATCTGAAAAGGGGAAAGGTAGAATACCGAAAATTTAGCTAAGGCTAACCGCCCCCAAGAAGATATAACCTTTCTTCCACAATATTGAAGCTAATAATATATAACTCGTGCTGATGAAAAAAAATATAAATATTCAATCCCATGATCCAAAATCACCAAGCAACCATCAAAATAATTAACTTTGATTCTTGTGGACCTAAATCGTAGTCCTCCATCATGCGACAGAGTTGTAGCTGCCACTATTACACATATTTTCACAATTCCAGACCAAAAGATATTGTACATACTTACGGGAGGGTCAATTAAGGGCCTCAATTTATTTCAGCTTCCCTACACGCATCCATCTTATAATTCTCTATTAGCAATTGCTTACTAGTAGGCTTATTTTACTATTAGTTATACCCAATAAATATATATATATATTCTTTTTTTTTTAGTTACTGTTTTTTTTGTTTTTTTGGGTGATGAGGAAAAAACTCATTGGGCAAACCCTGAACTCATGTAAAACCTCACAACCCTCATGGACCAAGTAAGACCATGACCCATGAGAACTATTAACTATGTAAACCTTGTTTGGGTAGCAAGAGTTGAACTCAAGATCTCTACTTCCTGAGATGCAATCCCTTACCAAACAATAGGAGAACATATGCATCCATGCAGAGTTGAAACCAAGACATCCAAAAACTCCACACCTCTATTAGGATGAGACATGCCACTAGACCCAATGGCCATCAACTTTGAGGATGGATTGAAGATGTTAATTTCTGCGACTTCTATTACAAATAAAACGATATGCTAAGAAAGTGAGACAAAATTCTTTGAATTGGAGAATGCAATGGTTCAAGAAAGTAATAATTTAGTGTCAAGGAAGGATTACCTTCGTATTAACGGTTCAACAATTCAGATTTTCAAAGACCCAAGACAAAAATATTTCAAGATCATTACACAATGTATTAGCCACTAAAATAGTAAAATGCAATGTAACAATCACCGTTCCACCCTGAGAAAAAAATTGTGAGTTTAATACCTCAATTACAATTTAGCCAATGCAAGGATAAGAGGGTCTCAAGTTTCAATCTTTATCCTCATTCTCATATACATGGGCTTGCGTGTGAATCATTTGAAATTTGATAACTAATTATATTCAACCATCTTATAACGAAATTTAAGCTAAAATTTCATACTTTATTCCAATTTCTAGAATGACATTGATCAATTTTAAAAATATGTGAGACATTTATGATTTTCCATGCATCTCAGTGCAGCATCAAAGTGGCCGTATCAAGTTGATTATTACTCACAAATACACTGTGAACTTGTTTCTCTGAATTCAAGCAATAAAATTCAGTATGGACGCAGTTATCCAATTAAGTTTGAATATCCACTCTTGTACACTTGGCGTTATGTGATCAATTTTTTTTTTTTTTTTAAAAATATTTTATTTATTGAAATTTCTTTGTTGTTCCTGTCACCATACCAAGCTCATAATAAATATATTCCGTATTTTAAAAAAATTTCGGGCGATTATATCTTGTGGAAGGCCACTATCCACTTTGTATCAATTAACGTTCAAGATAAACTTGCTTAGGGGTTGACTCCAAATGGAGTGGGAAATCAAAGCCTCAATCTTCTGCTTTTTGATACATGAGTCTTAGAACCACTTATTCACCTGTGAAGGTTTCATTACAGTTCATTAATGAATATATTTAATTGTGAAATCCTTCATATTTTCTTGTAATATCCCCTAAATTGAAAAGGGTCTGCCTCATTAATTAAATAAAGCCAACTGCAATTACTCCTTGGTGATTTAGAGAAGTGGAAAAGTTACTCCATTTATAACATGTATTTAAGCCACTACTTACGCGTATCCAAGCAGCCTTCAAAATTTTGAAACATGGTGCATTTTCTGCAATTTTCTTCTCTCTTTTCTTCCTTTTTGTGGGTTAGATCTGCATTTTTCTTCTCAGCAATTACTGTTTAGCAAGGCAGCTAGTGCATCATATCCACCGTAGATGGATAAAATATCAATTAAATAATGCATTAATGGCATATATTATGTTTAAAAAGCAGGCATCATGTCTCATTGTTTGCATTTTTAAGTGAAAGGAACACCTTAGGGCTCAATGGGCCTAAAAATTTTCCTCTGCATTGTAGCTTCTCTGCTCCTTTTGTCTCAGTTTCATAGCTTAGTTGGTATGCCCTCTAGGTATTAATTCCATATCAGCTTGTGAATTGGTCATTTGTCCTTTCTTCTTTGAACTATTTTTTATTTTTTCTTATTTTCACTTTTAATGCAGATGGTCAAGAGGCCATTGGTGTGAACTACGGAATGCTAGTACAATACTTTACCAGATCCAAGGCAGGTCATAGCCCTCTGCAAGTCGAAAAACATCGCTAGACTTCGTATTTTCAAGCCAAATCCCGGCGTGCTAGATGCCTTGAAAAATTCAGGCATTGAACTTGTACTCGGAACAGGCAACGCAGACCTCCCAGCTCTAGGACGTGACCCAAATTTCAGCTCGCCAATGGGTCCAGAACAACGTGAAAAAATACGTTCCTTACGTAAAATTCCGCTACATAGTGATCGGGGATGAGGTAATTCCCGCCGAAATAGCCCCTCCTGTGATGCTAGCTGCAATGCAAAACCTCAACAACTGCATTACATGCCCAAGGCCTTCACACCCCAGCGACCATGAGTGTTTTCCAGAGTGTCTTGAGTTTCTCTGACCCTCCTTCGATATCGCAATCTTCAGTTGCTGCAATCGCAATCTTGAAGCGGATTATTCCATTCTTGGACGCCAATAAGTACCCTTTGCTTGTTCATGCGTTCCCTTATCTGACCTACGTTGCTGAGCCCAGTAGAGTCCGATTAGATTATGCCCTTTTCAACACCACTGATGTGGTGGTGAGGGACGGAAATCTTGGTTACAAGAACCTGTTTGATGCCATGGTGGATTCAGTTTACTGGGCGTAGCAAAAGGTGGGAGCTCTCAACGTTGAGGTTGTGGTCAGCGAAAGCGGTTGGCCTTGGTTTGGAGGAGATGGGAAAGTGACGACCATGAAAAAGGCAATGGCTTATAATAACAATTTGATTGCTCATTTGAGATCAGGGAATGGGACACCATTGAAGCCGGGGAAGAAAATTGAGGCTTATCTGTTTGCTTTGTTCGTTGAGGACATGAGGCCTGGTGATTCTGAGAAAAATTGGGGGATGTTCTATTTAAACATGACTCCGATTTACCCCATTCGTTTCAATCCTTAGACTTGTTTACTGGGTGGAAACAATACTTTATGTGATCATCTTCTGTAAATAAACAAATGAAAGCCCCCCTTTTTTTACAATAAACAGAGCCACTTTCTCTGCAAATCAGAGGGCCCATAGGCCCATCCTATATGGCTACAAAGGATTTCACCCAATTATCCTCAGTTGGAAAATTAGATTTCATAACCACAATTGTTTAATTGATACAAAGCTACTAAAAGGCTTATGCTATCTCTAATGGTTTGTCTGAAATCCACGCTGCATTTGCATTTGCATTTGATTCATCTGGCATACTTACCAAATGTCAAATCTTGGGCCATATTTGGCGCAACCATATTTGACACTACTTTTGACATTGCTAGGATATAACACACCATTGTAGAGTTCTTTGCCTTTATGCCAAATTGTAGTATTGACATACAATATAGGACACTTAGTAGATTAAATATGCTAGCTTTTTACTAATTGAGTTTATTCTGAACATTAACCAGTGCAGAGTAAGTTATGGACTTACTGTTTTAAAAATTAGTGAAGGCCAGTGGCTAGATACCCATATCAACCACAAAGGAAAAAAGAATGCATTTGATCTGAAAATCTATTTACCCACATTAGAGGATTGGCATTTTAGGGAGAACAAAAGACATAAAGAGTATAAACCTTAAGAAAGCAACTTGAGTTTTGAAGCCCAATGAAGACAAACCACATACATAAGCAATGAAAAGACTCCATAAATAAATTAAGATTGAAAGCGAAAAATTTATACAGATTAGACACAAAATGACGTAGCAGGCACGACAAGGAAAACCGCGATGTTTTCATTATAAAAGCCAGGCCCATCTCTAATTGTAAGTATCGTTGCAATCCTTCGGCAAGACGCCGGCCGGATACTCCAACAGCAGTTCTCTTCATCTGATCTAATCCTCGATGGTTCAGCTATTCTTTTATCGTATAGCAGCTTTCATGCTCCTTCTCACTGAGTTCAATGGCTTAGTAGGTACGTACATAGCCCTATCTCATAACCAGTGGCCTCATGGATTTTTAATAGGAATGATGTCAAGTTGAGAGGTTCTACAGAGGGAGTACATGAAATTTATATTGTTTGAGTATGTCTGATTGAAATTTGGAATGACCTTAAACTATATCCTATGAGACTCTAGTCCTATTTTAGATGAACTGTGAGAACCACGTGGGTTCAATCTCATATGAGAGGGACTTCATTTGGTCAAATCGATCTGTTAATCATTTTCTATGTTGATATTATCATTCTTCTTCAAGTATTTGTTAAAGAGTGATAATGATATGTGCTCGATCAAGCCCCCATTTCGTAGAATTTATTGTATAAATTGATGGCAAATCATCTCAAATGGATAATTTTAGTTGCTGGGGTCACCTCTTTTTTTTTTTTTTTTTTTGGTGTGTAATTATAAAAGTGGATAAATTCGTTAAGGATCCATTTGGTTATCCAAGTAGAAACTAAATATATAGTTACAATGTATTTTACATACAATTCTAAGCACAAATTTGTTATCTCGAATCAAACTATTTAAAAATGTTAAGACGACATTATCCTTGATCTTATAAGATCAATTTATAAAAATTCATGAAAGACCACTATTTTGAGTTTTTATTTTTGAATGATGGAAATTATTCAATTCTCTAGAATTTTTCCACTCCAAGGTACTAGATACTAGTCTTTAATATGTACTACAAATGTAAAATATACTAAAGTAGTTTAATTTTCATTTAGACACCCAAACAAGCCTTAAGAAATAGTTAAACTTATTCAACCATACTAATTCTTGAATTGAAATAGAAGTCCTATTCACTACATGTGGATTTACGTACCAGTTTCTTAGTTCGGATATATGCTTTGAAAAAGGATGCAAGCATGTGTGCAAGCTTGAAGAATCATGTGACCTCAGTACCACGCATGCGCAGAGAGAGGGGGGCGGCTGGGGCTGGCAAGGGCAGCCCTCCTGCCGGCCGCTGCCAAAAAAAAGGAAAAGTTTTTATGAAAAATAAATTAAAAGATGAAAAAATAATAATAATAAAAAAGAGGTGAAATCCTAATTTTTTTTAATTTTTAATTTTTTTTTGCTTTTTGATGATTTAGCTAATTAATATTGTATCCACTTTTCAAGTCCTAACAAAAACCAAAATAAATTTCAGGCTCTGCCCATGGAAAATCTGAGAAAACTAGTCTGTTTAATTTCTATGTTTTAATTTAAACAGTCTTATGACATAATTAATTAATGCATCATTAATTGATTTTCAAACAAATGCTGCAATGCAGGAGCTCAAGGCATTGGTGTGAACTATGGCAGGCTAGGTGACAACCTTCCACCCCCAGATCAAGTCATAGCCCTCTACAAATCAAACAACATTCAAAGAATTCGTCTGTTCGACCCAAATCCAGACGCTCTAAAGGCACTCCAAGGCTCAGGATTACAAGTCATACTAGGGGTCGTCAACACCGATCTCCCAACTCTAGCCAATGACCAATCAGCTGCTGCCACTTGGGTCCAAGTAAACATAATCCCATACGCACCGACTGTGAATTTCCGCTGTATATCCCTTGGAAATGAGTTGATTCCTAGTTATCTAGCATCCTACGTACTACCCTCCATGCAAAACCTCAAAACTGCATTGATTTCTGCCAACCTCATGATCCCAGTTAGCACTGCTGTGTTCGAAAACGTGTTGTCAACGTCGTACCCTCCATCGGCGGGGCATTTTCAAGTCGATGCTGCTCCTTTTATGGTGCCTATAGTTCAGTTTTTGGAGGAAAACAATTACCCTCTTCTTTGCAATGTGTACCCTTATTTTTCCTACCGTGATGACCCGAAAAATGTGAGGCTAGACTATGCATTGTTCAACACCAGTGAGGTGATTGTGAAGGATGGACCGCTCGAGTATAGAAATTTGTTGGACGCCTCTTTGGACGGTCCTTTATTGGGCGCTTGAGAAGGCGTTGGCGCCCAATGTTGAGGTCGTTTTGAGTGAAACAGGGTGGCCGTGGGCTGGGGGATGAAGAAATGGACACCATTGTTAATGCCCAAATGTATAATAACAATTTGATTGCGCACGTGGTGTCAAGTGTTGGGACCCCAAAGAGGCCAGGAAAGGGAATTGAAACTTATGTTTTTGCAGTCTTCAATGAGGATCTCAAGCCTAATGGGTCTGAGCAGCATTATGGGTTGTTTTACCCAAACTTGACAGTAGTCTACCCCGTTAATTTCTGCCCTTAAGAATCAGGCTTAATTACCACATCACTACTATATTCTTGTCACAATATGATTGTAATTTGTGTGTGGAATGTTAATGAAGTTTTGGGTGTGATTGCCTACCCTTATTAATTGGTTGAAATTAAAGGAGGCCATGGTACTTGGGGAGCGCTTGTTTTCTCTATGCCCCACTTTTGTGTTGTATTGATTAGTTTGTAAATTTTGTTTGGAAATCACTTCCTACATCTTTTAAAAATAAGTGTACATTTGAACTACTTTATAGAATAAACTTTTTCTAAAATTTATCGCTTGAGTGAATTTTTTTTTTTAATAGCAAATATAAAAGACAGTAAATGACTAAAAAATTTACTTAAATAATAAATTTTAGAATTCTTTTTTTAAAATTTATTTAAAACGGTGGTTTTTAGTGATCCACAGGGTTAGTTTTTATGGATTTTTATTTTTTATTTTTCATCATATCTTGAAAATTTTAAAATGAATAGAAAATACAAATAAAGTTGAGGGTAACTGCCCCTTGAGTCCTTAACCATATAATATGGGCCGTGATTGGTGGTCCAACAGCTTTGAGTTGAAATCTCAGTTTCGCTCACCTCTGGCCTCGGGCTAGGGCTCCGAAGCCTGAATCCGTATTAGACATCGTTCGGCTTGCATTTTGAAAATACTTTTCCTGTTTTCGAGAGCAAAAATCTCAAAAACAAGAAAGAAACACAAATGCGGGTCTTTTCCCAATCCCATTCCTCCTCTCTAGGGATTTCAGGGGGGGTTTTTTTTCTAGTTCTTTTCTCCACTTCAGATATCTAACCGCTAAATTCAGTGGCAGTCGTCCCCAAATTTAGGAGAAATCTTTTACAGAAGCAGAGCAAAAATGGCGTTTCCTTTGTTCTCAACACCACAACAACAACCCCAATCTCTCTTCCAACCTCAATCACAACCCCAACCTTTTCAACAGAGCTCCCCATTTTTTCAACAACAGCAGCAGCAGCAGCAACAGCAGTTTCAGTTGCAGCAGCAACAGCAGCAGCAACAACAACAGTTTCAGCAACAACACCAGCAGCAACAGCAATTGTATCTTTTCACCAACGATAAAGCTCCGGCGAGTTACAGCACTAAGTGGGCCGATCTCCATCCCGACTGTCAGAAATTTCTCCTTCAAATCGAGTACATTTTTTTTTCCAACTTTTCTTTTTAATTTTCCTGCATTTTCTCGAGAACCAAATAGAGTATTAGGGTTCTTTGTTATAATTGAAGTTGAAATTAATGTGAGATCTTTTCAATCCATTCTGTGTGTAAGTTATATGGGTTTTGAGCTGATGAAGAGTTGTTTGCAATTAGGGAGCGGATATTGGAGTATAGGGATGAAAGCCAGAGATTGGATCAGTGTAGTCGTCTTTATGATTCTTCAGCCCCTAACGACGGGTTTGAGCTTGATGCGAGTCACATTGTTCAGGTTAATTAATCTTCTACTTAATGTAATTCGTTTTCTGCTTTCTCTTTAGTTCTTTCTGCTTTGCAATGTGTTGCGAGAAGTGGGCTGGTATTTGTGCATGTTGTTCGTATCCCGTTCGAAGCTCTTGTATTTATTTTGAAATAAAGTCTTAAACTTTCTCCAGCACCTCATGCAGCCTCCCCTTGATGCAAGTCACATTGTTTACATGAAACTCTTAGTTGACTTCCAATTTCTGAATTATATTGATACTGTATAATTATCGAATCCAAATTGGTCACTGTGCTTGTGGTTGTTGGGAACAACATGACGCATCTTCTTCCATGAAGGTGCTATGAAGAGGGGGATTTTCATCGTCATATGAATCAAAATTTGCAAGCCACTTTTGTCCTTTAAACTAACATTATACAGGTTGTCTTTATGGACTTGCTTCTTCTTTTTTTTTTTTTTTTTTTTAATAATATGAATCAATATTGATTTATTCTTTTGAAATTAGTCGCATTACAAGTCCCCCATCTAGATGAAGATTAGCTTGTGCAGAATAAAGATGCTTGACTACTAATATTTGCCACACAATAATACATATATGTTGGTTTAATTTGTTAACTAAATTGGGTTCCTTTTGTTGTTGATGCTTGCATCCCGTTTTCCTTTGGTTATCCTCCCACTTCACATGGTCTGTAGTGGAGATGGGATCATGGAGAAGGATGGCTTATGGATATAGGAAGTTAAACTTTGGGGTGGGGGTGGGAACTTTGGTTCCTAATTTTCACTTTGTGATGTTCACTTTGTATAGGGGCTGATTAGGATGAGTAAATCTTGTGTGTACAGGGGACTGCTTATTAGCCTATATGATTGTTTAATACTAGTTTACTAATAACAAAAAAGAAAAAAAAAAATCACATTATATAGGATGCTTATGTTAAAATTAAAAACATTTGATGAAGTGTTACTTGGAGAACTTGAAGTATGTTTAGGTGAGCCTGCGTGAATGGTTTCCTGACCTTACTGTTTATAATATTCCATGTTGCTTGTTAGTGAATGGGGTTCAACTTCTGAAACTTATTCCTCAAATCTTCCCTGAGTTATTTATGAGGAAAGTGAAATACTCTAGGGTTGCTTGATTAACTTAGTACCCATATATCTGATTCTTTTTTTGTCTACATGAAAATAAGCTGATAATTTTAAAACAATCATTTATTATTTTGACAATTAACCAACCCTAACTGAACAAATCAGTTCCTAGAATCCTAGTCCTAGGATTCTTGTGCCTTGCCTTCTTTTTTAGGAGTGAGTAGTATTTGTGCTACTATTTCTATTACTGTTGCTTTGCTTTCTTGTTCATACTGAATATTGGGCTTGGTAATATTTAATTTATTTTGACAGGAACTTGGGGGAATCAGTACTGCCATGGAACGACAGAAAGCTGTTCTACAGGAGCTGATGGCCGTTGTGAAAGATATGTTGAGGAACACAGAGGTTGCTGTTCGTTCTTTCATGATGCTACGCCCACGGTTCCTTCATCCAAGTGTGGGAGGTACTTCGAATGCCACTGCACCCTCACAGGTTTCTGGTCCAGGTGGAAGTAGTCAGCCTGCAGTTAGCTCTATAGTGCCAGTTTTTGATTTTTACAGTGGGCTCCCGAGGAAACCATCTCCTTTTTTGCAGCAAACAGTTTCTAGATTTGAGAAGTATCTTGGTCTGTGCCGCCAGTGGATTGAAGAATTGGAGCAGCTTCTTCTTTTAGATTCCGACAGAAACTCTTACAACCCCAGCTCCTCATTATTGCAGTCTCTTCCAAAAGTTATGTCAAATGTGCATGACTTTTTTGTTCACGTGGCTGCAAAGGTAAAGAAAACAAATTTTTTCTTTGTCCCAGTCATATCTTAGAGCTCTTTGTTAAATTATTGTGCTAAGCCATCTAAAATATGCATAGCCTTAGGTTTTTCATATATATATATATATATATATATATATATATATATATATATATTTTTTTTTTTTTTTTTTTTTTTTTTGGTTAAACAAAATAGATACAAAAGTGGTCTCGAGATTCTCCCACTATTTTCTCTTTTGGGACATGTCTAATAAACTGCTAAAAACAAATTGATTTATTTTTATTTTTTTAATTTGGGTGAAGCTTTTATTGTAAAAATTGCTGGGAAATTATCTTTTTCCATTCAAGATTAAAAGTAACATTTTTTATAAAAAAAAAAATGCAGGAGTTTACCTTTTAGAATATTTGGATCTATGCCTCATATGCATTCATATTATACATTAATCAAAATAATGACTAGGGATGACTACCGGATTGAGTATATGGGTAACCTGCCTGCCTCTTTTGGGATTGGGATGGGAAGCCCTTAACTGGGATAGGGTAGGGTCGGGAATTCATTTGGTAACCTGCATTAGTTATGGAAGGGGAGCGGATTTTGGCTGCTCCGTTGCCCTGCCCCATTAACTTAAGTGTTTAAATGATATTTGATTTATAAAGAGGCATGTCTCATCACTTCCTCACAAGCAGTCGATGAGGGACAAAGACAACTATTGCTTTGTGTGGTTTCAACATTAAAACAATGTTGTTTAACAATAACAAAAACATTGGGGCAGAAAAAGATGTCATTGCCACCATGAACTTGTTCAATTTTTAGTGTTTGACATCAGGAATTTACAAGATGAGAGGATTTGCAGCCTCCCTGTAAAAGGCCCCCTCCTCCTCCACTCAGATTACATGTACGACTGTATGTCCACCCCACCCCGGCCTTTTCCTCATCCCACCTCATTGCCTGTGTGCAGGGCTTGGGAAAAATCTTTTGTTTTTTTATTAAACAGGGTGATTCCTAATAATTACGTGAGAGCAGTGGGTATTTTTGTAACCAATTCTCCAATTTACCTTCTGGAATTATCAAAATTTGCATCACGAGTTCTGTAAATTTGTGTGTATCATTTTGCAGTCTGAATCCGGTGCATATAAACAGAATGCCATTTTATGGTTTATATAATCTTTGGAGTTGCTGTTTAATGTGATTGGAGTTGCTTCCCACATGTGTGTGTGTCAGTGTGTGTGTTTGTTTTTTTTTTTTTTTCCTGATATGATGCTTCCCATGTGTTCATAATATGGTTTTAGGTATTTTTAATTTTTTTTCTCTCCTAACAGGATGTGTTTTCTTCTTTGGGTATTTAATACAATTTGTAATAGATGTCTTTATGTTATTTAGGTCGAGAGTATTCATCAGTACATAGAATCTATGAAAATGGCTTATCTTGCTGATCAGCGCCGCAGAGGGGATGGGAATGATCCATTTCTTGAGGCTGATCGGCGGGAAACAGCCAAACAAGAAGCTGCTGCTAAGAGGGTTCATCCAACTTTGCATTTGCCTGCAGTTTCACAACCATCAACTCAAGTTGCTGGGTTGTTTTCCAGCTCAGCAACACCTGTGGCATCGACTGCTCCACCGACATCTACAGCGGTTTCATTGGCTTCATCTGGAAGCGCGTTATCCCTCTTTAGTACTCCATCATCTGCTCCATCCGCTTTCCCATCTCTTTTCTCAACACCAAGCACTTCTGCCCCAGTTTCCTCCCTATTTGGTTCGACTGGTGCAACCCCCCAGACGTCACTTTTTGGTTCCTCATCAGCATCTTTGTTTGGGTCTGCTTCTACTCCTTTGTCTGGTACCGCTGGTGTTCCATCTTTTGGTTCTACTAAATCTGCAGGAGGTTCACTTTTTTCAACACCATTTGCTTCAGGTACCCTTTAATCTTTTGTACTTCAACATAGGCTTTGATTACTTTTAGTGAGAAGCTTTCAAATTTATGTTTGTCATTTGTAAATTTACTCACAGTTCAGACTTCTCTACTTCTGTACTTTGCATTCTTATAAGTTTCTTTCCATTTTGCCAGGTGCTGCTACAGGGTCGGGGGCAAGCTTTGGGGCTGGATCTGTGAGTTAATTTTGCTTCAGCTTTCTTACTTATTTTTTGGACAAATTTAATTAATTCCTACTCCTTGTGCTGAAAAAGTCCGTACCACAGAAAACCCTTTTATGATAAGTGCCAGGCTACAAGAACACCCCTTGCTATGAGCTCCCATGAACTCTTTATATCCATATGTCATAATAAATCACAATGCATGGCGCTGGCCATTATGTTGAGGACTACGTTGGATTTCATTCTTCCAATTCCATAGCGAAAGTGCAAAACTCATTAGTCATAGCTCATAGACACCAGACATAGTTGTACATTCTCTTTTCCATTTAGTTTATTGATTAATGTCAGCTGTTGAACTCTAAACAGAGCATGTAATCTGTTTGTTATGCATTTGGAACTCAAATTATGCCATTAGATCGACTTGAAATTGCTAGGAGGATGATCTGGCATGTGCATAATATTTCACAGTCGAACATGCTGAATAGAATGGTGAACTCATAGTAAAGCAATGAGGGTTCCCTCACGATAACCTTACTACTACAAATACACCTTAACGAGCTGAACAAAGCCTTAATTTCAATTTGTTAGAATTGACTCAATCGGCTAGATAAATCCTCTTTTGCGATTCAGCTCCATCTATCATTGAACCCATACTATTATTTAACCAGTATACTGCACCCACATTGCTCCTTCTGGTATAGCTGAGTCCACTAGTCACCATTTTTTAAAACATGTTTTAGCACACTGGATGCAACTGCTGAATTATCTTTTTCATGTTGCTAATTTTCTCGCAGAAACAATCAAGGCCGAAATCTCGCACTGCCCGACGCTAATTACCGTGCCTCAAAGTCATGAAAACCTGAGGCCTCCTATTTGCTCAATTGATCTCTGTTCCCATCCACGAGGCTCACATATTTCATTGGAATTACCATCAGTTTCTTCGCTCTCTACAAGGTCTTAAATGTGGTTTCTTTAGCTTTGGAGTTAATTGATCTGGATCTCCCAAATTCTCCTATGGAATCCAGAAGTTCTTAATCAAGTTCTCATCTCAATTACTGCTCCATCTCCACATCTTCACCCTTGTAATTTCTAATGTGCTGGAGATATGCTATTTGATCCATCTTACTGTAGCATCATAGTATAAAAGTAGATAAATGTTTCCTGGATAAATTCTCATTTAGGATTTTGTAGAAATGTTGTCTCCATATCAAACATGTTAGATGAGTTTCAGTCAACTGGGATTTGTTTTGATTGTTGTCTGGATTTTGTTTGTTGATTAGTTGAGCACACTGTAGAAGGTACACGTTTGGGTGATCTGATAGAGCAGATGATGGGGAGGCTGGCGTGACCCGTGTGAGAACAAATGGTATATTATCACTTCCCACAGGACTGGGTCACACTGTTTTGAATTCTAAACCTGAAAGAGGAATGACCAAGAAGGGAAAGTTGTGTATAAAATCTTACTCAGGGGCCTAAACTTAAGGAGTGGTCAAACAATTGCCTTTCCATTTGCGTGATGGCCCTTTTAAGGTGGAAAAACAATTTATAGATTCAGTAATTGCAAATAAATCGTGGATTCAGATAAGCTAGGTTTGTGGATTGAATTAGAGGTAACTTGAATGGGAAAAAAATGTCCATTTTGCAAAAGTTTGGCCATCTTGCTGTCTCAGGTAAAACATCTGTAATGTTCTAACCCAGTACCAAAAAGGGAAAAAGAAAATTCGTTAATACGGAGTATGATTCAGGGAGACAATTGTATTCTAAGGAAAAAGCTGCGAAGGCAAAGTACAGGGAGAAGTTTATTCCTTCACAAAAATTAATGAGACTGCAGGAGTTTGACTGCATTTGGCAATTTGGCTAACTGAAATTTTTATGAGGGTTAATAAGTCAGGAAAAATATTTGCCTGAAAACTAATGAATCAAAATCCACGGGTGATGAGTATTTTCAAAGAAGCCAAGGAATGTAAAGCTATCATGGAAGCTATAAGCAATTACTCTCCATTGCAACAAAAGTTGCCTCCAACATTATATTTGGCCTTTGAATCTATATATCTCGGGTCTAAGTCAAGTCAAGCATTGATTGATGGAAATGGCGACCCAACAGTTTGCATAACATGAAGTATGAAGAAATATCACAATTTCAGTGTAGTGTGATCAATGTAACCTATCGAAGCTTGGGTTCAATCACTGCTGGTGAGAGGTTGTGCTGGGTGAGGCCGCTGGGTGATTGTTCATCCCTACTTCAGCTCAGGCAGGCCTCCACCCCCATCCAAATTTGCCCAAGTTGCTCCCCTAGTGTTCTTGTCATACTAAAATCCTGCACGATTTAGTAATTCTGTCATAGTTGAGGGGAAAGAACTGTGGCACTTGCACGCAATTGTAAGTTTCAAGCTTCGCGCTTTTCTCCTTGTCTCTGCATCCATTGTATGACAAAAGTTTGTCATCAAATTTCAACCGTTTCTGATCATGTTTCCTTGTAGTCTATAAAGTTCGGCTTGGGCTTCATCAACCTTTGGGTGTGATTGATCGCCAGAGGAGAATACATGAATATTGTTCGTGAATTCAATCCAGCTTAGCCCAGGATCCTTTTCCGACATCAATCCTCTTATCTTTCTCCTCATATCTGCAACACCATCCCATCTCCCTGAAGCAGCATAAAGATTGGAAAGCAATATGTGAGTTGCGCTATCTTCTGGATCTAATCTCAAAACTTTCTCTGCAGCATGAACTCCTATTTTAAAATTTCTATTAATGACACATGAGCTCAGCAAAGTTCTCCATAGTTCCAAATTATCTTCTCTAAAAGGTGACTCATTGATCAATTCCTCTGCCTCCTCCAATAATCCTGCTCGACTTAACAGACTTGCCATGCAAGAATAGTGCTTAAGCCCAGGTATAAAACCATGTTCCCTCATATAATTCCACAAGACCTTTCCTCTGTCGACCAAACCACAATGGCTACAAGCAGAGAGCAGAGAAATAAATGTAACATGATCTGGTCTTAGACCGTGTTCTAGAAACTCAACAAAGAGCGTCAGTGCCACCTCTGCCTTCCCATGGTGACTATATCCTCCAAGCATTGAATTCCAGCACTTCAGATCGGGGTCTCCAACTTGGGAAAATATTGTTTGAGCAGCTTGAAGATTACCATTTTTGGCATACATATCTATCAGACTCCCAGAAACGGACATTTCCATATCATAGCCTGTTTTGACAGCCTGTGAATGAATCATCTCACCTTGCTTCAAAGTTGCAAGGTCAGCACATGCACTCAGAGCCCCACTGAGAGAGAAGCTATCAATTTTATGGCCCTCCTGACACATTCCATAAAAGAACTGAATAGCACTCTCTCCATCACCAATTCTTGAATGACCCGTGATCATTTCAGTCCATAGAACAACATCTTTCTCTGCAATCAAACTAAAAACATTTTGAGCAGAATCGGTTTCCTCGTTTTTGAAATACATGGAAATTAGTGTACTTCCGACATAGACACTCTTCTCAAATCCTGCTTTATTGACTAGGGCATGGAGAGGTTTCCCATATTCTGAAGCTGGGAATGCTCCAGTTCCAGAAATAATGGCTGCAAAAGTATACTCATCTGGTTTAGCATGTGATGCTCCCTGTAATTGTATAAACAAATCCATGGCCTTCTTGCCATCTCCATTCTCAGAATACCCAGCAATCATAGAGTTCCATGAAACTAAATCTGGGTTTTCAATTCTACTGAAAACGCTAAATCCTATTTGGGTGTCACCACAACTGCAATACATGTCAAGCAGGGCGTTCTGCAAAGGTAAATCAGCTGGTATGCTAGATGTGATCACTTGGGCATGTACAGCTTTCCCACAGGTATGAACTCCCAATCTGCTGCAAGCATTCAGGACCATCGAATACGTAAATTGGGTAGGAATTGAATCACTCCTCATCATGCCACCAAAGAGACGGAGGCCTTCTTCGATCTTATCATTTTTCAAGTTCCCAAAGATCATAGGAATTCCAAGCCATAGGATCCTTATCAACTATATTGCCGAATATTTTGTTGGCAAATTCCAAATCCCCAGAATTTGAGTACATTCCAAGTAAAGAGGTCTGCACACAAACATCATTTAAAAATCCAGACTTTACAACTTGGGCATGAAGTTCGGATCCCATCAAACGATCTTCAAGGCAAGAAGATGCCTGCAGTAAGCTCGTGAACGTTAAGCCATTCGGTCTCAGCCTTTCAATTTCCATCTGGGTAAGCAATTTGAAGGCTGAAATCGCATAAGGGGGAACCCGAGAGTATGCAGCGATGAGGGCATTGAAGGAGACAAGGTTTCTGCGAGGCATTTTGTCGAATACCAATTGAGAGTCGCCGAGGGAGCCGCATTTTGCATACATTGAGACAATGTTGTTGTTCAGATAGGGCGAATGGGGAGTTTCGGTTGTGGTAGTTAGGAGAAGGGCGTGTAATCGGCGCGCCTTTTGCAGTGAGGTGGTAGTGGTGCATTTTTTAATGAGGAGGGAAACTAGGGAAGTGGGTTCATATGAGGATGGCATATACAGACTGTCAGCTGTCGTTGAGCTCACTTCACTTTACCCGCGAAACGGTTTGGACCAATATGTATAGATGAAATAGATCGCACCCATTTACCTTCTCAACGCAAAAACGCACCGTTTCGCCCGTCACCATTAAAACGCAGCGTTTCTTCAATCGCCCCAAATTGCGCCGTTTTCGCGTCTGAACCTCCATCGACGCACATCATCCATACTAATACGTTGAAGGTGAACGAAAAAGGTCGCCACCGGAAAATGTTTCCCAGTCGGGAGTACTCGCAGCTCTACCGTCTGATTGACGACTCTCTCCGGCCGTACACCGTTAGTTTCGCCATTCTCCATTTCTAGAGTTTCTCTTTCTCCTGATTCGTTCGCGTTCTTTGTCTCGCTTTCATCAGCTGAGTTGCTTCTGTTAATCTTTGCAGGAATCAGATGTGGTTTCACTGACCAAAGATAAGGAGAAAGATCTCCTTCTTGTTCTCTCTCAGGTTGTTCTCTCCCTCCATGCATTTACCTCTTCATGTAACCCTAACTTCTCTCTCAATATATACATACATACATATAAATGAATTATTTTTTCAGGTTTTGAGAGAAATTCAGCTCTTGACGCATGACTGCAATTCCGAGAATGTAAGTTTCTCTCTCTCTCTCTCTCTCTCTCTATATATATATATACATATTGCCTTGGGCTGCATTTTTTACCCTCAATAGAAAATAGATCAATAGATATATGGTTGGGTGAAGTAAATTTGGTGGCTGTAGATCAAGATTGGCACTGGTGAAAATTTTTATCGAAGTTTTTGAGCAGGAGACAGTGGTGAAACCTGCTTGTACCAGTGAATGCTCAAGTGGCTCGAACCCCCAATCTGAAGACGATAGCCGTTTGGCTAACATTATAGCTGATTTCGTAAGTTTCTGTGTACACTTATGGCAATTGCACTTGTGATACCTCATCTCTTGGAAAATTTTGCCTTCCCCTGTTTCTGCATTTGAAGTGTTGCGTAGTTGATATGGGCATTTCTTAATTTTTCATTTTTTCATCTTTTATTTTTATGGCAGGTAATTTTGCTGACAGTCCAGAGTCGATATGTTCAACATTTGGCTGGCAAAGTTCTTGTGGTTATTTCCGAGTTCATGGCTGCATCTGTACGTTGCAACTTTCAACTTGCTGCCTCAAAGTTTCAATTTTGCTTCACAGTCCGTTTTTTGTGCTTCATGTTCTTCGCTAAACATGTAATGCAGGGAAGCAATTGGGACAGTTTTATTCATTTGTTATGTGTGTGCCTGGAAGTGGCGATCTCCAACACACTTTCATATTCGTCATCACCTTCAACAATGGGAGCTGAGGAATCGAATTGTGATTTATCAAGTTCCGTTATTGTCTTAAAACCAAGACTGAAAAATGCAAACTGGTTTACAGTGGCTGGTATTATTCAAGCTTTACGTAATATATTGAAATATTTGAAGCAAGAGTATGATGATCAGCTTGTGGAAGCATACTTATATTCTGTCAGCTCTAGTATTTCAAACTTGCCCTGGGATTTACTGAATGAGATTTATGTTGGTCAGAATGGGGATGCTCAGAAAATCTCTTGTGCAGATGCGTTACGTCTTAGAAATGTTTGGTGTCTTCAGTCCAGAAATGCATTTCTAGGAAATCTTGTCCAGTTCTTTTGTTCCTTGGTTGAGCAAAGTGTTTTGGTGGAAGCAGTAGGTGGTTCTACAGATAAGCATCAGATTCTTTGTAAAATCAGCAACCTTGTACCTAAACTTTTATCCTGGTGCCTCAGCAAGCTAAAGGATTGTAGTAATACACGCATCTCTCAATACTTTAGACACAAGTTGTTGGTATGGATTTGCTTCAATTGCTATCTTGATGATACTGTAATTTTGACAGTTTATACCTTCACTTTTCTTATGATGAATACCCAGTATATCCTAAGAAAGTTGGTTGTAGTGTTCATCATTGAATCTAGCCCAGAGATCGATTTGAATCCAATGGACAATAAACATCCTATGTATTGCATTCTTCTGTGTTCAAAAAGATTGGCAGGGACTGGAAATTACTGTTTGTTAAATTTGATTAATAATTTAAATCTGAAACACCATAATTCCCAGATGGGACATGTCAAAATGTTTGTTGCCTTGCTTCCTTTGGCTTTCAATGGGCATCACAAAGGCAACACTGGATTTGGCTGTGCATAGTCCTCCTAAAATGACCAGAAAATTTCAAAACTAGACACATAGTCTGAGTTGCTTGGTGCTTATAGTGCCTGAAGTAACTGTGTTGTAATTATTGTCATCATTTGGTGCATCCATAGATAACACACTCTAGAAAACGAGATTTTTTTTGTTTTTTTGGAATCTATTGATTCATTTATTTCTAATTACGATTTACAGAATAATGTCAACTATTTTTTTATTGTTTAAACTTCTTTTATTTGAGGAAAGGTAAGTCGTATTAATCACAAAGAAAGGCCAAGGTCAAGTATACAGGAAGTATACTATGTATATCTTTAAATATCACTAGAGTCTAAAAAATCCAAAAACGAAGGCTTTTCCATCAGACCAATGCCATGAAATCCAAAGAAATAACATGCAAGGAAAATTTTCTTTGATCTTGTTAGTTCCTTTGCCTTCAAAAATCCTTCGCTTTCTCTCTTTTAACATGCTATTTTAAATTATACTAGCGCATTTGTAGTGATTAGAGATGCTTTTAATGTGTTATGCTAATATTTGACATATCCATGAAGATATCTTTGTTCATTATTATAAAAATGTATCTTAGATTGGGAATACTTTCATATGAATTCACTTTAACTTCTCTGATTAAATATAAACTCTGCAGGTGCTGATGATTAGGCTTAGTTCCCAAAATCGTCTAGAATGTTCCATACTTGTCTCATGGTTGCAACTTCTCCACAAATACTTTCAAGATCTTTTATGGCGAACCCATAGCTCAAGTTGAGTCTAGTGAGGATGAATGTCTAGAAGGCTCTCCATTTTTGTTGAGTGTTTCTGATGGAGAAGTGAATAGTATGTCTTCCCGTCATTTACAAAGACAGACTGTTTTCCTTTTTCTGAGGTGTTCTTTCAGTTTAATCAGCTTGAGAGAAGAAACTGATGAGAAATGTGCATGTGCGACTCAGAACTCATGCTTGACCTTTGACTCAAGTTCGGACCTGGAATGTTGCAGTAGAAAGAAAGGTTTCTCAGAGCTTTATGAGTGGCTTCAAGGATATCTTCCCACTGATAAGTTTGTGGACTATGAAATGTATTTGGAAAAATGCAGAAACTTTGCCTTATCCTTCCTCCAACTATTTATGCATGAGGTTTGTATTCCTGCCCAATTGATGCTATTTTTCTAAATGTTGCATGCATTTTGAGGACATATGTTTTTCCCCCCTTGGAAAAATCTTGTATCTCGTAATTGCACTATCCAATAGACCTTTTTGTTTCTTTTTATTCGACTTCTACCTAATGCAGGGTAGACTTTGCATAATATTCTGTGGTTCATAGGAAGTTTTTGCTTCTGCTTCGGTTCCATATTATTTATCTGTAATATTGATGTATGTTATTAGTTTTCCAAAGTGTCTGAACTATCTTGCTGGCTTGAGAAGAACTAAATAAGTAAGTTCATTAGAGGAGTATATAAAACATGAGTTGGATGCCCCACCGCCTGTGACTGGAAAAAGGCTGTTCATATGTAAACCACTGAACTTGTGGAATTGAGAAGCTTTGGATGGTTTTCATCCAGTATGCCAAGTTCTTCTGGGTTGTAAGAAGCTAGACAATCAATTGTAAAGAAAGATTCAGAGGCTTCAGAGTTCATGTTAATTTTGATCTTGAAATTTCCTTGATAAGTTTTATAGAATGATTAGTTCTGGTAGTCCCTGAACATAAGCATGTGTGTAATAGGTGAGGGCAGGGGATATGAAGGAATTTCTTTCTATTCCCATCTGCGACCAGGTTTTTTTAATATATTGTTTTCTAGCATCTAGAAACTTATTTTTTGCTAGTCGTCTATGGAAAAGAATGATTGACTAGGGGTTCAAAGTTCCTTACTATGGTCAACAGATTTTGGCCACACACATTTGATGATCAGTTGAAGCAGATTATGTCCTTCCCACTATCCTTATTGTCTTTTCTCCTATTGGGTATGGAGTAGGCAACTGGGTAAGCAGTTAATTGCTTGATGGAGCCTGGAGGAGGACATTCCCATGGACGAACTTATGTATTCCAGAATCTTTTTATTTTATTTATTTATTTTCCTTATGTTTCTGCTGTTGAGGGAAAGAGGTATATAAGGTGTTAAACTTAGTGGACTTTAATCCAGTTCCATTTAAATTAAGGCAAGAGCTTGAATGTCTTAATCTAGACTTTATTAGTTTATAGCATTGAAATTTGTGCTAGCCTGCTAGGCAATTGTTGAATTGCCAAGTTGAAGACTTTGAGTGATAACTTAAGTCATGCTCCCTAATTCATGTTAGTGTCATATTGGTTATATACTTATATTGTTTAACTAAAAGCATATCTTGGTCATGAATTCTGAAATTTTTGTGGCTAAGTGACATACATAGTTATACATAAGAAAGGCAACTACCAAAACATAAAAGCATTCGTAACGGCACTTGTAATCCATTTGTAACTTGTAAGTATTTTCAAATGTCATTTTGCACAAGAATTACATACTACCTTTTGAATAGAGAAATCCATCTTTTATTCTGATGCAATCAGTGACTTTTCCAGTAATCTTCTTGATATTGCAACGGAAATTTGATAGCTTTCATGCTCAATTTTATCCTGTAGTTTTATGCACTTCTCGTTCCATATGATTTATGCATTTTCCAGGCCTTCTATTTTCTAATCTTGTGTTTCACAGCTTGAAATGCAGGATGATATCTTATTTGAAGTGCTCTTGCAATTGCTTAGTGTACCTTTTTGTTCTGAGCAACAGTGAGCAATAAACATCCTAATTTACTTATTGTGGTCATTAGATGGATCAATAATCCCTTTAAATGAGTTCTTGGTTTGTATGCAGTTGTTGCAGAGATGGAGGGTCTTTTCAGGAGGTGAAGGAAGATATACTATTTCATGTTTCAAACCTTTTTAATCCCGTTCACCTATTCCATCTCTTTCTTGCAGAGGCAAGTTTATAACAGCCAAATTATAGGAGAATTTAACACAACACCCCCCCCCCCCCCCCCCCCAAAAAAAAAAAAAAGTGTTTTGTTTCAGACATTTTAACCGAATAACATTATGTTCTCCTTTTTTGCAGCTTCACTATGATCATCAAGTGCTTCTTGATTACCTTATTTCGAAAGATACAGGAATCAGTTGTGCGGAATATCTTTTAAGGTATGTGATCTAGTTGCTTTAATTTTACCTTGACCCTTTTTTGGCCCCCTTAACTTGTGGATGCCAAATTTGCAACTAATAGCAATGATTTGGTATTCATTTATAGAAACCTCTTACTTGCTTAAGCTTTGCAGACTCGTTTGCAATTCATTTTCAGTACTTACAAGGAGGACAAGACATTTGATTTTTTTTTGTTTGTTTGTTTGTTTGTTTGTTTGTTTTTATTTTTTTTTATTTTTTTTTTCTATTGAAGAATCAACAAGAAAATAATATTATTAATAGAATAAAAAGCATTACAAGGAGGACAAGACATCCTACCAAAAAGTGTCTAACCAAAGAAAACACAAAATAAAAATAAAAAAAATACTTTATTATTATTATTATTATTATTTATTTTTTTTGGATAAAATTGTGAATAGAATATGATGCATTAGACCACAGTATTATTTGAACGGCACTTGAGCAAAACTATACTTCTCTTACTTTATTTTTATTTGATCTTGATGGTGACATTTATGTGCCCTTGTGCTTCTAATTCGTTTCTTCTTAGGTGCTTGCGTACAGTAAGTGATTCATGGCACGTGTTTGTGGAATTTTCGATGTGTGAGAAGGTTTTAAATCGATCATCTTGCAAGAAAAGAAAAGTCTTTTTGGATGGTTCGAATTCTCAGGTAGAGCTATCATCTGCACTGGTGAAAGGTGATGGAGTTGCTCTGTCACTTGAGGAGGTATGTGAGAGTGACCATAAATTTGGCAGCAAGCACTATAGAACTAAAGGACAGCCGTTCAAGGAAGCCAAGGAATGTATGCTTTCATTAAAATGTTCCATAGAAAATCTTCATCAGAAGAATTTGTTTCCATATAATCCGGAAGTTCTTTTGAAACGGTGTGTTTTGTTATCTCCCTTCTTATTAGGATTCTGAATTTTGTTTTTCTTCCAGTTATTCATCTCCCTTATTTTTGGCAGTTTTATTTTGTCTATTGAGAAATGTTTTATTTTCATTAATATTAGAAAGAAAAATGTTAGAAAGAAAAATTAAATTGGTTCTTAGAAAGAAAAATGTTCTGTAATCTATCCTTCAAATTGGTTTCAATGCCCTTTCTGGAAAATGGATGATGCATGTAGGAATTTCTTAACCAGTACAAGGACTCAGTGAAACTTGATAATGTTTTTATGGAGATATCCATGCTTTCTTTAATAGTGAAGTTTATTGATATCAACTAGGTCATCTGTTTTTGTGTGTAGTAGGTCAAAATAATAGAGAACTAGATTAAGCTTTCTTTTGTGAGCATAAAAATAATCTCTTGAAGCTACTTGTTACACACACACACTTTTCCATACATATCAATGACATCGAGAGTCCTTGGTACAAATTAACTTAAAATGCGTATAACTGGCTGTTGAATTTGAAACTTTTTCTAACATAGTTATAGTGGTAACAATATATAATCTCCATTCTTAGGTATGTTGTACTACTTACTGAACTTTTTGTCTTCAAGGAAGTTTGATTTTTCTTTTCCTTTTCAAGTTTTAGTTGAAATGATTTCCAGAACGATTAGCCATAATTTGATATTTTTTAAACTTTGTGTTTCTATTGATGGGCCTTCAGTCCTTCACTAAGTTACATGGATCCTTTGTTTTATGCCAGAGTACCCATGTTGACATGACATGACATGGGTGTGGGTACTCCCACTAGACACTCCAAAATTTTTTATGAAGTAAAGGTGACAACGCTTGAAAAGTTGGCGAATTCGACACTGGACACATATCCGCACACGACACCCATACATGGGTGCATGTAAAGAGCACATGGCCTTCTTATATGTATTATTGCAAGCACTTTTAAGTTTTAGGAACTGTGAGCATTTTTTCCTAATAAGTATTTTTTGCTCCTTTTTTTTCCCCACATCTTCACATGGTTTGCATACACCTATTAGTCTATTACTTTCTATCGTGAATTCAGGGATTCTGATGAGATGTTGTAAATTTCAGTCATGCATAAATTAACATTCTAAGATGAGGCCAAAGTTTCTGGGGGAGCCAATCTGAATTGCTTGTTCTTTTCTTGCAGTTTAGTGAGATTTCAGGAGCTCAGCATTAAGCAAGAGAAATATTACCTTTCCAAGAATGGATGAACCAATTAGGAACCCAATCTCATCAATCCTGGCTAATCATCAACTGTTTCTTCCCATGATTGCACTTATGGATGCCATATCCTATCTTTGCATGATAAGTTGATTTCAACGCAGCCTGGAATATCTGGAAAAAATGGTAAAAATGAGATTCCGATGGCCTGAGACGGTTAGCCACTCCATACTACATGTGAAAAGGCTAGAAGTAGATGGAAATGATCATTGGAGCACTGGGGACATACAAGACTGAAGAGTACTCGATTTTCCCCAGTCTTTGAGGCATTACTGTTGGACAGATTTATTTGAATTGATTGCTTGCTTGACTGATTGATTTAATGTTGAATTGTGGATGGACAGAACTAGCCACCTGACTCTCAGTATGCAGTTGAGGTAATTGAAATTCTATTTGTCTGCTTATAATATTTATTTTCCTTAGTACTGTAGTTTATTTTTTCCCCAAGAAAGGAGGAATAAGAAAAATATTTTGCATTGGTAAATAGGAAATTTCCATTTCTTATGTAATACAGACTTTCTTACTTATTTGGAATTGGGCTTGCCACTGTTTTCAGGCTGTGCAGCTTGTCTTCAAACGAATTTATTTCCAGTGGATTCTTATGAGAACTTCTGGTGCTGTAATTTTGCGCATGGCATATTCTTTCATTGTCATCTACATCCGTGGTAACTTGTCAGAATAATTACAAAGGAGAAACCAGGTACATGAATATAAGTAGATTCACCTCAGCAGGACAGACCAAGTCTCTTGGTGTGTAGCTGGCTACAGTTTTATTTGTGCAAGATTTTTTTCTTCTAGTCAAATATAAGATGCTATTTAGCTTTCTCACTCTATATTGAATTTGTAACTCAACATTTTTAGGCCATATCCATTGAGGTCTTATCAGAATACAAAAGATCTTATAGTATTGAACTATTGATCATGTGAATATTTGAGAGACTAGTAGACTACTATCACAATTTTATTAAATTTTGGAATAGAGTTAATTTTACCAAAATCAGCTTAATTTAATGACACCCCCCCCCCCCCCCCTCTTTTTTCTATTTTTAAATTCAACTTATTTTGACGGTGAAAAAAAGTGTTGTGAAAAGAGTCCGGTAACTCTTTTGGATACTCATGGAAAGTTCAAAGCATCTGAACTCTCTGGGCCTTAATTGACCAGTGAGTCAAATAACTATAGTTCTAAAAAAGAAACGAAAAAAAGGAGTTGAAAATATATGACTTGTGGACCTTGTGGTGCAGGATGAGGGTTTTACAGAGTATAAAAATATGGCTAAATGAAACACAAGGAATTGCCAGAGTAGATGGAGAAGAGGGAGAGATATTTTGTGTTAGTTCTTGAAGCCTGTCATGGAGCGTGGTGTTGGTATAAGGTGGCAACTCTGCTGAGATCTGTGGGTCAATGAGTCACAGCTCTGTACATGGCTGCTGCTGGAGTCCACCCAAAGCGATTGGACGAGCTCCATTCGTTATCGGACTACATAGAGCTGTTGATGGAATTCATGGCCTCTCTCTCATCAGACGAGAGGTTAATTCTGGTGGGTCATAGCTTCGGTGGGATCTGCATATCTATGGCCATTGAAAGATTCCCTGAGAAAGTATCTGTTGCTGCCTTTGTCACTGCTTTAATGCCCGGTCCTGACTTAAGCGTTCTCACCATCTCTCAATAGGTACTGAGTGCTCTCTCTCTCTCTCAAAATATATATTCTTTTTCCCAGCAGTCCCAGCTAATGAAGTCCATGATTAATGTCATCTAAATTTTACCGAGTGTCATTTCAGATTTTCTCATGCGTATGACATACGAGGTGAGTAACTTGAGACCATGTCTTCTAGGCAAAATGGACAGGATATGGGTATTACAGGTTTTACGCTTAGTGATAGCTGTGGTAAGCTGATTGTTATGCAAGCGATTTGGGCTTGATGAGCACAATTCTCATCATGGAAGATTTTGTTAGAAGTAATGGTTATCTTTTTGATGGAGAGAAATATTAACAGTTGTTTTTTTTTTTTTTTTTGGTAGATTATTAACTGGCAATGCAGGTTGGTGGTATTTGGATGCTCTCTTTTATTAATAATTATTTATTTTTTTAATTAACAATTAGGGGGTATCATAGCATGACCAATGTTTATGTGTCACCAATAAAAGCCGATTGAAACTTTTTTTTTATGAGTGTATTTATTTGCCATCTCTGACAGGAGATGGCAGAGTTCTTGTGGCTTTGAAAACATTGGCATATGATCTGCCCCCTTAATCTACATAATCTCTTTCACTCCACTGTTTTCAATCATCCAATGCTGAAATCCCTCGGTCACGGCTTTATCCTCAGTGCACACCACATAAGCTCATGCAACCGATCTGTATCCCTCATTCGTCAACTTGTTTGCCTTTGACAAATCTTGGAGGAAAAGTGATGCTGGCCTTTTCGACATTGAAGCTAGTTCCAAATCCTTCAAAAATGAAAAATTTACTTACAATTGAGAGAGAGAGAGAGAGAGAGAGAGAGAGATGTTTGATAGAGCTTGGTTGTCAAGAATTTGGAGCCAAAAAGCACCGACGTTAGAGGGTCTTTGGAGTCACCATAGGGTGTAAATTGAGTGTCCAACAACGATTCTACTGGGGTCCTCTCATACTCAAATTTTTTGATGAAAAATGACGATCCCACTAAGGTCCAACCCTTATACTTGGACCAAAAGAAAGAAAGGAAAAAAAAAAAAAATCTTAATCTTGATCACATAGGGGTCTCAAACTCTCAATCCAAATCCGTGTTCCAAAAGGTTCACTAGAGCCCCAAAAAGTTCTACATAGAGGCGACATTTGAAGGCAATCGAAGAGCTTCACTACATTCCATGAATACTTCTACATGTCAACATTTGATAAAGGCCTCCAGCCCTCCACACTTCTAACTGCAAGGAATACTCCGTATAATTTTATTTGTTTATGAGCAAAGTCCAATGGGTCTTTGGACTATATAATGGAAGTAGTCATCCCTCTTCTTCTCTTAGTACGTATCGATATATTTTCAAATGTTTAAACCCAATATTTCTTTAATAATTTTATAGCGGTTCTGTCTCTTCTTCTCATACGTTTGAACCTATTATCTCCCCAACAATTTTTTAGTGTTTCTGTCTCTCTCAAAAATATCAATATCCATATATATTCTCTTTCATGGTCTCTCCCCATGTCTTAATGCGTGCTAACTTTTAGTCTAGCAATAAGAATACACAATTTTTTGACTTTATATGTTACTTTTATATATTGGGCATCTCTCTCCCTCTTCTTGGCCGGCTAATGTTTGATTTGTGCAAGATTGTCTCTTCAATTAAATATAAGATGCCACATTGCTGTCTTACTCTTCACATCTAGTAATAATATATCTTCTATATATTTATATATACTAGATATAGCACACGTGCGTTGCACGTGAATATTTTTAAATAATATTAGTTTCTATTTTTTTTTCACTAATCTGTGTATTTTTGTTTAGATATGCGTGCAAAGGAAAATCGATTTTGAGGGGTTCTTCATGTATTCAGAGTACATCCTTTTTGGGTTTTATACATTCTTTTTGAGTTTCGGTTGGAACTCTTGAGGTATATATTGTATTTTGTTCCTCGGTTTAATGAGTGTAAACGGTTTCTCAGAACTATGGGTATTTTGTTTCGAATGATTTTTTTTTCTTTAATTACAGTACCTATTATAATTACAAATTCATCTATCTAACTTATAAATTCATCAAAAATCAAACTTATTCTCTAACAGTACCATATATATATATAATTTGCAGTTCTCTAACAGTAGCATATATATATATATATTATAATTATAATTTGCAATTCTTTAATAGTACCATAGTACCATATATATATATATATATATTATAATTTGCAGAGCAAACTTACCGGAAAATGGAGAAGTCTCCGTTAACCAGAGAAGGGAGAAGTCGCAGCTACTCTTGATGGAGAAAGTGGAATTCACAATCCGGCTGTTTATTTATTATATAGGAATTATAGTTTCTG
The DNA here is from genome assembly GCA_039720395.1 of Liquidambar formosana. NCBI lineage: Eukaryota > Viridiplantae > Streptophyta > Magnoliopsida > Saxifragales > Altingiaceae > Liquidambar > Liquidambar formosana. Next base: position 38,314,222 of record CM077824.1, on the reverse strand, counting down.
TTTCCTTTGAATTCCTATTTGTGTTTTATATATTAAGGTATATGTTTTAGAATATATTAAGGTATGTATTTCAGAATTATAGTTTTCATATTCTTATATATTTCTATTTATTATATAGGAATTATAGTTTATGTTTTTTTTTAATTCCTATTTGTGTTTTATATATTAAGGTATGTGTTTTAAAATATATTAAGGTATGTGTTCTAGAATTACTATATTTCCTATATATGCAGAAGAGTGGGTAGTTATGTATTTAAAAATTAAAATAAGGGTATATTAGTCAATCAAAAGTTTTTCTTACATTTATCTTTTTATAGGTAGTATAGATATATATATACTAGTTGGTGCACACGTGCATTGCACGACAATTTTTTTGAGTTAAATTATTTTTTTCAATAATGATAATAATTTTTTAAATTTAATAATTTTATCGTGCCTTTGCATAAGATGAAAGCATTTTGATCACTCAATCCTTTACTTCTTTTGATATGATTACTATTTTTTTTTTCATTATCTTTCCCAAATCATAATACTTAAAATTATTTTTGAAACTTCATTATACAAAGGTTCATTGAAGGTTTTGTGAAACTTTCAATACTTAAACAAAAGACTTTTTCTTTCACTCTTTGTCTCTTTCTCCAATCAAAACATATTTACGCCATAGTTAAAAGATTTAATAGCAAATTATCAATACATTAGTCTTACAAAAATCAAAACCAAGACTTGCGCGGCTTTGCAAACCCTACGGACATGCCATCCTCTTTTTTGTTTTTTTTTTTTGTTTATGATGTACTACAATCTACACCCCATCCATAGATTCATGCCACAGAAGCTAGCTAACTCAAGTTCCTAATAAGGCCTACACTACCACCTTTAAAAAATTTAGTATTTATGGGATTGGGAGGTTCTCATTTTATTTATGAGTAAAGTAGTCTTTGATATATATATATCAGAGAAAAACATAGGAGAAAACAGATATTCCACGTGGGATCAAAACCAAGACTTACGCAAATCCAGAACTTCTATTGGTGTTTGATTAAAATAATAATATTCCTAATATGTACATATTTACGATTTTTTTTTTAAAAAAAAAATCTAGAACTTTACTTATGCAATTCAAGTTTTATTTTATTTTATTTTTTTGGCCTCTTAATCTGGGTTTTCATTTGTTTTTGTTCAAGCATGCGTCTTTTTATTTTCATTCAACCGATTCGTCTTTGATTCTCTTCTTTTTCTTGCTAATTTTGCAATTCAAATAGAGATTTAAAAGTCCAATCATGCAATGCAGGCAGAGATTTGAATGTTTAAACATAATTTGTATATATGAGTCAAGTTTATTGAAAACTACATACCAGACAAAGCATCAGAAGAAATGAGACGCAATGAAGGCACACAGTAGACACAGAAGAAGGAAGCAGTAGTTGTTCTTTCCTATGTTAGGGTTTTATGATTTTTATAATGTGTTTCTATTTGTATTTATATGTTAACATTATTAGGGTTTTCCTTATAATTCCTTTTTAGGTTTGGTTTTATTTAATTATTATACGAATTATAGTTTTCTTAGAATTCTTATTAAGGTATGTGTTTTATATTGCTAAATTTCCTATATATAAGAAGGGTAGTTGTGTATTTAAAAATTAAAATAAGGGTATATTAGTCAATCAAAAGTTTTTTTCACATTCATCTTTTTATAGGTAGTATAGATATAGATATATATATATATATAGAGAGAGAGAGAGAGAGAGAGGATGATGATCCGGTAAGGATGTACTAATATAACTTAATCAACATCTTTGGAGCAATTTTTATTACAAATGAAAATATTGTAATTATAAAACAAAATGAAACAAGGACGACCCCTATTATCGTTTTCTTTGGGTTTATCTTGTGGGTGGAATCCTCGTATATTTCATCAATAAAACTTTCACAATTGACACAAGGATTAGCAGGATTACGTAGGTAGATGGAGAAGAGGGGGATACATTTTGTGCTAGTCCATGGAGCCTGTCATGGAGCATGGTGCTGGTACAAGGTGGCGAGTCAGCTGAGATCAGCGGGTCACAGAGTCACGGCTTTGGACATGGCTGCTGCTGGTGTCAACCCTAAGCGGTTGGACGAAGTCCGTTCGTTGTCCGATTACTCTGAGCCGTTGATGGAATTCATGGGGTCTCTCTCACCGGAGGAAAGGGTGGTTCTAGTGGGTCATAGCATGGGTGGTATTAGCATATCTATTGCCATGGAAATGTTCCCTCACAAAATTTCTGTCGCCGTCTTTGTGTCCGCTTTTATGCCCGGCCCCGACTCTAAGCTTCCCACCCTCCTTCAAGAGGTATTCATCTCTCTCTCTCTCCTCTCTCTTGCATGAACTCAACTCATTTATTCACAAGCAAACTGAGGTAGGTTTTTCATTGAGAAGGATTTTAAGTCAAACTTGAATAATTTGACTTGTCTTACCCTTATAGTTGCTTTTATTTATTTACAGATTTTTTTTTTCTTTTTAAGAAATTTTTTAATTATTATATATATCCATCTATCATATCATATCGCTCGGGCATTGCACTGATGTTGGAAACGTTAGTTTAGAAGCTTAGCCACTGAGGTGGTCATTGACCCCAAAAAAAAAAAAAAAAAAAAAAAAAATTTGTCTCAGTCTCAGGCTCTGAGCTAATGAAGTCCATGATTTGGGTCAGATAAATCTGATTATTATTGGTATTTTTCTTTTTCTTTTTCTTTTTTTTTTGTGGGGGGGGGGGGTTCTAATTGTTTACATATTTTCTCATCCATGGCATACCAGGCAAGTGATTGAGAGTTTTGAGACCCTACGTGTTTTAGGCAAAATGAAGAAATTAAGCACTTCCCTATTAAAATATACACTTTGATGACATGGTGATTTCATTTTAGTTGGCATGTTGATCAAGAAATAAAGTCATAAAACCAATAAGACCTATAGCTAGCATTGCTCTTTTACTGTGTTCACAAATCCTAAACCATTTTCTTAGTATAAAAATTAAAATAAGTACAACTTAAAATCTGATACACCGATTCATAGAAATCCCTAGAAAATCATCTAAAATGACTTCCTAGCAAGCTATAGCGCCAATATAACCCAAGTTAATAGAACAATTTGCCACACAATTAGCTTGCCTAAGGACATGCTGTGCAATAATTCTATCAAATGGAGAAAGAGGCCAACAAATTTGTTGAACAAGAATGGTAATGCTCCGAATATGTTTGTCATCCTATAAATAGCATTGATTACTATTTGAGAATCTCTTTCTCTTTGCATTCATCTAACACATTTGTCGCACTCTGCTATTAGTCATTCTCTTTTGATTATTTTTGTATGACCCATCAAAATTTAGTTTAGTCCATAATAGAGGAGGAACAATTGATTGAGTACCTTAAGCATTATCGATCAGACTCATTGTTAGAGAATGAACTTTAAATTGTTTATGAAATGAAAAACAATTTCATTTTTCAAAGCAACTGAAAGCAAAATATCGGACATCATGTTGCAGAGGATAGGGCCCCATTTTAATAGCAAAAAAAAAAAAAAGCAAATGAAAAAAATAAGAAGATAGGCCCCCATTCGTTAGAGCCCTAGACCCATGGGTCAAGCATTGGCAGTGACGGGTCCGGGTGTATCTAGACAAAAAATGTAGCAAACTTTAGCAAAACCAAGGCCCACTTCATTTGACTTGTTTGCTTTGTGTTTCGTTATGCTTCTATTTATGGTAGAGCCAAACAATAAGAGTACTTTTCTCGCAGATGAGGAACAAAAATAAAAATGTGATGCTTTTATAAGGGATTTGGATAAGATGGAATTTCAAATTCTCTCTTTAGAACTCCAAATTTTGCTTGGAATTAGGACCAAAAATTGAAATTGGCGATCTCTAATATGATTATAGCGTTGTATCTGTAGTACTATGTTTGGATAAAGAATTTAAAAGTGGAATTTGTTTTTGAAATAAAATTTGTAAAATTTTTATAAGAATTTTGTTCACTTCATCTTTCTAAAAATTTTACAAATTTTATCTCAAAAACAAATCTTACTTATAAATTCCTTATCCAAACATAGCATAATAGAATTAAAATTGATTAAAAAAAATAAGAGTAGGTTGTAGGAGGTATTATTAAGATTCTGAATATCAATTTGCGAAAAAGCTTTTTGAAAAACAAAAGAGAAAAAATTGCTTTTTGGTGATTATTTCTCAAATTAATATCAACGAAAAGAAGCTAATAATCAATTTGTGTACTTTTTTTTTTTTTTTTTTTTCCCTTATCCTCTGTAGTAGCGTGTCTGATTAGGTTATCTTTCATGTCAGAGGGCTTTAATATTTAGGCATATCTTCCCCAGTAACAAGCACGGTCTGTCTATGGAAGGAAGGGCCAACAGACTGTTGGGCTGCCTCTCATAATAATCACACGATTGTGATAGTCTGATGGACGTAGACCATGTGCCTATTAATTATATATACATGACCCTCGCATAGTCGTACTTGCTAGTAGAATTCTTTAATGCATAAGATGGGAAGATACTATTTGTTAATCATTATAATAATTTTCTTTTCTTTTTTTTTTTTTTCTTTTTTGGAGGAGGAAATTTTTTTAACAAACTCAAGTTTATAAAAGATTATAAGTTGAAAAGTCTTGAAAACCATAAAATATTGTGTCAGATGGCTTGAACGAATTAAATTCCTACATTCTTCCATCAATTCATGTATTAATTTTTCTTTATTTTACATTGGGCTCATATAATTATTTTTACTTATATATTTTTAACATAAAAGATGATAATAGAAGTAGATGACAAAAGATAGGTGAAATAATATTTTTTTAAATGATAGGTTTATATTGAGTTTTTACTTTCTAAAATTTGCTATCACCAGTCATCGGCAAGCAAATATCACAAAGCTCAATGATTGAGTCGAATAGACATCCTTGACTTTTTTATATATATCCACATTCATTCACAAGGAGGAGATATTACATTTTAATGGTAGATGAAGCTAGGACTCAGATTCAATGCTAAGCTTAAAAAACTCAACACGGTGTCAAGGTGATCTCAACTGTCCAAAATCGAAATAGACGGTCGAGATCAACTTGGTATCGTATTGAACTTTTTAAGCGCAACACTGAATCCGCTCCCGATAAAGCTAACCTCAAAGAGCCCAAATCCCAACCCCATCACTTCGCTTGAAAAAACCCCAACAAGGACTTTCATGAATAAGTGGGAGTATGATCAAACTAATAGATATTTGATTTTATTGGAGAGGAGTCTCATGTCTCATCATTTTAGTAGAATATAGAAGAGACTTCCAGTCTTCCATGTGCAAGTGGTCGTAGCAATCGGCCGTGTTAGCTGGCCCACACTAACCAAGGCCCACACCATAATTGCAATTGGGAATGGCTATTGCAACCCCCATTCTTATCTGTATCTATACTACTTATAAAAAGTTGAATATAAGAAAAACTTTTGATTGACTAATATACCCTTATTTTAATTTTTAAATACACAACTACTTACCCTTCTGCATATATAGGAAATATAGTAATTTTAAAACACATACCTTAATATAGAAAACACAAATAGGAATTCAAATAAAATGGAAACTATAATTCCTATATAATAAATAGAAATATATAAGAATACGGAAACTATAATTCTAAAACACATACCTTAATATATTCTAAAACACATTCCTTAATATATAAAACACAAATGGGAATTCAAAGGAAACAGAAACTATAATTCCTATATAATAAATAAACAGTCGGATTGTAAATTCCACTTTCTCCATCAATAGTAGCTGCGACTTCTCCCTTCTCTGGTTAACGGCGACTTCTTCCTTCTCTGGTTAATGGTGACTTCTCCATTCTCTGGTAAGTTTTGCTCTACAAATTATAATATATATATATATATATATATATATATATATGGTACTGTTAGAGTTTGATGAATTTATAAGTTAGATAGATGAATTTATAATCATAATAAGTACTATAATTAAAGAAAGAAAAATCATTCGAAACAAAATACCCATAGTTCTGAGAAACCGTTTAGACTCATTAAACCGAGAAACAAAATATAATACATACCTCAAGAGTTTCAATCGAAACTCAAAAAGGATGTATGAAACCCAAAAAAGATGTACTCTAAATACATGAAGAACCCCTCAAAATCGATTTTCTATTGTAGACATATTTAAACAAAAATACATAGATTAGTGAAAATAAAAAATAAAAACTAATATGATTTAAAAATATTCACGTGCAACGCATGTGTGCTATATCTAGTAACCTCAAAGATAAGAATGGGGGGTTGCGATAGCCGTTCCCATTGCAATTTGGTCGGTGTGGGCCAAAGTGGACTGCTGGACTTGCCGCATTGATCATGGCCGTATCCCTAATTTCACCAGCATCTATGATATTTATTTTAATTTGGATGGATTACTACTTATTTCCATAAGCATAGAAATTAAATTTTATTTTTAAATGAAGATAGCTACGTATGTTTTCACCTAATCCCAATTTTTTTTTATAGTCACCTTAATAAGGATAATCTCATTTGTGTGTGTTTCCTATGTGTATAGCCACCAAAAAAAAAAAATTAATAAAAAAAAATTAGGATGAATCTAATTAGGTGGCCACTCACTGCTCCTTCCCTTCTTTCATTTGCATTTTTTAAAAAAATAATAATAATTAAGTAACATATTTTTTTGTCAAATTAATATGCAGTATTATCAGGGATTAGGCTCCATTATGGACTGCCAATATACGTTTGATCAAGGACTTCACAACCTCCCAACCTCCTTCGTCTTTGGCCCCAACTTCTTGTCATCCAAGTTGTATCACCTCTCTCCTCCTGAGGTAAGAACATCCTACAGCCTCTAACCGGCTTTGTGATACCTCGAATATTTATTGATTTATTTTACGTGTATATTTGGTGGAATTATACATAAGGTGATAAATTTAAATATTTTATATTGAGAATGAAAATAAGGTCAGCTGGATCTTGAGAGATATTACATTAAATTGTCTTGTGTGGAGAAATATAATTAAATTGTGATTGTGATATATATATATATATATATAGGTGGAGGAAGGAAAAGACAAAAAAAAAAGAAGAAAGATATAGAATAGAAAAAAAAAAAAAACCTATTTTTCGGTGGAAAGAAGAAAAGAAGATAAGAAGAAAAGAAAGAAGGGAAGAGAAGAAAAGTCAAAGAAGAAATGAATGAAGGAAGAAAAGTGGCGTGAGAAGAGAAGAAAAGAAGGAAGAAGGAAAGAAAAAATGGCGGGGTAGGTTTAGAAGAAATAAATGAAGAGAGAGAAAAAGGAGATAGGGACGGGAGAGAAGAAATAAATAGAGAAGAGAAGGAAAGAAATAAGAGGAGAAGGAGAAAGAGGAAGGGAGAAGCCGAGAGAGGCAGTGGGCAGATGGTCCACCGGCCAGAGCATGGAAAGCTCCAATCCGACTTTTGTCAGTGTGGATTTTTATATTTCTTGAGTTGATCTACAGTCTACAGTTGTGGTTATTTATTTTGTTCACTCATTTTTGAGGTAGGGGGTTTAATTCTTGTACAGTGAATGATGATTATTTTGAAGCATATATTAAGATTTGATTTATGCAAGGTGATAATTATTGATGGTGATATTATTTGATGTCATGGATTATGGTGGTTGATTTTATTGACACATGAATTATATTTGAGGTTGATGATTTGGAGTTCGTATTATTTGATTTATATATTATTTTGAATATATAAATGCTTGTATGTGATTTTTGAAACATTATTTATTGTATAGGAATTGGATTTCCTACTGGGCTGTTGTTCGCTCACCCCAATATATTTTCAAGTGATAATTGTTGGAGGCATGTAGTAGAATTGAGGTCGAGATTTGGAGAAGTTATCGCATACTTTTATTTTTATTTAAAGTTGATGTAATTTTATTCATTTGGTTGGCCAATGTATATTGATGATGATTTTTGGGTTAACCATCGCTACCCGCAGCTGCGTAATACTCTGTGTTTTCAAAAAGCATGTATTTTTTTAAAAGAATTTATTTGTACGGAGCTCATAAAAATTGTACGTGTTATGGTTTATAAATTTTGGAGCGTTACAGGCTTCATTTATATTCCACTATGTTATACGTAGATTACAATACAATATTAGAAGCCAGTCTGACCTGTAGGTATGTGTTGATATAACTTATGTCAATATCATGTATAGAAACTTGTATCCTATGTATTGGTCCAATGTATTCCGCAATTCACCAATGTACGGGACCGCCATCTTATTAAAGGCATGACATGTATAAATTGAGGGGGAAAAAGACTTGAATTCCTAAAAGATTTGATGATTAGCCGATTAGCTATTTATTAATTTTTGATGGGCATGATGAATTGAGACAGGATTTGATGCTTGCAACCATGTTGCTGAGACCTATAGGTCTCTATAGCGAAGCAATAACGCTGAAGGAAACGACAGTCACTAAGGAGAGATACGGATTGGTTCGTCGAGTCTATATAGAGTGTGATCAAGACCATGCGATAAATGAGGATTTGCAGAGGTTGATGATTGAGAAAAATCCAACGGATGAAGTGAAGGTAATCAATGGCTCAGATCACATGGTCATGTTCTCCAAGCCGCTGGAGCTGTGTTCCCATCTGCAAGGCATCGCAGAGGATTATTCTTAATTATGCTTGCTTTCAACTTATTGTATGTAAAAACGCTAGGTATTATTAATACCCAGTGTGATGCATGACAAACAGTGGAAAAAAATTATAAAAAAATAAAATGCAAATCTTAATGGTTATAAGTCATCCAAGAAAATTGATTGTTGATCCAATATTTTTGTTATATGGAATTATGGATTCCTTTCTTTTTGGGTATTAACAAGGCAAATGATATCAACAATACCCATTTGATAATGGGTTGATCGATAGTTTAGTGGCATTTATTTCATTTGTTAAGTAAGTAATCTCGAATTCAAACTTATGAAAAAACATTGAAACTCGTTCACAGAAATTAAAGGAAGTTAAGGGTAAATGTAATTTTTATCGATTGTAAAATCAAAAATCAAAAATCAAAATCCCGTTACCATGCCATTTATAACTACATATAGGAGAATACCTTTTTAAGAAAACCTTTTTAAATGCTTTCACATCAATATATTTATTTTAAAATTCTAATTTTGCCCTCAAATATGCAAAATATTATATATAAAAAAAAGAATACCTTTTTAAGGGTATTTTAAAAAATGATTAAAAAAGAATCTTTAACTTTTGGAATGGAACACTTATTTTAAAAAATCCCAAAATGGAAAGTAGGATACTAATATTGAAACGGAGGGAGTATGTTACTTTTTTACACTGGTCACTTCAATCAAATATAAGATGCCACATTGCCGTCTTATTCTTTACATCTAATAATAATATATCTTTTATATATATATATATATATATATATATATATATATAAAGAGGATGAGGATGGGATGAGGATGTGCTGATATAACTTTATCAACACCAAGATAAAATATGAAATATAGAAGACAAAACAGAAAAACAGAGATGGAGGCAGAGAATATGAGAAAGGGGCTGTTATATTGTTTCTTAGGGTTTTCTAATTACAATAGCAATATATACAGTGCAGCAATCATAGACCAAAGGACGTGAGACTATTATAGACAATTACTTTAGTCTATAATAGTATCATGTACCAATATTATTTTCTACACTCCCCCTCAAACAATTGTCGGCATGAAACATAGACAATTGATTTGTAATCCAACGATGTTGAGAAACTGAAAGACCCTTTGTAAAAATATCAGCCAATTGCTCTTTTGTTGAAACATATTCAGGGAGAATTTCACCACGCTCAACCTTTTCTCGTACAAAATGGTAATCTAGCTCTATATGCTTGCTTCGGGCATGAAAAACTGGATTGAAAGAAAGTTTCATTGCACTTTGATTGTCACAACGAATAAGTGCATGCTTGATGTGCAACCCCAACTCTGAAAGAATATGTCGATACCATGTAATCTCAGCTGCTGTAGAAGACATAGCACGGTATTCTGCTTCCGAACTAGATCGTGAAACAGTTCTTTGTTTGCGACTACTCCAAGAGACAAGAGAACCAGCAAAGAAAATGCAAAAGCCTGATACTGACCTGCGTGTATCTGGATCACCACCCCAATCAGCATCTGAATATGCAATAAGATCAATCTGTCCTCTGGAAGTGGGATAATATAAGCCATCTGTCATTGTTCCCTTCACATAACGAAGGATTCTTTTAGCTGCCTGCAAATGCATTTGCCGAGGATCATGCATGAATTGACACACTTGGTTAACAGAATATGTGATATCGGGACGAGTGAATGTGAGGTATTGCAACCCTCCAACAAGACTTCTATATTTTTCGGGATCTTTGATAGGTTCAGTATCCCTTGCTGATAACTTCCCTGTAGTAGCCATTGGCGTTGGTGATGGCTTGCAATCACTTAATCCAAATTTATGAAGCAAATCAAGAGCATATTTGTGTTGAGTAAGTATCATTCCCTTTGGAGAACGTTGCACTTCAACACCTAAGAAGTACTTCAGATCACCAAGATCCTTCATTGAAAAGCATTTTCCCAGCATAGACTTCAACTCACGAATTTCACTTTCATCATTTCCGGTGATTATAATATCATCAACATAAAGGAGCAACAATACTTGTTGGTCACCATTTCTCTTGTAGAATAAAGAGTTATCTGCCACACTTTGAGAATATCCACCTGAAATTAAAGCTTTACAGAAGTTGTCAAACCAAGCTCGTGGGGCTTGTTTTAAGCCATAGATTGCTTTTCGCAGCTTACACACAATATTAGGATCTTTGGATGTTCCATATCCAGTCGGCTGCTCCATATACACATCATCTTTAAGCATGCCATGTAAAAATGCATTCTTAACATCTAATTGATGAAGCTTCCATTCATAAAAATTTGCCATTGCCAAGGCTAATCTAACAGTTCCCATTTTTACCACAGGGCTAAAGGTTTCTTCATAATCTAACCCATATTGTTGATTATACCCTTTAGCTACTAACCGAGCTTTGAATCTTTCAACAGTACCATCAGATTTGTACTTTATTTTATAGACCCACCTATAGCCGACAACATTTTTATTAAGGGGTCTAGGTACAAGAACCCAAGTGTGATTTTGATGGAGAGCAAGAAGTTCTTCATTCATTGCTTCAACCCACTTAGGATCTTTGATAGCTTCACTATAGGTACTTGGTTCTATTTGCTTACTATGTGTGGCAAGAAATGAAACGTGGTCAGGTGAGAGATTACCATGTAATGTCCAGTTCTCTATTGGATAATATCTTCTTGCTTGAATTGCCCGTGAGGATCGGCGTGGCTGATCATTAGAAGTGGAAGATTCAACAAACACATCTCTTGTAGAAGGGTTGGAATCATTATCGTTAAAGATACCTTCACTATTATACAATCCTTGCCCATCTGTACAAAAACCAGGAAGGCCAGATTGTTGTGGAGAATGAATAGCAGCCATGTCACTTGGCTCATCAAGAGATCCAAGAATAGATGGAATGGAAACATTGTCTGGAACCTGTGATGTGTTCTCTCCAGCACCAGTACAACTTGGAGAACTTGGAGATCCAAATAAGTCTATTAATGAAGGAACCAAACAATTTCCATGTGATGATATTTCATGATTTGCTTCTGCCTGTTGAGTAATTGAAAGGAAACGCCCCTCATCAAATGTCACATGACGAGATATATATATTCGGCCAGTGGACGGAGAAAAACATCGATAGCCTTTATGTTCGTCACTATATCCAACAAACACACATTCTTCTGATTTGGGTGATAGTTTTGTCCTGATTGACTTGTCCACATGAACATAGCATATGCATCCAAAAGCTCGTAGAATGGAGTAATCTGGCATACGTCCAGTAAGCATTTGATAGGGAGACATATGAGAAAGATTTGCATTTGTAGGCAACCGATTCATAACAAAGACAACTGTATGAAACGCTTCAATCCATAGATGCAGTGGCACCCCGCTATGGAACATCAGAGATAATCCCAACTCAGTAATATGTCTATGTTTGCGCTCAACCACGCCATTTTGTTCTGAAGTACGTGGACAAGAAAATTGTTGTTTAATGCCACGAGAAATACAAAACGATTTGAATGGGCCAGAAGCAAACTCACCCCCATTATCACTTCGAAGAAATTTGATTTGAAGATGGTGGTGTTTTTCAATGAAATCACAGAATGATTGAAAGACTTGCAAGGCATCAGATTTATTTTGTAAGAAATAAATCCATGTGTAACGAGTATAGTCATCCACAAAACTAACATAATAACGAGAACCAGAAAGAGAAGATAATTTTGGAGAACCCCATAAATCAGTATGAATTAATTCAAGAAAGCGTGAAGTACATTTACTAGAACTAGAAAATGGAAGTTTATGATGTTTCCCAAGTTGACATCCTCTACAGACAATGTCAATTGGGACTTTATTACAAAAGGGAAGAACATGAAGTTTGTGTAAATGATCTACGGTGGAATAACTAGTATGAGCCAAACGATGATGCCATAATTCAGCAGAGGTCATTGGACGACTTGAAGAAGACAAAGCAGCTGCGAACAAGGCATGAACTTCATCACTTTCAAGAATATAGAGGTTCCCTTGACGGTTTCCTTTAGCGAGGAGCTTCCCCGAGTGAAGGTCCTTCACCAAAAGAGAGTCAGGTGTAAATAAGAATGAACAATGGAATTGATCAATAAACTGAGATACTGAAAGAATATTTTTCTGAAATTGGGGAACAAGGAAAGTATTTGGAATTTGTAAAGAGCCCATTGAAGAAGTAACAGAAGCAGTACCAACGTGGGTAATTGGTAGAGAAGAACCATCACCCATAACTATTCGACTAGAGCCATTGTAAGGAATGATGTCATGAAGCTTACCAGCATCTTCCGTCACATGATTTGTAGCCCCAGTATCAGCAATCCATGCTGTTTCAGATGAGGTAGAGCCTAAAGAATGATTCAAAACAGCATTGTTACCAGAATTTTCACTATAAGAATAGCGATAGAAGCATTGTTTAGCCCGATGATTAGTTCTGCCGCATATGTAACATGCATCTGCACTTTGATTCATAAAAGTAGGGGTGGGAAGTATACCACGGCCTGCACCTCCTCGGCCACCATTAGGAGCCCGATTGTTACCATTGGAGAATTGATTGCCTCCATTAGAGAATCGATTGCCATTATTGGAAAATTGATAACCTCCATTAGAAAATTGACCATTCATAAAATTGGATCCATTGGGAAATTGATTGCCTCCATTAGAGAGTCGATTGCCATTGTTGGAAAGTTGATAACCTACATTAGAAAATTGACCATTCATAAAATTGGATCCATTATTGGCTCTATTTCCTCTACCACGGTGAAACCCATTTCCTTTGCCTCTGTATGAATGAGACGGTGAATATAAAACATCATGTGTGGGCTGGTTAACTGATGAAGAACCACTAGATTCCTTGCTTTTGGGAGATATTTTAAACATAAGTTCATGTTCAAGAAGAAGGGGGCGAATCGCAGCATAAGATGGAAGAGGGGGTTGTGCCATCACAGAAGTAACAAATATTTTGTATTCATCACCAAGTCCCCGTAGTATATATCTGACCTTCTCCTTATCATCAACAGGATGTTGAATGATAGCAAGTTGATCAAACAGAGATTTCATCTCAGTCAAGTATTCAGCAATAGACTTAGTACCACGAGTGCAATCTTGAAGTGCTGAACGGAGATGCATCAATCTTACTTCAGATTGTTGGGCATAAGATTCTTGAAGAGATGACCATAATAAAGTAGCTGACGATATGTCTATTACCTGTGCCAAAACTTCGGGTGATAAGGTGGAATTTATCCAAGCAATAACTTGTTGATCTCGAGCATACCATTGTTCATATTCTGGATTGATTTGGAGCTTATCTTTTTCTTCACCTTCCTTGGGAGAAAGAAATTGTGGTGGTGCTAAAATAGTGCCATCAAGATATCCCATCATTCCATAACCTCTTGCAATTGGGATTATTTGTCCTTTCCATAGAAGAAAATTATCACTCGATAGTTTTTGAGTAACCAATCCAGGAAGAGAAGAAAGAGACGCAGAGGAAGATTGTGAAAACATGATGGTATATATAGAGAAAGACAGAGGCAAGAAACAAGGATTTAGTGAGTAATAAAAGGGAGACAAGATTGAGACAGATGAGAAAATTTCAGCAATGAGAATGATTGAATACTTTGGCTCTGATACCAAGATAAAATATGAAATATAGAAGACAAAACAGAAAAACAGAGATGGAGGCAGAGAATATGAGAAAGGGGCTGTTATATTGTTTCTTAGGGTTTTCTAATTACAATAGCAATATATACAGTGCAGCAATCATAGACCAAAGGACGTGAGACTATTATAGACAATTACTTTAGTCTATAATAGTATCATGTACCAATATTATTTTCTACACACCATATGAGCAATTTTTATGATGATGAAAAATATTTTAATTATAAAACAAAATGAACAAGGACGACCCCTGATGTCGTTTTCTTTGGGTTTATCTTGTGGGTGTAATCCTCATATATTTCATCGACAAAGCTTTCCCAAGTATAATTGACACAAGGATTAGCAGGATTACGTAGGTAGATGGAGAAGAGGGAGATAAATTTTGTGCTAATCCATGGAGCCTGTCATGGAGCATGGTGCTGGTACAAGGTGGCGAGTCAGCTGAGATCAGCGGGTCACAGAGTCACGGCTTTGGACATGGCTGCTGCTGGTGTCAACCCTAAGCGGTTGGATGAAGTCCGTTCGTTGTCGGATTACTCTGAGCCGTTGATGGAATTCATGGGGTCTCTCTCAACGGAGGAAAGGGTGGTTCTGGTGGGTCATAGCATGGGTGGTATTAGCATATCTATTGCCATGGAAATGTTCCCTCACAAAATTTCTGTCGCCGTCTTTGTGTCCGCTTTTATGCCCGGCCCCGACTCTAAGCTTCCCACCCTCCTTCAAGAGGTATTCATCTCTCTCTCTCTCTCTCCTTTCTCTTGCATGAACTTAACTCATTTATCTCACAAACAAACTGAGGTAGGTTTTTCATTGAGACGGATTTTAAGTCAAACTTGAATAATTTGACTTGTCTTACCCTTATAGTTGCTTTTATTTATTTACAGATTTTTTTTTTCTTTTTAAGAAATTTTTTAATTATTATATATATCGATCTATTATATTGCCCAGCCATTGCACCGATGTTGGAAACGTTAGTTTTAGAAGCTTAGCCACTGAGGTGGTCATTGACCCCAAAACAAAAAAATAAAAAAAATGGTCTCAGTCTCAGGCTCTGAGCTAATGAAGTCCATGATTTGGGTTAGATAAATCTGATTATTATTGATCTTTTTTTGGAGGGGGTTGTTCAAATTGTTTACATATTTTCTCACCAATGACATACAAGCTAGGTAAGTGATTGAGAGTTTGAGACCCGGCGTGTTTTAGGCAAAATGAAGAAATTAAACACTTCCCTAATAAAATATACACTTTGATGACATGGCGATTTCATTTTAGTTGGCATGTTGATCAAGAAATAAAGTCATAAAACCAATAAGACCTATAGCTGGCATTGCTCTTTTACTGTGTTACACAAATCCTAAACCATTTTCTTAATATAAAAATTAAAATAAGTACAACTTAAAATCTGATACACCGATTCATAGAAATCCCTCGAAAATCATCTAAAATGACTTCCTAACAGGCTATAGCACCAATATAACCCAAGTTAATCGGACAATTTGCCACACAATTAGCTTGCCTAAGGACATGCTGTGCAATAATTCTACCAAATGGAGAAAGAAGCCAACATATTTGTTGAACCAGAATGGTAATGCTCCAATGATGTTTGTCATCCTATAAATAGCATTGATTACTATTTGAGAATCTTTTTCTATCTGCATTCATTTAATACATTTGTCGCACTCTACTATTAGTCACTCTCTACTGATTATTTTTGCCACACCCATCAAAATTTAGTTTAGTGCATAATGGAAGAGGAACAATTGATTGAGTCCCATAAGCATTATCGATCAAACCCTCATCGTTATAAGAGAGTGAAAATTTCATTTTTAAAAGCAACTGAAAGCAAAATATCGGACATCATGTTGCAGATGATAGGGCCCCATTTTAATAGCAAAAAAAAAGAGAAGGGAACGGCTATTGCAACCCCCCATTCTTATAACCTCACCCCTTTCCTTTTAGTTTTTAAGATTCTAAGAAAAATATAAAATGTTTTTGCCAAAACCAGTTGCTTGGTCCATTAGAAAACATCATTTTGAACAACTTTGCAGAAGAAAGTTTTTCTAAAATCTATCGTTCAGGTAGACTTTTTGA
Organism: Liquidambar formosana; assembly: GCA_039720395.1. Classification (NCBI taxonomy): domain Eukaryota; kingdom Viridiplantae; phylum Streptophyta; class Magnoliopsida; order Saxifragales; family Altingiaceae; genus Liquidambar; species Liquidambar formosana. Next base: position 38,297,766 of record CM077824.1, on the reverse strand, counting down.
CAAAAAATGAAATAAAGACTATAAATGGCTAAAAAGTATATTTAAACTATAGATTTAGGAAAAACTTTCTTCTATAAAGTTGTTCAAAATGATGTTTTCTAATAGACATGATGACCGGTTTTCATAAAAACATTTTATATTTTGCATAAAACCTTAAAAACCTAAAGAATGAGGGGTGGGGTGATAAGAATGGGGGTTTGCAATAACCATTCCCAAAAAAGAAAAGGAAGAAGGCAGGGCCCCATTCGTTAGAGCCCTAGGCCCATGGGTCAAGCATTGGCAGTGATGGGTCTTGGTGCATCTAGACAAAAAATTGTAGCAAACTTTAGCAAAACCGAGGCCCTAGTCATTTGACTGGTTCGCTTGTGTTTCGTTATGCTTCTCTTTATGGACAATAAGAGCACTTTTCTCGCAGATTAATAATCAATTTGTTTATCATTTTTTCACCTTTCTTTTTTTTTTCTTTTTTCTTTTTTTTTTTCTTCCTACTTCTCTACAACTTTTTGCTTTTCATTTTTTTTTTTAGTTTTTATTCTCCCATTTCCCGTTCTTCCACTCACTCCACTTTTTCTCCTTAATTAAGATTGTTTATGTTTGTTAGTCTCTGTTTTGCTTAAATTTCTCATCTTCTACTTTTCAAAATTTATTCTACCTTTTTTACCCAATTGATCTCATTTCCTTCATTTCTCTTCCGTCCCACTTAATTTTTAAAAAGGGAGAATTGGGTTTTAGCAGATATGGAGAAAGAAGGGTAGTGTTCATTGTTCAGCTGTAATGGAAGCTGGTAGTGGAAGAGGAAGCGGAGGCAGAGGTGGAGGAGACTCTCCCTGACCCAACTCAAGAAACATCCTCTCTCCTCTCTCCTCCCTCTCTTCTCAAATTTTCTCTCTCTACTGTAAAAAGTTTATAAACCGGCTATAACCCATTCCCAAAAACTTCCTTTCAAACTAATGCTACATGTCAATAATTCGTGGCGAAGGTGAAAAAGCGACGGTCAGAGCAACTACTGACCGTAGCACTCTCCATATATGATTGTGATAGTCTTATGGACGTAGACCATATGCCTTATTTATTTATTTATTTATTTTAAAGATGTCCCTAAGCTTTGTCTAGGCTTAATTCTCCGAGATACTGTCGGACACCGAAACAGGAACTTCTCCTAAGAAAATTTGCTTCATCCACAATGGCTTCATGTGCCTATTAATTATACATTGCCCTCGTATAGTCGTACTTGCTAGTAGAATTCTTTAATGCTTAAAATGAGAAGTCTACTACTCGTATTATTTAATCATTATAATTTTTTTTCCTTTTTTTTGGAGGAGGAAATTTTTTGAGCAAACCCAATTCTATAAAAGATCTGACGATCAGGCCACATGAATTAATTAACTTCAAAAGTCATGAAAACTGTACGGGGAAAAATCCGGATAGCTGGCGGAGCACTTCGAGGAAGGTGGTCCGACGATCCGGAGCGTCACGTGGCGGTGGTTGGGAAAAATTGTAAAGGCTAAGATAACTCCCGAATGTACAGTAACACTTGGTTGCTCCAATGAACAATAAGGCTAGGTGACTTGATGAACCGTGCTACTAGGTTCTCCAGCAAACAGTGCCTTGAAAACAAAGAGGATCGTCAAGGGAGGCCAGGAGTTCTCCGGCCTAAAACCCTTCGACGCTCAAGTCAATCTCAATGTCGAGAGAAAGAGAGCAATGAAAAGGAGAGAATCTCTAGGGTTTTGTGTCTAGGGAGCCTTACCTTCTTTGGCATGAATAGTGTTCCTTTTATAGGAACAGATAAGATTTCGGATTGAACTCTCATTCTGACCTAACCATGGTCCGTTTAGGGTCCCAAGCTAACCACGATTAAATAGGGGTTTTAGACTAGATCGTGGATCTTTCGGGGCTACAGGCCTGAGCGTCGACAGCTGTTGCCCCTGACTCAGTTACCGGGAGCGTGCCTTGAACTCGACCAGACTTCTTTGTCGAATATGGCACAAGTGATTTCAAGGTTCGTGAGGGAGCGTACGTTGGTGTTGCCTGAGGGTATATTCGATCGAGGGCATCAGTGGCCCAAGAACACACTTGACTGAGGGTACGTAGTTCCGACGACTGCGCTAATGCAACCGAGGAGTCTGGAGTCTCTCGGGTGAGTTTTCGTCGGGAGCTAGCGTAGATAGGAACCGAGAGGTTTCTCCACCGAGGGCGCATTCGTTTGAGGACATTGATCTCGTGGCCCGAGCTCATCTTCGATCTTCAGGTCATAGGTCCGAGGGGGGCCACGTGTTAATAGTTCATTGGTTATTTAAAAATACCCCACACAAAAACCATAAAACATTGTGTGGTTGTCCAAAAAAATTAAAACCTTACATTCTTCTATTAATTCATATGTGTTAGTCTTTCTTTATTGTATATTAAATTCCACATGATTATTTTCATTTATACACTTTTAATATATAAAATGATAATAAAGGTGGAAGGCAAAAGATAGGTGAAATAATATTTTTTTAAAGAATGGTTTCATACTGAGTTTTTACTTTTTAAGATTTGCTATCAACAGTCATCCGCAACCAAATATCTATGTTCGTTAACATATAAAATGATAAAGTAGGTGAAGTATGATTTTCCTCAAGAATAGTTTTATACTGGGTTTTCACATTTTAGGATTTGTTATAAAAAAAAAAAAGAAAGGGGGGGTGGGGGGTGGTGGGTCATCTGCAATCAAATATCTGAGTTGAATAGGCATCCTTGACTTTTCTATAAATCAAATATCCAAGTTCATTTGCAAGGAGGAGATATTACATTTCAATGGTAGATGAAGCTAACCTCAAACAGCCCAAATCTCAACCCCGTCACTTCACTTGAAAAAACCCCGACAAGGACTTTCATGAATAAGTGGGAGTATGATCAAACTAGTAGTTATTTGATTTTATTGGAGAGGAGTCTCATTATTTTAGTAGAGGATAGAGACTTCCACTCTTCCATGTGCAAGAGGTCGTAGCAATCGGCCGTGTTAGCTGGCCCACACCATAATTGCAGTTTGGGAACGGCTATTGCAACCCCCCATTCCTATAAGCCCACCCCCATCCTTTAGGTTTTTAAGGTTTTATGCAAAATATAAAAAGTTTTTATGAAAACCGGCCGTGATGTCCACTAGAAAACATCATTTTGAACAACTTTGCAGAAGAAAGTTTTTCCAAAATCTATCGTTTAAATATACTTTTTAACCATTTATAGCCTTTATTTCATTTTTTGCCAAAAAGTCTACCTAAACGATAAATTTTGGAAAAACTTTCTTCTGTAAAGTTGTTTAAAATGATGTTTTCTAGTGGATGTCACGGCCGGTTTTTATAAAAACTTTTTATATTTTGCATAAAACCTTAAAAACCTAAAGGATGAGGGGTGGGCTTATAGGAATGGGGGGTTGCAATAGTCGTTCCCTTGCAGTTTGGACGGTGTGGGCCAAATTGGACTGGACTTGGCCCATTGATCATGGCCGTGTCCCTAATTTCACCAGCATCTATGATATTTATTTTAATTTGGATGGATTACTACTTATTTCCATAAGCATAGAAATTAAAATTTATTTTTAAATCAAGATGGGTACATATGTTTTCAGGTCCAATTTATGATGAATCTAACTAGGTGGCCACTCACTGCTCCTTCCCTTCTTTTATTTCCATTTTTTAAAAAATAATAATAAGTAAGTAACATATTTCTTTGTCAAATTAATATGCAGTATGGTCAACGATTAGGCTCGATTATGGACTGCCAATATACGTTTGATCAAGGACTTCACAACCTCCCAACCTCCTTCCTCTTTGGCCCCAACTTCTTGTCATCCAAGTTGTATCACCTCTCTCCTCCTGAGGTAAGAATATCCTACGCCCTCTAACCTCATTTATATTCCACTATGTTATACATAAATTACAATACATTATTAAAAACCTAGTTTGGCTGGTAGATACGTATTGATATAGCTTATATCAACACCATATATAAATGTTTGTATTCCGTGCATTGACCTAATGTATTCCGTAATCCACCAATGCACGGGACCACCATCTTATTAAAGGCATGACATGTATAAATTGAGAGGGGGAAAAGACCTGAATTCCTAAAAGATTGGACGATTAGGCTGATTAGTTATTTATTAATTTTTGATGGGCATGATGAATTGAGACAGGATTTGATGCTTGCAACCATGTTGCTGAGACCTATAGGTCTCTATAGTGAAGCAATAACGCTGAAGGAAACGACGGTCACTAAGGAGAGATACGGATTGGTTCGTCGAGTTTATATAGTGTGTGATCAGGACCATGTGATAAATGAGGATTTGCAGAGGTTGATGATTGAGAAAAATCCGACGGATGAAGTGAAGGTAATCAATGGCTCAGATCACATGGCCATGTTCTCCAAGCCGCTGGAGCTGTGTTCCTATCTGCAAGGCATCGCAGAGGATTATTCTTAGTTATGCTTGCTTGCAACTTATTGTATGTAAAAACACTAGGTATTATTAATACGTACCCAGTGTGATGCCTCACAAAGAGTGGAAAAAATTATAAAAAATAAAATGCCAATCTGGTTCTAAGTCATCCAAGAAAATTGATTGTTGATCCAATATATTTGTTATATGGAATTATGGATTCCTTTCTCTTTGGGTATTAACAAGGCAAATGATATCAACAATACCCATTTGCTATTGGGTTGATCAATGGTTTAGTGGCATTTGCTTCATTTATTATGTAAGTAATCTCGAATTCAATCTTATGAAAATGTATTGAAACCTATTTACTGAAATTAAGGAAAGTTAAGAGTAAATATAATTTTTATCGATTGTAAAATGAAACAAAAAAATCAAAAATCAAAATCCCTTTGCCATGCCATTTATAACAGGAGATAATATACCTATAGATGTGAATTTAGAAATATATTTTATTTATTATAAGAGTAGACAAACCTCGATTTTTCTGATTCAAGACATTCCGTACATATTATTTATTTTTTTTAAAAGATAACATACAAAACACACATACCTAGTGACATGACCAAGACATGCCAAGGTCAACAGTTGAAGCCAATACCAATGAAAAATGGTTATGTTAACTACAAAAGCATATAGAAACCATTTTTAGTGCATTTATTCACTATCTTGAGCAGACATTGGCACAGTTCTAGTGGCTTCGAAAGCATTGGCATGTGATCTGCACCCTTAATCTCCATGACCTCTTTCACTCCACTATTTTCAATCATCCAACGCTGAAATTCCTCAGTAATGGCATTATCCTCGGTGCATACAACATAAGCATGTTTAACTGATCCGTATCCCTTATCCGAAAACTTGTTTGCCTTTGTCAAATCATGTAGGAAAAGTGATCCTGGCCTTTTCAACATTGTGGCCAGTTCCAAATCCTTCAAAAATGTAAAAATGTACAATGTACTTATAATTATTAGAGAGACGCAGGAAGAAAAAAATAATAATAATATGAGAGAGAGAGAGAGAGAGAGAGAGAGGAGGGGTGGGGGGGCCTTACCTCAATAGGGCTCAGTTGATAGAGCTTGGATGAAAGGAACTTGGGGCCGAAAAGCATTGTTGTTTGAGGCTCTTTGGAGTTACCATAGGGTAAAAATTGAGTGTCCAACCACGATTCTGCTGGGGTCCTCTCACAATACTTGCCAAATTAAAAAAAAAAAATTTATGAGACAAAAAAAAAGATTCAGAATGACATTTATGACCTTTAACAACGAGACTAATACTTAAGTGATTTGATTGACTGATTGCTCCCTTCATTAAGTAAGAAAGGTTACATCATCATCGATATAGATTGACTCCCGTACTTTTTGTGCCCTTGTTTCATTGGCTCCTACCTTATTTCTACGGCCATTGAGGAAGACAGTCCACTAGCCCCCTACCACCTAGACTAGGGGTTACTGAAAATATCACTAACTCCCACTTAGAAACTTATCCTAAAAAACAGAAAAAAAAACTCCAATTAAAATTTTTTATTTTATTTAGTTGTTTTTGGCTTCATTCAGAGTATGTTTGTCTTTGTTGACTTCTGAGTTATTTTTATATAAAAAATTCGTTGCCCCGATAAATTTGGCTTTTGGTCACTAACCCTTTGTGAAAAGTTCCCACATGATGTACAACTACGACATGACGATCAAACCAATTAGGCTACACGAGCTTTCCCATTGATTGATTTGTAGCAATAACAACATGCCCATGAATTTCAATAATAATTCCATCGTTGGATTTTATCGATCTTGATATTGTCCAATCAAAATTTAACAATATCTTGGTCTCTTTGTGGGTGAATCTCTTGTGTAACCTTTTGCCTTATTTTTGTCGATAAGAGGAAGGGAGCAGCAATACGAGAATTTAGACACAGAAAGACGAGCAATGCTTGAAAGTGGATTAAAGGGCTATTAATAAGGGTAAATTGGGTATTAAGAGATTATTTTTGTTTTTTTTAATGCAAAAATAACTCAAAAGGTCAACTAAACATTAAGAAGAGTGGATGAAACCAAAAAAATAAAAAAATAAAAAAAAAAAGTGTGTAAATAACTTCTCGCTTTAGTGCTATGCACAACACCAAATCTATACTGCACTTTGCCCACACCGCGACTGCGACCTCACCATATGCCACTAGATTATATTTCAATCCTTTTTTGGCTTACTTTTTCAATTTACAATCTCTTTCGAACCATAGTTCAATATCAGTAAATATTGCAAGAAAGAGTAGAGTGGTCTTCAAGTTAACTTAAAAGATAAATATTCAAATGATTTATGAAATAAAACCATAGTTGAATATCAGTAAATGATTTACTCCAATTTTTCATCAATTCAAAAAAAGAGAGCTTAAATCGAGATCTGAAATGCGGTCGGGCATACACACATACATATACACATATCATATATATATTTAGGGTGCTGATTAGGTCCTCATCAATCTCATACGGAGTATGTATTTATTTATACACAGAGAGATTAGAGAGAGACAGATACCTATAAAGCGATATTCTTACTAGGGTACCTGCCAATGGCCTTCGGGTCTCGGTTCTCCTATAAATTCCAAAAAAAAATGATAATAATGATAAAATAGGGTACCTGATCCAAAACATAGGAAGGCTGGTGCATGGTATCGGGCATAAATGCAGTCATGAAAACCGCAACTGATATCTTCTCTGGAAATTTGTCCATGGCAAGAGCCAAACTCAAGCCTCCTAAGCTGTGTCCCACAAGTATTACCCTTTCATTAGGAGGGAGTGATGCCATCATCTCCAACAAAGGCTCAGAGTAGTCCTGCATGGTTTGAACCTCGTAGATTGACTTCATGTTGATGCCCGAAGCCGCAAGGTCGATCGCCGTGACCCGATGGCCGGCCGACTCGAGCAGAGGTTTAACCTTGTACCAACTCCAAGCACCATGGCATGCTCCATGTACCAGAACAAAATGGTATTGTTCCTTGTTCGGCTCCATTTTTTTGCCCTTTTTTCTTGTTGTCAACACGTGTTAACATCCTCCCAGTCTATATATAGAGAGAGACGAAAGAAGGAAATTCTAACACGTCCTCCTAAGGACTTGGGGTCCCAATTAGACCTTACTAGAGGATTAGGATGCAAATTTGACTTTTTATGGGGGTAAATTATTAAAGGTGGAACTAGGTGGGATATTGTTTGATTAGACTGTCTTACTTTTTGCATATAGAAGGTTTTTTTTTTTCTTTCAAGGGGATAGGGGATAAAAATAAGGGTATATATGTCTGTTTTGTAGGAAACAAAACTCTTGAGACTTTGAAATTTTTGAGAATTTTAAAAAGTTACAATCCTGAAAATTAGAATTTTGGTTGTTCGGTTTACAAAAGGATTTTCCAAAGGAATTTATGCTTTTTCTTTTTTTTGAAAAAAAAAAATGAAATTAGATCCAAAGAATTATAATCGTGAAGCAATATGACCTAAAGTTAATTGAAGTTTGCCAAAGTAGAAGGAAGGGGTGATGTGGTAATCGCTAGCGAAACATTGCTTGGGTATGAAAAAAAAAAAAAAAAAAATTTTGAGTTCAAAATCAAAGACCGTGACATAATTTTGTAAACACACACACACACACACATATATATATATAAATCTAAATTCATGATCTGAGTTCAAGTTGAGAGTGTGGGCCAAGATTTGAATTTAACTCATTGATGTGCATTATTTTCTCACGACATTCCTACTTTGGGTGGCTTACTACCATAGTTTGAGCAAGTTTGCTCGCAATTCTTATTCATTTGAATAAGCATTCATACCCATTCCATTTAGTGGGGTAGCAATAGATTTTGTCAATTAACTTAATCAAATAGAGCACCAATCAACACCAGTATACCTCCATGTATATATTTATATATATTGTATAGGTTCAATTGTTCAACCATGGTTATTGTATGGAAGCAGAACAAGAAAAGATTTTTTTTATTTTTTATTGGCAAAAGGATCAAGGCAGAACAAGACAAGATTTGTGGGGGTGATTTAGAGGAGTCCATGCCAAAACTCTTATTGGCATTTGATGTTGCTTTGCCAATATTCTTACACATTCTGTTTTGTAAAGAGAAAAGAAAAGAATGCGGAGTGAAGTTCTAGAGAATGAGTTTGGGTTGCAAAGAATAACATATGGGAGTTTCTAATTCCTACGTATTTCGACGGGATTTTCATCTCCCATGAATTATGAGAATTGAGATTTCATGGGAAATTAAAATCCCATGATTTAAGCAAAACGAACAACCCACTTTTTATTAATTCCTGAGAATCTACAACTCCAACCCCCAATTCCCGTAAAATGAACAGACTCTAAGGGGAAATTAGCGGGAGGTACATGTTTGGGGGTTTGTTCAAGTCTCAAGTCACCTATAAAAACTCTTTTAGCCTCAAGTTCACTGCACATGAAGAAATGGTAACGTTTTGGGAACAGTTGTGTATATATATATATATATATATAAACTAATTATCAACCAAAAGTACAACCACAAGCAGGCCCAAAAATTATAGCAGCAGTGGGCTACTTTTAGTGCTCAAAATCACCCCTCCCCTTTGAAGCTATTTTCGAGTGATGGTGGTGGTCCAAGTAGTGGACTTGATGTGGTGTTGGTGGTGGAGGCTGAATTAAGAGGGTGTAAGTATGAGTTCAAGGCATAGAAAATAAAAGGGCAAACTACATATTAGTGTTACTAACTTTACCTTAAATTTCAATTTGGTGTACAAATTTTTAATTTGCCCAATTTAATGCACTAACTATACATAAGTGTTTCAATGTGATCAAACATGGATGGCCGTTTAGTTAAATAAACGGGAGCATCATGTGAGCGCACGTGATGGCCCATCTGGCGCTGACGTGGCTGCCTCGTGGAGTTTCTCCTCATTTTTACTGCCATTTGCATCTCACGTGCCACGCACGTGAGATGATTTCTTCACCCTTACAATCTAGGGTTTGGAACCCTCCCCTATTCGAATCAGAAAGAAAGAGAGATGGAGAGGTTTGCCTTCTAAACGCCAATGGCAAGAGAGGGCTTCTGATCCAATTGATGATTTGAACTGGTTAATAGAGGGCTTTCGATTTGGACGACTCATAGTTGATGCTAGGGTTTGAATAGTGGGACTGAACTGGGTTCTTGATTTTGTTTTCTGGTTCTCTCTGATTTAGAGGCGGAAGGCGAGGTTTCACCATTGGTTTGTGTGGAATTTTGGCTTGGTAATACTTTGAAGAGTCCTCCTTATACGATTCTAACTAGAATCTCCTCCAAAATCACCACCACCACCGTATTCAGAAGATGTAATTTGTGGATAAAGTTGATGATAAAACCCTAACATGGCAGTGCCGCTATTGTAGAAAGCTTAAGTGCTGTGGAAAAGATGTGGGGATGATTGAGACAGCGGTGTCGAGATGGTGGCTTCGTTGCTGCGCTGTGAGAGGCTGAGAGAAGAGTAATTAGCTGGAATCATGCCGATGCTTGTGGCGGCGATGATTGCTATTTCAGCTTGCTGTAAAAACCATTCAATGGTTTTGCCGTCAATTGGAAAACCCTGGCTGCGCATATGACCGGGATGCGGATGCACCGGCCACAGCCGTCGAGAGGATGTATAGCATCGATGGTTGCAAATTCGACAATGGTACCGGCGGTTGCGCTCTCCTATTGTCATTGCCTCTCTGACTGGAACGCTGCCGACATTGTTGAGGAGGTTGGATGGAGATAGAGCCCATGAATGGGCCATGTGTTGGGTCTCGAGTAGACCCAGGTTCTAGTTGACTCTGGAAGGAATCAGTTGCAGTGAAGTTGTTTCTTGTTTTTTGCTATGGTGGTCTGAATTGGTGCTACTTTAGTTATTGCTCTGTAATTCCATCTGGGTTTAAAGAAATCTATTTTTTTAATTGCACAAATTTCATCAAAATGATGAAACCCATTTTTTTGTTTTTTCTCTCAGATCTTTTTCTTCAAAGATACAGGAAGAAAGAGAAAGATAAATGTTGTAGAATTCTTAAGATAGAAGTCTTTTGATCTTGACTATACAACTGGCCGAACTGAACTAGGTTCGCCTCTCTCACCATTGGCGTTTAGTAGGCAAACCTCTCCATCTCTCTCTCTCTCTCTCTCTCTGATTCAAACAGGGAGGGTTCCAAACCCTAGATCATGAGGGTAAAGAAATCATTTCACGTGCCATGCACGTGAGATACAAATGGCAATAATAATAGGGAAGACACTCCACCGTGGCAGCCACGTCAGCGCTAGATGGGCCATCACGTGCGCTCACGTGATGCTTCCGTTTACTTAACTAAACGGCCGTCTATGTTTGACCATATTGAAACACTTGCGTATAGTTAGTGCATTCAATTGGGCAAATTAAAAGTTTATACACTAAATTGAAATTTGAGGTAAAGTTAATGACATTAATATGTAGTTTGCCCAAAATAAAAAATCTATTGCTGTTTTTGTCTTGGACAAACCCCAAGGGAGAGGTTTTCACCACCGGCGAACTGGTAGGGCAATGAGAAGAGGAAGGGTTTGGTGTTTTCATAACTAAAACGAGAAGGAGATGTGATCCAGGAAGAGAGGGAAAGTTAACAGGTCAGATCCGGGTAAGAAATCCAGATCTGGATTTCTCTTTTACAGGGGTTATCATAGCATGACCAATGTTTATATGTCCGTAATAAAAGCCGATTGAAACCTTTTTTTAAGTGTATTTATTTGCTATCTCTAACAGAAGATGGCAGAGTTCTTGTGGCTTTGAAAACATTGGCATATGATCTGCTCCCTTAATCTCCATAATCTCTTACACTCCACTGTTTTCAATAATCCAATGCTGAAATTCCTTGGTCACGGCTTCATCCTCAGTGCACACAACATAAGCTCGTGCAACCGATCTGTATCCTCGTCCGTCAATTTGTTTGCTTTTGACAAATCTTGGAGGAAAAGTGACGCTGGCTTTTTCAACATTGAAGCTAGTTCCAAACCCTTTTAAAATGAAAATTTTACTTACAATTGAGAAAGAGAGATTTTTACCTCAACGAGGGCTTAGTTGATAGAGCTTGGTTGTCGAGAATTTGGAGCTAAAAAGCGAGGCAGTTCCATTTGTACGGTAAGTGGTCAACTTATTTCAAAATATACAGTGAAAGAAAACTTAATTCTACTTTTATTGTAAATCGTGTTGGCCCAACACGATTTTAGTAAAATCGTGTTAGCCCAACACGACTTTGGCCTTTCTATACTCTAGCTACAGTGGCCTTGCTATACTCCAACTATACTGTCAAAGGAACCGGTATAAAAATACCCTAAAATCGTGGTTGAATAATAGACACCGTATAAACAAACAAGGGATAAAACACCCCCCTCCCAGTCAAACCCACCCACTCCCAGTTGCATTCTCACACTCTCCCTCTCTCTCTTTATCTCTCATTCTTACTCCCTCTCGATCTCGATCTCGATCTCACTCTCAGTCGGACTCTCATACTCTCCCCCTCTCTCTCTTTCTTTCTCTTTCTCATTCTCATTTTCACTCTCTTTGTCTCTGGATCTCGATCACGATCTCGATCTGAGTTACCAGGCCACCGACGTCGAAGCTCCAGTCCTCCGCCACCGACGTCAAAACTCCTTCCTACATCGTAGACGAAGCCCCATCCTCCGCCGTCGATGCCGAATACCAGTCATCAGCCGACGACTCTATCACTGTCACGTTCTCTCGAAGACAATCTTGGCTTAGATCCAAGGATCGTGGGGTTTCCATTCGCTGTCAAATGATATCCAGCTCACACATTTGAGCACAGGTAAGGGCGTTTGTACCCCCTCTCTCTCTCTCTTTGTGAAATATATCAATTGGAAATATATGTTTTTTTTTTTTTTCCATACTTTATGCAATTGGAAATAGGCCGGCGATATCGGCAGAGCAACTTTTGTTGCTTCCATGGCAATTCAATTTTTTCAATAGTTAAAGGACAAATTTGCCCTTCAAAGTCATATTTAGCCTGTACAATTCCACTTTAGAATTTTCTTTCATTGTTTGGAAAGAGATGGAATATTAGATTGTTTTAGTACAAAGAGAAAAAAAAAAAAAAATCTTCCGGCGGGGTTGATGGTAGCTTCGGGTGCGGTTGTGTGTTTGCTAAAATGGGTTGAAGAGGTTACTTGAAGGTGGAGAAGGTGGGTATGTGTAGGGACTGATGGTGGCTGTTTTGGGTGTTGGTGGAAAGAGTGGTGGCTTTGGGTTGAGAACGGCACCGATTGAGATGGTGGTGGAGTTGCAGCGGTCAGATGATTAGGTGGGGGTTTCATCAAAGGAGGAGATATGATAGGAGTTGGTGCTTTGAGTAGTATGTAGAGATGGGTTGTCTATTTGTCTGCAAAAGAGGTGATCGGAGATTAGAGCTGACATTTAAAAATATATATATATATATATCTAAAACCTCCTTAAAAGGTTAAATCATATCCAAAAACCCTATAAATGTTTTATGTATCAATCTAATTCTAAATAAATAAAATCATATCCAGGAACCCCACCCGTTAACTTTTCGTCCACTCCTTGTTTTAAAAAAACAATGAATAGACAAAATTGCTCCTCTAATTAATTAATTCTTTTTTATACTCACCGTAGGAATGAAGCACTATAAAACATTTTATCTTAGCCAAAAGGCCGTGAAAGGTATAAAACATTAAAACAACAATTGCCTTACCTTATTACTGTGCCGCCTTTAATCTCTTTATCTTTGCAATAGCAGTTAATATCTCAACATAAAATGAATTCACACTATCAGGATAGAGAATCAACAAGTCCTGACCTAAAGTCCAACATAAAATCAATAAATTGAGAAATTGAGATTAGAAAAACATGAATGGTGTGAATGATGTGAATGGGGCATATGAATCTAACCTGGGGGGATTAGAGTAGTCAAACTGTTGCAATACTTGTTGTCTCTATCCATATAAAACTTACTCGTTTATAGAAAGACGATCGCTCAAAAGAATGAATTAAAACTCAGTCAACATATCATTGAGTCTATGACAAAAGGCAATGCATAATAATACAAAATAGTGTAAGTAAGGGGAAAGTAGCGGTGAGAGAGGAAAGGGAAGAGAGGGACTGTTTTAGACCCTCCGACATCTGGCACACACACTGCACAAACATAAGTGTTGTGTTTTCCTTTACCTAGCATCATCCCCATTTTTTCTTGTTTCAGAAACTCTTCACCGAAGATCTAGAAAGGGGGAACATGGAAGGATTTTTTAAATTAATTTCTTACTACCAAACACAATCAGAGCCTGCATATTGTGGATTGGCCAGCATTTCCATGGTCTTGAATGCCCTTGCAATTGATCCAGGAAGAAAATGGAAAGGTAATTTCCAATATTAATATAATAGTCATAATTTGTTGTAAGCTTGATATTGTTTTTGTCTTGTCTCATGCATTATGTGCTACTCTAATTGCTCTTGTAGGCCCATGGAGATGGTTTAGTGATTCTATGTTGGATTGCTATGAACCTTTGTCAAAGATTAAAGTTGAAGGCATCTCCTTTGGCAAAGTTGCATGTTTGGCTCATTGCAATGGAGCTGAAGTTCAAACGTTTCGGACAAATGAAAGCACAATTGATGAATTTCAAAAATACATGATTTCATGTACTTCTTCTGAGGATTGTCACATGATCACATCATACCACAGAGCACACTTCAAGCAGGTGTTGTTAGCTTGATTCATTTTGTTGGTTAGTTGCTTGAATTTTTCCTCGAGTTTGGGGTTACTTTTTAAAAAAGATTTACAGCCATTAAGGTCCTTAAAGAAGCAGTCCTAATGGTGAATGCTGCTGGGATTGCTGTTAATTATTATAACTATATGTTAACAACTAAAACGTTATGAGACTTTTTGGAATTGATGTACCCTTTGTAGAGTAGAACACGCAGTAGAACGTTAAAAAAATGTTTTATTGATGGTGAACAAATACACTGTACACAAACAACTCATCACCACTCACAAGGAAAGTTGGTAGCTTTTTTCTTTGGTTATTAGCTTTTTTCTTTACTGATGTCAGAAGCCTGCTAAACCCCAAATCCTCTTTTGAAAAATATAAGAACTTTGGACAAAAATGAGGGAAGTTAGTTTATTGTTATTTAATTTGTCATACGTCTTTAAATTGAACTTGAACAAAAATTAGGAAAAGTTAGTTTATTGTTATTTAATTTTTCATACGTTTTTAAATTTTTGTATTGTGTTTTTAGAGTGTAATTCTTTGATTCTTAATTGTGCATGTGTGTATACACTGTATTACCTGTTGCAATTTCCATAGAGGCTAGATATTCATTTTAATGTCTGTTTTTAGACAGGGACTGGTCATTTTTCACCAATTGGGGGATATCACCCTCTGGGAGGGATCTGGTTCTAATTTTGGATGTTGCTCGATTTAAATATCCTCCTCATTGGGTTCCTCTTACACTTCTTTGGCAAGCCATGGATACAGTTGATGAAGCAACAGGACATCATAGGGGGTATGCCTTCTTTTTCGAATATCCATTCAAATAAAGATATATAGTTGAAAGGTTATGCTGTCAGATTAATTTGTCCTATGTTATATACTATCCTTGAACGATGATTCTGATTACTGCTTTCCAATACCCTTGTGTGTAGAATCATTGTTAGAAGTTCAGTGACTAAGGGTGTGTTAGGAAGCAAATAAAACAATCTTAGGAAATAATATATATTGCTCCTCATTTATAATTAAATCAAATTTCTACATCTTGCTTAAATCGTGATCAGTGCTAGCAAAGTTGTTTGGGGATATGCTCCATTTAATTGTTTATGATCTTTCCCATTTGTAGCTCCAGTTAGAGTTAGCATTTTTGCAATGTATGTGATGGGGCAGACATTGCTTGAGTTTTGTTTGTATGTTTGTATGTTTGTTTGTTTGTTTTAGCTTCACTCACAACTTGATCCGCTGCCAAACTTATTCCACTTTCAGGATCTCTGTTCAAATTGATTTGGTTCAGAACTTCAGTTTAGACTGTTGAATTTCATTTTTTTTTCTTTTTCTTGGTATGAAAAAAGAAAGAGAAAATTGAAAAAAAATACAAGGGAAATAAAAATCACTGGAAATGAACTCAACTGTTTGATAATGTGGCTGTTTTGGTTTCTGCTTCAAAACCTGAATTTTGCATCTATTGACGAGATGGGAAATGGAATTTTGATTAACAAAACAGGGTTTCCTCCGATTGTAAATGGGATTGTTTGGTGAGTTTTGGTTTGTGGTCCCAAAACATGTTCTTAATGGTCTTATTGATTGAGGAGATGGGAAATGGGTTTTTGATTAACTGAACTGGGTTTCTTCCCATTGTTATTGGGACTATTTGGT
The DNA here is from genome assembly GCA_039720395.1 of Liquidambar formosana. Lineage (NCBI taxonomy): Eukaryota > Viridiplantae > Streptophyta > Magnoliopsida > Saxifragales > Altingiaceae > Liquidambar > Liquidambar formosana. Next base: position 38,281,912 of record CM077824.1, on the reverse strand, counting down.
GAGTTTTGGTTGTGGTCCCAGAACCTGTACTTCTTAATGATTTTATATTTAGATTGAGGAGCTGTGTAATGGGTGATTAATGAAGTGGACTAGGTTTCTTTTGTTTGATAATGGAAATGTAGCTGAATTTTTGTATCCGTTCTTATTTTAAATGCTTTTTAGGGGATTTTATTGTCGGTTCTGATTTTTGTTTTGCATGAATATGGATTACAGGTGAAGAGGAAGATTTACTTGGTGTATGGTGGGGGAAGTGTTGGCTTGATGGGTTTGATTTGCCAGAAAGTGTATGATGGAGGTGGCCATGTTCTTGGGTAATTAAGAAACATGCTCTGAACATTTATACTGTTTAGGAATTTCATTAGTATACCTGTTCTCAAATGCAAGCTTGGTGTTTATTTGTTGTGTTATTATCACTTTACTGAGTTCTTGATTGCTTTTCACATGCAGGATTATTCCAAAAGCTCTCATGCCTCTTTAGGTATCTGTGCTTTTAATCCATGTGTATTTATTTTTTGTTCGATACTTCTTCAATCATAATAAACTGAAGTTCAAAATCCACAAGACTTCTAGTTTGCTGACTGAAGCTGTTCTTATTTGTGAATATTTTTATCCTGGTCTTTACTCTTTTATTGCCCAATTTAATAATCCTTCCCTGTGTTCTTATGAAAGACATCATTAACTATATTACAAATGTTTTATGTTTCTGAATACATTAATTGGTTATTGACATTCTATTTCTTTCAAGTGTTGATTTAAGAAAAATAAAATTAAGAAGCTACTCTGTAATCTTAATTGTAGTTCTCCATGATTGAAAGTACTTCAATCTTGTGAGCAGTTGCAAAAATGTGATCAATTGAAAATTGATAAATTGTTAACTTGAGTAACATTGACAGATATCTGGTCAAACTGTTGGAGAAGTAAGAACTGTCTCAGACATGCATGAGCGTAAGGCTGAAATGGCTCGAGAAGTTGATGCATTTATTGCTCTTCCTGGTAATTACCTAGAATGTTTCATTCCATCAAGACGGAAGCAAAGATGTTCCATAACTTACTAGCAGTGTTGAGTTTTGAATTGTTTAAACTTACAAATAGTATTGCTCGAGCTTTTGAATTGTTTTAGGAGGATATGGAACCATGGAAGAGCTGTTGGAGATGATAACATGGTCACAACTCAGAATTCATAAAAAACCGGTAACCCATCTATCTTTATGCTGGAACATCTGTTGAAGTGTTGCCCTTAGGTACCTTTTTGTATTTATCCATGAAAAATTGAAGGTTATAGGATCCTAAGTAGCATGGAGAGACTGATTGTTGTGAAGGACATCAAATTAGTTTTATGGGGCTCTAGCAAATTTTGATGTGGAAAGCCCTTAGTTATGTGGTTTCATTGAATTAGATTTTTTTTCCTCCTCCCTTTTTGCCTTTCCCAACGATTTATTTAGGGAACCATTTCCATTAAGCATCTTATATTAGACCTTTGCCATGAAAGTAGCCTTATCAGTCATTTGAACTAAAGCACCAATAGGTAATGGCTTCTATTTTCTTAATTTCTTTTTGTTAGATATTATTTACTTTCCTTCATCTTTTTAGTTCTGTTTTGTGCTATATTTGACAGCTCTTTTCTTCTCTTTCAACCAAAATTTACTCAAGGAAAGCTGTATGTAGCCTAGGAGTAATCAAGTGCATGTGTCCAGCTAGCAACTTCAAAGCCTTTTCTTTTCAATTTTCATTTTTCTAGGTTTATTAGGTTCTAATTCCTTGCATTTGTTTCAGGATTATCAGTTGGTGACACTAGATGGAGCTCTATTGCTTTTTTATTCTTTAAATATAAGTTGTAAAAGGATAACCCTATTTGGCTGGACTAATGATGCTAATGACCATTATATTGTAATAAAACCCTTAGACTCTCCTATATCTCTCTCTTTCAATGTTAATTGAAGTGCCTAATGTTGGCATTTGTATTAAACTATGCCATGTACATTGAGTGACCTTTAAAAAATTAGTATGCAGAACTTGTGTGGGTTATGTACCTATATTTCAGTTGTAACAGGAGTATTCAAATGTGAGAAGTTGTTTTGGGGAGTGGAAAATGGGTAGAGGAAAGGGAAAGGAGAGTGAAATGGCAAATTAATTTGTTAAGCAGTGTCCTGGTTTTATAAAGGCTACTGCACAGCTTTTTTTTTTTTTTTTTTTTTTTTGAATAAGGACTAAAATCGTGGCTGCCTATCACTATTGTAACAAAAATCGTCGATCCCACCACAAGTTTTGAAAGACATTGAGACTTTGGGTATTGAATACAAAAAGGTAAAATGTAATTCGTATTACTTTTCTTGCTTGATGGAGATGGCTGAAAATTTGATTCGTAAAGGTAAAGCATACGTGGATGATACACTACGTGAGCAAAATGCAGAAAGAAATATGGTTGTTTTTGCCTTTTTTTTTTTTTTTTTTTTTTTTTTTTTTTTTTTTTTTTTTGGTGATGGGAAAAATAGTGCAATCAAATTGCATTAATACCATGTGTGGAAGTGCTAAATTATATTTTTTCTCAATAGCTGGTTTTTTATTTTTTATTTAATGTGATGAGAATATTCCAATAATTCCGTGTGTGGAAGTGCACAAATCCCAAGAGGCAACCAGATGAAAATCCAGTAAAGGTAAAGAATTTTAATGATTACAAACGGGTGTTGAATGCATAAAGTGGGGTGCTTTACTATTGCCAAAAAGAAGGAAAAAGAAAAAAAGAAAAAAATTCCATAACCCATTCATTGATGGCTGGTAAAATGGGCGTAAGTTGCTTTTCTTTTCTCTTTCTTTCTTTCTTTCTTTCTTCTTTCTTTCTTTTTTTTTTTTTTTTTTCCCTTCCTACAGGGTGTTAGTGTGATCCAAGCTGGCTCCAAAATCTGTAAGTTTAGAGGCTGCCTTGCAAAGCAAAGTGGTGGAAATGGCTTCAAAAAGAGCGGGCTGAGCTTCCTAATAAGAGTGGGCTGAGCTAGCTTAAAAAAAAAAAAAATTCAGGACCCAAAAATCGTGTTGGGCAACACGATTTTGGAGTAAATCGTGTTGGGCCACCACGATTTTGGCCTCAGCCACTACTGAACCAATACACAATTCCGGGCTGATGGGTGTCGAAAATGGGCCAAAATCGTGTTGGCCCATCACGATTTTGGGGTGGGAACGGCTATTGCAACCCCCCATTCCTATAAGCCCACCCCCATCCTTTAGGTTTTTAAGGTTTTATGCAAAATATAAAAAGTTTTTATGAAAACCGGTTATGATGTCCACTAAAAAACATCATTTTGAACAACTTTGCAGAAGAAAGTTTTTCCAAAATTTATCGTTTAGGTAGACTTTTTGGCAAAAAATGAAATAAAGGCTATAAACGGTTAAAAAGTATATTTAAACGATAGAGTTTGGAAAAACTTTCTTCTGCAAAGTTGTTCAAAATGATGTTTTCTAGTGGACATTACGGCCGGTTTTCATAAAAACTTTTTATATTTTGCATAAAACCTTAAAAACCTAAAGAATGGGGGGTGGGCTTATAGGAATGAGGGGTTGCAATAGCCGTTCCCTTTTGGGGTAAATCGTGGTGGGCCAACACGATTTTGGGCCTCCACCTACGGCCCGTCTACAAGTGAGAGGGTATAAAAATAGACTAAAATCGTGTTGGCCCACCATGATTTTGGGCTTTTAATACGCACCTATACGGGTTGATTTGAGCATATAAAATAGACCAAAATCGTGTTGGCCCACCACGATTAACCATAGATTTGGAAATAAGTTGAACTTTACTATATTTGCCGAATAAACATGGTCATTGACCGTACATGTGGAAAAGACCCGCCAAAAAGCACTGACATTAGGGGATCATTGGAGTCACCATAGGGTGTAAATTGAGTATCCAACAACGATTCTACTGGGGTCCTCTCATAAAACTTGTCCAAAAAAAAAAAAAAAAACAGCAATGAGAGTTCTTAAAGTACAAGAAAGGCAGTTTCTTCCTTTTCGAAAATGAGACTATTAGTTGGAGTGATACTATTTCTTTTTTTTATTTATGTGCTCCGTATTTATTTTTCTGGTTTAAAGGATATTCATTGAAGACATCTTTCACGCACGTAATCTGAAAAAGGTTAACTATCCTGATCTTTACACATATTGTGATTAGTTTGAAGATCCCAAGAGATATAAAGATTTTGCTCCAAAGTTAATCAATTAGATCTATCAAGACCTTGGTTCCCCCCTGATAAAATGGTAATACAAGATTGAATCAAAATGATTTTGTATATTCAGTATGTACAAGAATGAAGGTGTATTAATAAGTTACAGAGGAAATCTGATCCCATGACTTAAGGATGTCTAATCCCATGATTGGAGGAAAATTGCTTGCACAAAGCTGTTGGGCAAGAAATCAGGGGGCTGATTTCAATTTCCTAATAAGTCAGAGAAGGGCAGGAAATGAGGAAAGAAGTCAGAATAGAAAAGGTTTCCTATTACCCCCATCCCCTCCCGTTTTCCTGATCAATAGTGTTATCATCTCCAACAATGGCTCAGAGTATCACCCTTTCATTAGGAGGGAGTGATGCCATCATCACCAACAATGGCTCAGAGTATTCATGGAACGTGAACCTCTTCGATTGCCTTCATGTTGATGCCCGAAGCTGCAAGGTCGAGCGCCGTGACCCGATGGTTGGCCGACTCGAGCCACGGTTTAACCTTGTACCAACACAAAGCACCGTGGCATGTTCCATGCACTAGAACAAAATGCTTTTGTTCCTTGGCCGGCGGCCGCTCCGTTTTTCTGTCATACGTACTAGCCATGTATGTTCACTTCCTCCGTTAATATCAATTGGGGTCACTTTCAATCCTAATACAAAACACTTACCCTTCCATATCTCGAGTAGTTTATTTTCTAATTAAATACGGAGTATCAAAATTACTCTTATCACGTTGTCTTAAAACTAAAAATTAATAGGAACACGATAGTAATATTACATTAGTTTAAGCCATTAGGACTAGTCTAGTGGTGAGTAGGGGGGGGGGGGAAATGGTAGGATTAGAATAGCTTAAGGATTCGATCCTCTCCAATTGTATAAAAAAGGAAAAAATTACATTAGTTTTAACTGAAAGAGAAATAACTGCTTTGTATGCACATTACTTCTACATGTCAACATTTGATAATGGCCTCCAGCCCTCCACACTTCTAACTGCAAGAAATACTCCATATAATTTATTTGTTTATGAGCAAAGTCCAATGGGTCTTTGGACTATATAATGGAGGTAGTTCATCCAAATACGTAATCGATATATTTTCAAATGTTTAAACCTAATATTTATCTAATAATCTTATAGCGGTTGTGTCTCTTCTTCTCATACGTTTGAATCCAATATCTCTCCAACAATTTTATAGTGTTTCTTCCCTCTCAAAAATATCAATCCAATATCTCTCCCAACAATTTTATAGTGTTTCTTCTCTCTCAAAAATATTAACATCCATATATATTCTCTTTCATGGTCTCTGTCTATGACGTCATGCATGATAGCATCGATACCCATATTCTCTTTCATGGTCTCTCCATGTCTTAATGCGTGCTAACTTCTAGTCTAGTGATAACAATACACAATTTAAAAACTTTATATGTTACTTTTATATATTGGGCATCTCTCCCTCTCCGTGGCCACCTAATGTTTGATTTGTGCAAGATTGTCTCTTCAATCAAATATAAGATGACACATTGCCGTCTTACTCTTCACATCTAGTAATAATATATCTTCTATATAGAGAGAGAGAGAAACACACACACACACACACAAGGATTAGCAGGATTACGTAGGTAGATGGAGAAGAGGGAGATACATTTTGTGCTAGTCCATGGAGCCTGTCATGGAGCATGGTGCTGGTACAAGGTGGCAAGTCAGCTGAGATCAGCGGGTCACAGAGTCACGGCTTTGGACATGGCTGCTGCTGGTGTCAACCCTAAGCGGTTGGACGAAGGTCCGTTCGTTGTCCGATTACTCTGAGCCGTTGATGGAATTCATGGGGTCTCTCTCACCGGAGGAAAGGGTGGTTCTGGTGGGTCATAGCATGGGTGGTCTTAACATATCTATTGCCATGGAAATGTTCCCTCACAAAATTTCTGTCGCCGTCTTTGTGTCCGCTTTTATGCCCGGCCCCGACTCTAAGCTTTCCACCCTTCTTCAAGAGGTATTCATCTCCCTCTCTCTCTCTTCACTCTTGCATTAACATAGCTCATTTATGTCAGGAGCAAACTGAGATAGGTTTCTTATTGAGACGGATTTTAAGTCAAACATGAATAATTTGACTTGTCTTACCCTTATAGTTGCTTTTATTTATTTACAGATTTTTTTTTCTTTTTTTAATTATTATATATATCCATCTATTATATCGCTCGGCCATTACACTGATGTTGGAAACGTTAGTTTAGAAGCTCAGTCTCAGGCTCTGAGCTAATGAAGTCCATGATTTGGGTCAGATAAATCTGAATATTATTGTTCTTTTTTTATTTTTTATTTTTTTGGAAGATTGGGGGGGGGTTCTAATTGTTTACATATTTTCTCACCGATGACATACCAGGTAAGTGATTGAGAGTTTGAGACCCGGCATGTTTTAGGCAAAATGAAGAAATTAAGCAGTTCCCTAATAAAATATACACTTTGATGACATGGTGATATCATTTTAGTTGGCATGTTGATCAAGAAATAAAGTCATAAAACCAATAAGACCTATAGCTAGTAGCATTGCTCTTTTACTGTGTACACAAATCCTAAACCATTTTCTTAATATAAAAATAAAATAAGTACAACTTAAAATCTGATACACCGATGGATTCATAGAAATCCGTCGAAAATCATCTAAAATGACTTCCTAACAGGCTATAGCGCCAATGTAACCCCACTTAATAGGACAATTTGCCACACAATTAGCTTCCGTAAGGACATGCTGTGCAATAATTCTACCAAATCGAGAAAGAAGCCAACAAATTTGTTGAACAAGAATGGTAATGCTCCAATGATGTTTGTCATTCTATAAATAGCATTGATTACTACTTGAGAATCTCTTTCTATCTGCATTCATCTAACACATTTGTCGCACTCTGCTATTACTCACTCTTTTCTGATTATTTTTGCACGACCCATCAAAATTTAGTTTAGTCCATAATGGAAGAGGAACAATTGATTGAGTACCATAAGCATTATCGATCAGACCCTCATTGTTAGAGAGTGAAAATTTCAATTTTAAAAGCAACCGAAAGCAAAATATCAGACATCATGTTGCAGATGATAGGGCCCCATTTTAATAGCCAAAAAAAGGAAAAGAAGAAGAAGATAGGGCCCCATTTTGTTAGAGCCCTTGGCCCATGGGTCAAGCATTGGCAGTGACGGTTCCGGGTGCATCTAGACAAAAAATGTAGCAAACTTTAGCAAAACCAAGGCCCAAGTCATTTGACTTGTTTGCCTTGTGTTTCGTTATGCTTCTATTTATGGTAGAGCCAAACAATAAGAGTACTTTTCTGGCAGATGAGGAACAAAAATAAAAATGTGATACTTTTAGAAGGGATTTGGATAAGATGGAATTTCAAATTCTCTCTTTAAAACTCCAAATTTTGCTTGGAATTAGGACCGAAAATTGAAATTGGCGATCTCCAATTTAATTATAGTGTTGTATCTGTAGTGGAATTGGAATTGATTCCAATGTCAATTCTACGATTGACAAAAAAGGAGTGGCTCCCAATTCTTTGGTAGGAGGTATTATTTAAAATTCTGAATATCAATTTGCAAAAAGGCTCCTTGAAAAACAAAAGAGGAAAAATTACCTTATCGCGATTGCTTTTCCAATTTATATCAAACAAAAGAAACTAATAATCAATTTGTAAACTTTTTTTTTTTTCCCTTTTTTTCTTTATCCTCTCTGTAGGAGCGTGTCTAATTAGGTTATCTCCCATGTCAGAGGACTTTAATTTTAGTCATATCTTCCCCCCTCACAAGCACGAGAAGAACTTCAGTAAAACCGCTGCACCACCGTGGCTGTGAGACCAGCCACTCACAGCCATGGATCACTCTGTTTTTGGGCCCCACAATAACCAAAAACAGAGTGATCCATGGCTGTGAGTGGCTGGTCTCACAGCCACGGTGGTGCAGCGGTTTCACCGAAGTTTTTCTGCACAAGCACGGTCTGTCTATTGAACGGCCAACAAACTGTTGGGCTGCCTCTCATAATAATTACATGATTGTGATAGTCTGATGGACGTAGACCATGTGCCTATTAATTATACCAAATCGTACTTGTTAGTTGAATTCTTTAATGCATAAGATGAGAAGATACTATTATTTAATCATTGTGACAAATTTTTTTTTTCTTGGAGGAATTTTTTTTTTTGAACAAACCCAAGTTTATAAAAGATTTCACAATCAGGCCATATGGATGAAGTAAGTTCAAAAGTCTTGAAAGTCATAAAACATTGTGTCGATGGTTTGAGGGAATTAAAGCCCCTACATTATTTCATTAATTCATATATGTCAGTTTCTCTCTATTTTACATTAGGCCCCATATAATTATTTTTACTTATACACTTTTAACATATAAGATGGTGATAAAAATAGATGATAAAAGATAGGTGAAATAACATTTTCTTAAAGGATAGGTTCATACTGAGTTTTCACTTTCTAAAATTTCTTATCAACAATCATTCGCAAGCAAATATCAAAGAGCTCAATGATTGAGCTGAATAGACACTCTTGACTTTTCTATATATATTCACATTCATTTACAAGGAAGAGATATTACATTTCAATGGTAGATGAAACTAGGATTTGGATTCAGTGCTGAGTTTAAAATGTTCAGCACGGTACTAAGGTGATCTCGATCATCTATTTCGATTTTGGACGGTTGTGATTAAAAGATGAAAAAGTTATCCCTATAAGGACATTTTAATAACTTTATCATCTTTAAATTTCAATCATTCAAAATCGAAATGAACAATCAAAATCACCTTAGCACCGTGCTGAACTTTCACTGAATCCGCCCCCGAAGAAGCTAACCTCAAAGAGCCCAAATCCCAACCCCATCACTTCACTTTAAAAACCCCCCAAGATGGACTTTCATGAATAAGTGGGAGTACGATCAAACTAGTAGATATGATTTTGTTGGAGAGGAATCTCATGTCTCATCATTTTAGTAGAAGATAGAAGAGGCTTCCAGTCTTCCATGTGCAAGTGGTCGTAGCAATCGGCCGTGGTAGATGGCCCACACCACAATCGCAATTTGGTCGGTGTGGGCCAGATTGGATTGCTAGACTAGGCGCATTTATCATGGCCGTATCCCTAATTTCACCAGCATCTATGATATTTATTTTAATTTGGATGGATTACTACTTATTTCCATAAGCATAGAAATTAAATTTTATTTTTAAATAAAGATAGCTACGTATGTTTTCACCTAATCCCAATTTTTGATGAATCTAACTAGGTGGCCACTCACTGCTCCTTCCCTCCTTTCATTTGCATTTTTAAAATAATAATAATAATTGAGTAACATATTTTTTTGTCAAATTAATATGCAGTATCTTCAAGGATTAGACTCGATTATGGACTGCCAATATACGTTTGATCAAGAACCTCGCAACCTCCCAACCTCCATACTCTTTGGCCCTAACTTCCTGTCATCCAAGTTGTATCACCTCTCTCCTCCTGAGGTAAGAACATCCTACAGCCTCTAACTTCATTTATATTCCATTATGTTATACATAAATTACAATACAATATTAAAAGCCAATTTGACCGGTAGGTATATGTTGATATAACTTATATCAACATCATATATAAAGACTTGTACCTTGTGCATTGGTTCAATATATTCCATAATCCACCAAGAACCGCCATCTTATTAAAGACATGACATGTATAAATTGAGGGGGAAAAAGACTTGAATTCCTAAAAGATTTGACTATTAGCTTATTAGCTATTTATTAATTTTTGACGGGCATGATGAATTGAGACAGGATTTGATGCTTGCAACCATGTTGCTGAGACCTACGGGTCTCTATAGTGAAGCAATAACGCTAAAGGAAACGACGGTCACTAAGGAGAGATACGGATTGGTTCGTCGAGTTTATATAGAGTGTGATCTAGACCATGCGGTAAATAAGGATTTGCAAAGGTTGATGATTGAGAAAAATCCGGCGGATGAAGTGAAGGTAATCAATGGCTCAGATCACATGGTCATGTTCTCCAAGCGGCTGGAGCTGTGTTCCTATCTGCAAGGCATCGCAGAGGATTATTCTTAAGTATGCTTGTTTTCAACTTATTAATGTATGTAAAAACACTTGGTATTATTAATACGTACCCAGTGTGATGCATGACAAACAGTGGAAAAAATTATAAAAAATAAAATGCAAATCTTAATGGTTATAAGTCATCCAAGAAAATTGATTGTTGATCCAATATATTTGTTATATGGAATTATGGATTCCTTTCTTTTTGGGTATTAACAAGGCAAATGATAACAACAATACCCATTTGATAATGGGTTGATCGATAGTTTAGTGGCATTTATTTCATTTGTTAAGTAAGTAATTTCAAATTCAAACTTATGAAAAAAACATTGAAACCCATTCACAGAAATTAAAGGAAGTTAAGAGTAAATGTAATTTTTATCGATTGTAAAATAAAATAAAAAATTCAAAAATCAAAATCTTGTTGCCATGCCATTTATGACAACATATAGGCAAGGGCGGAGCCAAGATTTATCTCCAAAGGAGGCACTGTGCTATGATTCTATGAAGTGGGAACTAGGAACTAAAAGCCCTAGAAAGCAATTTTTTTTAAAAAATTACTTTTTAGTTATCATTTTTTAATTTAGTACCAAAAAAAGGATTTTTTTTTTGTCAACTTATTACAAATTGACTATAAATATACTTTAAAATGACTACTATCTTTCTCTTGTTGGCATTATGTTGAGAAATAGTCATGAAATGGTAATATCTCTCCCAAAAAAAAAAAAAAAATTGGGTTGAGGCAGGGGGGGCACGTGCCCCCCAAGGCCCCCACCTGGCTCCGCCCATGCATATAGGAGAATACCTTTTTAAGAAAACCTTTTTAAATGCTTTTACATCAATATATTTATTTTAAAATTCTAATTTTGCCCTCAAATATACAAAATATTATATTAAAAAAAAAAGAATACCTTTTTAAGGGTATTTTAAAAAATGATTAAAAAAGAATCTTTGACTTTTGGAATGGGATACTTATTTTGAAACATCCCAAAATGGAAAGTAGGACACTAATATTAAAACGGAGATAGTATGTTACTTTTATATAGTGGTCACTTTAATCAAATATAAGATGCCACATTGCCATCTTACTCTTTACATCTAATAATAATATATCCTCTCTCTCTCTCTCTCTCTATATATATATATAAAGAGGATGACGATGGGATGAGGATGTGCTGATATAACTTAATCAACACCATATGAGCAATTTTTATTACGATGAAAAATATTTAATTATAAAACAAAATGAAACAAGGACGACCCCTGATGTCGTTTTCTTTGGGTTTATCTTGTGGGTGTAATCCTCATATATTTCATCAACAAAACTTTCCCAAGTATAATTAACACAAGGATTAGCAGGATTACGTAGGTATATGGAGAAGAGGGAGATACATTTTGTGCTAGTCCATGGAGCCTGTCATGGAGCATGGTGCTGGTACAAGGTGGTAAGTCAGCTGAGATCAACGGGTCACAGAGTCACGGCTTTGGACATGGCTGCTGCTGGTGTCAACCCTAAGCGGTTGGACGAAGTCCGTTCGTTGTCGGATTACTCTGAGCCGTTGATGGAATTCATGGGGTCTCTCTCACAAGAGGAAAGGGTGGTTATGGTGGGTCATAGCATGGGTGGTATTAACATATCTATTGCCATGGAAATGTTCCCTCACAAAATTTCTGTCGCCGTCTTTGTGTCCGCTTTTATGCCCGGACCCGACTCTAAGCTTCCCACCCTTGTTCAAGAGGTATCCATCTCTCTCTCTCTCTCTCTCTCATGAACTTAGCTCATTTATCTCACAAGCAAACTGAGGCAGGTTTCTTATTGAGACGGATTTTAAGTCAAACATGAAGAATTTGACTTGTCTTACCCTTATAGTTGCTTTTATTTATTTACAGATTTTTTTTTCTTTTTTAGAAAATTTTTAATTATTATATATATCGATCTATTATATTGCTCGGCCATTGCACCGATGTTGGAAACATTAGTTTAAAAGCTTAGCCACTGAGGTGGTCATTGACCCCAAAACAAAAAAATAAATAAATAAAAAATAATGGTCTCAGTCTCAGGCTCTGAGCTAATGAAGTCCATGATTTGGGTTAGATAAATCTGATTATTATTGGTCTCTTTTTGGAGGGGGTTGTTCAAATTGTTTACATATTTTCTCACCAATGACATACAAGGTAAGTGATTGAGAGTTTGAGACCCAGCGTGTTTTAGGCAAAACGAAGAAATTAAGCACTTCCCTAATAAAATATACACTTGATGACATGGTGATTTCATTTTAGTTGGCATGTTGATCAAGAAATAAAGTCATAAAACCAATAAGACCTATAGCTAGCATTGCTCTTTTACTGTGTTCACAAATCCTAAACCATTTTCTTAATATAAAAATTAGGGTAAATTGCAAAAAACCCTCCTATATTGTTACCCCTTGTGCAGGAAACCCCTTTCTCAAAAAAAAATTAACAAAAAACCCCCCATATTGTATAGGGTTGAAAAAACCCCCCTTCCGTTCACAATCCGTTAGAAAATTAACAGCCAAAACTCACGTAACTGGCATGTGACGAGTAAAATTTGATTTTATGACTATAATACCCTCAGCACTCAAAAAAGACGAAAATACCCTCACCAAACTCAACGGAAAGACGCAAATACCCTCACCTTCATCTTCTTCTCTTTAGATTTGAGATGCAACGGGTTTGGGGGTGGATCTCAGATCTGGTATCCCTCTCCAGTCCTCTCTCGCTTCCTCGCTCCTCTCTCGTTCCCTCGCTCCTCTATCAGTCCGTTGCTCTTTCGCTCCCTCGCTCCAGTCTGAAAGGATGGGCTTTGCAGTGCTACCAGCAATAGGCTTCGTTCTTGGCAGGGAGAGGAGCCGGTGGTGAGACTCGTGGTGCGATGAGGAGGGTCACACAATTCGTGAAGGGAAGAGGGAACCACCAGTTCGTCATCTTCACCGATGATCCAACGCCAGAAACCGGCGAATTCCATGCACCCACAGCCACCACTTCGTCGAATCTGGCAAAGCCCAAGAAATCTCTACCTCGAACTGGAGGTATTCGGTGATGCAAATCCGAGTTCCCATCACAATGGTCACCGGTGATGCAAATTCAACCCAAATCGCAGCTCATGCTTTGATCGCAGGCGATTCACCCAAATCGTAGCTCATACCTTCTTTTCCCACCGCCACCTACCTTGATCTGGATCCCATTCCCTTTATCTGCCACCGAGCTTAAAGAGAGAGAGAGAGGAAAAGAAAGAAAGAAAAAAAAATAGGGGTTCTTGAGTTTAAAGAGAGAAAGAGAGGAAAAAAGAAAGAAAAAAACAGGGGCGAGGGGGGAGCCATGGATGTTGGCGCTGGACCACGGCCGGCGTTGGACGCGATTACCGGCGTTGGACGACAACGGCGATGGCGGGTGTGTGAGGTCTGACTCGATAGTGAATGGGTTTGAGGCTGTGAAAAAACCACGCTAGACCATGGCCGGCGTTGGCTGACCACAACTGCTGGCGTTGGACGACAACGGCAATGGCGGGTGTGTGGGGTCTGACTCGACAATGGGTGTGTAAAGTCTGACATGGTAGTGAATGGGTTTGAGACTGCGAAAAAACCACGCTAGACCACGGCCGGCGTTGGCTAACCACAACCGCCGACGTTGGATGCTATGACCGGCGTTGGACGACAGCAATGGCGGGTGTGTGGGTCTGACGAGATAATGAGGTTTGACGAGATATTGAACTGATTTGAGGATTACTGTACACGGGAGGAGGAAACAAGGTTTTGCTTAACCCTTAAGTCAGGGGTATAAGGGTAATTGCATAATTAGTTTTTTAAAACCATTTAAAAATGTCAACTATTATTTTATTAATTTTTTGTACAAGGGCATAACGGTCATTTCATCTTACCATTAACGCTGTAACCCCCTAGCACAATATGGGGGGTTTTTTGTTGAGTTTTTTTTTAGAGTGGGTTTTCCTGCACAAGGGGTAACAATACAGGGGGGTTTTTTGCAATTTACCCTAAAAATTAAAATAAGTACAACTTAAAGTATGATACACCGATTCATAGAAATCCCTCGAAAATCATTTAAAATGACTTCCTAACAAACTATAGCACCAATATAACCCAGGTTAATAAGACAATTTGCCACACAATTAGCTTGCCTAAGGACATGCTATGCAATAATTCTACCAAATGGAGAAAGAAGCCAACAAATTTTTTGAACAAGAATGGTAATGCTCCAATGATGTTTGTCATCCTATAAATAGCATTGATTACTACTTGAGAATCTCTTTCTATCTGCATTCATTTAACACATTTGTCGCATTCTACTATTAGTCACTCTGGACTGATTATTTTTGCCACACCCATCAAAATTTAGTTTAGTACATAATGGAAGAGGAACAATTGATTGAGTCCCATAAGCATTATCGATCAGACCATCATCGTTATAAGAGAGTGAAAATTTCATTTTTAAAAGCAACTGAAAACAAAATATCGGACATCATGTTGCAGATGATAGGGCCCCATTTTAATAGCAAAAGAAAAAAAAGAAAAGGAAGAGGACAGGGCCCCATTCGTTAGAGCCCTAGGCCCATGGGTCAAGCATTGGAAGTGACGGGTCTTGGTGCATCTAGACAAAAAGGGAACGGCTATTGCAACCCCCCATTCTTATAACCCCACTCATTTGTTTTTGGTTTTTAAGATTTCATGAAAAATATAAAAAGTTTTTGCAAAAACCGGTCACTTAGTCCACTAGAAAACATCATTTTGAACAACTTTGTAAAAAAAAGTTTTTTCAAAATCTATCATTTAGGTAGACTCTTTGGCAAAAAATGAAATAAAGGCTAAATGGCTAAAAAGTATATTTAAATGAAAAATTTATGAAAAATTTTCTTTTACAAAATTGTTTAAAATGATGTTTTCTAGTGGATCTCACGACTGATTTTCATAAAAACCTTTTATATTTTGCATAAAACCTTAAAAACCTAAAGGATGGGGGTGGGGTGATAAGAATGGGGGGTTGCAATAGCCGTTCCCAGACAAAAAATTGTAGCAAACTTTAGCAAAACCGAGGCTCTAGTCATTTGACTTGTTCGCTTGTGTTTCGTTATGCTTCTCTTTATGGACAATAAGAGCACTTTTCTCGCAGATTAATAATCAATTTGTTTCTCATTTTTTCACCTTTTTTTTTTTTCCTACTTCTCTACAACTTTTTGCTTTTCATTTTTTTTTTTGTTTTTGTTTTTATTCTCCCATTTCTCGTTCATCTACTCACTCCACTTTTTCTCCTTAAGATTGTTTATGTTTGTTAGTCTCTGTTTCGCTTAAATTGCTCATCTTCTACTTTTCAAAATTTATTCTACCTTTTTTACCCAATTGATCTCATTTCCTTCATCTCTCTTCCGTCTCACTTAATTTTTAAAAAGGGAGAATTAGGTTTTAGCAGATATGGAGAAAAAAAGGTAGTGTTCAATGTTCAGCTGTAATAGAAGCTGGTAGTGGAAGAGGAGGCGGAGGCGGAGGTGGAGGAGACTCTACCTGACCCAACTCAAGAAACATCCTCTCTCCTCTCTTCTCTCTCTCTTCTAAAATTTGCTCTTTCTAGTGTAAAAAGTTTAAAAACCGGCTGTAACCCATTCCCAAAAACTTCCTTTCAAACTAATGCTACACGTCAATAATTCGTGGCGAAGGTGAAAAAGCGACGATCAGAGCAACTACTGACCATAGCACTCTCCATATATGATTGTTATAGTCTTATGGACGTAGACCATGTGCCTTTTTTATTTATTTATTTTAAAGATGTCCCTAAGTTTCGTCTAAGATTAATTCTCTGAGATACTGTTGGACACCGAAACGCGAACCTCTTCTAAGAAAGTTTGCTACATCCACAAGGACTCTATATGCTTATTAATTATACATTGCCCTCGTATAGTTGTACTTGCCAGTAGAATTCTTTAATGCTTAAAATGAGAAGTCTACTACTCGTATTATTTAATCATTATAAATTTTTTTCCTTTTTTTTTTGGAGGAGGAAATTTTTTGAGCAAACCCAAATCTATAAAAGATCTGATGATTAGGCTATATGAATTAATTAACTTCAAAAGTCATGAAAACCATAAAACATTGTGCCGTTGTCCAAAAGAATTAAAACCTTACATTCTTCTATTTATTCATATGTGTTAGTCTTTTTTTATTTTATATTAAATCCCACATGATTATTTTTATTTATACACTTTTAACATATAAAATGATAACAAAGGTAGAAGGCAAAAGATAAGTGAAATAATATTTTTTTAAAGAATGGTTTCATACTGAGTTTTTACTTTTTAAGATTTGCTATCAACAGTTATCCGCAACCAAATATCTATGTTCGTTAGCATATAAAATGATTATTAAGGTAGAAGACAAAAGTAGGTGAAATATGATTTTCCTCCAGAATAGTTTTATACTGGGTTTTCACATTTTAGGATTTGCTAAAAAAAAAAAAAGAAAGGGGGGGGGGGGGGCAGGAGGAATCTGCAATCAAATATCTGAGTTGAATAGACATCCTTGACTTCTCTATAAATCAAATATCCACGTTCATTCCCAAGGAGGAGATATTACATTTCAATGGTAGATGAAGCTAACCTCAAACAGCCCAAATCTCAACCCCGTCACTTCACTTGAAAAAACCCCGACAAGGACTTTCATGAATAAGTGGGAGTATGATCAAACTAGTAGGTATTTGATTTTATTGGAGAGGAGTCTCATTATTTTAGTAGAGGATAGAGACTTCCACTCTTCCATGTGCAAGAGGTCGTAGCAATCGGCCGTGTTAGCTGGCCCACACCATAATTGCAGTTTGGACAGTGTGGGACAAATTGGACCGCTGGACTTGGCCCATTGATCATGGCCGTGTCCCTAATTTCACCAGCATCTATGATATTTATTTTAATTTGGATGGATTACTACTTATTTCCATAAGCATAGAAATTAAAATTTATTTTTAAATCAAGATGGGTACATATGTTTTCAGGTCCAATTTATGATGAATCTAACTAGGTGGCCATTTACTGCTCCTTCCCTTCTTTCATTTCCATTTTTAAAAAAATAATAATAATTAAGTAACATATTTCTTTGTCAAATTAATATGCAGTATGGTCAACGATTAGGCTCGATTATGGACTGCCAATATACGTTTGATCAAGGACTTCACAACCACCCAACCTCCTTCCTCTTTGGCCCCAACTTCTTGTCATCCAAGTTGTATCACCTCTCTCCTCCTGAGGTAAGAATATCCTACGCCCTCTAACCTCATTTATATTCCACTATGTTATACATAAATTACAATACATTATTAAAAACCTAGTCTGACCGGTAGATACATGTTGATATAACTTATATCAACACCATACATAAATGTTTGTATTCCGTGCATTGACCTAATGTATTCCGTAATCCACCAATGCATGGAACCACCATCTTATTAAAGGCATGACATGTATAAATTGAGAGGGGAGAAAATACTTGAATTCCTAAAAGATTGGACGATTAGCTGATTAGTTATTTATTAATTTTTGATGGGCATGATGAATTGAGACAGGATTTGATGCTTGCAACCATGTTGCTGAGACCTATAGGTCTCTATAGTGAAGCAATAACGCTGAAGGAAACGACGGTCACTAAGGAGAGATACGGATTGGTTCGTCGAGTTTATATAGTGTGTGATCAAGACCATGTGATAAATGAGGATTTGCAGAGGTTGATGATTGAGAAAAATCCGACGGATGAAGTGAAGGTAATCAATGGCTCAGATCACATGGCCATGTTCTCCAAGCCGCTGGAGCTGTGTTCCTATCTGCAAGGCATCGCAGAGGATTATTCTTAATTATGCTTGCTTTCAACTTATTGTATGTAAAAACACTAGGTATTATTAATACCCAGTGTGATGCATGACAAACAGTGGAAAAAAATTATAAAAAATAAAATGCAAATCTTAATGGTTATAAGTCATCCAAGAAAATTGATTGTTGATCCAATATATTTGTTATATGGAATTATGGATCCCTTTCTTTTTGGGTATTAACAAGGCAAATGATATTAGTAATACCCATTTGCTAATGGGTTGATCGATAGTTTAGTGGCATTTGCTTTATTTGTTAAGTAAGTAATCTCGAGTTTAAACTTATGAAAAACCATTAAAACTTATTTACTGAAGTTAAGGGAAATTAAGAGTAAATGTAATTTTTATCGATTGTAAAATGAAAAAAAAAAAAATCAAAATCAAAATCCCATTGCCATGCCATTTATAACATCATATAGGAGATAATACACCTATAGATGTGAATGTAGAAATACATTTTATTTATTATAAGAGTGGACAAACCTGATTTTTCTGATTCAAGACATTCCATACATATTATTTATTTTTTAAAAAGATAACATACAAAACACACACATACCTAGTGACATGACCAAGACATGCCAAGGTCAATAGTCGAAGCCAATACCAATGAAAAATGGTTATGTTAACTACAAAAGCATATAGAAACCATTTTTAGTGCATTTATTTGCTATCTTGAGCAGACATTGGCACAGTTCTAGTGGCTTCGAAAGCATTGGCATATGATCTGCACCCTTAATCTCCATGACCTCTTCCACTCCACCGTTTTCAATCATCCAATGCTGAAATTCCTCAGGAATGGCGTTATCCTCGGTGCATACAACATAAGCACGTTTAACTGTTCCGTATCCCTTATCCGAGAACTTGTTTGCCTTTGTCAAATCATGTAGGAAAAGTGATCCTGGTCTTTTCAACATTATGGCCAGTTCCAAATCCTTCAAAAATGTAAAAATGTACAATGTAGTTACAATTATTAGAGGGACGCAGGAAGAAAAAAATAATAATAATGATGAGAGAGAGAGAGAGAGAGAGAGAGAGAGAGAGAGGGGCTTACCTCAATAGGGCTTAGTTGATAGAGCTTGGATGAAAAGAACTTGGGGCCAAAAAGCATGGTTGTTTGAGGCTCTTTGGAGTTACCATAGGGTAAAAATTGAGTGTCCATCCACGATTCTGCTGGGGTCCTCTCACAATACTTGCCAAATTAAAAAAAAAAAATATATGAGACAAAAAAAAAGATTCAGAATGACATTTATGACCTTTAGAAACGAGACTAATACTCAAGTGATTTGACTGGCTGATTGCTCCCTTCATTAAGTAAGAAAGGTTACATCATAATCGATATAGATTGACTCCGGTACTTTTTGTGCCCTTGTTTCATTGGCTACTTCCTTATTTCTACGGCCCTACGGCCGATGAGAAAGACACTCCACTAGCCCCCTACCCCTTAGACTAGGGGTTACTGAAAATACCACTAACTCACACTTAGAAACTTATCCGAAAAAACAGAAAAAAAAACTCCAATTAAAATTTTTTATTTTATTTAGTTGTTTTTGGCTTCATTCAGAGTATGTTTGTCTATGTTGACTTCTGAGTTATTTTTATATAAAAGATTCCTTGCCCCGATAAATTTGGCTTTTAGTCACTAGCCCTTTGTGAAAAGTTCCCACATGATGAACACCTACGACATGACGATCAAACCAATTAGGCTAACCGAGCTTTCCTATTGATTGATTTGTAGCAATAACAACATGCCCATGGATTTCAATAATAATTCTATCGTTGGATTTTATCGATCTTGATATTGTCCAATTTAAATTTAACAATATCTTTGTCTCTTTGTGGGTGAATCTCTTGTGTAACCTTTTGCCTTATTTTTGTTGTTAAGAGAAAGGGAGCAGCAATATGAGAATTTAGACACAAAGAAAGACGAGCAATGCTTGAAAGTGGATTAAAGGGCTATTAATAATGGTAAATTGGGTATTAAGGGATTAATTTTTGTTTTTTTATGCAAAAATAACTCAAAAGGGACTACTAAACATTAAAAAGAGGGGATGAAACCAAAAAAGACTGGGTAAATAACCTTCGCTTTCGTGCTATGCACAACACCAAATCTATACTGCACTTTACCCACATCGCGACCCCACCATATACCACTAGATTATATTTCCATCCTTTTTTTGCTTACTTTTCAATTTACAATCTCTTTCAAACCATAGTTGAATATCAGTAAATATTGCTATCAAGAGTAAAGTGGTCTTCAAGTTAACTTAAAGGAGAGATATTCAAATGATTTATGAAATAAAATTATAGACTGATGCCAACATCAGAATATTAAAAACGTTAAAGGTTTATGAAAACAGCAAAACCAACAGAGAGAAGTTGTAATACTTTCAAGATCAAGAGGTCTAGATTTTACTCTAATTTTTCATCAATTCAAAAAAAGAGAGCTTAAATCGAGATCTGAAATGCGGTAGGGCATACATATGTATCATACATATACACATATAATATATATATTGAGGGTGCTGATTAGGTCCTCATCAGTCCATCAATCTCATACGGAGTATGTATTTATTTATACATAGAGAGATTAGAGAGAGACAGAGGCCTATAAAGTGATATTCTTAATAGGGTACCTGCCAATGGCCTCCGGGACTTGGTTCTCCTATAGTTTCGGAAAAAAATGATAATAATGATAAAATAGGGTACCTGATCCAAAACATAGGAAGGCCTGGTGTATGGTATCGGGCATAAATGCAGTCATGAAAACCGCAACTGATATCTTCTCTGGAAATTTGTCCATGGCAAGAGCCAAACTCAAGCCTCCTAAGCTGTGTCCCACAAGTATTACCCTTTCATTAGGAGGGAGTGATGCCATTATCTCCAACAAAGGCTCAGAGTAGTCCTGCATGGTGTGAACCTCGTAGATTGACTTCATGTTGATGCCCGAAGCCGCAAGGTCGATCGCCGTGACCCGATGGCCGGCCGACTCGAGCAGCGGTTTAACCTTGTACCAACTCCAAGCACCATGGCATGCTCCATGTACCAGAACAAAATGGTATCGTTCCTTGTTCGGCTCCATTTTTTTGCCCTTTTTTCTTGTTGTCAACACGTGTTAACATCCTCCCAGTCTATATATAGAGAGAGACGAGAGAGAGGAAATTCTAACACGATCCCCCTGAGGACTTGGGGTCCCAATTAGACCTAACTAGAGGATTAGGATGCGAATTAGACTTTTTTTGGGGGTAAATTACTAAAGGTGGAAGTAGGCAGGGATATTGTTTGACTAGACTGTCTTAGACTTTTCGCACATAGAAGAAATTTTTTTTTAATAGGGGAAAAAATTTGGAAAAATAATATATATATATATATATATATATATATATATATATAGTCTATTTTTTATGAGGTTAATTTAACTTAATTTTAGATTAGGTCACTTTTCAAAACTATACATGTAATTCATATTTTACGAAATTAACCGTTTGATTAGATAATCTTATCATGTATGAATCATATGTATAATTTTGAAAAATGACTCAACTTAAAATTAGGTTAGATTAACCTTAAAAAAAAAAAGACTCATATATATATATATATATATATATATATATATAAAAGGCAACCAACACCCCAGCCGGTGTGGGGACGATATGATCACATGAATAGTCTTGGAATTAATTTTTGAAAATAAAAAATTGGATGACCCTCCAATGGTCCCAGACTCCGCCAACCTCCATTAGGGAGCTGGATGACATGTCCAATAGGTAATCAGTATGGCTAACGACAAAGTTTTTAATTCGAACATTTTTCATCGGGTAATATGACAAACACGAGCCAATGAGGTAGACAACAATTGGTGCACGCCAAAAAAAAGAAGAAAAAAAAAAGTATGGAAGCATTTGCCTTAAAAGTAAGGGTTAGAAAAAAAAAAAAAAAAAAAAAAAAAAAAAAAAGGGAAACATGTGGATATTTGAAAACCCTGCTAACTTAATCAATAGTATACCGACTTTCTATTCCTATGACATTTTTATTACTGAAGTTGGTATTGAACATAAATCCTTTACAGTTCCATTTTGTATTGTACATGATTTTTGCCATTCATTGTTGATAAAATTAACCTATCATTGAAATGATATATATAGATCATGTCCGATATTTTTATTATAGTGGATCTTTTCCCTGAATCCAACCTCCAAGGGAGATCCAGACGCCCCAAGGAACAAGACCATCGGCCCAAATTATAAAGATAGAGGGGTAATTAATAAGGGCATACCGAAGAGTTTGGTTCAGAAACTACTTTCCGAATTCCCAGGGTGGCAACTTATAATTAATAACTGTTATAAAGTGTGAGGAGGAGTCAAGCCAGGCGGCGTAGAATTTATGAAAGTTGTTTGCTTTGTGACACCGAAATATGATTGGAGTACGTCTGTGATGGTCCAAAACAAAACAAATAGCAATGGTCACTGCTATTTAACCTTTCTAGCCGCCACCACAAAAAATAGGGGTAAGGCCTCACACATGGGGGTCCATCCCTCTTGGGAGAGGACCACAGAGGAGTCTGATGGTGTTCTCTCTCATAATTTGAGGAGACTAGCTAATAGATTGCTCTATCAGCGTCAACATACTAGATTTAAACCTATGAAACCACCACCACCCAAAAAAAAAAAAAAAAAAAAAAAAAAGGAAGAAAATATGGAGATCGAGAAGTCATGATCAGAAAGATGGGCCTTTGGGGGCAACGTGCCTCCACTGGCTCAACCAAGATTTTTTTTTTCGGGAGAGATATTATCATTTGATGATTATTTCTTAACATAATGCCAAAGAGAGGGAGATAGTAGTCATTTTAAAGTATATTTACAGTCAATTTGTAATAAGTTGTCAAAAAAATCCTTTTTTTGGTATTAAATTGAAAAATGATCACTAAAAAGTAAATTTTTTAAAAAAAAAAATGCTTTCTAAGACTTTTAGTTTCCAATTCCCACTTCACAGAATCGTAACACAGTGCCCCTATTGGAAATAAATCCTGACTCCACCCCTGATTCTAGCTAAGTAAGTACATTCTCATGTGTTGTCCTCCAAAACCTACCATTTACTCTCAACACTAAAATCAAAGGGTTAGCAATAGCACTGGCAAAGTCACTTGAACTAGACAAATCAACGTACTGACAAGGTGAAATGTCATTGGGTGGGAGATGGTATGTATTCATCAACACCATATAATAAAGAATCTCTCTTATAACAGAGGATTAGTAACAAAAAAATAAATTATAATTATTGGGTCAACTTTACGTCACCCAAACCAGAGTGTCAATTCTCTAAAAACAGAAAACACAGGATGATCAATGTTTTGTAAATGGAAAAGGCAATATAGTCCTACAAAATAAGTGTTAAAGTGGACCTATAGAAGGTGACTTCTTACTTCTTCCACCTTCTATTTTTAATGCCTCTTTCACCTAATCCCACGTGAGAATAGAAAAAGGCTACACGCTATCTAAGTACTATTATATGCCTGCCCCACTTCGGCATGCAGCACCATATTAATAATCAACTCATTCAAGCGTGTAGCTCACTTGCTAAGTTATTAGGTCAGACCTTATATGATAGGTTTTGCACAGCATGTGTGAGTCTTCGTTAGTGTAATATAAATTGAAAATCATTTTGAAGGTAACACTAATATGGCTATGTTACATTTATAAATACACTAATATTTACACCAATACATTCATTCATAGACACAGATACAAGTCCGTGATATGTAATTTACTCTCTTTATTATATATATATATATATATATATATGATGGTGATGATCATATAAGTACGTGCTGATATATGTTTTTCTATATATACATATTTTTACTTATAACAGGATGGGAATAAAGTAGACTGGGCTTGGGTTTGTTCAAATTGTTCGTGATCTCAGCCGGTGACAGGGAGTCATTTGCTTAAGTTCGCACACGGCAAGTCCAGTGCACCCAGTGAGCAAGTTTTGCTATCTATTTCGGCTTCGAAGACTCTTGGGCCTATTTGAATATGGACATTTTGAAAAGCATTGTACCCATGAGTGGCGGCCCATTCACAAGAGGCCACAAAAGAATGGATATGCCATACACTGATACAAGTGTCTAAAATTCCATCAGGCTTCCCTCCCCCATCTGAGACATTATGATTATTGGGGCTGTAACTAAAAGCCAGACGAGCCAAGTCGAATAGAAAATTTTTGATTGGTTCAATAAATTAATGAACTTAAAACTTAAGTTTGAATTTTACTCGTTTATCTCACAAGCAAGTTCAAGCACACCTCTTATCAAGTCGATCTCCAATAATTTAGTTATTTAAAATGTTAACAAAATTATCGAATTGAGAATTGCCGTATTTGATGTTAGCTCGATAAACTACTGCATTGAAACATAGGTTTAAATTTAACTTGTTTATCTTATGGGCAAATTCAAATGATCCGAGTCTCATATATATTAACTTGATCTCAAGCCAAGCATGAGCATCTCGATTTGCCTTACAACCCCGGATGATTATTATAAACAATGGAGTTGCCAAAGTGATTAATATGATTTAACCATATCAAAAGTCAATAAAAAGATGTGAAAATTCTGTGGCTAACAATATTTGATATTGAACATAGATCCTTTACAGAACCATTTTGTATTGTACATGTTTTTTGCTATTCATTGTTGATAAAATTAACCTATCATTGGAATGATATAGATCATGTCCCATACTTTTTATTATAACATATTTTTTCCCTGAATCCTGAACCTCCAAAAAGGAGATCGAGATGCCCTAAGCAACAAGGCCATAGGCCCGAATTGTACAGACGTAGGTGCAATTAATAAGGGCATAAACAGAGTGTCAATTCTCTAGACACAGAAGACACGGGATGATCAATGTTTTGTAAATAGAAAAGGCAATATAGTCCTACAAAATAAGTGTTAAAGTGGACCTATAGAAGGTGACTTCTTATTTCTTTCACCACCCTTTTTTTTTTTATTGGGAAAATTGGCGAATAGTCTATTTTTTGATAAAATATTGGCAATAAATCAAGTATAAGTTTTTCTGAATCAATTAGTTAATAAAACTAAACCTATTTATCAATTAATCACACATTTTTTGAAAATCCCTAGTTTGCCCTTATTATTACTAAGGGCACTCCTTTTTTTGTTATGAAAGGTATCCTATGTAACTAATTTAACTTTGTAGTATTATAATTTTTAAAAACTTATAACTTACAATATACATATCTGTTTTTAAAGAAAGTTATATTTTTGGAACCTACTCGTCGACATCTTCAAAAAAATATCCATATTGATTGGGTAATTATTAAAAAAATTAAAATTGTAAAATTTTACTATTTGACATCGTTTAACGTAATACTCATAAAACTGTAAAATTTTATTACTTTCTAAAGTAGTTAATTTATTTCGTAAAATAATAAAATAGTAAAATTTTAATACTTCAATAATAAATTTTATAGTAAAGTAGTAAAATTTTACTACTTTATGAAATAAATTTTACAATAAAGTAGTAAAATTTTACAACAAAGTAATAAAATTTTACTATTTCGTAGTAAACTTTTATAAATAGTTTAGGATTTGGTGATGTACTTAATGATGGTGTTTCTTCACTTAGGCATGTGGGTTCGCAACAACTTATTGCAAAGTTGGAATTGTTCCTATCATATTTCCTCATGGCAAAAACTATATGAAAACCCAACTAAAAATAACTAGGATATAGGATTGGAAGAAAAACATGAGAATGGTGGTAATTTTTTTTTCTTTATCCAGAAAAATTTTATATTATTAATGAAGATGTAAGTAGCATACAAAGAGAATCCCCAAAGGTTCTAATGGCAAAATAAAGGCAAAACAGAAAATTAGATTTAACACCTAACCCCCAAAAAA
This sequence comes from Liquidambar formosana, assembly GCA_039720395.1. Lineage (NCBI taxonomy): Eukaryota > Viridiplantae > Streptophyta > Magnoliopsida > Saxifragales > Altingiaceae > Liquidambar > Liquidambar formosana. The sequence goes on along the minus strand of CM077824.1, from coordinate 38,255,830 downwards.
CAACAAATCCAAAGACTACACAAACAGTAAGTGAACTAAAGATGAGTTGAGAATGGTGGTAATAAAAGTTTTGAAGACGAGTTGTAGCCAACAAAGAGTCCTAGTTAGGGGGGATGCGATCATCGGTGACAATGGATATTTCTAGTGGCAGAAGAAATCATTGAAGTCTAAGCTCGCTAGTGAGGTTCAAATCTGGAAGAGAGAAAGAATGGGAGAGTAAGAAGACAGAGAGTGAGAGAGGCAGAGAGAGGGAGGGAAGTAGGGAAGCCAGATTTGGTGAGTTTCAGGTCTAGTTTCTTCAAATCTGGTGTTCGTCTTCAGATCTAGTTCAGAGGAGCTCGACACTCATGAACTTCATACCCAATTATTGTCACCGAAGGTCAGACATTGATGGAAATTAGTCACCACCAAAGTTATTGTTTGTGTTGGGGTTTGAGAAGAGAGAGATGGTGATGGGATAGTTTCGGGTAGAAGATGAAGAGGGGTAGGTGAAGAGAGGGATAAATAAATAACTTAATAAGAATTAGGGTATTTTAATCAGCTATAAGCCAAATGGACTAAGTGAGTTGAAAAAAGAATTGGGTGACTATTTGCCAAATGAGTTATATTTGCTGGACTGATGGCCAAATCTCTCTTTTTTATTCCCTTTTTCGCCTAATTGCACATGAGAATAGAAAAAGGCTACACCCTAGTAGGACGATTTTATGCCTGCCCTTTTTGGCAGCCCTACATTAATAATCAAGTCACTTAAACATGTAACTCACCTGTCAAGTGAGTGATTTCAGATTTAAACTTATAAAGAAGAATTGATGCTCTCCCTTTTAAATATATTTTTCTAAAAATAGAGTCTCAACTCTCAACTTCTCCCTCTCTAGCTCCCTTCTTCCTTCTTTTCTATTTTTTCCCCCTCAACAGGCAGGTCCGACCGGACTCCCAAGTTCCCCCGCCCTTATCTCTCTCTCTCTCTCTCTCTTCATATTTTACCATTTTAGGCATGATCATTTGTCAAGTTATAGCCACATCTATTCTATTTTTTATTTTTCCAATTCGTCATGCCAACTGTACTTCAAAGCTCAATAATTGTAATTCATATCAAATGACCAAGATCTTCGAAATAAGATAATGATGATTATTATTATTTGTATTATTTTACAAAATTAAATTGTTAGGTTAGACCTTAGGTTTCCCACATCACATGAGTTTCTGTTAATAAGTCAAATCAAATCACTGGCCAAGATCTTTGAAACAATAAATTTTTTTTAAAAAAATAATTTTTTAATGAATTAAATTATTAGGTCAGACCTTATATATATGAATATATGATAGGTTTTGCGCATGGTGTGTGAGTCTCCATTAGTGTAATATAAATTGAAAATCATTTTGAAGGTGACACCATCGCTATGTTACATTTATAAATACATTGATATTTACATTAGTACATTCGTAGACACAGATAGAAGTCCGTGATACATAATTTACTTTATTTTACTTGGTGTTATATATATAGTTATATCAACATCATACGTTAGGGGTTATACCTTTTGCATTTGTTCAATGTACTTTATATTCCATTAATGCACAAGGTACAACTCTCAATATGTATGTTGATATGAGTTATATCAATATGTGCTTATTATATATATATATATATATATATATATATATGATAATCATATAAGCATGTGCTGATATATATTTTTTTATATATACATATTTTTACTTATAACAGGACGAGAATACAGTAGATTGGGTTTGGGTTTGTTCAAAAGCCGGTGACATGGAGTCATTTGCTTAAGTTCGTACACGGCAAGTCCAGTCGACCCAGTGAGTAGGTTTTGCTATCTATTACGGCTACGAAGACTCTTGGGCCTATTTGAACATGGACATTTTGAAAAGGCGAACGGCTATAGCAACCCCCATTCTTATAACTCCACCCCTTTCTTTTTAGTTTTTAAGATTTTATGAAAAATATAAAAGATTTTTGCAAAAACTGGCTACTTGGTCCACTAGAAAACATCATTTTGAACAACTTTGCAGAAGAAAGTTTTTCCAAAATCTATCATTTAGGTAGACTTTTTGGTAAAAAATAAAATAAAGTATAAATGGCCAAAAAAGTATATTTAAACAATAGATTTAGGAAAAACTTTTTTCTACAAAGTTGTTCAAAATGATGTTTTCTAGTAGATAGCACGGCTAGTTTTCATAAAAACCTTTTATATTTTGCATAAAACCTTAAAAACCTAAAGGATGGGGTGAGGTGATAAGAATTGGGGGGTTGCAATAGCCATTCCCTTTGAAAAGCATTGTACCCATGATTGAGTTTTGAAAGCAAATGTAAAGACATATGAGCAAAGCCCACCGACTCTGGGCCTGAAAAACGAACTGGCCCAATGTGTGGCGGCCCATTCACAAGAGGCCACAAAAGAATGAATATGCCATACACTGACACAAGTGTCTAAAATTCATCAGATTTTAAAGGCTTCCCTCCCCCATCTCAGACATTGTGATTATTCTGGCTGTAACTAAAAGCCAGACGAGCCAGGTCGAATAGAAATTTTTTGATTGGTTTAATAAATTAATGAACATAAAACTTAAGTTTGAATTTTACTCCGTTTATCTTATGAGCAAGTTCAACCATACCTCTTATCGGGTTGATCTCTAATAATTTAGTTATTTAAAATGTTAAAGAAATTATCAAATTGAGAATTGCCGTATTTGATGTTAGCTAGATAAACTATTGCATTAAAACATAAGTTTAAATTCAACTAGTTTATCTTATGGGCAAATTCAAATGATCCGAGTCTCATATATATTAACTTGATCTCAAACCAAGCATGAGTAACTCGATTTGCCTTACAACCCCGATGATTATTATAGGCAATGGAGTTGCCAAAGTGATTAATATGATTTGAAGTGTCGAGAATTTCAACGGGCAGAAAAAAGGACCCATCGTCTCACTTTGTAGATGTCATCTATGCAAAATAAAAAGGACCCCTTTCTTGCAGCCACCACAAAAAGGAGATTTTGCGGTTTAAATTTGGGCATTGGCTGGCTGATGTAACAAAGATTGGGTTGGGTTGGGTTGGGTTGGGTTGATTTTAGAAGAAGAAAGAAAAATAATAATAATAAGTGTGGAAGTAGGGGCTACCTAAATATATATGGCACTAGAAATAGGAAAATAATTAAAATAATAATACCACGGGATATTAACTTTTATAGCACATGTTGCACGCAACACATATGCTCAACATTTTGGAATGCATTATTAACTATATAATTAAGCTTGGAAAGAAATTAAAAATTATATAACTAAGTGAGTGATTTCAATTTTAAAATTATAAAAAAACATTGATACGCATTTGCTGATATCATCTACATTTAAATTTTTTTTTTTATAAAAAAAAAACAAACAAACAAAAAGGAAGAACCCTTAATTTGTTGATTTTAAAAGGAGTTAAGAGTTAAGAGTAGTATCGATAGTTAAAAAAAAAACTAATAAAAAAATACAAACACTAATTTCCATGCCATTTTATAATTGTACATGGAGGAAATACACCTATAGATGTAAATTTAAAATACATTTTATCTATTATAAGAGTGGACAAAACTCAAGTTTTGTAATTCAAGACTTTTCATACATATATATATATATATATATTTTATGAAGAATACATATAAAACACACGCATAGCTAGTGACGTATATGACCAAGACATGCCAAGGTCAATAGTTGAAGCAATACGAATTAAAAATGGTTATGTTAACTATAAAAGCACATAGAAACCATTTCAAGTGCATTTATTGGCTATCTCTAGTAGACATTGGAAGAGTTCTTGTGGCTTCAAAAGCATTGGCATATGATCTGCACCCTTAATCTCCATGACCTCTTTCGCTCCACCGTTTTCAATCATCCAACGTTGAAATTTCTCAGCTATGCAATTATCCTCAGTGAATACAACGTAAGCACGTGTAACTGAACCGTATCCCTTCTCCGAAAACTTGTTTGCCTTTGTCAAATCATGTAGAAAAGTTTATCCTAACATTTTCAACATTGTAGCTAGTTCTTAATCCTTCAAAAAAGTACAATGTACTTACAATTATGAGAGACACGAAGAGAGATGCAGGAAAATGATAATAATAATAATAATAATGAGAGAGAGGCTTACCTCAATAGCTAGGGCTGTTTTGATAGAGCTTGGATGATAGGGACTTGAGGCCAAAAAGAAATGCTGTTAGAGGCTCTTCGGAGTTACCATAGGGTACATATTGAGTGTCCAACGACCATTCTTCTGGGGTCATCTGAAGGCTCTCACGATACTTGCCAAAAATAAAAAATAAAAAAGAAAAGATTGTTGAGAAAAATAAAAGAAAAAGAAAACAAAGGTTTAGAACATAGTTATTAAACTTGGATCTGAACGTTTCACTGGGTCAATGATTTAACCATTTAGATCACCAGTTCAATCGGTATTATAATTAAAAAATGAATAAAAATTTAAAACAATGAAATTTCACTTCAGAGTAAATGCATGTATAGAAATTCATATTATGTAATATTATTTTACAAACAATTTATTATTTATTATATATATATATATATATATATATATATATATTACTCCGTATTTTAAATCTATTTTATTTATATGTGATTATATTTTCACACTATTATATAACATACATACGAGATATGAAGAGTTCAGAATGACATTTATCACATTTTTAAAACAAGACTAATAGTTAGAGTGATCTGATTGCTCCTTTCACTGAGTATGAAAGGTTACATCATAATCGATATAAATTCTCTCCCATACTTTTTGTGCCCTTGTTTCATGGTGAATTTTGTGGTTCCTTAGCAAAAAATTGGGTATCATACAATAAGGTCACTTTAAAAGTAAGTAGGTCACTTTAAATGGTAAGTGGGTTATTTAAAATGATTAGTTAGTCACTTCAAATGATAATCGATCACTAAATGGTAAGCGAAGTAAGTCAGTTCAAATGTAAGTTGACCATTTTGAACCACTTCAAATGGTTAGTGAATCATTTCAAATGGTAAATAGGTATAATACTCTAAAAGTCTTGTGAGTATCATAAAATTACTTATTGATTCCTCCCCTATTTCTCTCGGCAAATGAGAAAGACAATTCCACTGTGCCCTACCCCTAGGGGTTATTGAAAATATCACTAACTCCCGTTAAGAAATTTTTATTTTTTTTAATTTGGTAACGACTAACGAGTGGATTCAACTGTTACTCAATTCTAGTACTGGCCGGGAGGGGCTATTTCCATAGGCTTTTTGGTTTCATTCAGTCTTTTTAATGTTTTTGTTTACTAGCTTTTCACCTGTTCAAAATTCCTTTTTGTTTAAATTCCCATATTGCCCATTCTTTTAATAATAGCAATCCTCTAAAGCTAACATACCTGATTATATTACTCTGGTGAACAAGCCAGTGATTAAGAATTTCGTACACATTGATCTCAATGCATATGTGTTTTAATGGATTACTAGTAGTCTATTCCTTTTTTTTAGATAGGTTGATAATCTCTTGAAAAAAAAAAAGGAAAAAAAAAAGAGACCGAAAATCACTCTTCCAAGATTAAAAAAAGGAAAAATATTGATAAATTTGGCTTCTAGTCACTAAACCCTTGTGAAAGGTTCCAACATGATAAACACCTACAACTCGACGATCAAGCCAAGTAGGCTACACAAGCTTCCCCATTAATTGATTTGTAGCAATAGCAGCATGCTCATGGATTTCAATAATAAGCAGGTCAAGAGTCTATTGTTGGATTTGATCTTGACATTATACAGTCAAAATTTAACAAGATCTTGGTCGATCTCCTTGTGGGCGAATCTCTTGTGTAACCTTGTAGTCCCAAGTGAATAACCCTAGAGGGGGGGTGAATAGGGTTATAGGCCAATTAAAAAAAAATTATAGCAAACTAAACTCAGATTATTGCAAGCAAAATTAAATATAAGACAATGCAATAATAAAGAGATTAAGGGAAGAAGAATGCAAACGATATAACGAGGTTCGGCCTCCCGCCTACGTCCTCGCCTCAAGAGCGCGCTTGAGGATTCACCAATCCACTATCACTCTCCTTCAAGGTGGAGCAGCAAACCTTTACAACATGAGTGTTCTTCACCAACACTTAGCCAAATGCACTCTTCTCAAGTGCTTACAAGTGAGGGTATTCACAACCCTTTTGATACAAAGTATTTGGAGATGATTTTGTGTACAAAGAAGGCTCTCTCAAAGAGTAAATACACAGCAAAATGAAAGCACACTTCAGCTATTGATTGATTTCAATGAATGCTCACAAGAGGAATTAGGGCTTGTAATTGATTTTCTTGTTTTAGCTCAATGAATGCTCATAAATGAGCTCAAGCCTTGTATTTATACTCAAGGGGTCCATACTAGCCGTTCTGGAACAATAAATGCCGGGAAAAGAAGTTTGGTGGGCAATAAATGCTTCAAATATCCGTTAAAAAACTAGCCGTTATAACTTTCCCGAGGATTTCAGCCGGCTGAAAAATCTTTCAGCCGTCTGAAATATCCATTTCAGCCGTCTGAATGAGGCTACTGAATATTCCAGAGAGGGTGTAAAAAATGAACAAAAGTTCATGTTTCTCAGCCGTCTCAAACATGACTTTCAGCCGTCTGAAATGTTCTTTCAGCCGTCTGATTAAGGCTGCTGAAAATATCAGAGAGATTAACATTTGGCACATGAGCAGGCCTGCTCCTTCAGCCGTCTGATCATACTTTCAGCCGGCTCAAACTGAATTTCAGCCGGCTCAAAGAGCCGTCTGAAAAATACAGAGAGGGTGTTCTTTAAGAGTTCACTTTTTTAGCCTGCTGAAAAAGGTTCAGCCTGCTGAAACACCATTTTCAGCCGTCTGAAACATTGTTTCAGCCGTCTGAAAATTCCTGTTTTCAGACAAAATTAAACTTTTTGACCATTTCAAAAGTAAGTCGTTTTTAGGCCTATAAGTACATTGAATTTGTAAAGTTTTAAGCCCTTCGAACTAGTGAGCAAGGATTGAAATTGATCTTACAAAGATTTCCTAGAATTGTCACAAATGACTTGTAATAAAACTTGATTGTTCTTGAACAATAGATGGATCCATTGCGCTGCTTACATATGAGCTTTGCTTTGTTTTGCTTGTGCAATTTGATCTTTAAAGCTTGACCCGTTTAGTGGCTTTGATACCTGTCTAGATTCATCACTTAAATGCTCATTAGTCCTTTAAACATCTTCTTATGTATTGTTATCATCAAAACCTCAGGGATTAAACCATTTAGGCCAACAAACCTTTTGCCTTATTTTTGTTGTCAAAATAATGAAGCAATATGAGAATTTAGGCAAAAAAGAAAGACAGCAGCACTTGAAAGTTGAAAGTGGATTAAGGGGCCATTAATAAGGGTAAATTGGGTATTAAGAAATTATTTTTTTTTCTTATGCAAAATAACTCAAAAATTCAACCAACCATTAAGAGGGCAAAACAGACTGAAAATAGCCCCTCCCTTTAGCAGTGCACAACACCAAATCCAGACTTCATTTTACCCACACCGTGACCTCAACATATACCACTAGATTTCCATCCTTTTTTTTGTTTACTTTTCAAATCTAAGATCTCTTTCAAACCATAATTGAATATCAGTATATTGCAAGAAAGAGTAAAGTGGTCTTCAAGTTAACTTAAAAAGAGAAATATTCAAATGATTTACAAAATAAAATTATAAATGTACGGGGAAAAGTCCTGACAGTCGGCGGAGCGCTTTGAAAGAGTGGTCCGGAGATTCGGAACGCCACACGACTATGGCCCGATTGAGTTGTAAGAACTGAAATGGCTTGCGGTAGTGCGGAAATGTGGGGGCCTCCTCGACGAACAGGAGAGCTAGGTGCTGCGTATAACAGGGGGCCTGAGAACAAAGAAGGTCGTCAAGGGAGACCGGGGGTTTCCCGGTCTGAAACCCTCCGACGCTCAAATCAGTCTCCGAAAGGAAGTGAGAGAGAGAGAGAATTTCTAGGGTTTTGTGCTAAGGAGCTTACCTTTCTTGGCATGAATAGTGTCCCTTTTATAGGCAAATGCTAGGTTTCGGATTGGTCCGATGCCCTGACCTGACCGTGGTCAAGTTAGGGTTCCAAGCTAACCTTGGTTAGATAGGGGCTTCAGACCAAATCGCGGATCTTTCGGGGTTACAGGCCTGACCGTTGACAGTCGTACCCCTGAATTGGTTTCCAGGAGCGTGCTCTGCTCCCGGTCTGATTTCCTCTGCCGGATCTGGGATGTAAGACAAATTCGACGCTTGTGAGGAGCACGTGCTCATGCGGCCCAGAGGGGCTCATTTGACCGAGAGGGTACCTGCTCGAGGTTGACACGAATCGAGGCCATCAAAGCCCGAGGGCCCATTTGCCCCGAGGGCGGGCAGGCCCGAGGGCTCGGATGCTCCGAGAGCGTGCTTGGCCGAGGGCGGACACAAGTATCCGAAGGAATAGGGTAGCCCAAGCTCATTACCGAGATCATACACGTGTCGCGGTTTCATTTGCTTTTCATAAATATCCCGCACAACTTCCCCCGAGCCATCATGTCCTCGGTCACTCGGTTACCGAGGATGTGATGGTTCTGACATGGTGGTACAGCCTTTCAATCAAGCGTCGTTTCGTATGCCCGAGGCAGCCGTTGGGTACGAAACACGAGGGGATGACGTCATCCTCGGGAGGCTAGGTATATAAGGGTTTTGCCTCCCCTATTTTCTCACTTTCACTCCCAGAGCCAGAGCCTTGCCTACCGAAGAGAGATCGCCGGAAAGAGGAATCCGACCATCGATAGCTCGCCGGAAATCGCCTTCTTTGAGTTTTCTGGTAAGTTCTTCACCTGTTCTTCGTGTTCTTCGTTTTCTCCATGCATTTGTCTTAGATCTCCTTTTTTCAATCCGTTCGTAAAAACCAAGTTGTGTGCTCGATTGTTTGTGAAACGCCTAAACCGAGCACAACACCTGTGCTCGGTTTCCTGTAATGTGTTTGATCCGAGCACAACATATGTGCTCGGTTAAGACTAAACTTTCAGACCGAGAGAATAAATTACTTAGGACTGTTCGGGAATTCCCCTAAAGATAGGATTATTATCTGTTCCATGTGTCCTTGGACATTTTATCCTTACCGAGCTCTGTACTTAACAGATGACTCATCAAATCCGAGGGAACCCGAACAAGGAGAGGGACTTCGAGGAGAAGTTCGGTTTCGGGGCCGGGATTTCATTTCGGTCTGCCGAGGTCAGTGAAGAGATCGGTTCCACCGACAACCGAGGGGGAGTGCCCATCCACAACATCAACTTCTTCGAGGGTGGTGTTCGGGTCCCGTTCCCTGAGCTCCTAGTGGACTTCCTCAACTTCATCAATTTGGCACCCATCCAGCTAAAACCGAACACATATAAAGTGGTGCTCGGGGTTGTAGAACTTAATAAAATTCTTGGCACCAACCTAGGTGTTGAAGAAATCTTCAGCTGCTACCAGCTGTCTCGGTCACCGAGCGGGTTCTACCTCAAGTCCCGAGACCATGAGCGGGTGCTGGTTACCCACATTCCCGATAGCAGCCAGGGGTACCAATCTAATATAGTATTTATTTATGGTGACTTCGAGCCACCCCTGCTCGGGAGAGAAGGGCGAAGAGTCCCTCGGGAGCTCGGGGAGCCTCGTAAGTTCTTTGAGAGTTTTTTTTTTTTTTGGCACTTTAATCATTTATTTCTTTCTGCTTTTCTTCCTCTCGGTTTATGACTTGTTCTTTTTCCACAGCTGAAGCTGCCTTTGAGCTACCGTTGGAAGTCAGGGAGACCGAGATCCAGAGGGTCCTTAGCTACCGAGGGGAGGACGGTTTTGGTCAGGCAGCTCACATTCTACTCAAGTACCCACCGAGGTACAAAAGCTTTCAATCCATGAGCATTCCCAAAGGATACCCATCCTTTGGCCAGGCAAAAAGGAAAAGAGCTTCTGTGTCAGAACCGAGCGTGGTTGTTGCCCTTGGTACACCGGGCCGAGGTGAAGGTGAGGGCTCAAATTCTCTACAGGAGTGGTCGCCCGAAGATATGGCCGACCGAGCAACGTCTATGAAGGTCCCTGCGCCAAAGAAAAAAGGCGCGGGCCCGAGCAAGCAGAAGGGGTCTGACCCCATCAAAGAGGCTATGCGCAGGAAGCAGCAGCGGGGGAGGGCGCCTCTAGTTAACCCGCCCGAGAAGATCGCCTCGAAGGAACCGACCCCGAGGGTACCGGAGAAGAGGACAGCTCCGGAAATTCCTCGGTCTTCAGAGCCGAACATTCCTCGGGAGATTGGGTCCTCGGGGAGGCCAGAGAAGACAATCGTGATCGAGGACCAATCTCCCGAGCAGGCAAAGAAAAAGCAGAGGGTTGAGATGGATTACCCCTTCCCCTCCTCGGAGTACCAGCCCCTGACAATAGACCGAGGACGCCGGGAGATAATGAGGGACTTGCCCCAGTTCCCCCTTCCAACCAACCGGAGGCTCTCGGTCATGACCGACCCTGAGTTTACGTACCATTCCATCGGGAATTTGCTCAAGTTCCCATCGGACATGGCGAGCCATAAGAAGCATAGGTCGGTGGACTTGGGCTATGAGACCCTCATTCACCAGCTCCTGGTAAGCTTCTGTTCTTCCAACACTTAGAAAGTTTTTTGAGTTTGTTAACTTATCTAACTGTGCTCGGTTAAAGCAGGCCGCTCAACAAACGATGCTTCTTACTGAGCGCCTCCTCAAAACCGAGGACAGGTACAAGAAAGAGGTGGTTGAGTGGTCCACCGAGCGGTCCGATCTCAAGGCCGAGGGGAGCCAGCTAAGGGAGGAGCTGGCCAAGGTGCAATCGGAGCTGGAAAGCATTCGGGAGGCGGCTCGGTTGTCCCAAGACGAGCTCGCCAAGTCTCAGGCCCTGACCGAGGACCTAAGGTCCAAACTTGATCAGTCCCGAGGTGATGCTTCTCACTGGAAGAAGCAAGCCGATGAATGGTATGATCAATGGCAGACCGAGGTCGAATCTCAGGCGACCCAGATTAAACAGGCCGAGGACAAAGCCGCCGACAAGTACGTCGAACGGATGGAGCCGTATTTGGAGAAGAACTACAGACTCGGTTGGGACTCCCTTTGTGCTCGGGTCAAGGAGGCCTACCCAGAGGTAGACTTAGAAAAGATCCCCTTTGAGAGGGTGATGCTGCCCCTCTCGGACGATGAGGGAGAGGAAGAGGGTGATGACGCCGAGGATGGGAAGGCCTCCCCCGAGGAGCCTGGGGCAACCGAGCGTCAGGATGTCGTGCCAGCCACCGAGCAACCAGCCACCGACCACACTGAGCCTCCAGCCCCCGAGGACCTTCAGAGCCCTGCTACCGAGGACCCCGAGCACTCTATCACCGAGGCTCGTTCCACTTAGGATATTTTCCTTCTCTTTTTTTTTTTGTTTCTCGATTTTGGTAGCCCGAGAGGCTCATTATGTACAATCACCAATTTTGTAAAGAACTTCAAATTTTAAATGTATATATATATGCTCTTTTTTACCCGATGGGCTTTCACTGTATGCTTGATCTGTTTCAATGAATATATGCTTGTTCCCGGCCCGATGGGCTTTTCATTTCACGTCTGGTTACTTCAATGTATGTTCTAAGCGCTTATTTTTCTTCGGACATTTCTTTCTTTTAGATGCCATTGTGTTTACGCCTTTTCGATCTTGCTTTCTTGCCTGTTTGGCAAACCGTCGCTGCTCGGAATGTTCTCCCGGGCTTCTTCTTTCAAGTGTGGGGAGAATGATTTAGTGTTATTTATTGATTTACTTATTTATATATATTTTGTTAGGGGGTCCGAGTCTTTAGTAAGCATCCCTTTGTCGCCCAGGTGGGGCTAGGGTGATCGGCCCTCACCACCTTGGCGAGACTAAGGTTTTCTGTATGCATTTCCTTGTTGTCATGGTAAGGCTAGGGTGATCGGTCCTCGTCATCATGACAAGACTAGGCGTTTCCAATAATGGTAGCATTTTCATTGAATAAAAAAACTTCATTGATTGGATCGAACTGGTGTTTTGCCGACCAGGCCCGCATTACATCTTTCTTCATTTGTGGAATATTCTAAGGTTCGACACATTTACCGACCTTGGTAGGTCCTTGTTGTCTTCACAATGCTTTAGATCATAAGAACCTTTCTCTCCGACAGCGATGACTTCATAGGGCCCTTCCCAGGTTGCCCCGAGTTTTCCTTCTTTTGGGTCCCGAGTTCCCGAGTTTACTTTTCTGAGGACGAGATCACCGACTTTAAACTCTCGAGGGCTGATCTTCTTCTCATAATACTTCCGGAATTCTTGTTGATAGATCGCCATTCGGATCATTGCTTCGCCTCTTCTTTCTTCGGCTAGGTCAAGCTCGCGCGCCATGTTCTCTTCGTCTTGTTCCTGATTGAGTTCTTCTGTTCTTAGAGTCGGGTATCCCATTTCTGCCGGGATGACTGCCTCTGTTCCGAAAGCGAGTGCAAAAGGGGTTTCGTTTGTCGACCTCCGGGGGGTCGTCTTGTATGCCCATAGGACCGCATGAAGCTCCTCGGGCCACCTCCCTTTTGCTTTCTTCAGCCTTTTCTTGATTCCTTTTAGAATTACTTTGTTTGTTGCCTCTGCTTACCCATTTGATTGCCGATAACTCGAACTAGCGTAGAAAAACTTTGTTCCGAATTGTGCGCAGAACTCTTGAGTTATTCGACTCTCAAATTGAGTGCCATTATCCGAGATGAACGCTTGGGGAACCCCAAATCTCGTGAAGATGTTTTCCCAAAGGAAACTGATAATATCCGAGTCCCTGATAGAAGCTAGAGCAGCGGCCTCCAACCACTTTGTGAAGTAGTCGGTTGCGACGACGAGGTATCTCCTATTGCCGCTTGCTCGGGGAGCGATCCGACCAAATCAAGGCCCCATTTTGCAAAGGGCCAAGGGCTTGATAAAGGATGCAGGTTTCCTGTCAGTCGGTGAATTTTATCCGAGAAGAATTGACAGTTCGGACATTTCCGGGTGTACTTAAGGGCATCCTTTTGCATGTACGGCCACCAATAGCCGTGCGTTATTGCTCGGTGCGCCAACGAGCGTCCCCCAGCGTGTCCTCTACAACTTCCATCATGGAGTTCTTGCAAGACTCCTTCCACTTCGTTCGGATGAACGCATCTCAAATATGCTCCGGTGAAAGATCGCCTGTATAGCAAGCCTTTTGGGGAGAGCCAGAATCGTGCAGATTTGACCCTAACCCGGTGTTTCTGATGGTGGTCTTCAGGAAGGACATCATTTTTGAGATATTCAATTATTTCGTCCATCCAGCTTGGACCAAGTTCGACAATTTCGTTAACTTCCAAGCTCGGTTCTATGCTTGGGGCATGGATAGTTTCAATATTGATTGTTCTTTGGGATTCTGTTTCCAGTGCGGACGCGAGAGATGCTAGCGTGTCTGCGTGCTTGTTCCGTTCTCGGACGAGTTGTTGGATGCAAACGCTTTCAAAATTCGAAATAAGCTTTTTGGTGAGCTCGGCGTAAGCTTTCATCCTTTCGTCCCGAGCCTCATATTCACCGTTCAGCTGCCGAACCACCAATTGAGAATCACTGAAAAGATTTAATTTGGTTGCCGATAGTGCTAAGGGAAGCCTCAGTCCTTCTAGAGTGGCCTCGTACTCGACCTCGTTGTTTGAGGCGGAGAACTGCAATCTGATGGCGCTTTCTAGAACTTCACCTGTCGGGGATCGGAGGACAATCCCGATTCCTGCCCCCCGATTGTTCGAGGCCCCGTCGACATACAGCTCCCATCTCCTACTATCCTCGCCCTCGAGTTCGGCCGAGGAGGAGGTATCCGAATGTTCGGGCGAACTTTGATTTGACTCATCTCGCTCGCTGTTACGATCGGTAAACTCAGCAACGAAGTCGGCTAAGATTTGCCCTTTTATTGCCGTCCTCGGTCTGAACTGTATATCAAATGCCACTAGCTCGATCCCCCATTTAGAGATTCTTCCGGAAAGGTCGGGCTTCTTAAGTACATCTTTTAGGGGTTGGTTCGTTAGGACAATGATGGTGTGTGCTTGAAAATAGTGTCGGAGCTTTCTCGAAGCTGTTCGGAGTGCTAGGGCAATCTTTTCGAGAGGCAAGTACCGTGTTTCGGCATCAAGTAAGGTCTTACTTACGTAATACACAGGTCTTTGCTCTTTCCCATCTTCTCGGATCGCGACGGCGCTGACCGCGTGTTGGGAAACTGCTAGGTATAAGAACAATGGTTCTCCGTGTCTTGGTTTCGACAAGACAGGAGGGCTTTCTAAATGTCTTATTAAACTCTTCAAGGAGACTCGGCATTCCTCCATCCAAATGTGCTTTGTTTTCTTCTTCTTTAGGGCCTGGAAGAAGGGTTGACACTTGTCCGAGGATCGTGAGATAAAGCGCCCGAGTGCTGCGATCATTCCGTTCAGCCGCTGAACCTCTCGGTATGTGCCCGGTTCCTTTAATGATCGCAATGCCTCTTTCTTTGTGGGGTTTGCCTCAATTCCTCGTCGAGTAACCAAGTGTCCAAGGAACTTCCCTGACCGCACCCCGAAAGAGCTTTTCTTAGCATTGAGTTTCATCCCGAATTGCCGCAATCTTTCAAAAGCCTCGGCAAGGTCAGCTATGTGGTCGCACTCATCCGGGCTTTTTACGATGGTGTCATCGACGTAAGCTTCTAAATTCTTTCTGATTAGTCCTTCGAACATCCGAGAGACTAGTTGTTGATATGTTGCCCCGGCGTTTTTGAGACCGAAGGGCATCACTTTGTAGCAATAGGTGCCGGTCGGGGTGATAAATGTTGTTTTCTCTTGATCTTCTTCCTCCATCGGCACCTGATGGTATCCGGAAAAGGCGTCGAAGATGCTCAATTGAGCGTAGCCGGCAATCGAGTCTATGACTTGGTCGATCTTCGGCAGTGGGAAGCTATCCTTCGGGCAAGCTTTGTTTAGGTCCATGAAATCAACACATATTCTCTATTCGCCATTCTTCTTCCTAACACAGACTGGGTTGGCGAGCCATGTCGGGTACATTACTTCCCGTATAAATCCGGCTTTCGAAAGTTTCTTTACCTCATCGTTTATGGCCCGAGCTCGGTCATCGGACAACCTCCTTTGCTTTTGTGCGACAAGCTTGGAGCTCGGATTCACTCTAAGCCTATGTTGGACTATGCTCGGATCAATTCCTGGCATCTCATGTGGCGACCAAGCAAACACATCAGCGTTTTTCTTCAAGAACTAAAACAACTCCGACGCTTCCTCCTCCGAGAGAGAGATCCCGAGAAGAAAGTATCGTTTGGGACATTTCTCATCAATGATCATCTTGCGGAGCTCTTCACCCGTTCGGTCGTCGGGCTCGAGTAGAGTATCTTCAACCCCGAGCCGACCGTGCTTTAATTGCTATAATGGGTCGATGTCTCTTTTAGATTTCTTCGGCTCGACGGAGCAGTCTTCCATCATTTCGGTCCGAACGTTGCTCTTTTCCTTTTTCTTAGCCGCCGACGACGGAGTGTGACCTGTAAGTTCATACATAAAACATTCTCGGGCTACAGCTTGGTTTCCGCGGAGTTTCATTATGCCTTCAGGTCCTAGGAAGCGGATGGACTGGTGGTAAGTGGAGGGAACCGCTTCAATGGCGTGGAGCCAGGGCCTTCCCATTATCACGTTGTATGCTGATCGCTCTTCTAGAACGACAAAGTGCTGAATGGTCTGGACTGGGCCGGTTCGGACGGCTAGGGCGACCAGCCCGAGAGGGTAAGAAAGATTCCCGTTAAATGCTTTCAAGCTCAAATTACTCGGGAAGAGATCGTCCTTTTTCAACCCTAACTAGTCGAAAAGTTTTTTGAACATGACATTAACCGAGGCTCCGTTGTCGACATAGACCTTCCCCACGTCGTAATTCGCGATCATCATTTCGAACTATCAGGGCGTCATTGTGGGGATGGTGTGTTTCCGCGGTCGGATAATCTCTCCGGAAGAATAGGGCGAAGCTCAAATCATCCTTCCCCCTTTCAGCCACGAGCGTTGGCTCTGATTTTACTTCGAACACCTCCCGAAGGTGGGAGGCTTTTTGATATTGCGCCCGAAGGGCGTTTATAGAGACCGAAGCCCTGTCGTATGCTCCGCTAATTACGTCGATGGCTCCCAAGACGGTATATCCCTCGGTCTCAGTCCTTGGCTTCTCGATTTTCTTATCCTCGGGCTTTTTCCGATCGTCGTTCTTAACTATGAACTCACTCAGGTGTCTGGCTTTTGCCCAGGTCTCCAGCTTATGCTTCAAGGTTTTGCAGTCTTCAGTCTTATGGCCGTGATCTTTATGGTATTCGCAAAACCATTTTTTGTTCCTCCTTTCGGGGTCTCCGCCCATCGGCCTTGGTTTTTCGAAGAAGTCTTTATTTTCGACGATTCGCAAAAGTCTGTAGATTGGCATAGTGAAAACAGTGAGGACTGCTTGATTTGGATTTGTTGGTACCTTGTCTCTTGTTGGTTCATGTTTTGCTCGGTCGTCTCTTGCTCGGTCCGCTCGGGGATTCTTATCTTTCTTCTTATCCGCCTGTTCGGTTTGCTTGGTCATCCGAAAAGCATCGTCGAGCCGTATGTACCTCTGTACTCGATCAAGTAACTTTCCGATGATGGACGGCGGGTCGAGGGTGAGCTGCTTGAACAACCGAGAGGATCGAATCAACCCTCGTCTGAAGATGTCGAGAGCGCTTCGCTCGTCTGGTTCCTCGATCTCGGTATAAAGCTCCCAGAATCTCTGGGAATAATCTCGCAAGGGCTCCTCCGTCCCTTGCCTCATCTCGTACAGGTTCTGCATGGTCTTGGCGTACTTTTTGCTTGTGATAAATCGATCCCGAAAGAGCTTGACTAGGTCATCCCATCTTCGGATCGATTTTTCTAGAATCTTTGCCCACCATCTCAGAGCAATCTACCCAAGGCTCATCGAGAAGATTTTACACATGAAGCCCTCGTTATCAATATAGAGGAACATTTTTTGGACATAATACGTCAAAAGGTAGTAGGGATCCGTTACCGGGGAGTAAGGAGTGAAGGTGACTGCACTATAATTCCTTGGGGTTGGTGTGGTTTGGATCCAGCTCGCGAAGGGAGACTTTCCCACTCGCAAATAATTTGGCGTCAGCCGCACCGGCTCCTTCATTATCTTGATATCTTCTCGGACCTTTCTTGCGAATTCGTCCGAGGTTAAATCTCCAATCCTCCTTCTCCTCTCCTCTCGAGAGCTTCTCCTATATCGGCTTGGTTCTGCCGAGCCCTCGGCTGCCTCGTAACGCTCTCTATCCCTTCGGTTGGCCTTCAGAGCTGACATCTCGGAGCGCCGCTCACTTCCTCTTCGACCTTGGTTATCTTGCCGGGGGGTCCGCCTAACTCGACTAGAACTCGCTCCAGTGATGACTTTTGAGAAAGAGTCATGCACCCGCCCCCCGTCAGTTCTTTGGCGTTCAACCTTACTCTTCAACTTCCTGTAGCTTTGATCCTCGCCTCCTTCAAACCGCCTCTCTTGGACAAGTATTCTACGCCGTCGTGGCCGGGATTCGGCGGGGTAAGAGGTATAGCTTCGCTTGTCGCCACCGTCCTCCGTTGTCATTCGGGCGTGGTGGGGGGAGGCTTGATGGCGGCTTCGCTCTTTTAGATTGAGATACTCTTGCTCTAGGACGAGCTTTTCGCGATTCGCCTCGTCTAGCCGTGCTTGGAGCATTGTGACTACGGCGGTGACCGCTTCCGAGTTGGAGTGCTCCGCGACCGCCCGCTCATACGCGGCCTGGACTTCTTGCATCTGGGTTTGCTCCACCGGCCTGCTGGTCTCCCCAATGAAGGTAGCGCTCACCGGGGGACGCCCGGCCGGTGGTGGTGGGAGCACTACACTTGCTCCATTCACTTCTGGCCCAGCGTACGTTGCCCCAGACCTAGTTCGCCCCGCCATTTGTAAGAATGGGAACACAAGCTCAAGCGAAGGCGAGCACAAATGCCTCTTGCTCGATTATTTCCCACAGACGGCGCCAAACTGTACGGGGAAAAGTCCTGACAGTCGGGGGAGCGCTTTGAAAGAGTGGTCCGGAGATTCGGAACGCCACACGACTATGGCCCGATTGAGTTGTAAGGACTGAAATGGCTCGCGGTAGTGCGGAAATGTGGGGGCCTCCTCGACGAACAGGAGAGCTAGGTGTTGCGTATAACAGGGGGCCTGAGAACAAAGAAGGTCGTCAAGGGAGACCGGGGGTTTCCCGGTCTGAAACCCTCCGACGCTCAAATCAGTCTCCGAAAGGAAGTGAGAGAGAGAGAGAATTTCTAGGGTTTTGTGCTAAGGAGCTTACCTTTCTTGGCATGAATAGTGTCCCTTTTATAGGCAAATGCTAGGTTTCAGATTGGTCCGATGCCCTGACCTGACCGTGGTCAAGTTAAGGTTCCGAGCTAACCTTAGTTAGATAGGGGCTTCAGACCAAATCGCGGATCTTTCGGGGTTACAGGCCTGACCGTTGACAGTCGTACCCCTAAATCGGTTTCCAGGAGCGTGCTCTGCTCTCGGTCTGATTTCCTCTACCGGATCTGGGATGTAAGACAAATTCGACGCTTGTGATGAGCACGTGCTCATGCGGCCCGGAGGGGCTCATTTGACCGAGAGGGTACCTTCTCGAGGTTGACACAAATCGAGGCCATCAAGGCCCGAGGGCCCATTTGCCCCGAGGGCGGGCAGGCCCGAGGGCTCGGATACTCTGAGGGCGTGCTTGGCCGAGGGAGGACACAAGTATCCGAAGGAATAGGGTAGCCCGAGCTCATTACCGAGATTATACACGTGTCGCAGTTTCATTTGCTTTTCATAAATATCCTGCACAATAAACGATGCCAACAGCACAATCTTAAAAAGGTTAAAGTTTATGAAAACAGAAAAACCAACAGAGAGAAGTTGTAATATTTTCAAGATCAAGAGGTCTAGATTTTACTCCAATTTCATCAATTAAAAAAAGAAGCTTAAATCGAGATCTTAAATATGGTAGGGCATACATACATACATATCTCGCACTTGAACAGTCCTATATATATATATAGAAGGTACTGATCAAGTCCTGGTCTTGATCAATCTCATATGGAATATGTATTTATTTATATATAAAGAGATTAATCAGAGAGAGACATAGACCTATAAAATGCTAATCTTAATAGGGTATCTGCCAATTACCTTCGGATCTAGTGGCATGCATGTCCTACTCCAATAAGGGTATGTGGTTTGTGAGATTTTTGTTTTGATTCCACGTGGGTTCGTGTTCTCCCTACAATAATAACAACAGTAATAAAATAGGGTACCTGATCCCAAACATAGGAAGGCTGGTGTATGGTATCGGGCATTAATGCAGTCGTGAAAACCGCAACTGATATCTTGTCTGGAAATTTGTCCATGGCAAAAACCAAACTCAAGCCTCCAAAGCTGTGTCCCACAAGTATCACCCTTTTATTAGGAGTGAGTGATGCCATTATCTCAAACAAAGGCTCAGAGTAGTCCTACATGGTGTGAACCAGGGGTGGAGCCAAGATTTATCTCCAAGGGGGGCATTGTGCTATGATTCTATGAAGTGGGAATTGAGAACTAAAAGCCCTAGAAAGCAATTTTTTTAAAAAAATTACTTTTTAGTTATCATTTTTCAATTTAATGCCAGAAAAAGGATTTTTTTTGTCAACTTATTACAAATTAATTGTAAATATACTTTAAAATGACTACTTTCTTCCTTTTTTGGCATTATGCTGAGAAATAGTCATCAAATGGTAATATCCCTCCCCAAAAAAAAAAAAATTTGGTTGAGGTGAGGGGGCACGTGCCCCCCAAGGCCCCCACCTGGCTCTGCCCATGGTGTGAACCTCGTAGATTGACTTCATGTTGATGCCCGAAGCCGCAAGGTCGACAGCGGTGACCCGATGGCCGGCTGACTCGAGCCGCGGTTTAACCTTTTACCAACACCAAGCACCATGGCATGCTCCATGTACTAGAACAAAATGGTATTGTTCCTTGGCCGCCTCCATTTTTTTTCCCTTTTTTTCTTTGTTATCAATGCCTGTTAACATCCTAGCTAGCTTCTAGTCTATATAGAGAGAGACAAGAAAGTAGGAAATTCCAACACGCTTAAGTGCTTGTGGTCCCAATTGGACCTTTCTAGACAGGGACGGAACCAAGATTTTAGTTTAAGGAGGGGGCCAAGTGTAATTTTGAGCATTTTTTTTTCTTTTTTTGAGATAGCAGAGCAAAATTATATACTTAAATACTTATATGTATATACATATTTTTTTAAAAAAAAATTAAAATTTGGGAGGTGCCATGGTCCCCCTAGACTTATGTGTGGTTTCATCCCTGTTACTAAAGGATTAGGATGCAAATTTGACTTATTTTGGGGTAAATTATCAAAAGTGGAACTAGGTAGGGATATTTGTTTGACTAGATTGTCTTATTTTTTGGGGGTAAATCTCAGATTTTGTTTTACTCCGTAATATTTTGCAATTTTTTCTTTTATTTATCATGCCTTAAATACAGGTTGGAGAATGACTATTTCTAATTAACTGTCTTAGAGCTTAGAAAGCTAACTGAGCCAAATGTTTGGATATTTTTATGGGCAAAAAAATGAAACAAAAATGGAAAATCAAGCTGAGGCCAAGCTGAGGGCATTCAAGCCTTTTTATCTTTCTTTTTATCCTTTTTTTTTTTTGGCGCTAGGCACAAAGAGTTTGGTTCATATTTGGGGAGAGACTACTTTCCCAATCCCCATGGTAGCAACTTATGGATCTAGATTTGGTACAGTAGGGGTGCTTTTACTGCACCATGTAGTAGCTGTTGAGATCATGACACGTGGTGGTTGGGGGTTAATGGACAACTGTGGTCCAAAACGTCCTAGAATGCAGTCGTTTAAGGGAAAAAATTGAGAAAGTTAACGCTGACGGCGTTCTCTCTCTCCCCTATCTAGCACCCAATCCCCCTCAATGTCGAACTCCCCTCCGTCGGCAGAATCATCTCCTTCCTTCTTCCTCTTCCCTCTTCTTCTCTTCTTCTCTTTCTTTCTTTCTTTCTTTCTTTCCTTTTTTTTTTTTTTTTCTCTGCTGATCAAATCTGTGTGGTACGGCAACCATCTTCTTCCTTCTTCCTCTTCCTTCTTCTTTTCCTTTTTTTTTTTTTTCTTTTCCTCTACTGATCAGATCTGCGTGGGACGGCGACCAAAACCCAGATCTGAAGCAACCCATTCACACGAACTTCTCCGCCGTCGGCAAATTCCATGGATGGGTGAGATGGGTTTGGCTGGATAGCCACGACTGTCGGCGTCAACCTTCGTCGGAGATGAAACCTACCCTCTCCCTTCTTCTTCTTCTTCTATGTTTTTTTTTTTCAAAAAAAAAAAAAAAAGAATGCTGAATTTAGAAAAATAAAAAATAAAAAATGAAAAAAATAAAAGAGAGTCATTGAAAAATTCCAAGGATGGATGAGATGGGTTTGGCTGGATCAACAGCCATGGCTGTTAGAGATGAAACCTACCCTCTCCCTTCTTCTTCTTCTATGTTTTTCCTTTTTTTTTTTTTTTTAAAATGTCTGAATTAAGAAAAATGAAAAAAGAAAAAGAGAGCCGTCGGCAAATTCCATGGATGGGCAAGATGGGTTTGGCTGGATCAACAGCCATGGCTACCGGCGTCAACCTTCGTCAGAGATGAAACCTACCCTCTCCCTTCTTCTCCTTCAATTTTTTTTTTATATTATTATTTTTTTTTATTTTAAATTGCTGAATTTAGGGTTCTTGATCTTACAGAAGGAAAAAAAAAAAAAAAAAAAAGAAAAAAGAGAGAATAATAAAGAGGAAGAAAAAGAGGGAAGCACCACTGCCGGGAAATCTTGGCGACAAGCTCGTCCTCACCAATTGACAGCATCACTCCGTCGATCTCTGACGCTGGCGAGGGGACAGCCATCTTCTCTTCTTTGATTGTTCTGCTTCTTCTTCATTTTTTTTTTATTCTTTTTTCCTCCACCCTCCCATCTCACTCACTCTCTCTCTCTATCTCTCTCTCCCCCTCCCGTGGTGAGAATTGCAGCAACGAAAAGCAGCTGCAAATGTTCAAGGCGTAAATGCTCAGATCTAAAACGACGCTTAACGCCTGACGTTTTGCACTCTTTTCTAAAGTTAACGCCTAACGGCGTTAAAGTCTCTATTTGGGCCCTTAAAACGACGCTTGTTCAAGTGTTTTGGACCACAGTCGTCCATTGGCCCCAACCACTACATGTCACGATCTCAACGGTTACTGCATGATGCAGTAAAAGCACCCCTACTGCACCAAATCTAGATCAAGCAAGTTATAGTCGTTAGAAAGTGTGAGGAGTGAAGCCAGGCGGCATTGAATTTATGGAAAAATGTTGCTTTGTGATACCGAAATATGATTGGAGTGATGGTCCAAAACAAATAGCAATGGTCACTGCTATTTAACCTTTCTTGCCGCCACCACAAAAAACAAGGGTAGTTTCATCCCTCTTGGGAGAGGACCTTATATGATAGGTTTTGTGCATCATGTGTGAGTTTCTGTTAGTGTAATATAAATTGAAAATCATTTTGAAGGATCGCTATGTTACATTTATAAACACATTGAAATTTACACTAAGACATTCGTAGACATAGATACGAGTTTGTGATACATAATTTACTCTTTTTACTGGGTATTATATATATATACGGGGAGGGATCTGTTTACACCTAGTGTAAAACATTTTACTCTCACACCTCTTAATATCTTTTCCAAAATCTGTAACACCCGTAAATTTTAAATAAGGTATTAAGGGTTTAATCAATGGTTAACATAGTTAATTCCATGATTTGATGGATGACCATTTGTATGGGTAATACATGTATATGATGTTAGGATGTCATGATTGAATTTTTGTGACCAAGGGTTCTTTGTTTGATTGTGTTAAGGTATGTTTTGGTGAGCTACGTACCTCTTTGTTGTGCATGTTGAGTGTTATAGTTGACTATAACCCTTTATAGTTGACTATAATAAACAGAATATTTAGTTTTGTACCTGTTGGGTGTTATAGTCGACTATAACAACTTATAGTCGACTATAATAAACAAAATGTTGCAGTATTGTTCACTGGGGAGTTATAGTCGACTATAACTCAACTATAATTCATTATAGTTGACTATAACACACGAGATTTCTGCTGAAAAACAAGATTTTTATGAGGCGAAAAGACCATTCTACCCTCCTTTTTTGTTTCCTATAAAACCCAACTTCTAGAGGGTTCCTCACCCATTTTCTCAGCCGATCGAGAAAGAGGGGATACGAGAGAGAGAGAGAGAAGGGACGGTGGAAAGAGAAAGAGTTTCTCCCTCCATTTTCATGGGTTTTCATGCATTATGAGCATGATTTCTCTTCTCTCCACCTGGTTATACACTTGATCTACTTCTTGGGAGTATTTTTCATGGACTTTGTAGTTGGGGTTCCTTGTTTGGGCTCATGTATGTGTTTTTGGAGCTTGCTCTTGGTGGTTTAAGCTTGGATTTCATGGGATTTGGCATGGATGTTCATCCTCACCAAATTCCTTTGCATTTGAGAGGTAATTTCTCACATATAAAACTAGGGTTTGCATTTCTTTTGGGATTTAGTTATCATATCCTCATATCTTGTGTTTATCCATGGTATTTGTGAGGTTTGGTTGCATCTTGGAGTTGGAATCTCCATTCTCTTCATTCAACTAAGTCATTTGGGAGCTAGGACTTGGATTGGGAGCTTACATGTGCGTTCTAGGGCTTGGACTTCACACTCACGACACACAAGGTCACATTTTTCATACATTTGGTTGAGGTAGGTGCAATTTACATGGGTTTAAACTATTGACATGATAATATGGTATATATTATCATAGTATTTGTTATTCTTGGAATTTAAAATATGGGTATTGATGATTTATGGAATAAATCTTGAGATAGAACTTTGGGTAATTGATGATATACATCGGGAATTATGTTTATTGAGAATTATGGGTTATCCTACGCTTTTGGGGAGCTATAAATGTATGGATTTTATGGGTATTTTTATATGGGTAATTTATACTTTGGGTTTATGATTTTAAGGTTGTAATCATAAATGGGAATTTATATTGTTATCATAATTTGGTATAATTATGTGATTATTTTCCACTATGGTTTATGTGGTATATTTTGGAGATGATTTCGGTTAAAATCATTTTTATGGTTTATTGCGCTGCATGTTGGGCATAATCATGCATTGAATGGACTTAATGAATACTGGGTAAAAGTATTGCATAAAAAGGGGTCACTGGAATTGGACTACTAGTGGTCAAGGGACTTAGCGGTGTTTTCCTTTCCTTTGGTCCTGGGTTGCTTGCGGTCCCAAGCAGGGATGACAGCTGTGCTCCCGAATCCGGGTACTTTCCGGTTCCAGGTAGGAACCCTTGTGTTCCCGAAGAAGAGGCTACTTTCCATCCTTGCACGGTGGTGAGGGTGCAGTGTTGTCCTCTTGGAGGTTAGGTTAAATCCGGTTAAATCCTCCCTTTCCGCGCGAAGACTCCTGCGAGAGTGGTCGGTAATTGATGGAATTAATGTAAATTGGACATGGTCACATGCATTGGGTATTATGCATTTTTTGTTTTAAGTTATGGATTATAACTTATTTTGAATTGGTAATATACTTGGTTAGTATATTTTGTTTTTAATGATATAATTGGGATTTTATTTATATCATTGCTTTAGTTTACTATGTTAAATTGTATCTACTGAGTCGTCGTACTCACGCCTATCTTCTTAAATGTTTTTCAGTATTACAGGATACGATTTATGAAGTTTATGCGGAGGCATGCTTACTTGGGATTTATTAATGTGGTCTATTAATGTATTTTTCTTGGGTTTCATTAATTTTCATTGGGGCAGCCAATGTAAATGTAAATTTAATCAGGGTTGTAATTTTAATTATTTATGGATGCGAGTATATGTGGGAATGTGATGCATGGGATGATACCACACTTATGGATGACATGGAAATTTTTATGGAATGAATTTTTATAACAGGTTTTGTGATGGTATGTCCTATCTACGGATGAGTCATGTTCGAAAAAAGGAAAAATGTTTTAAAATGGTTGAAAATCTGACACCTGTCATCCTCTTTTATCAAATGATTTATTAAAACAAAGCTTGTTTTATCACTAATGATCACGGCTTAATTAATTTGGGTCGTGACAAAATCTATCGATTAAATAGACTTTTTAACCATTTATAGCTTTTATTTCATTTTTTGCCAAAAAGTTTACTTAAACGATAGATTTTGGAAATACTTTCTTTTACAAAGTTCTATGTTGACTACAGATACATATCAAAATTCTATGTTCTCTATCAATCAACGATGTGTGACCAAATTTCTGATTAAGTTTAATTGGTAAGTGTGAATCGAATTTACAAGATAGTATTTTTTAGTTGAATATAAACAAGAGTAATATCCGTTGATATGAAAGAGAAAACACACACAATGTGATTATGTTGATGTTGAGGTGACCTTGTGCCTTTGAAATACATGCACTGGAATAACTAAGAAAAATAAAAGTCGTTGATATGAAGTAGGAAAAATAAAAGAGCTCATGACCAAACTCCAAAGGCTAGGTATGAGGGCACCCTCTTAGTATTGTTTGTTTTATTCTCACATGTGAAAGAAATTTAATTATGATGGTGATTGCTAGCTAAGATAGAAAAATGGAAAAACCATGAACGAGATTTCTCATCTAGATTTTTTTTTTTTTGGGTTTTTAAATTTCCACTGAAGGACTAACAAGTTCAATTATATTTCTTGGCAATATCTTGCAAACAAAGGCAAATCTCTTTGGGTTTTGAGACCATGACCATATGGCCAGCTCCTTTTATCAACTTCTCGTATTTTGGTGCACTATTATCAATCAACCATTGCTGAAATTCCATCCCATACACATCATCATCCTCGCATTTTACAAAAACCCGATCAACCGACCCAAATTTCTCTTCTGTTAGCAAGGATTCCTTGGCAAAGTCCTCCACAAAAAACCCACTAGGTCTTACGTACCAACATTTTGGCTAATTCAACATCCTGTGCAATAGATACACGAATATACATCAATTTATTTATTTTTTTTTTAAAAGAGTAAAGTAGTATAAACCCCCCCCCCCCTTTTTTTTTATATAGAAAAAAATTATACGTACTCCCTCCATTTTATATTGATTGTTTTCTTTTCTATTTTACTCCATTTCAAAATTATTGTTTCAATAAAAACGTCAATGACTTCATTTTAATCAATTTTCCAAAATACCTATATTCATAGTATTAATTACTCACTCTGTTCCTAATTATCTGTCACCTTTGAAAAAATAAACTTTGAGAAAACCCTATTAAATACTTTCACATTAATATATATGTTTTAACATTCTAATTTTACCTTTAAAGGTACAAAACATTGGAAAAAGATAAAATACCTATGAGAAAGGGTATTTTAGGAAATCAAATAAAAAGAATCATTGAACTTTCGATTTAGACAATAATTTAGGAACATCCCAAAAAGAAAAAGAGAACAATAAAATAAGAACAAGAGTATGGACAAAACAAATTAAACTCAATTAATGATTTGTATTACACTTGAGGTAAAATTAGAATATTAAAATATAAATGTGGGTGTAAAAGCATTTAAAAATGATTCTTTATAAATGTGCTTCTTCAAATAGGATAATCAATGTAAAACGATGGGAATAAAGCTTTTGTTAGCTATCTAATCACATAAATTTGCTTGAGGCACTCACCTCCGGTTGGCAATGTTTATACAACTTGGTTGCCAAGCAATCTGGACCAAGGAAGACTGAACTTGGTGGGTTCTCTAGTCCTCGGTCGAACTTGATCTGGCAATCCAATAACGACTCCGCTGGTGTCGTGTTGAAAAACTATTTTACAAAACCAAAGCCATATGATAAGGAAATATTAATGCAATTTGAATATTTGTATAGCAATTCTTTTATTATAAGGTATACCTTACCTTGGGTGCTTTATTAGAGACTTATATCCTATGCACGAATGAGTTATGCGGTACAATTCATCTCTCCATGGAGTACAACCCACTAATAAAAACAGCTGGAAAACACAAAAGATAAATAACAATTTTTGGGTTTAGTTACAGATTTCTGACTTTTTGTAAAAGAGTTGCAGGTGGGGATGTATAATTTGGCATAAGGGCTGTGACGAAAACCGCCACTGAAATCTTCTGAGGAAACCTTTCCATGGCTAGAGAAATAGTGAGACCACCATAGCTGTGACCAACCAGGACCACCCTTTCATCTTCAGGTAGAGAAGCCATGAACTCCATCACTGGATGCGCATAATCGGAGAATGAACCGATCTCATCGAGCCGCTTCGGGTCGGCCCCGCAGCCGCCGAGGTCCAACACGGTGACGCGGTGACCCGACGATTTGAGCAAAGTGACAACCTTGTACCAGCACCAAGCTCCATGGCAACAACCATGAACTAGAACAAAATGCTTTGTACTCTCCATTACCTACTAGTTTCTTGTGATACTGCTCTGAGCTTTGGTTTCTCAGTTTATAAGTGGGTGTTTGAAGCCAAATAAATGCTAAGATACGGATAAATATAAGCAATCGATTGTAATGTCGACCACAAAAATTTATTCCACGAGTGCGTCCCGGCCTATCTATATATATATACTAAAACGGAGGAAATGCCTCCCTTTGGTGCCACGTGTCCGTTTGTGAACAGTTGGGGAAAAAGGTAAAATTACTTTTTAGTGACCATTGTTCAATCTAATGCCAAAAAAGGACAATATCTATCAACTTGCAACTAATTACCTGTATACTTACATCAAAATAACTATCAGTTTTCTTTTTTTCGTATTAAGTTGAGAAAGAATCACTAAAAAGTAATTTTCCCAAAAAGATATGACTTTTGGAGAAATTACTTTTTAGTGATCAATTGTCAACTTAATGCCAAAGAAAGAGTATTCTCTACCAACTTGCCACACATTGACTATATACATACTTCAAAAGGACTACTACTGTTTCATGTTTGGTATTAAGTTGAGAAGTGATCACCAAAAGGTAAATTGTCTAACTTTTCTATTTTTTGGTTTTCACTGTTCTTTTTCAGGCTCTTTTTCACGCGGTATAAGTAGGTTGACGCTTGGTTTACCTTGCATATCTTTTTGTTTTTATGTAGGAAAATCAAAAAACCTATATTATATAATGTTCAACCTAAACTTAGTAGACTATATTATATTTCTTCGTTTTTTTTATGTCTGTTCATCTCATTTCCCAAAAGTTAAACGTATAAAATTATAAATATTTATAATAAAAAAAGGAGCCAAATAAAAGCAATAATGATTAAAAAAAGAAAATGCGACACATTGGAATATGTATTAAATATCAAATTGCTTAGAAAACTATAAAAATGCTTTCAAAATTATGCAAATACACTTTTGCCAAACAAGGAGTATCTCAAACTGTTAGATCCAAACTAATTTACATGATGTACAAATCATTCTCAAGTCCATGCATTCGATAGTAGAGGAGCGAAGACACGAACTCAAGATTTATGATTTTGGAGCCGCGGTTCTTTACCATCTGAACTACCACACGGGTGTGTATTATATATATATATATATATAATTTATATTGTTCACAATATTTATATTTACAGACCTCACCCGTGCGTTGCACGGGTTATAAAAAATAAATGATATTGTCTGTCAACTTGCTACAAATTGACTTGATAAGTGCTTCAAAAGGACTACTAACTTTCTTTGTTTGGTATCAAGCTGGGAAGTAGTCACCAAAAGATAAATTCCTCACCTTCTTTTTCTTTTCTTTTTTCTTTTTTCTTTTTTTTTTTTTTGATATTACTTGCTCTTTCTTATATGGTGGAGGTACGTTGACGTTTAGTGTTCACTACATATCTTTTTGTTTTTATGTGAGAGGATTAGAAAACCCACACTATACAATGTTCAACCCAAACTTAATAAACTGTAATATATTTTTCTGTTTTCTTTATGCCTATTCATTTCCCCTCCTAAAAATTAAACGTATAAAACTATAAATAGTCATAATTAAAAAGAAAGACAAATAGAGAAAATGAGGATTAAAAAAGAAAACACAATCCATTAGAATCTTCAGATTCTCCCGATTTGCTTCTGACATGAATAAAAAAAAAAAAATTCTATTTGAATCAAAATTCTTCCCATATGGTTAATTACATAAAGTTGAAAAGATTTATACTTTCTCTTATTTTCTTCTTCTTCTGGCTTTTTTTCCTATTTTCTTTCTCAGTCTAGACTTTTCTTTCATCTTTTTATGATCTAATTTCAAACATATTTTTTATATTTTTCCCCGTGGTTTTTCACCCTTTGTGAAACCCACTCGAAACTTCATGAAAGGTCAAGATTTATCATTGTCATGCATTTTACAATCTCCACCGTTGGATTTCGAGACACCTTCAACGGCTATATTTGCTTTGGTATATACCAACATGTTAAAACCATGATTGTGGGATAGACTAGACTTTAGAGAATTTTAATATTTTTCCACCAAATATCATAATGTATCAGTTCCTTCATTTTTTTTACAAGTTTCCACTATTAAATTAATTGTTTTTCAAAATAATTTATCTTTTCGAGAATATAATTAAATTTTGTGTAATACATTATGCTAACATCACCCTAAAGATTATTTTGATTAAATTATTTTATTTATTTTTGTCTATATCTTTTCAATTTAATTGACATATTATATTAACAAATATATTTTACTATTTTAGAGAATAAGAGTTTTGTTAAAATTTTAATTTGTTAATAATATTATTTTTTATAAATTAATCCGTGCATCGCACGGGTTCTAAAGCTAGTTTTGTTCTATTTTTGGGTTGGGTTTTTTTACTTACTACCGACGCACATTTTTTTCATTTATTTATTTTTTTGTTGCTGTGTTAGAAGTACTTGTTTGAATCAAGTTGCCAGGTCGGAATGGTCCTTTCATTGCAAAAGAAAAAGGGGTGAAGAGAATTTATCTAGAAGGGGATACTATTATTGTGTTTAAATATATTAATAGTATTATCTAGAAGGGGAATTTAGGGTTTAGGATTTATTTTTGACTATTTTTTATGAAAAATTTTATAAAAACAAAATAAAGATTGTAAATAGCCATTGATTATAAGGTGTGTGTCATGCACTCATTGTGGATCTCACATAAACGTGCATTATTCGCATACTCACACCAATCAACACGAGACTACTCAACCATGGTGGCTAGTAATAGACTTTCTCCTCCAATCATTCAACTCAAATATCTGCTTCAACCAATCCTATTGATTGCCCCAATTATGGGAAACTCTAATATCCTTATCCCTTCTACCATGAGTTCTCTATCTACTTCTGCTTCGAAGACTCTGGACTAGGGATGGCAATGGGTTGGGTTGGCACTACCCCATGCCCGACTCGATACCCGATGGGTGTGAAGAATTAAACTCCATCCCTGATCCACCGTCTTCTTGAGCCATCCATGCCCGACCACCCTGTTGTGAGGATTTTTTTCCCCCAAATTCCATTTTTTGCTATTTACACCTATTACATATTATTCATATAATCATATACCAAGCTTATAAATGTTTTTAGCACCTAATATGATCTTGTTCAAATAAGATCATAACTAATATGATCACACAAATATTAAACACAAACATAAGGATTAAAAAAGAATAAAAATATATAATGAGCCTTCTAATGAACTCCATAAGCCTATACCAAGATAGGTTTCAAATATTCATAAAACCATACATTAATTCCAAACATAGGACATTATATATATATATTGTAAAAATATCGGGTCGGGTCGGGTCTCGGGTTTTTTCTTTTTGGGATCCATGCCCAACCCATACCCAAAATTTTTTTAGAATATACCCATACCCGACCCGATACCCGAAAAAAATAAAAAATACCCGCCCATTCGGGTATGGATCGAGTCGGGACCCTATGGATCGCGGCGAAATTGCCATCCCTACTCTGGACCGATTTAATAAAATAAACACAGGGAACGGCTATTGCAACCCCCCAAAGGGTTAAGTTGCCCCCCTTTGTTATCCCCACCCCCCAAAAATATATACCCACCCCTCTCAAAGACCTCACTACCCCTCATCCTCACCCATTCCTCTCACTCACCCCACACCATGGCAGTGACAACCGGTGACGGCGACGGCGACTTCTCTACCACAACCACTCCGGCCGACTCTATCCCATCCCATCTCACTTTCTTCTTCCTTCCTGTGAAAAAAAAAAAAAAAAAAAGGAAAAAAGGTTGGCCGGAAAAAAATAGAGCAACGACGATGGCAACGGCAAGGAAGGGCGACCGGTGAGATTACCTTTCGCTGGCGGTGAGAGGGAGCCGCACCAGTTCGACGGCAGTGAAGAGCGATTTTGGCTGTGAGAGTTTGTAGATCTGAGAGAGGCGACTCTTCTCTCTTCTTCTCCTCTTTGTTTTTTTTTTTTTTTTCTCTGCTGCTGGTCAGATCTGTGTTTTCCGGCATCCATTTTTTCCGGCGACAGTGCTTCTTCTTCTTCTTTCTTTCTTTCTTTCTTTTTTCCCCCTGCTGGTCAAATCTGTGTATTTTCCAGCAAGGGCCTCCATTTTTCCCGGCGACGCCTCCATTTTTCCGCCAACGGGAGGGGAGTTCTGGAAGGAAAAAAAAATGGAAGAGAAGAGGGAGGAGGAGGAAGGAGAAGAGGGGGTGCGGCCTTACCAAGAGAGGAGAAGAGGGAAGAGGGGGTCATCGCCGTCGTCGGTGGGGGGTGCCGGAGAGAGTTGCCGGGAGAGGGGTGCGGGAGAGGGGATGGGTGAGGGTTAAACCCTTTTTGGTAATTTTACATAATAATTTTTTTAACTAAAAAAAAATAGGGGGGCAACTTAACCCTTTGGGGGGTTGCATTAGCCGTTCCCATAAACACATTCGAAATTTCGAACCCATTGAGTTTTGAATGTAGATCAAAGATACATGATAGGCCCATCAACTCCAGGTCTGAGAACGAATTGGCCCAATTAATGTAGGCCCATTCACAAGAACCCACAAAGGAATGATTAAAGCCCTATATGGGCATGATACTCAAAAAGGATGCATTAACCATGGTGAAAGGGTTACTGGCCTTGCCAATGGGGCTGTAGCCCAAATGGCGCATCTCTCCTTTCAAGAAAGAGCTTGGGGGAGATCGTGCTTTCAACTTTTCCCAAGTTTGTGAACAGAGTTTTGAAAGGGAGATGAACTAGCTTCCGTTGTATAGCCTAAGAGTCCATCAGGCTTCCCTTTGAACCCCCTCCTCCTCCTCCCCCCACCAAAAAAAAAAAAAGAAAAAAATTTCTATCAATGGCTTTGTAGCGTAAGTAGCACTTCTCTCCCCACATTGGATGATTGCATTATAATTTAGATTAAAAAAGTGTCGCTATTGAGTATAGTAACAGGTTTGTTTGCCTGCTTGATATTGGACATTCAGACACCAATGAGTTAAGTAATGCTTGCTTTTTTTTTTTCTTTCTTATTTTTGTCTTGCCCTTTTAATGTTCACTCACTTGCTGAATACGACCCCATGTTAGGATCCAATTGGAGACAATATAATGGAAGATGCACTAGTGTGATGCAACTTCTTTGATAGGGATTTGATGGGAAGGGAAGCATGTTCATTGTGGCCAAGAAGGGTGGACCCAGCTGGGTGACTGGACATCATACATGCATATTTACTCAATGCATGGGTCCCACTACAGGTTTGATCTCGTTTTATTTTAGGAGAAAGCTGCTTTGAGGGCTCCTTAACGAGCTCTCCCACCTTCAAGATGTTTTGCTCCAGACTCAATTTTTCAACTCTAATCAATCCTCAGCCATAAAACTTTTCAAAGACACCACAAATAAAATTTCATGAGACTACTTGCATGATTGTTGTAAATTTGGAATGATGGTATTTAAACATGTGAAATTCACATATTGGGGATATGGGTATTTGAGATGTTTTGTTGTGAAAAACTCTCACAAATTATATATTTTTCAATAATAAAATGTCATATTAGTAGTTCTCAAATTTCAACATAAATGTCATATATTTTAACTACGCATACATAGCAAAGTTGTATGTTATCTATCAATCAACGGTGTGTGACCAAATTTCTGATTAAATCTAATTGATCAGTGTGGATCAAATTTCCGGGATAATATTTTTTAGTTGAATATAGACAAGAGTAATTAATATCCCCCATTGATATGAAAGAGAAAACACACACAATGTGATTATTTTGATGTTGAGGTGACCTTGTGCATTCGAAATACATGCACGGAATAACTAAGAAAAATTAAAGTCATTGATATGAAGTAGGAAAAATAAAAGAGCTCATGGCCGGCTAAAGGTTAGGTATGAGGGCACCCTTTTAGTACCCTTTTTTTTATTCTCACATGTGAGAGAAATTTACAATGGTGATTGCTAAGATAGAAAAATGGAAAAACCAGGAACTAGATTTCTCGTCTAGATTTTTTTTTTTTTTGGGTTTTTAAATTTTCATTGAAGGACTAACAAGTTGTTCAATTATATGTCTTGGCAATTTCTTGCAAACAAAGGCAAAACTCTTTGGGTTTTGAGAGCATGACCATATGGCCAGATCCTTCTATCAATTTCACGTCTTTAGGTGGGCTCTTCTCAATCAACCATCGCTGAAATTCCTCATTAAACACATCATCATCCTCGCATATTACATAAACCTGATTGACCGACCCGAATTTCTCTTCAGTTAGAAGAGATTCCTTGGCAAAGTCTTCCACAAACAACCCATTGGGTCTTACCATCATTTTGGCTAATTCAACATCCTGTGCAACAGATACACGAATATACATTTAAAAAAATAATAATAATAATAATTAAACCTTTTTTTTTTTATATATAGAATAAGAATTATACTCCCTCCCTGTTACATTGATCGATCGTCTTCCTTTTAATTATTGTCTTGCCAAAAAAGTCAATGATTTTGATAATTTTAATCAATATCTCAAAATACCTATATGCATAGTATTAATTATATGATATAGACAAAACAAACTCAATTAATGATTTGGACTATACTTGAGGGTAAAATTAGAATATTAAAATATAAATATGGGTGTGAAAACATTAAAGAGGCTAAAATTGTCAATGACTTCATTTCAATCAATTTCCTGAAATACATATATCCATAGTATTGATTATATGATATAAACAAAACTAACTCAATTAATGATTTGTATTATACTCGGTAGTAAAATCGGAATGTTAAAATATATGTATAGGTGTGAAAACATTCAAGAGAGATTCCTCAAAAAATGCGTTTTTTTGAACAGGATAATCAATGTATAACGGAGGGAGTAAAGCTTTTGTTAGCTATTTATTCACACAAATTTGCGTAGAGCCCTCACCTCTAGTTGGCAGTGTTTATACAACTTGGTTGCTATGCAATCTGGACCAAAGATGACTGAAGTTGGTGGGTTTTCTGGTCCTCGGTCGAACCTGAACTGGCAATCCATTAACGACTCCGCTGGTGTCCTCTTGAAAAACTATTTTCCAAAACCAAAGCCATATGATAAGAAAATATTAATGCAATTTAAATATACAGATAACACTTCTTTTATCATAAGGTGCACCTAATATAATTAATTTATATCAAGTATTGTAATGGAGAGTTATATCCTATGCATTGGTGAGTTATACAATACAATCCATTTATGCATTAAGTACAACCCATTAATGCAACACCTACGAGACAAAAGATAAATGATAATTTTTGGGTTTAGTCTTAGATTTCCTACTTCTTGCATAAGAGTTGCAGGTGGGGATGTATAATTTGGCAGATAGGCTGTGACGAAAACCGCCACTGAAATCTTCTCAGGAAACCTTTCCATGGCTAGAGAAATAGTGAGGCCACTGTAGCTGTGACCAACCAGGACCACCCTTTCATCTTCAGGCAGAGAGGCCATGAACTCCATCAATGGATGCGCATAATCGGAGATCGAACCGATCTCATCGAGCCGCTTTGGGTCTGCCCCACAGCCGCCGAGGTCCACCGCTGTGACGCGGTGACCCGACGATTTGAGCAAAGTGACGACCTTGTACCAGCACCAAGCTCCATGGCAAACACCATGAACTAGAACAAAATGCTTCCTACTCTCCATTACGTACTTCTATTTTCTTATAATTTATTGCTCTGAGCTTTGGACGTTTCTCAGGTTTAATTGGTAAAGGGTTTGAAGCCAAATAGATGCTCAGATATTGATATATATAGGCAATCACTTGTAAATTGTAATGTCAATCATGAAAACTTATTCCAGGTGTCCGGCACAGTGTGTCCATTCTCATATCCAACCTTTCACTCACATGACAAATGAATGTAGGACCCAAGGAAGTAAATCCAATTGGTAGCAGGAGGAGAGTCCTCCTATTGTCAACCTGAGTTCAAATATTTTAGGAAGTATTTTATGAATTAATTTCTGAATCCATCAGGTTGATGTAAAAAGTACATTCTTAAAATCGTCTGAGAAAAGATTTAATCGAGATATACACAAGTGGGTCCGGGCACTCTGAGTGTCAAACCCAAAAAATAAAAAAATAAAGAGAGAAAGAGACAAATGAATGTGAGAGGGAAACGTAATACATCCAGCACGCACCGAATAATTTCTAGTCAAACCGTATACGCAAGCCGCCCATTGCAATCGTGTGAGAATATTGTAACGCGTTTAGCCAAAAAATAAAATAGAAGTGAAGATTGTGACGCATTTAAACCATTTTTTGTTCTGTTTTTTGGGTAGGTATGTTTTTGACTTACCACCGACCCACGTTTTATTTAATTAGTTAATAAAATTTTATTTTATTTTATTTTTTGGAATGGTCTTTTTTTTTTTTTTTTTTTTTTTTTTTTTTTTTTTTTTTCTTAAGGTGTCACCAGGTTTCGCTCAGGACTAATCCTCCGAGGTACGGTCGGACGTCGCAGGACTAATCTTCTGAGGTACGGTCGGGCATCGAAGCGGGAACCTCTTCCAAGAAAGTTTGCTGCATCCACAAGGGCTCGAACCCGATACCTCTTACTTAAGCGACCAGATCCCCTTCCACTCAGGCCAACCTTCTTTGGTCGGAGTGGTCTTTTACGTGCCAAAAGAAAAGGGATTAAGAGTTACAATTTATTTAGAAAGGAATGCTAATATCATGATTAATAATACTAGTAATCGAGCACACGCGATGTGTGTGCAATACATTTTTTCAAGTTTCTACTCTATTAGTAGAACTGTTATATCAGTTTCTAAGTTTTTTAATCCGCACGTGTGTGGAAGTGAATTAAGGGGAAACATATTGTGGTTGATTTTTTTATGTTGGTAAAATTTCTAAATCTTCTCTTAGTTTTATTAACTTATAAAGGCATTTTAGTATTATTCAGGTGTAGTCCAACTACAAAGGAAATTGACTTTATATAATAGTATAGATTAGTAAGTTACAAAGTTGTCCTCAGAAGATTTATAATATTTTAAATGATTGTATCAAAATTATTTTAAAGTATGATATAGAGGTAAAAATAAATCATGTTTATAAAAGAGGAAATAAAGCTTTTGCCTTCTTAGCTAAGTTCTTTAATCATGGGATTAAATGCAATCAGATTTTATTGGCCGGATTTTGATTTTCTTAGAAATATTTTAAAAATTCTTTAGAGAGATGTTATTAATAGAACCCATCTTTATTGATGTTGATTTGATTATTTTTCCCCTACCCAACAACAACAACAACCCAAAAAAAAAAAATATATAATACACCTAATTGCTAGGAAGTAGGAACTAATTACTACTCCTCGTTTTCTTTCTTTCTTTCCTTTATTTTTCTTTTCGAAGGAACCAGTGCTAACGTGGTCAGAAGCCCCCACTATAAATGATATCTCCTCGATCCCCATATTCATCCTATTTGAATTTATACCCGTTCAAACAAAATGCCGGAGTAGCAACAATTGACTTGGGCATAATTTTCTCATGGTCTAAGATATATCCTTATAATTTATAAGGGGAAGAAGTTATGAGGGTTGTTAAATTAAGATAGAAATCAACATGACTGATGAACGACATCATCGAATGAATTCTTTAAATTATTCTAATCAAGAGTTTCGTTTTCATTGACCGTCGAACTATCACGTTCTGATTAGTGCGTGTCATACACGTGGTGTGAGTACGACATATGCATGCATCAATCAGCATGTTACCCCCTCCCAACCCAATTTTGGTATTTCCTAATAATGAGTTATCCATTTGTAACAACTACTTTAAATTGTAATTTAAGACGGGCGTCATGGTGTACATCACTCGAGTCCATCCTCGAGGGATACCGAATGCATGAATCCTAGCATATGGCTAGGATATTTAATTCACGACTCTCACCGTATAGCCATTTGGACCATTGATATATTGAGTCAATACTCCATACCCGCTAATATAGCTTGTGCCAAAAATATTCCAAGTTGAGTACGCAGCTACAGGACATGTCCTATCTATGGATGCCTGCCTAAAGAAAAAAATGAAAAAAGAAAAGAAGAAAACGAAAAATTGTCGCCTGGATGGACTCATGGACCCAATGCTACTTTCTCAATAATTCTGAGAGTGGATCGAGTGATCCTATGTCTTTTCTCAATAATTCTAATGATTGCCATTGTATGCCCGGCAACTCCAGGTGTGAAAACGAATTGGCCCAATTAATGTAGGCTTACTCACAAGAGCCCACAAAGGGATGATTAATTATGGTTAAAGGGTTAATGGCCTTGCCAATGGGGCTATTGCCAAAATGACACATCTCCCCTTCAAGAAGGAAAGTTTGGGAAAGGTTGTGACTTCAACTCTTCCTAAATTTGTGAAAGGAATGATGAAAAGGAAATGGATTAGCCTCCATTGCATAGCCC
Source organism: Liquidambar formosana (assembly GCA_039720395.1). NCBI lineage: Eukaryota > Viridiplantae > Streptophyta > Magnoliopsida > Saxifragales > Altingiaceae > Liquidambar > Liquidambar formosana. The sequence continues at coordinate 38,217,802 of CM077824.1, read as the reverse complement.
AAGAGCCCCATTAAGTCCTCTTTTGAATCCCTTACTTCCCATCAACCCCAGAAAAATAAAAATTTAATGCCTTAATGGCCTTGTAGTTTAGTGATACTTCTCTCCCACGTAGAGTGATAGAGAGAAGATTTTGGGTTTGAGCCCTTCACTTACTAAGTTGTATTACTAATGTTCTTGTATTATAAGGAAATGCAGAGTATAATTTTTCCCCCCTTCTGGCTCAACATTTATCATTAAGATTAAACGCAGTGTAGATTTAAATGTTCAATTTGAATACTCGGTCGAAACTGAAATTGAAAGACTCAAAATTAATCTTACTTCTTGTACAACTGATTTTATAAATCTTTCCATCTTATTATATGAATTTTTAGTTTCAATTCTTGTTGAACAATAATGTGGTAAGATGTAAAATTAGTTATTGGAACTTGGATTGGACCGGTGAGAGATGTGGTCTGTCCCGCTCTAATACTGGCGTGGTGTTTGTGGAGGGTTTCGACTCCACATGAATGCGTGTGTGGGTATGTGCTTTTCTATCAATTGGGACCAAAAAAAAAAAAGGTTGAACCTCAATAATTGCTGAGAAAATGGCACAAAGCATGAGCTAGAATTCTTTCGAAATGTCCTCTGTTATTGTAGTATGAGTTTTACAAGTTCAAAGATACTTCTCAGCAATTTCTTGGAAACAACAGCAAAGCGCCTTGGGTTTTGAAAGCATGACCATATGGCCAGCTTCTGCTATGGACTTCACTTCTTTAGTTAGGCTATTCTCGATCAATCAGCCATTGTTGGAATCCGTCCTTCAACACAACATCATTTTCGCTGACTATGAAAACCTGATCCACCGATCCGAATTTCTCTTCTGTTAGCAGAGTCTCTTGGGCCAAGTCTTCCACAAACAACCCAACAGGTCTTACCAACATTTTGGCTAATTCAATATCTTGCATGCAACGATACATGAATAGATATATATAAACATATACACACACGATCCTGATCAGGTTAGTATGTGTTGAGATACGTTAATATCAGCATCATGCATTAACAGTTCATCATGCTATTGGTCCAATGTACCCTCTAACCCATTAATACATGAGGCACAAACCCCAATGCAATTGTTAATATAACTTATATTAGCATATATTCCTCTAATCATTATCTTTATATATATATATAAGCGTGTTGTTAGCCATTTATTCATACTAATTTGCTTAAAAAAATTACCTCTGGTTGGCAGTATTGTTACAGCTTGGATGCCATGTAATTTGGACCCACTATGGTTAGGTATGACCAAACTCCAAAAGGCAAGGTATGAGGGCACCCTTTTAGTACTCTTTGTTTTATTCTCACATGTGAAAGAAATTTATAATGGTGATTGCTAGCTAAGATAGAAAAATGGAAAAACCATGAACTAGATTTCTCATCTAGATTTTTTTTTTTTTTTTTTTTTTTTTTTTTGGTGGGTTTTTAAATTTCCATTGAAGGACTAACAAGTTCAATTATATGTCTTGGCAATTTCTTGCAAACAAAGGCAAATCTCTTTGGGTTTTGACACCACGACCATATGGCCAGCTCCTTCTATCAACTTCACGTCTTTTGGTGGGCTCTTCTCAATCAACCATTGCTGAAATTCTACCTTAAACATATCATCATCCTCGCATACTACGAAAACCCGATCAACCGACCCGAATTTCTCTTCTGCTAGCAGAGATTCCTTGGCAAAGTCTTCCAGAAACAACCCACTGGGTCTTACCAACATTTTGGCTAATTCAACATCCTGTGAAATAGATACATGAATATACATCAAACTTTTATTTTTATTTTTAAAAAGAGTAAAGTAGTGTAAACCCTTTTTTTTTTATATAGAAAAAAATTATACGTACTCCCTCCATTTTATGTTGATTGTCTTCTTTTCTATTTTACTATATTTCAAAATTATTGTTTCAGTAAAAATGTCAATGACTTCATTTTAATCAATTTTTCAAAATACCTATATTCATAGTATTAATTACTTTAATTACTCACTCTGTTCCTAATTATTTATCATCTTTGATAAAACACACTTTGAGAAAACCCTATTAAATATTTTCACATTAATATATATGTTTTAACATTCTAATTTTACCTTTAAAGGTACAAAACATTGGGAAAATATAAAATACCTATGAGAAAAGGTATTTTAAGAAATCAAATAAAAAGAATTATTGAACTTTTGATTGAGACAATAATTTAGGAACATCCAAAAAGAAAATGAGGACAATAAAATAACAACAAATAGAGTACGGACAAAACAAATTAAACTCAATTAATAATTTGTACTACACTTGAGGTAAAATTGAAATATTAAAATATAAATGTGGTTGTAAAAGCATTTAAAAGGGATTCTTAAAAAATGTGCTTCTTCAAATAGGATAATCAGTGTAAAACGGTGGGAATAAAGCTTTTGTTAGCTATCTAATCACATAAATTTGCTTAAAGCACTCACCTCTGGTTGGCAGTGTTTATACAACTTGGTTGCCAAGCAATCTGGACCAAAGAAGACTGAAGTTGGTGGGTTCTCTGGTCCTCGGTCGAACCTGAACTGGCAATCCAATAACGACTCCGCTGGTGTCCTCTTGAAAAACTATTTTCCAAAACCAAAGGCATATGATAAGGAAATATTAATGCAATTTGAATATTTGTATACCAACTGTCAAAATAATAGTAGAGCATTGCTATCCAAGACGACTTCGTTAGACGAAGTCATCTTATGACTAATGTGGATTATATCGTTTTAAACGCTTCCGTGAAAACTAACAGAACTCAAACATTAATTTGACTAAATCACCCCTTCCTCTTCCACTTCCAAAGCAAAAATCATCTTTGTTTGCCCAAGCCCCATCGTTCCCAAACGCCATGCTTTGATGAGCCTTCTCAAGCAGTGGCAAAATGACAACTGTGATTCTGAGGGGTTTTTTTTTTTTTTTTTTTTTTTTTTTTTGTGAATTTGTTTCAATAAAAAAAATCAATTTTCAATTAGCAAACACTCTCTTTACAAAAAAAAAAACCTAGCTAACTTTACAAAAACCTAACTAATTTTTCAAGAAAAACTAGCTATCTATACCAAAAAAAACAAAACTAGCTAACTTTACAAAAAAAAAAAACTAGCTAACTTTACAAAAATCTAGATAACTTTACAAAAAAAAACTAGTTAACTTTATTAAAAATCTAGCTAACTAGCTAACTTTACTAAAAATCTAGCAAACTTTACCAAAAAAAAAAAAAACCTAACTAACTATCTTTACAAAAAAATAAATACCTAGTTTATTTTACAAAAAACTAGTTAACTTCATAAAAACCTTCCAAATCTACGGTGGAGGCGAGATCGGCACTGTGAAGGTGATGGTGACCAAGAAATGCCTTATATATATAACAGTGCTCATAAGAAGGTTGGACACCATTGACCAGAAAAGAAAAATGCAGAGAGAATGGGAAGAGAGACAGAGAGATAATGAGAGAGGGGAAGGCTGAACAACAAAAATATAAATAAAGGGAAGCGTATAAGGAACGCTTCACACCTTCACCTATCTCAAGGCCCGTTTGCCAGGCCTTCACCCATCTGAAGGTCTTTTTTATTTTTCTTTCTTTTTTTTTCTTTTTAATCTCAAGTACATGTGTCAGTTTTCGTATAAATAAACCAAACATTACCCATCTCAAGGTTTGGACTTCTCGCTTTACGTGTGCTTTCAAGTATAACCTACACGAAGGGTGAGTAAATAAATAGGCATTTCGCCTAATGAATTCGGCCAAACGGCTCGTCCCAAGAATCATTTATATCAAAGAGCATTATTTTTATTAAAATATTCCAACACCTACTAATAAAACAGCTGGCAACACGAAAGATAAATAATAATTTTGGGTTTAGTCACAGATTTCTTACTTCTTGTAAAAGAGTTGCAGGAGGGGATGTATAATTTGGCATAAGGGCTGTGACGAAAACCGCCACTGAAATCTTCTCAGGAAACCTTTCCATGGCTAGAGAAATAGTGAGGCCACCATAGCTGTGACCAACCAGGACCACCCTTTCATCTTCAGGTAGGGAGGCCATGAACTCCGTCACTGGATGCGCGTAATCGGAGATTGAACCGATCTCATCGGGCCGCTTCGGGTCGGCCCCACAGCCGCCGAGGTCCAACGCGGTGACGCGGTGACCCGACGATTTGAGCAAAGTGACAACCTTGTACCAGCACCAAGCTCCATGGCAACTACCATGAACTAGAACAAAATGCTTTGCGCTCTCCATTACGTTCTAGTTTCTTATGATATTGCTCTGAGCTTTGGTTTCTCAGTTTATACGTGGGTGTTTGAAGCCAAATAAATGCTAAGATATGGATCAATATAAGCGATCGATTGTAATGTCAACCACAATAATTTATTCCACGAGTGCGTCCCGGCCTGCTCATATCCAACCCATATATACACAAGCCGCCCATAGTGGTCGTGTGAGAAAATTGTAACGCGTGTAAACCTTTTTTGTTCAATTTTTTGGGTTGGTTTTTTTGACTTACCATCGACCCACATTTTTTTTATTTTTTGTTTCTGTGTTAGAAATACTTGTTTGAATCTAGCTGTAGGTCGGAATGGTCTTTTCATTACAAAAGAAAAAGGGTGACGAGAATTTATCTAGAAAGGGATACTATTACCGTGTTTAAATATATTAATAGTGTTAGAGCACTTCCAACACAAAGTTATTTTGGTGAGTTAAGAGCTATTTTTAATTCAAAAAGTGTAAAAATAGTTATCTACAGTAAAAATAACTTTTTGCAGTAAAGTGATTGTTTCAATGCAAAAAAGGTTATTTTTTAACTCATTTAATTTTCCCTCTTTCCAACTACCATTATTCCATATTTTGGTAATAAAGCCAAATAGCTCAGAGTTAAACTAAAAACCAAATTTAGCTCTCAGTTTAGCTTTGAGTTATTTTAGATCACCATTGAAGAACACCATTTAGAGCTAAAAGCTATTTTTAGCTTTAGCTCACCCATTGGAGATGCTCTTAGGTTTCCAACCCAAAGCGATATCATGCTAGGTTTCCAACTCAACAATCGAAATTGTTAGATAAAGGTCTTAGACAAGTATATGAAGCAAAGTAAAATTTTATAATCAATCAATGTGAGATGTGATATTTTTCCAACAAATAGCATTGGTAAGCTACAAAGTTATCCTTATAAGATTTATGGCATTTAAAAAGGGAGAGGCTATTGCCACTACAAAAATTCTTAAGCACTCCCCACTAATTTTAAATTTTTCAAGGTTTTATGAAAATATAAAAGATTTTCATGAAAATTGGGTGCGATATCTACTAGAAAACATCATTTTGAACAATTTAGTAGAATAATTTTTTTCCAAAATTTGTCATTTAAGTGGACTTTTTGACCATTTACAGTTTTTGTTTCGTTTTTACAAAATTTTTCATAAAAAATAGTCAAAAATAAACTTAAATAATAGATTTTGAAAAAAACTTTCTTCTACAAAGTTGTTCAAAATGATGGTTTTTTAATGAATAGTGTCCCCAGTTTTCATGAAAACCTTTTATATTCTTCATAAAATCTTGAAAAGTTTAAAATATGTGACAAGTGCTTAGGAATTTTTATGATGACAATAGCCTCTCCCATTTTAATTTTATTGAGATTATTTTAAGTGTGATGTGAAAGTATGTATAAATCATGTTTATAGAGAATAAAATAAAGTCTTTAATTTCTTGACTAATTGAGTTATAAAATTAAATGCTAACAGATTTGAGATTCTAATTTTTCTAAAGAAACTTTAGAAATTCTTTGAAAAGATGTGTTTTGATCTTATTCTCTCCTACAACAAAAGAACCACCACCACCACCAACAACAACAACACAAAAAAATAAATAAATAAATAAAAATAAAAATGGCCCTTATATCCTAGCTACTTGTTAGGAAGTAGGGTTCCAAGCACTCCTCGTTTTTCATTTTCCCCATTATTTTTCATTTTGAAGGAACCTATCACGTGTTTGTGCTAAAGTGGTCAGAAGCCCCCACTAAATAATATCCCTCGTATTCATCCTATTTGAATGCATACCTGTTGAAACTAAATGCCGGAATCGCAACAATTGACTTGGGCATAATTTTCTCGAAGTCTAAGGTATCCTTATTTTTAAGGGGATGAAGATGTAAGAGGGTTGTTGAATTAAGATAAAAAGCAACATGACTGACGAAGGATATCATCGAATGAATTCTATATAAATTATTCTAATTAAGAGCTTTGCTATTATAAGCTGTGATGGTTAAATTCTCGCGCACTGATTGGTATATGTCATGTACTCATTACGGATAGCACATAAACGTGTATTAGTCGCATACTCACATCAATCAACATGCTAAAATTCAATCATGGCAGCTAGTGATAGACTTTCACTTCCAATCAATCTTCAACTCAAAGATCTGCTCCAACCAATCCCATTGATTGCCCCAATTATGGGAATCTCTAATATCCTTATCCCTTCTACCATGAGTACTCTATCTACTTCTGCTTCGAAGATTTAATTAAATGAAGACATCCGAACCCATGAGTTTTGAATGTAGATCAAAGATACATGATAGGCCCATCAACTCCAGGTCTGAGGACGAATTGGCCCAATTAATGTAGGCCCACTCACAAGAACCCACAAATGAATGATTAAAGCCTTATAAGGGCATGATACTCGAAAGAGGTTCATTAACCATGGTGAAAGGGTTAATGGCCTTGCCAATGGGGCTGTAGCCTAAATGGCGCATCTCTCCTTTCAAGAAAGAGAGTTTGGGGGAGATTGTACTTTCAACTTTTCCTAAGTTTGTGAAAAGAGTTATGAAAGGGGGATGAACTAGCTTCCACTGTATAGCCCAAGAGCCCATCAGGTTTTCCTTTGAACCCCCTCCTCCTCCTCTCCCCACCAAAAAAATAAAAAACAAAAAAAATCTATCAATGACTTTGTAGGCTAGTGGCACTTCACTCCCCATATCGGATGATTGCATTATAATTTGGATTCAAAAAGTGTCGCTATTGAGTATAGTAACAGGTTTGTTTGCCTGCTTGATATTGGACATTCAGACACCGATGAGTTTAGTAATGCTTGCTTTTTTTCCTTTTTTTCTTTTTTTTGGTTTTGCCCTTTTAATGTTCACTCACTTGCTGAATGCGACCCATGTTAGGAACCAACTGGAGACAATATCATGGAAGATGCACTAGTGTGATGCAACTTCTTTGATAGGGATTTGATGGGGGAGGGAAGCATGTTCATTGTAGCCAAGAAGGGTGGACCCAGCTGGGTGACTGGACATCATACGTGCATATTTACTCAATGCATGGGTCCCACTACAGGTTTGATCTCGTTTTACTTTAGGAAAAAGCTGCAATGAGGGCTCCTTGACGAGCTCTCCCACGTTCAAGATGTTTTGCTCCAGCTCAGTTTTTCAACTGAAATCAATCCTCAGCTAGAAAACTTAAAACTTTTCAAAGATACCACAAATAAAAAAATTTCATGAGACTACTTGCATGATAGCTCTAAACTTGAATGATGGTATTTAAACATGTGAAATTCACATAATTGGGGATGTGTCTTTGTATTTGAAATGTCTTGTTGTGAAAAACTGTCACAAATTATATATTTTTCAATGATAAAGTGTCATATTAGTGGTTCTCAAATTTCAACGTAAATGTCATATATTTTGACTATGCATACATAGCAAAGTTCTATGTTCTCTATCAATCAACGGTGTGTGACCAAATTTCTGATTAAATCTAATTGGTTAGTATGAATCAAAGTTACGGGATAATATTTTTTAGTTGAATATAGACAAGAGTAATTAATATCCATTGATATGAAAGAGAAAACACACACAATGTGATTATGTTGATGTTGAGGTGACCTTGTGCCTTCGAAATACATGCACTGGAATAACTAAGAAAAATAAAAGCCATTGATATGAAGTAGGAAAAATAAAAGAGCTCATGGCCAAAGGCTAGGTATGAGGGCACCCTTTTAGTACTCCTCGTTTTATTCTCACATGTGAGAGAAATTTATGACGGTGATTGCTAAGATAGAAAAATGGAGAAACTAAGTACTAGATTTCTCATCTAGATTTTTTTTTTTTTTTTTTTTTTGGGTTTTTAAATTTCCATTGAAGGACTAACAAGTAGTTCAATTATATGTCTTGGCAATTTCTTGCAAACAAAGGCAAAACTCTTTGGGTTTTGAGAGCATGACCATATGGCGAGATCCTTCTATTAATTTCACGTCTTTAGGTGGGCTCTTCTCAATCAACCATCGCTGAAATTCCTCATTAACCACATCGTCATCCTTGCATACTACGTAAACTTGATCGACCGACCCGAATTTCTCTTCTGTTAGCAGAGATTCCTTGGCAAAGTCTTCCACAAACAACCCATTGGGTCTTACTAACATTTTGGCTAATTCAACATCGATCCTATGCAACAGATACACAAATATACATTTTAAAAATAATAATAATAATTAGACCTTTTTTTCATATAGAATAAAAATTATACTTCCTCCCTTTTACCTTGATCATCTTCCTTTTAATTATTGTCTTACTAAAAAAGTCAATGATTTTGATCATTTTAATCAATTTTCCAAAATACCTATATCCATAGTATTAATTATATGATATAGACAAAACAAACTCAATTAAGGATTTGTACTAGCTAGAGGGTAAAATTGGAATATTAAAATATAAATATGGGTGTGATAACATTAAAGAGGGTAAAATTGTCAATGAATTCATTTCAATCAATTTCCCAAAATACATATATCCATAGTATTGATTATATGATATAAACAAAACTAACTCAATTAATGATTTGTACTATACTTGGTAGTAAAACCGAATGTTAAAATATATGTATAGGTGTGAAAACATTCAAGAGGGATTCCTCAAAAAATGCGTTTTTTCAAACAGGACAATCAGTGTGTAACGGAGGGAGTGAAGCTTTTGTTAGCTATTTATTCACACAATTTGCTTAAAGCACTCACCTCTGGTTGGCAGTGTTTATACAACTTGGTTGCTATGCAATCTGGACCAAAGATGACTGAAGTTGGTGGGTTTTCTGGTCCTCGGTCGAACCTAAACTGGCAATCCATTAACGACTCTGCTGGTGTCCTCTTGAAAAACTATTTTCCAAAACCAAAGCCATATGATAAGTAAATATTAATGCAATTTGAATATACAGACAACACTTTTTTTTATCATAAGGTGCACCTAATATAATTAATTTATATCAAGTATTGTATCGGAGAGTTATACCCTATGCATGGGTAAGTTATACAATACAATCTATCTATACATAAAGTTCAACCTACTAATGCAACACCGACGAGACGAGATAAATGATAATTTTTGGGTTTAGTCTCAGATTTCTTACTTCTTGTATAAGAGTTGCAGGTGGGGATGTATAATTTGGCAGATAGGCTGTGACGAAAACCGCCACTGAAATCTTCTCAGGAAACCTTTCCATGGCTAGAGAAATAATGAGGCCACTATAGCTGTGACCAACCAGGACCACCCTTTCATCTTCAGGCAGAGAAGCGATGAACTCCATCAATGGATGCGCATAATTGGAGATCGAACCGATCTCATCGAGCCGCTTTGGGTCGGCCCCACAGCCGCCAAGGTCCACCGCGGTGACACCGTGACCCGACGATTTGAGCAAAGTGACAACCTTGTACCAGCACCAAGCTCCATGGCAAACACCATGAACTAGAACAAAATGCTTCCTACTCTCCATTACGTACTTCTATTTTCTTATAATTTATTGCTCTGAGTTTTGGATGTTTCTCAGTTTTAATTGGTAAAGGGTTTGGAGTCAAATAAATGCTCAGATATGGATACAGACAAGCAATCACTTGTAAATTGTAATGTCAATCATGATAATTTATTCCATGTGTCCGGCACAGTGCGTCACTTCTCATATCCAACCTTTCACTCGGTTGACAAATGACAAATGATGTGAGATTCAAAGGAGTTAGTCCAATTGGTTGGAGGAGAGTTTTCTATGCTTATAAGTTTGGCTTTGATTTATTTGGGGTACATTTCAGAAATTAATTCCTAAATGCATTAGATCGATAAAGAAGAGTGCTCTCTTAAAATTGCCTAAGAAAGAATTTAGTTGAGATACAGTGCAAATTGGTCTAGACACTCTGACAGCATGTCAAACCAACAAAAAAAAAAAAAAAAAAGGAAAAAAATGAAGAAGAAGAAGAAGAAGAAGGAAGAGACAATTGAATGCAAGAGGGAAACATTGGCAGAGCGGGGTGGGGGAGGGGGGCCTTTGGGGGCACGTGCCCCCACTGGCCCAACCAAGGTTTTTTTTTAAGGCTTTTGGGGGCACATGCCCCCACCGGCTAAACCAAGGAGTATTTTATTTTTGGAGAGATATTACCATTTGATGACAATTTCTCAACATAATGCCAAAAAGAGGAAGATGGTAGTCATTTTAAATCATATTTACATTCAATTTGTAATAAGTTGACAATAATGTTCTTTTGTTGGTATTAAATTGAAAAATGATCTAAAAGGTTATGTTTTCAAAAAAATGCTTTCCAGACCTTTTAATTCCCAATTTCCACTTCACATAATCATAGCACAGTACTCCTATTGGAGAAAAATCTTGAGTGCGGCCCTGGAGGGAAACAAAATGCATCCAGGCTCAGTCAATTAGCAAGGGGAACAATTGAGTAGGAACCAAAAAAGCTTTTTATTTATTTAAATACACCTCACCCTCAACGAAACTCCCAATGTTCCTGCTGCTATGAGAAAATTGTAACGCGTTTACCCAAAAAAAAAATAGAAGAGAAAATTGTAACGCATTTAATCCATTTTTTGTTCTGTTTTTTGGGTAGGTATTTTTTGACTTCCTATCGACCCACATTTTATTTGATTAGTTAATTTAATTTTTGTTTTTGGTTGCTGCACTAGAAGTACCTCTTTGAACCTAGTTGCTGCTTTGGAGTGGTCTTTTACTTGCAAAGGGAAAAGGGATTAAGAGGTAGAATTTATTTAGAAAGGGATGCTAGTATTCTATTAATAATATTAGTAAGAGTTGTCCTCGGAAGATTTATAATATTTTAAATTATTGTATTAAAATTATTTTAAAGTATAATATAGAGGGAAAAAATAAATCATAGTTTATAAAAGAGGAAATAAAGCTATTGTCCTTCTTAGCTAAATTCTTTAATCATGGGATAAAATGCAATCAGATTTTATTGGCCGGATTTTAATTTTCTTAGAAATATTTTAAAAATTCTTTAGAAATATGTTATTATTAGAACTAATCCTTACTGGTGTTGAAAAAAACCCTAATTGCTAGGAAGTGGGAACCAATTATTACTCCTCTTTTCTTTCTTTCTTTCCTTTAATTTTCTTTCGAAGGAACCAATCGCGTGCTTGTGCAAACGTGGTCAGAAGCCCCCCACTATAAATAATATCTCCTCGATCCCTGTATTCTTTTTTCTTTCTTTTTTTGGTTAAAGGGATGTTATATAAAAAAACCTTAGAATCTAGGGTGACAAACACCAGCTACATCTGCCCTTAAAAGGTTACAAATCCCCATTGAGTCCTCGATCCCTGTATTCATCCTATTTGAATTCATACCCGATCAAACAAAATGCCAGTGTCGCAACAATTGACTTGAGCATAATTTTCTCATGGTCTAAGATATATCCTTATAATTTATAAGGGGAAGAAGTGATGAGTGTTGTTAAATTAAGATAGAAATCAACATGACTGATGAACCATATCATGGTCTAAGATATATCCTCATAATTTATAAATTGTAAAGGCACCTCATACCACTAGTAGGTAGGAGCCAATAGAGCGGCGCTCCTTTGGCCAATGGGTTAGAAGTTAGTGGATCTGCATAAGAAAATGGAGGAAGAGAATGGGTATTTGTAGAAGAAAAAAAAAATTTATTTATTTATTTATTTATAATATGAAGAAAAAACAGGAAGTTGCAACTTCCGTGGAACATGTCAGGTTGCCTGTCACATTGGATGAAAATAAAACAATGAGTATTTTGATAGAAAAAATTTGTGTGTAATCGTAACGCCATGTCATTCTTATCATAAATTAGTAGAAAAATACCAAAGTGATATGACGTTAATATTACTTAGCTAACACAGGTATTTTGGAGCTTAGTTTGTGATAGGAACAACATTGTGTCACCATTATATATAAGTTTTTCTCATTTCGATAGATACACAAGCGTACCATGCACATAGACTATCATGTGGGATGGGAACAGTGATGGGTACATGAGCATTTTCCTTAGGTTGATTTTTAATAACATGAATGGGATTGTTTATTGTGTATTTATAGCACACTAAAAGTGATGTGGGGGGAAAATTCGGCTCAATATAGAAGCGTTACGTGGACTTAAAAGAGTTCGTACACACAAATTTTGTGTCTAAAATAAATAGACCAAAAAGGTGGATAAATGATAATTTTATTAATTTGTACAAGTAGAATACAATCTCTGTCTAGACTTTGTTTATAAAGTAAAATAATCTTCTGATAACTTTGACTCGAGGGCTTAAGCAGCTTGGTCTCGATTTAACTGTTGGTTGCGACAGGGCTTTTGAAGCTTTGGTATGACAGAGTTTCGTTGGTTAAATGTCCCTCTTTTTTTACCTTTGGGGGCTACCTTTATTTATAGTGGTAGGGGGAAGAGTATTCTGATAAGAATTAACTTCTTAATAATTATCCCTTATTTATTTTTTATAAAAAAGATAAATATTAATTATTTGATAGCCATCCTAATCAGAATACGTGACAACATTTAATTGGAAGAATTACTTGTCCTCCTTTTATCTGGTCTCCCATCACAAGTAACAATATTTGATTTAGTCACATGTGTAGCAATTTTAAAACACATGATAATTTATAATTCGCTAACGCTATATAATAAAAGACGCATGGCACGCACAACTACCCATACAACCATTCATAGAGTTGCATTTCTTCAAGGAAGACACACCCATTCATTCTGGCCACCAATCATATGCTTGTACGCATCCTACTATAGTGCACACTAAGTAATAACTCAGAGTCACCCCTCACCCTTGAGGGGTGGACTGGATGGTCTAAGACTCTCTTGCTTTGCAAGAGGTCTTGGGTTCCAATCCCACCACTCCCTCTCAAGGTACCCCCATGGACTTTGGTTCTGTAATTGCCTCGTGCATGTGGGATGGGGAGGCTGCATGTGCCCAGGGAGATTAGTCAGGTGCAAAGCATCTGGAACCTCCTAATAAATTAAAAAAAAAAAAAAAAAAAAAAAAAAAAAAAAAAAAAAAGAGTAATAACTCAGAGTCTCACACCAAGTAACGGGAGGGGAACTGGCAGGGTCATAGCCGCCCCTTAAAGCCAAACAAAACAATTCATTTATAGATGATATGTCTTGTACCAAGCAATGTGGAAAAACATGCGTAATAATAATAATAATAGAGTAATTAATAGCAAATTGTGCATTTAATTAATGAGAAGTTATTGGACTTTGGCAGTTGGGTCTCATATTTATTATTGTTTATTTGTTCAATAATGATAAACTAGAATGGACCCGCACGATGCGCGGGAGCCAAACAATAACTTCATTTAAATACTTATATAAGTACCAAAAATGTTATTATTTTCTCTCAGTCTAGTTAAATAGAATTATTAAGAAAAAGAGATTTAACAATCAGTGTGAAATAAAAAAAAAAATGATTAAAGTTAAGTGATCAGGTTTTTAATTTTTCCAAACAACCTTTTAGTATTGATTTTATAGTCAAGATTATTCTTGAGAGGGAAGGTTGTACAACGGGAAGGGAAACAAAAAAATTAAAAATTAAAAAAAGAAAAGAAAAGAAGGGATAGGTGAGAAGAAGAGGGAGAGGAAGGTTGTACGGGGGAAAAAAAAAATGTAATAGATAGATAAGGCATTTTACTATCCACTGTTTCACAAAACATTTTGTGAGAACTTTTATTATTCATATACTGTTCATGCCATAGAGTTTTTACTGTTCATCCACTATTCATGTCACGTTGATAGTCAGTTTTTAGCAAGTTGACTATCAACTTTTTAGCTTTTCATTCTGATGAATCATATCCGTTGATAGTCAATTTGTCGTAAGTTGATTATCAATTTTTCAACTTTTCTAATTGATGACAGCCGTTCTTGAGCTTTGTGAAGCCTATCATATCACGTTGATAGTCTTTGTGTAGCAAGTTGACAATCAATTTTTCAACTTTTTCTTCCATGGATCAGGCATCATTTTCTTCTTTGTTATTGCAGAATTACCTTTTTGCCATTCTCAATTCATCTCTTTAGTTTTTTTATTACTTGGCTTTTTGGTTTTTTGGGTGTGATAGAAAGATTGCTGACATCATCATGTGGGTCCAAAATGAATGAGAGAAAGGGATTTTGGAGGGAATGGTTATGCATTTGCCACGTCACCTATTGCTGATGTCATCATAACTCTTAAATATAATATGTAATAGATGTTCAATAATAATAAATGAGCCCTACAAGTTGAAATAATTAAATCTAACAATAAAAGAATCCTAAATCTCTCTCTCTCTCTCTCTCTCTCGTTGCAATTGCACGATATATGTTTATATAAGTCAATATGTCATGGGTTGAATCTATAAAAAAAAAAGTCAATATGTCATGGGTGGTGGAATTGAATTTGTGTCACTTTCACCTCAATGGAAACACACAATTGAAAGAAACAGAATTGGACTTCACTCTTCCTCTTCTTATCTTCTCTATTTATTTTATTTCTTTAGGGTTTTTTTTTAATTTTAATCTCTGTATTTTAAATTTTGATGTTGATGATATGTTGCTTTCTGTGATCTTACTTTTATTTTTCCTTTAGTCGACATCCTAGGGTCACTGACAAAGATATTAAAACTACCATGATATATGGACCGTAGATCATTGTTCCGCCAACAATCTCCCATCTTTGTAGGAAATGTAATACTATATTCTGAGAAACACTTTCAAATTTTAATTTAACAAGTTTTTATTTTTTATATTTTGATGGTTAATTTAACAAGTTTTTGCAAGCCACTTTTAAAAACCATATTTGTTGGGTACCTTTAATTTCACAGTTTTGGTTGTAGAACTTCAAAACTCTAATCCTCACCTAATTACCTGACGAGTTAGGATCCTCTGTTGGACACTTGGGTGCATCTAACGGCTTTAAAAGGTTCAATCTCAATCCCATATATGTGCTTTTTTTTCTTCTTCTTCTTTCTTTCTTTTTTTTTTTTTTCTTTTTTTTTTTTTTCAGCTGTTAAATTACTCAAGCAACCCAAGTATCCAAACAAAGGATCCTCTCTCATTTTAATTTGTCACTTATATGATGTGAAATTCACATGTATATTTTCATGTAGTAGACATTGATTACAAGTTTCACATCATATTTGCAAACCCAATTCAATTTTAATTCAAAACTTCACATATGTAGTTAAATAAAAAGTTTACCCCAAACACTAGAACCTCCATTTGGTTAAACTTCAATGCGAGGGGGAAAAAAAAAAATTCCCAACCTGTGAGTAAGTGGGGACTCTGTCCCACATCAGTTGTGTGCTGTGTTCCTATGGTATCCAAGGTCCCATCATTCCTATGAAAGTTGAGCCTCTTTCGGATTGGATGCTTAGATTTCATCTTATAACATCATTTATGGTGATGATTTTAACTTTTTGAATTATCTCATTCAATTTGATGAATTTTTGTTTTCAATAATATATAAAATACACTATAATTACTTAATTTTTATTCGGACAACCAAACAAAACTTACACAGTTTATTTCGAGGGGGCTCCAAGGGATCAATGGGTTCCAAAAATTGCCATTATTTGGGCGATTTGGTTAGCCCACGACCAGAGGAAATAGGGGATTGAAACCTGTGCTCGACCATAATCAACCATGCTCTTCAGTGACATTTTTTAGGAAGCCTTGTCTAATGTTCATTACGCAATTAATGGGGTTGTGACCCAAATCACATTCCCAAAACATCGTCAAATAAAAGTAACGAATTTATCCTGAACTTTTTAAAATTGTCTCATCCAAAATGGATTCGTGCCTTCAATCTATGTAAAATGAACTATAAAAGTTTAATTTTCATTTGGACGACCAAACTTGCTCTAATAGAATTAAAGAACCGCACTAATGATGGGTCCAAAGGCACTGCACATAAGACCCATTCATACATTCTTCTCAAGGAGCAAGCCCGTGATTCAAAACATAACCTGATAAAAGTACAACATGAATTTTAGTAGTTTATGATCTTGATTGACTGAACTTGTGTGATTTAGTTATATACAAGGCTTTATATCAACAGATATAAAAGCAATTTAGTTCGTACCTATGGAACCACTTCTTTCTCAGAGAATCAAAGCTTGCTCATCTCAGCAGCTTTCTTTCGCACAGGGTTTACCAAGCTATTATACATACACCTCCAGAGACATTATGAACATGAGAAACCATCCTTCCCCAAAAGATGATAGGTGAATTGAGCTTGAGAGCTATGATAATCAGCTGAGCATGGTTGGATGTCCAGTCTGAAGCATCCTCTTAAACATGTCCATCCCAAATGTAGAGTCGGAGGAACTGAATAAAAAACCACGCTATTAACTCAGAAGTATGATCACGAAATTAAGATAAAACTTTTGACTGCAGAAATAATAATAATTAAATTGAAAATAAAAAACTCGGGAAGAGTAATCAATCAATCCAAGCTGGACACTCCTTACAAACTAATGTTTCCCAATTCATTCATCAAAGCGAAGAAAAAGAAAGCAACTTAAGAAAGAAAAAAAGAAAGGAAGGCAAAGAAACAATAGGAAAGAAGCTAGTAATTTCTATGCAGTTACCTTTTAAAAGCATGTACACTAAACAATGCACAAACTTAAAAGTACACATCACTAGGATGAGGTAAAAAGGAAAGGGCAAGCTCACCTTGGGATAGTAATTTCGTAGGGAAATGAGACACCCTCACGACTCGGTATGGGGGGGATGTGATCCCTTTTCTCGTTCACAAATTTTATTATCTGAAACAAAACATCACGAAGAGATGCTTCGAGTGCTGCTCGGCGAACACTTCTCTCCTCCAATGCACTCTCTGTAATCACTCATTAATTTAAAAAATAAAATAAAAAATAAAAGCAGTTTACAAGTGAGAGTGAAGAATTACAAAATCACAAGCTCAACGTACAGAAGTTACCTCCTGGGTCTACAACAACTTTGGAATGATGAGACTTGGTATGTGTTTTTGGCTGTTGCATCACATTCAAATTGATATACCACTGTTCCCAATATAGGCGTTCAATTTTTTGAGTAAACCAGGTTGCTTGTTTGTTTTTCAATTCGTAGAAAGATAAACATATCTGCAACATGAATGCGGAATCAATTAAGAGAGAAGACAAAGAGGAAAAGAAAAAAAGAGGAGAATGCAAACTATAAAATCACCACTGGAAGCAAAGGATAGAACTATAATTGAAAAACAGAATGTTTAACAAAAAATTCTTGTATGAAACACTAATTACTCTTAAGATATGGACATCATAAATATGCTAATGTAAGTTGATAGGATAAAATGTGTAAATATAAGAACAAAATTATATGGCATTTGACATATGATTGAGAAATGGTGATAACATTTTCCAGATGAAAAGTCCACTTTTTAAATAAATAGAAAAAAATTGCAAATGGCTAGCATGCACATAGCAATTCAACTAACATAAGGAGTTATTTGATTATGTATATTGAAATTTTAATACTTTCTTCCCTCATGGGGGAAAAAAATTTAGCAACATATATTCAAGTTGTATGACTTATGCCTTTTCCCACCAAAAAGAACATCAGACGTGCATTACATACATAAACCAGGGTGTCTGAATCTGACAGATATGATCTCAAACAGTGCCAAAAGGCAGAAATGAGAGTACCATTGCTATGTTGCACATGCAAACTTTATGAAACAATATTGCACAAGCAAAAAAGGAATAATTGAAACTCTTAAGACACATACACTACATTTATAATTGATGAGACATTCTAACTTAAAGCCAGTGCCAAACCATGAACCTGACTTTTCTTGTTTGGGTGTTTCTCTACCCAGGCGATGAACTGGTCAATCTTTTCATCTATTTTCTTCTCGAGTTCCACATCTCCACATTGAACCTGTACAATAAGAAAGGTTATGGTAACAGAAGACAAGGATCAAAGGCTGTCAACATCAATGAATATCACCTTTAATCATTCCAATGAATAGATTACACTATAAAATGCAACCCTTACGAATTGTGGAATATTATACTTAAAAAACATAGATATACAGCAGGAATTTACATGCTACATCAAAACAATCAAGAGTTAAGAACAAATATATTAATAGCTGTTGCTGATCAAAAAGAAAGAAAAATTATATTAACTGCTTTTTTTTTTTTTTAATGAGAAAAATATATTAACTGTTTGGTTAATAAAAAATAAATAAATAAAGCAGAAACTTCACTGCTTCTTGTTGAGATTTCGACAGCAAGTGAATATAAACAGCAAAGACGACCTTGTGATATGCTGTTCATGACAATTCTACTCTCGCAATTTCTGTTTAAATTTTAATCCTATAGGGTCCATGGGCACTTACTGGCGTCCTAAAATAGCAAGGTAAGAAAATACAAATGGAAAATGCTGCACAATAATATAGAATCCAGCATAAGCTATGTGATGAAGCAGTTCAAACCATGGAAACTATTGTCAAAACATACTAATTTATTTACAAGATGCTTCAAGTTAACACGTTTCTATGATTTAAATATTAAGAGCCATTCAAAACTCAAGTACCACCACATCCATGATGCAGGGCTTAGACCACTGCATTGACCATACAGAACATGAACATTTGGTAGTAGTTGTGGACGTACAGACACCAGGAGGAGTGCATACCACACTAGCATAGGAACAGAGTACTAATAATAAATAACACTGCAAAATATAACAGTAGGTACACCTTTGGAATACCCAAAGGTATATATATCCATATGAAGGTGTATGAAACTTTGGAATACCCAAATGTTTATATATCCATATGAAGGTGTTGGAAATTTTCCTGCTGTCCAAATATCATTTACAAGAGGCTTGCCTCGTTTCCATATTAATGCATTCCTTACATTCATTGTCTAAATGTAAGAGGGGTAACTTGCTTTCTTCACAGACAATGAGCATCAATACTAGTTGTATCAATAGAAGAACCTCAAAACCAATGATCATCGATTTCAAAATATGAAACTTCATGATACTGCTGCTGCGCAAGCATGCCCATTTATGCACTAGTGAACAGGTACCGCAGTCTAAATGTTTTCATATATGTACATTAAACATCAATTCCTTTACTATCCCCATTGGCATCAGAAAATTAATGGACT
Organism: Liquidambar formosana; assembly: GCA_039720395.1. Lineage (NCBI taxonomy): Eukaryota > Viridiplantae > Streptophyta > Magnoliopsida > Saxifragales > Altingiaceae > Liquidambar > Liquidambar formosana. The sequence continues at coordinate 38,198,339 of CM077824.1, read as the reverse complement.
AGAAGCCCAATAGGGCTATAGGGGTACCTATCCTCAAGGCAAGCCCCACAGGACCTGGCAAGACCCAACAGGGCTTCCCAGCCCTTGGGTAGGCCCCAAAAGCCCTACCAAGGGGCCAGATGCCTGAAAAAGACCTGAAGAGGGGATTCCCAGCCCTCAAGTAGGCCCCACAGGCCCTACCAGGCAACCAAATAGTTAATTGAATGCTCAACATGACAGCCTAGAGGGCTCAAATGACCTCTCAATCTTGAGGCCAAGCTAAATTTCAATTCATTTCTCTAGTCCTCACATAGTAAATTTGCAAAACTAAAACCTACCATTAATATTTTAGAGGCTCTCTTGTAAAGTAAACTGTAGACATGAAATTGGGCCTGAATTCCAAATCTACCTTAAAGTGTTGCACTCCGAACATGGTCTCAAATTTGGGGTCCACAGACAAATCTAGAATTCTTTTTTTTTTTTGACAAATCTAAACTTCAAATTAGCAACTAGCATATTTTAAATACAAAAAATAATATATGAAACTAATATCCAACCTGTAATGAACTTCTTATACTTATCCCCCCCAAAAAAAAAAATACACATTTCACCAAAAAAAAAAAATTGTAAAATAATCACAATGAGAATCTAATATGCATCTAAGAAACACAGACACACTTACGACACGACATGGATATGCCCACACAGCAAATCTTCAAAATTTAGGATACAATCCAGTAGGGATATGGCATTAATAGAACAAATATTTTTATACATATAATTATATTGTAGCATGTAGCATCACATACATCATACAAAATGCATACCTCTGTATTGTTTTTGGAACTTATAGTTGAGTTGTTTACATAAAAGTTATGATAAAAAAATAAAACGAAGAATGAAAATTACTTACGTATGTGATTTCAAAAAGATCCAAATCAACATCCTTGGGCCGCACAAGATTTAAAGCCCTATGGAAAACAATTGAGTGTAGTATACCTGCACCCATTTTCCCATGTTTCCAGTTCAGTGAAAGATAAACAATATTATACTAAGTAGATAAACATAAAAGACGCAAAAGTATCGATATAAAGTTGAGTAAAAATTAAAAAGAGAAACACCAATCTTATAACCTAGAAGCACGAGATGAGGCTTTCAACACAATAGGGTGCTATCCAGGTATATGTTATGTAAAACCACAAGAACCTTAAATACAAAGGAATGTTTTAGGCATCATAATAATATTAAACGACCAATCCTTGTATTTACAAAACTTCCCCAAGGATCATTTACTGCTTCTTCTGACTTCTCCCTGTCACCAATAACAAAAGCCTCTGCCTACACTATCCTTTCAATCATCTTCCTCAGTGCTCAATTCTAGCAGAATGATGACATTGGTTTTATTGAAGGCCAATCAAACCCAAACTAAATGGTCAAAAAATCTTCCCACAAGCCAACCCCACCCTACCACACGAAACCAGAGTACATTTTGAGGTGCTTGGATTCAGTTTGGGTTAAGTCGGTAAGTTCATATTGGGCTATAATTACAGACCTCTTGCATGTTTTACAAATTATCTTTTCTAATCCCAAACCGGTAAATGTTTTCGAAAATAAAAGACTGATGAAAGGCAACTTAAACTTTCAACATTATGTAACAGAAAAAGATTTGCTTAACTTTTGAGATTTACAATAGAAGAAACAGCTTGAGGTTCCAATTGACATTCAAGGGGATACACCTCCAATCAATACTCGTAAAAGCTGAGACTAACCTAATGTCAAATATGAAATTTCTACAAATACAAGGAAAAACATAAACATTTGTTCTTTAAATCTTCACAATATTATTGGATTTAACTTTCATCCAAAAGAGAATAAGCTAAAAAACAAATTCTCACTGAAACTCTAGCACTTATGCAAATTGCATTAATTCTCAAATTGGTAATCCAAAGTGCAAGCTGAATATGGCACACAGAACTATATATATTTTCATCATGAAAAAAAAAAGGGGGGGGGGGGGGGGGGGAGTTGAAGCAACTGTTATTAGCCAATATTGGGAAGCACTTCTCTTGCTTTTGACAGCTAACCAAAATAGTGAATAAATAAATAATTCAAGGTAATGTTTTGCTTTCAAAAGCAAGCAAAGTACTTCCAAATTGCCTAATTTCGCCTTTCAAAAGCGAGAAAAATACTTCCAAAATGCCTAATTTCGCACAACGACTCACATCTTAGAACCTCCCGAATCTCGAAGTGCTCCACTTCCTAAAAAAAACATGTAAAAAACAAAAACAAAATTCACAATCTCCTCATGCTGGCAAAGGGTATAATTTGCGATCAAAACTAAGGAATTCAGCGTTTCATTAGTAGAATTTATGTAAAAAAATCATAAATTGAAGAATCTTACCAGTTCTTTGAGTTGGCAAACTTCGCAGTTCATGATAACCAGTTGAAGATTTGGAGATAAACAGACTCTGATGATATATACTTGGAAAGAGATCTGATCGAAGCGGAGAAACCCTAGATTTTCGCCTGACCTTTTTGGGAAAGCAGTAAACTCAAAGAGTTATGGGTGGCGAATGGCGATCAACGATGAACAGTTGGGCCAAAGTTGTCGAGGCCGGTGGTGTGGTGTATAACGCAAGGTTCTGATCAAATTATTAAATTTGAAGCTAATGACTTTATGGTAGGGAATTTTTCAACTTGATCCTTGTGGTGCAGGGAATCTTCACTTTTCCCCTCAAACTATAACCAACGGTGAGCTAAAACATGTGCTATTGCTATATCATAGCATTTAGCACAAGTTGAGTTGTTCCAATGGTATGCTAAAAACCTATGTTAAAAATAGCAATAGCTCACCCTTGTGCCAAATATAGCATAAGGTGAGTTATTACTATATTTACTAGCTCTCTTCCCATTTCTTTACAACTAAACACCAGTAACTGTGAAAAATATATGCAATATTTATCTTCCAAAATTTTCTTAGTAACCAAATAGCCTATAAATAAATACAATATTTTCAAAAATAATATTTAAATCTTATATATAAAAAAAGGCGCACACATGCAAATCTAGTTAGCATCATAATTTTGTGGTTGGAACAATAGAGGTTGGAAGATGGTAGTTAGTAGTTTATAAAAAATGAAGAGAATGGAGGTTGTGGCAAAATATAGCAACTATGTCATCTGTACCACTGGAGCACGTTGTGCTAAATTATAACATTTGGCATTGTAGCATGTACTAAAATAGCAATAGCACAAATAATTTAGCTCACATCATTGGAGATGCTCTAAGGTTTTTTTTTTTTTTGGGCAACAACGTATATGGGTCCCGAGGTGCAACCTATTCTAAATTCAAGATTTTCAGCTTTTGTATCTATTTTGGAATCCCAAATTTGGAATACTTAGTAGTTTTTTTTGAAAATTTATGATTAGTGATCGGTTTCACTAGAAAAGTCAAAACATCTTTTACATCTTCTTTTTTCTTTGTTATAAGATGGGGAGAAGAAAAGTTTGGCATGATTAAACAGAAGTGATGGCACATAAGATAAATAAGCACGTCACGGTCCAAAAGTTCAAAAACTTTTAGATGCATAAAACCTTGTATACTGCTCCCAACACCTCTTCTTCATCTTAAGCCCAACATGAGATTTTTTTATTTTTTATTTTTTATTTTAATTACCAAGGGTAAGATTATGAGGCATAAGTACCAAGCCAACTACTCTACTCGTGAAGTAAATGCATTGTAATTTCCAAAGTGCAGCATTTTTTATTTTTTTATTTTGGCAAGTGGTAGAAGGACCAAAACCTCACATAAATCAATATCTTTATACGATGGGATTAAATTTTGAATCCTTGACTTCTACCTTATAATAAGGAGAGAAAGAGAGGATAAATGTGTGCATCCAACATTTATCCCACTTCTTTAGAATTTTGTCAATTGGGAGGGTAGCCTTTGAGCAGAGTTATTTATTTATTGGTTAGAGCCTTTGAGTGGCAAAATGATCTCATGCTAATGCCTCTCATGCTCTCGAGTAACTTTGCTAAATTTCACTCAAATTGAAAAACTCCTCAGTTTCTACCTTGCATTCTCTCCACAATAAAACATGGCTCTTCGAAGTTTCGGGGCCTCAATCTGTAATGCCCCAAGAGCATACAATGAACACAGCCCATGAACGGTGGTGGTCCATAAGGAAAGTCCAAGAGAGATCATAAAGTCGGCCTACTTTTTATCTTTTTAAAAGGAGAGCCCAATGGGTCTCACACAAGGAAAGTTAACCCACTCTCCTTCCCATAAGGCCATAACCCTCTTCTCCTGCCTAGGCTCCAATAGAATATAAAACCACAATTTCCCTTAAAACCCTCACTAAGAGGTTCAATTAAATTATTATATATATTATTTATATTTATTTTGTTAAGAGTTCTATATATGATAATATTCTACTAAGGTGCATATATATTTTTTCCTATGTTCATAATATAATGGATGTAATGGGGAAGACAATTCTTGAGGAATAATAAATCCTACTCCGTAGGTTATTAGGGTAGCTTTACTCCATACAACGAGGACACTTTTTTTTTTTGGCCCCTAACTTGAATGTTGTACTTGGAGGAAAAACAAAGGCTGCTAACTGCATCTTGAGGTTTAGACCCCATGGGTTGCCTCAGAATGTTAGATTCAGAGTCTCATACGGATTAAACATAAACTTCAGGGTAGTCAGGTGACCCTTGGACACTAGCTTTGGGCTGTATAATGGATGGGACATGAATATTATATCAGAGTATTTTTGCCTGGTGGAGCAACTTTGGCAGTGTTCAGGGGAAAAATTATCCCCGAATGGAGGTATATAGCTTATATTCCAGCAAAGGGTTGAGCAGCTAATCGGTACACTGCCATTGGACCCATCTATTCCTCCAATCCCCACAGAAATCTCCACTTCCCTTTTTTCCCTACACCATAAAAATTCCTTCAAGCACTAATTCACACATTCACACCAATGAAAACAAACACGCTTGTTCGTCAGGTTCGGGGGTAAGTATTTCCACATACTAGGACTCACAAGGAAGGCCCAACCATAAGCAGCATGAAGCAACCCTGGAATCCTCCAATTTGGGTAATGCAATTTTCCCTCACATTTTACCTTACTTAGTGCATTTAGGAGGATAAAGTTATGGGACCCACTGATATCGTTAAACCCTTAAAATTGAAACCATCCTAAATATGCTAAATAAGGCAAAGTGCTGAACCAAGGTAGCATTACCCAATTTGATTTTGGTACATGTATTGGAGTTAACATAACCTTAAGAGGTACACTAGTGATTTTTAAGATTAATGCCTCAAAAAGTTGAAAAGACTTGGATTCGACTATTCACTTCTTTTTACGTTAGTCAGCAGCCAAATTTATATCAAGCATTAATTGAGCCCGAGTAAATAGTGGCTTTACACTTTTTTCAAGGCCTTAGTTTGGTCAAAAGTTTGGATAGCGCCCTGTTGGAGAGAGGGGAGGGGGGGAGAGGGCGAATGGAGTCAACTTGAATATGTAGACCCTCTATTTTGAGCTACTTGGTTTGGTAATTCTTTTCAAGGAACTCATTGATGCACAAATTAATTTTTTTCAAGTGCATTAGGTAGACTTGGATGGGAACTAAGTAGTTTAAGGTTCAAATTCCCTCCAATGTAACATGAAAAAAGAAACTATGCTGAATAATAGGTAGTTTAGCAGGCTACAATGAATTATGGTGCACATCTCCGGAATACCCGATCCAAGGGTTCGGGATGGTGGCTTTCTAAATGCTTTACGTGAGCTATCAGAAAGGGATCCACCGTCTACGGTCCAAGGACCAAGGTGGTAGTCTTAATCTCTTTGTCATTGACAGTAGGATGTTGACAAAAGGAAAAACTAAAGTAGGATCATAGAAGGCAACATCAACATCAAATTTTAAAAACAGAAATAATAGAAAACCCAAGGGATAAAATAAAGAGACAAGATAAGAAGAGGAGGAAGAAAAAAAAAAACTATACATGCAAGTTCAATTAATTTTGATTCAATCGTTTGTTCCCATTGAGGTGAAAGTGATGCATCTTCAATTCCATTATCCACATTACAGAGTCTTCCAAGCAAGAAAGATGAAAAAAGATAAAAACAAGAAAACATAGAACGACAGAATCGCTTTTTAAAAATCATAGCCATCATTACCTTGGAATAAAGTGTCTTACTCGTGTGGGGAATGAGAATTACCTCATTACTATCAAAACCACTCCCACCCTCTGAGCACTAATCCACTAGTTTTCTCACCATAATCTCCTTAGTTGGTCAATATAATAATTATAATCGAGTGTTTGATCATCTCCAAATTGGATATCAAGGGGCTGCCACCAAAGATTTTTCAATGCCCTTTTAATATTTGATGTCTATGCACACGCGCGCATTCACACACATAATGGATCAAGTCCTCATCAGTCCTTTTCTTTGTCAAGAAGCAAGTGAATAGCTTTTTCCAATACAGGATAGCAAGAGTGGTCTGGATACATTTGGACTAATCTATGACAGTGTCTTTGCCTTTGCCTCTTTTTTTTTCTTTTTTGGCTATTTAAAGAGTGTAAGCTATGTATCAAACTTGGAGATTCATCATACCCAATCGGTGGTTATGCATATATATGTTCTCTAACTTCATTTGCAACAATAGTTTTCAAGAAAGGGGATTGTAGAGAAGCTAATTGAAGAGAGATGGGGCCACAGCCCACATGTCAAGACATTTTCTGTACGGGATTGCATGAAAGTAGAGTTCACAAAATTTTAATTACCATGACTAACAAGGGGATGCTACAGTCAGCCGCGGAGAGCAAACCATCGCGCTCCCATTGGTGCGTGCATGTCATGTACGCACCAATGGGAGCGCGATGGTCCACCCTCCGCAGCTTATGGTAGCATCCGTCTCACTAACAATCATACCATGGAGAGAAATGGGTTTAGGTTAAGCCTTTAATGAATGGCCCAAACTATGTACCCAAATTTGATTGGGCCCCAAAAAATGAATGACTAAAGCAAACCCAATTAGGATTATACCTTTAATATTTTTAATTATGTATTTATTTTGAAAAATAATCATATTGGTGTGGTGGGTTGGTTTTGAGGTAAACTTTTTAACCGCACCTCTGCCTCCCTAAAATAAATGTTCCAGATTTAGCTTGGATCAATTTTAGCCTACTTACATTAACAATTGGCATGGAGGGAAAAAAAAAAAATGTTTATGAGAGTTAGATGGAGGGAGACATGAAAAATAAAAAAATGTGGTACAATGTTCTCTCTTCAAAATAAAATACACTGAAAATCAACTTTTAATAAGTTTGTTATCAAAGTGGTGTCATGATTAAGATTAAGATTGATTGATAGAAAAATACCATAGACCCACTACTTTATACAACTTGTCTCCATCATTCATAAGGACAGTTCCATATTTTTTTCTTTAAAATTTTTAAACTTTCAATTTTAGGCAAGGCAGTGATTTGCTTGTGAAGAAGATGCATTGATTCCAATCTTGACCTCGTGATATTATTATTATTATTATTATCATCATCATTAATAGAGATAGGGTGTAGGATTCTACGATGCCCAAAAAAATTATTAAAAAAAAAAAAAAATTTGTTTCTGGCTTAGTCGGTAGTGATTCAACTAACTGTCTTGTTGTTTTCGCTAAATCATCGACCACAATAATATATCAATCAACATCCTTATACAAAATGATGATGATGTTGATGCAATACTGTATAGGGGAAGAAAAATTTGTAATCAGAAAAATTTCAATTTCGTCGGGTGTGGAATTAAGTTGGGAGTGTATCTAATCATGGCTAGAAACTTGGTCCAAGCAAAGTTAATCACGCAATCAAACCCATTTTTTAATTTTTGATTTTTCAATTTTTGTATTATCATTTGTGTTAAAGGACAATCAGTCCTTCATGGGATTCGGTCATGTTGTTCCATCAAAAAAAAAAGAAAAAAAAATCAATGTGGGCTCCATGTGTCATTTCTGTGGAGAGGAATATAATAGCATACCACCACTGAGGTTTGTTTCCCGAATTATAATTGAGAAAAAAATACTTTTGTCAAATATTGACAAATGTAAATTTTGGAATCCCATCAATCCCATTCTAGACATGCTTATAATGCATATCATGGCAGGTATTATTAAAAGAAGTAGATGTGACATGCACATACTTTGTTGGGGTACCAGAGAAGAGCCTCTTGTCTTTCTCAATTTTTACAACCGCCCTATCTTAGCCGTTTGTTGACTCCATTTGATCAATTGAGAACGTATATTTTTATTTTTTTGATTTATTCTATAGGATTAGGGCTAGGAGATAAGGTCAATAGGATCATAATAATGGCATACTGTGGGCGGTTTTCATTATGAATTTATAAAGGTTTAAAGCAAAAACATCATAAGTCACATACTTACATGTCAAGTTTATACTAAACGTTAATTAACACAGAATAGATCATGACATTATCCTAATCTAAAAAATTAATCGGACTGAACGTCTAGATACTCCTTTACATGCCTTTTTTTTCTTTAACTAAAAAGGTAAGATTTTTTCTTTGGATAAAATTCATATCGATGACTATAGTATCCTTACGAAAAGTTTTTACAAACACAATAATTCAAGATTTAAGGATTATTAATTTTTATACCAAATAAAAGGAAAAAAATGGGCTATATTGAAAGAGTTACATTTTCATTCAAGATTTGGTTTTGATTTTGATTTTTTTTTTTCTCTAGTAATCTCAACCACCTGCCTCACGCACTGTCAAATGGCTGGCTAAACTTCCATGCATGTTACATCGGGGGAGACAACAGCTGTAGACTGGCTTTAAATTTCTTGCCACATTTATTGACCCTTTAATCACTCTTCTATAGTTTTTTTATGTTTCCTGATTTGCTAAGCTCCAAAGTTCATTTAATACCCATTGACTTCTGTGTTGAAAATAAGAGAGTTAAATCATTGAAACTAAGTGAGATATGCTGTTTTAGGCTGAGTTCATTACATTCTAAATTAAGGAAATATTTTACAACAATTATAATGGACCGACTGTGACAAAATTTATACTAGAAGAGGATAAGCATTTTTTTAAAAAAAATATAAAGTTCTTATCTAATGAGCGGAGATGATAACATGCGGATCGTTTAGGATAGATCATATAGCTAGAAGTTGTACGTATGCCTTTCACGCGCACGTCCTTGTTACGTTTAATTTTTAACCGTGTAATTTCATTCAAGACGGTCCGCTCTTGGTATTTTCAATCCAATGAAATTCTGTTTAAATTAAAGGTTCAGAACCTCGATTAGCGGCATCATTTACATATCATTGTAATCATTTTTGTTGATTTCGTGGTGATTCCATTCTTGATTTGCAACAATCCCATCCAGGGGTGTCCAGTGAACTGTGGGGCCAAAGTTTGGAAAAAAAAAACATAGGTGGGTTTAGCTCTTTAATTTGGGTTTTGTCCACATAGGTCCTATTCTATATAGTCCGTATCATTCTCCAGCTTGAAATAATTTTCTTTTATTTTTTTCTGTGGTAGATAGTTTGATATAACCGATTACCTGCTCCAAAGCTTGAAATTGAATACTCAGAATAGTGCTTGGTTTGCATAATTGTGGCCTGATTTATACCAATTAGGCAATCATGTTGCATTCTTGTAACAGTGCAAGCTTTCTTGAACTTAATGGTTCTGCTCATAATAAGACCTCTCATCCAAATTTTTATCATAAATTAAATATGTCATTGGAGATACTCTTAGAAGAAGAGTCAAATAAAAAATTAAAAAAGGAAAAAAGGAAGGAAGAGTTTGTTCTTGGTTTTCTTGGTTCATCTAGGTGGGTACTCTGTTATTGTGTTTGAAGCAATATCTTATCATAAATTAATTATTTTATAATCACCAGAGCTCGCAGTTTTATGAAATGAATACAATTGTTTACTAAAGCCAAGCACTCCATATTCATTTTCCCAAATTGATTTTGGGATCCTCAGACTAGATCACTAGAATGGTATAATCACATGGAGACTGAACTTGTCTAACAAAACACACACAAAGAGGAGATTTGTTTATTGCTAAAGCTTTGCATCAAAATGCCCACTCCTGTAGAGAACCAAATCTGGTCTTGGTAACAGAAAAATTGGTTTATAACTGGAGCATGGATGTGGTCTCTCTAGGGGATGTCAGCAAGAAATTCCCCTTTGCCCAGCTCATCATCATTTAAACTTTTTGTAAGTTCCTCTCCTCCAATGAAAATCAACCCACATGCCTACTTTGTCCAGAGACATGATCTATGGTATTCCTGCAGGAAGGATTTTGTTCATGCCCACCTTTTGTCAGTTTGAACCTCTCTCTTTTTGAGTCCCCATTTGGGGGTGACCTATTAGGTTATATTGTCAAGGTGGCCCCCCCTTTGGGAATGTTGAATTAAGAACCATCCATTTTTCTTCTTTCATGAAATTCCCTCCCTTCTATTCTCACCTAGCCTCCTCTAATTGAATGTGAATGAATGCTTACAAAATATAAAAAATGGCAAAAAGGAGGAGAGGATTTGAGGATCCCAAGAGAGAACAGAGACCCTATAAGAACTACACCCTCCCTCCTCTATAGTCTAGGTGACACAAATTACCTAACGGCAAAATTTGAATGATCAAAAAGGGACATATTTGTTGTATTGGAAATGATTGATTTGGACCGTCAAAGAGGGGCCTAGAGTATAGGAAGTGGACTGCGAATAAGGTTATAGTGCAAGTCCACTGAATCAATGAATTGGGTCCACACATAATAATCATCTAGAATCTATATTTAGTACAGCAGCAGTGTAAATTTATTGATGTAGGTGGGTCATGAGAGGCCAACATCTATGCAGCTATATATGTGTTTGTTCTTATGACAAATAGTTAATTTTTCGAAGAAAAGTAGTCTACTGCCGGATTGGCTGCCTAAAATACAGATAAGAACAAAGTCTGGTAGTGTAGTAGGTTTGTTTTTGGGCCAGCTCTTTCCCCAATCTAACCAAAAAAAAAAAAAAAAAAAAGGAGGCCTTGTAGTACCTACTTTTGCACACACCCGAGAAGAACAAGAAAAATTCTCTTTTTTTTTTTTTTTGGGGTGAAGAGTACTCCTCTGCACAGCGAGAAGTTTATTTATTTATTCATTTATCCTATTATAACTTGAAAACATGACATATTTTGAAAATTAAAAGACAGACTGGTCAAAACACTATCAACAACACATTCTGTTTTTATTCTTCATTTATATATATATATATATATATATATATACACACACATCAGGTAAGCACGTGCTTGAAAACATGAACTATTTTGAAAATTAAAAGACGACTGGTCAAAAACACTATCAACAATGCATCCTCTTTTTATTCTTGTTTTTAATCTTCAAATATATATATATAGGATGATGATCAGGTAAACATGAGTTGATATAACTTATATCAAAACCTGCATTGAGAGTTATACCTTGTGCATTAATGAGATATGAGGTACATTGGACTAATGTAAGAGGTACGACCCTTAATGCATAGTACTGATATAACTTATATCAACACGTACTAATGAGAACATAACCGTATATATATATGGTCTAACTACAGCACCCCTATGTTTTAAGGGTACCACATACCTCCTTAAACTGGTCATATTAGGTGTAGAAATAGTAACATTAGGTAGTAATTTATATATATATATATATATACTAACTAGTTATAGCACACGTGCGCTGCACATGAACACTTTTAACCAATATAAGAATGATAATTTCAAAAATATTAATAACAATATATAGAAAGTTGATCGAAATTGAGGAAAATGAAAGAGTACCTTTGAAATTGGAAGGCCTAAATTACACTTTCAGAATATGTTTTTTTTATAAATTTATTGGTTATGAGAATTGATTTGATATTGAATTGTATATGGATGCTGGAAGAGTTTGATTTTGATACAATAAACTAACGTGCTTACCTCATCATCATTCGATAGATATATATATATATATATATATATAACAATTGAATTTTTTTTATTTTATTGTATTTTATTTTAAAGAAGAATAATCAATAAAAAATCATAAATTTATTTAGTGTCACTAATACTCACCTCTCTGATAAAGTATATATATATAACAATTGAATTTTTTTTTATTTTATTGTATTTTATTTTAAAGAAGAATAATCAATAAAAAATCATAAATTTGTTTAGTGTCACTAATACTCACCTCTCTGATAAAGTTTGGTAAGCAATTAAACAAACATAACATAGGTACAATAGACCTCGTAGAAAAAAAAATCCTAAACGATGGTTCTACATACTTGGTAAAAATGACATTGCAAAAGAAAACAAAGCTTGAAATTGAAAGAGCAAAAAGCACTAAAGACAAAGCAAAGGCAAACTTTGCACTAATTAGATCAACCTTCTGTCCGGTTGAAGTTACCTGTTGTATATATGATTTAAGTTGGGTCGAATGGTGTTTATGTGTGATTCCTAGCATTGTGAGAACTCATGGTAGCACGTGCTTTCTAAATTTCCTTGCTCTTAGTTTGTCGGTAACCTGCAGAACAATGAGTAAGTGATTTAATAAAATCAAACTCAGAAAAAATAATAAGACAATAAGAATTGATATTATATATTTACGAACTAAGGTATGTGTTTTATAGTTTTCTTAGAATTCTTATTAAGGTATGTGTATTTGGGTTTGGTTTTATTTAACCTGACTGTTTATTTATTATATACGAATTAAGGTATATGTTTTATAGTTTCCTTAGAATTATTATCAAGGTATGTGTTTTATAGTTTTCTTAAAATTCTTATTAAGGTATATGTTTTATATCGTTATATTTCCTATATATGTAGAAGGGTAGTTGTGTATTTAAAAATTAAAATAAAGTTATATTAGTCAATCAAAAGTTTTTCTCACATTCATCTTTTTATAGGTAGTATAATATAATAATATAATAATATAATATAAGTATATATATATATATATACGGTCTAACTACAATACCCCTATGTTTTAAGGGTACCACATACCTCCTTAAACTGTCATATTAGGTGTAGAAATAGTAACATTAGAAAAAGAATGTATATTCCTTTTTCCTTTTACTGATTTTACATTAATTTTTAGTTACAAGTACTACTTTGGCTATAGACAGAAAACAATGGATATAATAAGTTTCCCTTGGTTTGTTAAAAAAAAAAAAACACACAGTACCAATGACAATTAAATTCAGAACGTAGCCAAATCTATTTGAAGCAGCCCATCCAAAGGTTGCATGTTGGAACTTGGAAGGCATGAAGCAACAAAAACAGTTTTGAGAACCCCACCTGGGACAAATTTCTACTCTGCCAAAGCTAACAATCACCTGCACTCAGGATTAGTCTGTTCGAAAAAATAACCAACAAAACCATTTTTGTTGTATTATATATATATATATATATATTTCGGATCAACTGAGTACATGCTGATATAACTTATATCAGTAACCCGCATTAGGGGTTAAACTTTGTACATTGATCTAATATATCCCATAACCCATTAATATGCGAGGTGTAATAGTCCCAAATGCGGAAGCTGATGTACATTACATCAACACGTTATTGTAGATCGATCAAGACAAGAAATCACTTTTTCTTAAAAATATTGTCGACTATTTTTTGTTTTTGTTTTTTCATGATTATGGCAAGACAACATAAATAAGATTTGTTCATTAAATATGCCCAATTTTATTTTATTTTTACTTCAGAAAAAACTTAGAGACCATGTAAAATAATTAATTCTCTTGGAAAAACTATGGCCCGAAATAAATATTAAATATAAGATTATGTTGGAAGTTGAAACCCATATCCTTTAAAGCTAACTTTTCAATTGGATAATTATTTATTGTGTTAGAAGCAAAAAAATTTACAAATGCACTCTCCAAAAAGTCTCTTGCACTCTTTTGTGAATGCATGAGAAAGATTGTATTCGATAGTAATTGACTACAAAAAAAAGTATGGGGGTGTCGATGTTATAATTTAGCATGACTCTAATGCCAAAATATTATATTTTGAAGTACTTTCCTTGATGAGACTACCGTAGGAGAGTGCTAAAATGTTTTATTTTGGCAGGTTAAACCTGTTGAGGTCCAAATGCCAAAAGTCATCCATAATCATGGACGTGCACTAAGATGATGAAGTCACCTTAAGGGTATTCTTTAGAACGAGGTTTTTTTAGGCTGTTTAAGTTTACTCCGGTCTCAACCAATTACGAATAATTTATGATTCCGTTAAATCATGGTGCAAATAATATAAAGGTATGCTCACTTTCATATCTTTTTTTGGCTAAATCCACACCCGTGGGTGATTAAAATTATGTCATAATAATTCATGGAATGTGGATGGGGGCATAAAAAAAAGGGGTTAAAATAGGCTCTCCTTATTTATGTTTTTTCTCTCTAATAAGCAAAGGTTATGCTTAATCACGAGAATATTTAGTGACCTAAATATGCTTATGAGGACAGAATATACGAAGACAGTCCAAAATGATGAGATGAAGCCAATTACACTTGAGATTCAAGTATAATAGTTCAATGTTCATCATCTAAAAACCTATCAAAAAGTTACAATCATCTCAGAGCTTGGATTCCTTCCAATAATTCGACATGTCCAATGAAAATTAGACCACTCATGACTTTGCATCATAACGCATTATATAGATGATTTAGATTTCACTGGACGTATCCAACAAGTTAATGATACTCCGCATGGAATCCTAATTCTTGCAGAGAGGGAATTATTGACAGTATTGAAACAGCAAAAAAACGTACCACCATTCCACTCATAATAAAAAGACGAAGGAAAGGTGGGAAACCCAAGAAAAGCTGTATTGCCGCATAAGGGGAGACATGGGGGGACCCATAATAGAATGTGGGAGTGTATCACATCCATGCATGGGTGTCATGTCATATCGCATCATTAATCGGTGCATGCCCATGAACCTATCCAATCTTCCATAGATTAAAAATAAATAAATATAAATAATAAATAAATAAAATAGTGCTATGACACTGGCACTCCTATTAGCCCTATATGACACAGAGCAGTTAAAAATGATAAGAAAGGGTAATCAATCGTGGCCGTGTTGATTTCAGTCGGACATGATTAAACTAGGTTCTTTTATTCATCAAGAAATTAATGAAAAAAAAAAATTAAATAAACTTACAAAATAAAATAATCATAAACGCTCCTTCAAATGGATTGAATAATAATATAATATGATGATGATGATGAGATAAGTATATATTGATATACTTTCTCTATCCCATAAAGAAAATTCAGGTTTGAAAAATCACGGAGTTTAAGAAAGAATCATTATTGCATTGACTTGAATTAATTAAACTTCATCTTTCTAAAAATATCCTTAATTTTTTTGTATTAGGTTTTGTGTTAAAAGTTACTATTGAAATAACAAAGGGTATTATAGAAAACTTATAAAAATAATGATTTGACTTTTCAAAATGGACAAATAAATATGACCTATTTTAATGGGACGGAAGGAGTACTTATACCAATATTCGTATTGGAAATTATATCTCATACATTAATAGATTATAAGATATATTAAACTAATACACAGGGTATAACTTTTAAACATGATACTTTGTATAACTTATATTAACACGTGTTAACCTGAACAGGATTGTGATACATATATACTTATATACATACATATATGTATTATATTATTATAATTACAAAAATAATATATACGTAGGATGGTGAGTTTTGAGAGCGATTCGGCGGGAAAAGAATCTCTAGGTGGGCGTAGGAAAGAGAAAGCTGCTGATGGAGACTGAGCAAGAGAGAGAAAGGAGAGGGTGGAAGAGCCCGGGGATCGAGGGACGTGCCCACAGGGGGTTTGACGGCGACTAGATTGTCTGACCGAGCTGACCAGACTGCCCCCCAAACATGACCGGCAAGTGGATCAGAGATAATGCCAATCTCTCTCAAGATCTCGCGTCGTTTTCTGCTGCCCGGCCGGTCACAAAATAATAGATAAAGCTGGGGCAGTTGTGGGCAGCAGTCGTAAGGTCTTTCTCTGAACGGTCTCGCGTTCCGGACGGCACGCGCGGTCAGGTACGTATCTACGTACGTTTTTAATAATAGTGATAATAATTTTGATAAAAGTAATGAAAAACAAGAAAAACAAAAACACTTGCCGTGGCCTAAGGTGCCAAGTCCATACTTTGGGCAGTACTGGCAACCAAAAACATGGGTTTTCTCATTTTTCGCCTTTTGCATTCATATTTCATTTTCTACACTCTCCTGACATGATATGTTGGATTTCCTTTTCTTTGGCCCTCACAACACGTATTAGAATTTGGTTTCATAGCATTGCCAACTCCTTAGCCGAGACTTGATTTCACAGCATTAGCAACACATTGGTCATATGATTGTACTTAGTACGACATTGTTACAACACCAAATCCCGATTGCTTTGCATTCATGGCGGGGAAAATGAGTTCTTTCATATGTAAACCTAATTTTTATTTTTACTTGGATATAATTATATGTTCTTCGTCTCACAAAGATAAGTCAAGTTTCACAAATCATAGAATTTAAGAAAGAGTCATCATTACATTGACTTGTATTAATTAAATTTCATCTTTCTAAAAATACCCTCAACTTTTTTGTATTGGGTTTTGTTTTAAAAGTTATCATTGAAATAACAAAGGCTATTGTAGAAAACTTATAAAAATAATGATTTGACTTTTCAAAGTAGGACAAACATTTTGGGACAAAAAAATTGCAAATATAGTCTATCTTAATGGGACGGGGATCATTTATTTATTTAGGAACAAGATAAATTGTCTTGTGATCAAAACAAGAATAAAAAAATTTTCACCACTTTAAATCAACCTAGCTGGCCTTGACTAGTTCTTCGATGGGTTGGCAACCTTGTATCCCATTTACATATTGCTTTATATCAAAATTGAGAAATGGGAAAATCACCTTGGTCTGGTCTGGTCTGCGCTGCCTTCATGCCAATTAACTTGACCTCATTCACACTGAGTTGCTTCCCAATTCACACTAGCTATGACCTTCTTTCAATACTCCATCTATCTCGCCTTGTCTTTAGAGAAACCCAACAAACTCATTCAACAGCCCTGCTTTAATTTCTGATTTTTTTATTTTTTATTTTTTAAAAAAATCTCTATTGTCTAATGGGAAAAACTCAATGGCATAAATGAAAACGAGGTGGCTTTAATTTTTGTTGCTAGAAGTAAAAAACAGAATGATAATGAAAAAAAAAAAAAATGGAAAAGTAAATTTATTTTTTATAGTAAGGCTACTAGTGGAAAACATCCACTAATTTTCTGTCTTTTCTTTTCTTTTCTGTTATATAGTTTGAAAGAAGGTATTGGATTAATTAGTTTAATCTATTTAAATCCACTAACCATTTAGTTTATTCAAAATGCCAAACAATGACACTTTGGTGACAACATTATCTAAAAACCAAATAATTAGTAATAACACATTGGTCACAACAATATCTTAAAGCCCAAGTGATAAGCTTAACTCTTCATAATCAATAGTCGCTGATACGCTATGATGATTGACAAATGGTACTGCAAATGCGAGACATGTAGACCCCTCTTTATTTTATTTTTTTTACCCCCAACCCCTTCTATCTCCTTAATTCCCACTTCTTCTTTTTTGCATGTAACTCCTTTTAAATGTTCTGACTTAAATGGTTGAATGTTTCCATTGGAACCACTCATTCAGAGAAGGCGCCTCGTTCACACATGATGGAATTATTAGCTAGCTGTAGTTGCCATTGCTCATATGTGCAATATATGGCTATAAATGAGTAGTAAAACAGATGAGGGTGACATCAACTTGATTAGAATTTGTCTCATCTTCTTGTTGGTAGCCTGGTAGGTATAATAGTGTTATAAACGCAGACCTAAGCACATCTTTCAGTCTCATGTCCATGACCAGGGTCTCCCTTATAGCTTTTGATGAAGTCTCAATTATGAATTATTCTTAAATGTGAACCCATTGTCTAGTCAATTACGCTCCCTCTCTCTCTCTTTCTCTCTCTTTCTCTCTCTAACACACACATACACACACAATTTCATTGCATAGGCTCTGGACCCACCCACTGGGCACCAGTTAGGTGAATTGTGTATTTTTCTTATAATTCCAAAACGTGGTTTGATTTACGACTCATTTAGAATTGTGTTTGGTAAAATGGCCGGGAGAAGTGACTCCATAGAATAATTACATTCTTAAAGTAACCATTCTCCAATCTCGTGGACATTGAATTTGAAAACTAATTCGATTGTTTTGAATATGATGCAGACAATTTTATCCTTAATTTCCTATTTTTGAGTAGAAACTTATTTTTCCCCAAAAGGAAATGAGCTGACAGATATTACTCATACTATTGATCTCATATTACACATTACTTTGAGGATTAAGATGTCAAATTATGTAATTTTTTCTCTAAATTTTTCTCCCTTTATGGTGCAGTCATTTGTCTTTGTATCACATTAGGAGACATTTTTTTTTTTTTGGGGGGGGGGGGGGGGGGGTTGGTGAGTGTAAAGCCTTAATCAATTTTTATCTTTCTGATTGTGCCATCTATCAGTGTTAAGTCTACTAAGTCACAGACGCATTTGTTTGTGGTAGACTGATAGCAATATTTCCTCCATTTTGCTTTAATCTTATACCAATATGATTAATCCCTCAAGGGAAATAAATAACTTCAAGTTACGGCACCTTATGTGACATGAGTTGGCTGACAAAAATATCCTCTTAAGTTATTCAATATCACCACATGAGATCTATTAACATCATGTGCTATCTATATGATATTGTATTATGGCCTCTTAAACCAAAAAAATGATCAAAAAAAGAAAAAAAGAAAAAAAAGAAATTGGAATTCTTGGACCAAAAAAATATATTAAATATGTTTCTTGGATTTCTCTAGCCATCAATCTGAACTATCCCTTAATTTTTATCGTTCACGTTTTACAGGTTAAAAAATTGAAAATGCAAACCATGGCCGGCTAACTAGCTTCTACGTCCATAAGATTATATGTGGCTAATTTGGCACCACATCGATGGGACGGGACGGACCCCAAAGAGGCTCCAGACGTGATTGAGGCATGCCCATGCACAGGGCTCTAGCTTCACAACACACCTCACGTGTGAATAATTAAGTTTTGAAGGCTTGATGATTCAATGTGCAGCACACGATGGGGCAATCATCTTGATTCTTGCTAGTGTGTGGGGGAAGGCTAAATTCAAGCCATAAGTTTCGGGCAGTGGCTTTCTAGTTGGGAGTGGGGACATCCAACTTTACACGTATTCCCACATGATTAGCCCTCTCCTTAACTAGTAATGATTGTTTTCCAACAGCATCTTCTGGTAGGAAACACAAAACCCTAACACTGGATTATTCTTTTAGAAAACTTGATTACTATTATCATTATAAAATTTCTTACCTCTTCTCCCCACTTCCACACCCCCAAAAAAGAAAAAGGCAAATCTATACGATAATGCAACAGCACTTCAATTCCAACCTCAAATTTAAAACTCCAAGTGCCCATTTTGAGAATTAAAAAACGTGCCAATGAGTAGTTAATAGGCATTTCAAAGGGCACCAGTGTAAGAATTGGGAGGGCGACGCTGGGCGTTTTTATTAACATTCGGTTTGCCTAGCTAACATATATAGCCCCCTTAATTACAACACACCCATCACATGATAGTACATGGCGTGTGGCTTGTGTCTAAAAGAGCCGTATGCTCGACAAACTAAAATTTTTAGTGGAATTGGGGTTGGCATCGGATTAGATGTTACAATATACATATTATGTGCTTATGTGAAAACCCACTTCATATCCAATAATATCAAAAGATTGGTTTTTGATTCATGTGAAACTGGTCTTGAAAGATCAAAGAAATCTTAAATAGATATTAAGAAATGGAAACAAATTACAATCATTCAAATCTAATTCATTTGCTCAAATTTACTTATCTAAATTAATAATGTGATAGTTGGGCCACCGGCTAAAAATTTCACGGCCACCGCGTTGGTTGGACAAATGGATGGACAAAAAAAAGTTACTCTTTTAACATTTTGTGTCATTGAAATCATGAGAATAATAATGTGGTCTTATCAAATTTGATTTGTCACAAGTTATGACCAGAAGGGTAGATTGGGAAAATGGAGAAAAGTTGATTTACTTCCTCCAAAAACCACTTACAACCAAAATCCAAATCCAAAACCACACACTTTTTGAAGTAGACAAAGTGGTTTCTTTCTTCATCTATGTCTATATTAAAGCTTTCCCATCCCCCATCCTCTATTCTTTTACACCCATAGACACTGCCTAACAAACCCCCACTTCAACTGAACTCACAAAGATAGGCGAGTCATGTTCCCACCTCTCTCATCTCTCATACACTAGTTTCATACAGTAACACACAACAAATAAAACCTACTTTCTTTAGCTTTTTTCCCTACTCAAAAGACTCACCCTTCTTTTCTTTTTTATGTTTTTTGGATTGTTGTAGATCTACACAAGGAGGGAAAAAAAAAAAGATGATTCAAGAGCTGTTAGGAGGTGGTGCAGGACTAATAGGAGGAGAGAGGAAAATCTCCATTCATGGTGGAGTTTTACAAGGCACAACACCTTCTCCTTCTCCTTCACCTTCACCTTCACCTTCTCCTTCCTCTTCTGCTAATACAACAACTAACACTACTACTGCTACTGCTACAACTTCTTCGGAAAACCAGAATCTGAGGTGCCCACGATGCGATTCATCGAACACAAAATTCTGTTACTACAACAACTACAACCTCACTCAGCCACGCCACTTCTGCAAGACTTGCCGTCGGTATTGGACGAAAGGAGGTGCCTTGAGGAACGTTCCGATCGGAGGTGGATGCCGAAAAAACAAGAACCCTAGTGTGGCCACATCGGTTGGAAAATCATGCGCCGCTGGGAAGGTGAAGCCGACGCTGTCATCAGAGATTGGGAAATCAGGCCTTGGAATTAGCGGGTTCGATCATCACGACCATCCACCAAACCAGATTCTATGGGCTTCGCCGCAGAATTCTCATCTGCTGGCCTTACTGAGAGCCACACAAAACCCCAACCCTAACCCTAATCCGATATCGAATTCTGTTACTGTTAAAGATGAGGGCGTTATGCTTGGATCCCACATGGGTTCGGAGTCTACGGTCACAGCCGGTGCATTAAATGGTCGAACCCTGGGCTTGGACCCTCTTGGTCAGGTTCCTTCTATTGGTCTGTGCAGCTCTCTGTGGAGAAACAATCAACATCAAACTCAACAACTACACCAGCAAAACCATCACCACCACCACCACCACCATCAACAACAACAACATCAAAATGGTTTCATTTTGGGGCATGAAGTAGTTCAAAACTCAGGGATGCAAGAGCTGTACCAAAGGCTTCGATCATCAACAAATTATTACAGTACTGATCATTCACCAGTGGTTTTGAGCAATGTGGGTTCTTCATCTTCTTCATCCATTTTGGAGTCGGCTCCAGTTGCTGGAACTGAATTGGGGTACTGGAATCCAGCGTATTCATGGGCTGATCTACCGACAACCAACGGTGCATATCCTTAATTAACAAAAAAGAAAAAAAAAGAAAAAATCCCTTTCTTTATTTTCTCATGTTAAATCTTCATAAGCTAGGACTGTTGTTTCTGTTGTTGTGGTTTGGGTTGTGGTATATGAATATGGCTGTAGCTTAAGTTTTTTTTTTCTTTTTAATGTGTGCTTTAAGGTGTGTTTTAACTTATGAGGGTGTATTAAGGGCCAAAGAAATGGCAAAAATGGAAAATGTTAGGTGTTTTTGAGTGCTTTCCTGATGTTGCAAATTGCATTAATTTGGCATAAAATATCATGGGATTTCCTTAAATGCCTAAAACATATAGCGTAAATAGCTGGGTCTTCAATTTTTGTGGGTTGTTGAGTGAAGGTCTTTATCCCATCTTACAAAGGAGAGTGTAGTAGTAAGACTTTAAAGCACCTATATGAATAGTTTTCTTCTTTTATTTTATGAACCTAGCTTATTAAAATAAAATATCTCAGAAAGAATAAACTCATGGGTAGGTGAAAGATTTTATCTTCTTGGTTAACTCAAACTTCTAGGGCTTCCTTCATATATATTAAGAAGTGGTCGTTGTGATGGTGGAGGCCTTGTGGGTGGCAGATGATGAAGATTCGTTCACTGTTTTTTGCTATGAGAAAGTGATGAATATATGAAGTGTTAAAGCAGCCTGCTTTGGGAAGAGTTTCTATAAACAGCAATTTGATTCTTACAGTTGGAAGGATTCCACCTGCAGCCTTATGTTTGAGACTTGCGTCCTCTCTTGCCTTCTTCTCTGCCATTGGCTAGATATATTCCCTTCCAGCAATGGAAACGCACCACCGGCCACCACCACCACAACAATCTCTCTCTTTCTCTCGCCTTCTTCTTTGAAGTTGGCAAGATATATTCTCTTCCAGTAATGGAAATGTGCCACCGGCCACATTGTCTATCACTCTCACACACACACACAAACTTGGAAACTCAATCATTCATGTATCAATAACTAGTTTAGTTTCCAATGCCACCTTGATTAATTAGTTTAGTTTCCGATCTCTCTCTCTCTCTCTAGATTAGGAAGTGTAGGTGGAGAAGACAAAGGTAGAAGAATATTATGATTGCTTTTATGGATAACAATAAGAGAATAGGAGATTAAGATAAGGAGAGTAAAGATTGCTCTATGCGTCCATAGTTCCATGTTCGTATCCAATAATGAAGGTTAAAGGATTCAAACTTTTTCAGACTAAAGCTGAAGGTAATCTGAACTGTTGAATGAAATTAAGGAAGTGGAAAGAGGGTTGTCAAAAAGAATCACACCCAACTAAATAGATGAATATAATGCCATTTTCATATGAGAAGAACCCTCTACTAAGGAAGAAAAAGTTGACACCCCTATTCATACAATTTTTTATACATGTGGGTTTGTCATGCTCGATTGCTTGGCCACATGGACAATTTGGAATGTTTTCTCATACTGTTCAGGTATGCTGCTGTTGGTGGCATTGATACTAGTAATAATTAGTATCTCGAGTGGTGATCGATCGTTCAACTAACGCCCACCCAATTGCATAATTCTTACATTCTAAATGACAATGGCAGCCACGTGCCCAACTTTTATTGTATTCTTCTAAGGATTGATGTCACGACTGTACAAATAACTTGGGTTTGTTAAGGTAAATAGCCTTTCATTATGATGTGAAATCATTCTTTACCGCATTAGCATTGTTAAGAGCAAGGAGATCAGCAATGCTTTTGTTTGATCATGATTTGATCTATAATGTGATTCAGTAGCAAGAAGACACATAGCAGAATTCTAACCGTCGTATACTTGAAATCTCACCTAGCCTTCATCTCGTCAATTGAGGATGACATGGGGATACGACAACAGTGGCTGCATGGAACATTCGAGTTGCATGACGTTGCAATATTGCAACGGCATTTCTTCATGAAATTGGAAGATGATGATATCACTTCGTGACATTGATTTTACAGAGGCATTGCTTCATTACACAAGGTGGTGAACGCGTATCTGTGCCATTAAAGAGCCGAAAAGTATTCATGTTTAAATTATTGATGCCTAAAACTCTGTGGATTGCCAAAGAGACCCTTCGGCACATTGTCGTCTCCTAAACCTCTTTGGTGCCATTTTGTGGTTGGCCCTGCCACCTCGATGGCACCTTCATGTAACTCGAACCCTCACGTCGGAGTGTTTTGGCACATGAAACACGAGACACTTACAAGCCCTTGGAACATGCTTTCATGTATTAGTGTTCTCGCGATTTAGGAGTAGGAATCCAATTTCATTTTTACCACTCCAGTGTGCAACTCAAGTCAAACCCCAAAACTGTTGCAACGTGAACTGATGACCCTTGTTGTCACAATCTTAATTAGCTGGTTCCATAGACTATTAAGATCACCACAAGATGGATCTCAAAATTGACCTTATGACAACACTTGTCCAGCAAATCCTGAATCTGTGGATTCACCAAGACTCGCAATTTTTTTCCTTTTTGTCGGCAAGATATTCAAAGATGGACAACACACCACAGAGAACCAAACTACCCCACAACCACCGTCAAGACAAGACCCGGCCCAATAGACCCCTAAGAGGCTAAGACAGCACCAGAGAGAGACAAATCTTATATACCAGCTGGCTCAGCTCAGACCAAAAACCAAACACCTAAAATGCACACTAGAGAAACCTACCTTACAACCCATATGGGAAACGCCCACAAAAAAGCCAAAGAAAGCACCAGATCCCTTGCACTCACTCAAAGCCATACGAACAAGATATATCTCTTACTGGTTGCAGGATTTAGCTTTATTAAGAAGCCAATACTTGTCATTTGTGAAACAAGAGAGCAAGATTTCTTATAGAAGAACCATTTTTGAAGAAGCGCTTCTCAGAGTCCCCCATCTTATAGCCATCTCTCTCACATGACAAAATTACTTCTGTGAAGAAAAGACGATAATCTAAAGAAAGGAAGAAATATTTTAATAATCTCAAATCTAGTGAGCGATTAAGCGATCGTTTGGACCCGAATTTCCGTAATGTTTTTAAATGAGGTATGAACGGATTGTTTAGTTTGGGCCACCTCAAAGTGGGCCCAAACTTTAAAATGTGTTAAGCTCGGGCTTAAGATTGTGTTTTGTTAGATGGGCCATGCTTGAGCTTTCTCACCCCGGATCCTCCACCCCGATGGATAGGCCCAGTAAAAGAAAAAGAAGGGGAGCAGTGGGTGTGCAATGCCCCATTCTAGGCCACCAGTTGCTGTCTGGGAATCCATTCAGAGATACCATTTGCCCATAGAGAACGGCTATTGCAACCCTCCATTCTTATTACCTCACCTCCCATCTTTTAGGTTTTTAAGGTTTTATGCAAAATATAAAAAGTTTTTATGAAAACCGGCCATGCTGTCTACTAGAAAACATCATTTTGAACAACTTTGTAGAAGAAAGTTTTACAACTTTGTAGAAGAAAGTTTTTCCTAAATCTATCGTTTAAATATACTTTTTAGCCATTTATAGCTTTTATTTCATTTTTTGCCAAAAAGTCTACCTAAACGATAGATTTTAGAAAAACTTTTTTCTACAAAGTTGTTCAAAATGATGTTTTCTAGTAGACCAAGGGATCGGTTTTTGCAAAAACCTTTTATATTTTTCATAAAATCTTAAAAACTAAAAGGAAAGGGGTGGGCTTATAAGAATGGGGGGTTGCAATAGCTGTTCCCTTGCCCATATTTCAGCTTGTTGGATTCAAAAATTTCTGAAACATCCAAGTTGTCAGCCCATGCGCCACAAAAGCAATTATAGGAAAGCCTTTCTTTTACCAAGCAAACCCGTTCCAAGATTTGACCCCCCAGTCTCACCCCCAAAGTGAAAATAAGTGGGGTTTACAAATGAAGTTGATGGGTTGCAATAACTGCCCTCAAAGGCATCCAGACCATATCCTTGACCCATACCCATGTTGTGCCATGTCTTAAAAGGGTTAATCTGGGTATTGGCCTAGGGCAACCTTTCATAATTCTGAGGCATTATAAACCAATTTGCAACATATGACATAGAGCCTCTTTATGGTAAGTCCAAAATTTTCTCATTAATACCTTGGAAGTAGTTGAATGTCCTACTCCAAAGGCATTTCAAATCAATTTGCACTCATAACTTGCATACTTTGCCCTTTACAGACTAAACGAAACAATTTTTTCATGCATCATAAATGGAACTCGTTAGGTTCAATGCTGCGTAACAGAGAGCAAACCAACCATTTGGGGGTGGGCGGGCGGATAGCAATCACAAAATTTTTTCAACACAAAGTAGGGGAAATATTTATTATGATTTGGGTAAGGAAGAAATCTACACGCAATGACAATAAATAAAAATTAAAAATTTCTCCTTTCCTTCTTTTCTAAGCTTAATCCCCCAATTTTTCAGACAGTCACACCCTCGTAACTGAATAAAAAAAAAGGAAAGAAAAGAAAAGAAAAAGAAATTACATCAAAGACAAATCTTTCTACTTTTGCTTGTTAACCGCAAGGCCACAAAGTATTGCATTATCAGGAATGTTATACTCAGTAAATGGGCTCTGTTCGTTGTTCCAAACTCTGAGGTACACTTCTTGTCCTAGATACCGCCTTGGCCAGATTGCAGACCTCAAGTTCCACATACCCTTGTTGTCCAATGACACCCATATTGCGGTCCAAGAATTCGGGTACACCTGCAAGACAATACGCCGTGAGCATTAATCAAATGTCCACATATATGCAACTACTCTCAAGCAACATATGAAAAATTTGCAAAGTGCAGGGTACTCTGCTTCCTAGTGTGGAAAATTGATTTCAATTACCTCAACAGTGTGTCTGGTGATAGCATCAGCCAGATTGTAGCGCTTCCTCATATCAGTTGTCCACTGCAGAGAACCATATCTGAATATTCCAACCCCAATACCAAAAGTAAAATAATTAGAGAGTTCATAAAAATTTAGCAAAACATACTAGAATAATAAACTCGAGCATAAAATATTGGAGGAATTGGAAAAAGCACACACTATGGCCAGTATGAATTTTACATTTTCCAGGGAATTTCAGGCCATGGAACATAGAGGCTTACCCGACAACATAAAAAGAAGAACCATCAAGATGCCAAGACTGGATGGTCTTCTCGTTGTTTTGGAAGACGATTTCCACAAAGTCATGAAGGGTAGTGTTCATGACAGGGGTGCCGAGGACTGGAGGGGAAGTAGGCGTGTTCTTGAAGGTGCTCAAGTCATAGACACCGGGGATGTTGAAATAATCTGCAAGCTTCAGCGGGGTGGTTGGGTTGATATAGGAGATTCCATTAACAGCATACCGCAGCTTGCCATTGATTTTAGGTGCTGAATTAGCCAACATAAATGTCTTTGCCAGCGGTATGGTCCCATAGTGATATGAACCTTGAGGGTTGGGTCTGGCTGCATTCGCCGTCAAATTCAATCTTCCCAAAAAAAGAAAAAAAAGAAAAGAAAAAAGGTTAGAATAATTCTTAGCTACTAAATATATAGTTGGCTCACAATTTTTGTAAAGGAAAATTACCAAGAAATAATGTACCTGATGGTCCTCGCTTGCTTCATAGCCCAGTGAATTTGATAAGTGGGTCCAATGGGTAATGGCCCAGCGGCTGGGACATTAGAACCATCATAGTGAAGAGTTGCAGTAGCTGTGAGAATGGGTTTTGTGAAACGAGTTGAGGCGACGATGAAATAGTCCTTCGGAGACCCATTTAAGGTAACCAAAACAGCAACAGACTGGCCCGGATGAACGTCAAGTGACTCGTACACTTCTTGAACAGTATGAGCACCTTCAACTTCAACAAGTAGCAGTGAGTGGCCCTGAATCCTAAAGTTGATTGAAGTTGCTATGCCCACATTTGAAACACCGAACTTGTAGGTTTTCCCTGAAAAGAAAAAAAAAAAAAAAAAATTTGACATTATTTCATTTTAACAACAAATTATACGATGCTTAACAATTTTTGAAATAACCCATCAAACCATAATACGAATATAATTTATTAATTTCCTTTATTTTAGTAGGTGAGATAATATAGATGATGCATAAATGAAGGGTCATTTTCTGATACAATGGTAAAAGTTGGGCTATCAAGCATGAAGGAGCATTTTTGAATTTCGAAAACTAAAAAACAAAGGTTAGGACTGTATCCAGTTCATTTCTCCCAAGACTCTACTTCGCAGGACCAATACTAGGTAGTGGCCTTTTTATACGACGACAAGGCAGAAATTAAAGAATTTGATTGGATGCTTACCTTGTTCTCCGGTGAAGGAAGAAGAATGAGGAACCCCGTTTATAAGAATAGCATCAGGAATAGGCAGAGGATTCCCCAAGTCCAGTGATTGCTGTAATGCCTGCAAGCATGAGATGTTTTTGAACATTGTACTAAATGAAGTTGAATTACGAGTAAAAGAGCTAAGAACAATCCAGATTTTCAATGTACAAAGAGTGCTCTCGTTCTACAAACCTTGTGGCCAGCCTTGT
The DNA here is from genome assembly GCA_039720395.1 of Liquidambar formosana. Lineage (NCBI taxonomy): Eukaryota > Viridiplantae > Streptophyta > Magnoliopsida > Saxifragales > Altingiaceae > Liquidambar > Liquidambar formosana. The sequence continues at coordinate 38,170,180 of CM077824.1, read as the reverse complement.
ACCAATCACCAATGAGTAGAGTAAACTCTTCAGCAGGTGCAGGATATGGGATTGATATGACTGACCTCTGTGCTACATTGAAACCCCCAAAACCACCAGCAGCTCTATGCATCGAAGTTGAGGGGAAGTAAGTGTAGGTTCCGATCTGATCTTTCACTTGAAAATGGTATGTCCAGTTTGTGTTTGGAGGGATTGGGCAATTGGTTCCCAGCACTCCATCTTGCCAAACGGTCTTTCTTTGTTTAATTCCATTCCTAGGTTTCCAGCACAAAACCATGGCTATCAGTCCTGATCACTATTCCTAATCCAGATTCAAATAGTATATAGTATACGAAAACAGTAATAGAAACCAGTCCCAACCTAGACATAGGATCAATTCGGATCCACACGGGATAAAGCTATTGGAGCTAGTCTAATGATGAGGGAGAATAGTGTAAAGGGTAAGAATAGGATAAGTTAGGAGTTCAAATTCATCCCATTGTACCAAAAAAGGCACAAGAAAAAGGAAAATGCTACTCTTCCCAAAATTAATGGGACAGCTAAGTTAGTTATGGTAATGATAGGTTTGTCCAATTTCTAAAAGAAAATTATTTTTTGACCCATCTCAATGACCTATGTGGTGACTCATTCACTAATAGTACGTGGATTCCATACGATGATAGCCCCTACATTCTATAAGTGCATGAGTCAATAAGATGTGTCGAATAGCATTTGCTTTATCTTAAAATATATATATATACACACACACGGAGTATATAGTTTGATTAACATGGCAAATGATGTGGTAACTCTACATTGCATGTTGATGTATCCACACCACCTCAGATGTGAAAAAAAATAAAATAAAAAAGAATAGCATTGTTCTTTACAAAATTAAAGAAAAAACACTAACCATGTGATAAGGAAAGGCTCATCTAGGTTATTGAAGACATTAACAATGATGTTGTCATTAGTTATGGATTCAATTGTAGGTCCAGGAAATTGTCCATTGATGAGGATGCCCTGCAAAATCCCCAAGTGATAAAGATGAAGAATTACCCACTAAAAAAAAAATTGCGAAATTAACCTATTCCAGGATTAAACTTAGAAGACGCGCGTTAAAGTTGAAAACCAACCTGTTGAGGGACACCAAGAGGAGAAATTGTCCCATAGGTAACAGTCCATGTGAAAAATCTATATGCATCCTCTGCTTTCACCCAGGAAACACTCGACAAAGCCAATATTCCAATACAAAAATACAGGAAACTGGTCCGCCTCATTTTATTAGAAAATATTCCTCCCAGATTGTAATTTCTGCACGGGGAACCCCCCAAATAAAAAAGGAACACATTTAGAATTAGATAAATGGAATCATTGAACAAAAAAATTACAACTCAAATACTCAACTGCTTCATTAGAATTAGAAAAAAAATTAAATCTCAAGAAGGAGAATTACAGCGAATATATATTCAAATTTGTTTATTTCTTTTAATTTTATTTTTTTACAAAAAACTCATGATCATGAAATAAATAAACATCAGTATATTAATAAAGATAACAGTATAAGATGTGGCATACGGAATTATTAATTTCAAATGTATCATTGTCACATTAGTCAAGTCAAAAGTTGAGCAATGTGGCAAAAAGATGTTACTCCGTAGAATTTTTCCATTAAATAATCTAAGCCTACAAACCAGCCCATACACTCAAATTTCCAAAACACTGTATAAGTTTCAAAAAACAAATTCAATACTAACAAACTGAAAAGGGATCAAAAGATGGACAGAACATACCAAAGTTCCCAAATTCCACGGCGAATGAGGAAAGAGATGGAACTAGAAATCTACTCACCGAGTGGACGTACATGGGACCGCCTTATATAAAAAAGTTGGCCATGAAACCTCATGCGCCAGCGTGGGCTCGAATTGCGAGGCACCGTAGGGATGCTCATTTGCGGCGCACTTCATGCTCAATAATCTATATGTTCTTCTACAACTCATTAGCGCCCCAAAATTTAAACCCAAGTTGTTCATTTGACTATAATTTCCCAATATCCGCATTCAAAATAATATTTTGTATATATATATATATATATATATTTTGATATATGTTTTTTTTTTTTTTGGGTACGTAGGAATGGTGTGTGGACTGAGAATTGGAAACGTCGGTGGCGGGAACAAAGGAGGATCCAAGAGAGCGGGAGCGTCGCAGCCAAGAGCGGATCATCATTAAATGCGGTAAAGTGAATTTGTAATGCTAATTAATTTAAGTAAACGGGACGCGGAGAGAGAATGGAGGGGAGAAGAGTTGTTTAGTGGGGAGGGGGTGGTGGGTTTTTTCATATGGAGATGACTGATGAGTTGAAATTTGTAGAGTTGTTGTTAAGGTATAAATCACATGGTGGAAGCTAAAAATGAGGACAAAGAGAGGCCAGGTTTGGTGGATCGGGTCTGCTTCCGAGTGCTACCATCGCTTCATTTCTAGGGTTTCAAGAAGGGCAGTTATTATCTGTTACTTCGCTACTTCTATATATGTCTAGTTTCTTCTGAGATCTTAGCACTCTTTTTTGTCTTTTTCTTTTTTCCTTTCGTTTTTTTTTTATCAGTGAAAGGAATTTTTATTAGGGTAAATTACATTAAGACCCCCTCTAAAATCTGACAATTACAAATAAACCCCCTCACGTTTCTGAAATTACATTAAGACCCCCTCCCTCTAACTTCCGTCCATAATCCGTTAAATCACTTTCAATTTTTTTCAAAATACCCTAGTTACCCTTATTGGATGACAACTTCTATGCTAAATGCATATAACTCATCAGTCCAACACATTCATCCTGTACATTTGATTGATTTATTTATTTATTGATAAACAACTAAAAGATTATATATATATAAAAGAAAAATGCCAAAGAACTTAAATTTTTGTCCAACTGATGTGGTAGCCATCAGATTTGCTCATTAGAAACAATTATCTATTTAATTGATGTGTAAAAAAAAATAAATAAATAAAAATTGATTTGCCAAGTTGCCATCTCATTTGCCACCTCTATACGTGCATTTCCATTGTAATAATTCTTTTTATTTATTTCTACATATAAGTAATGCTACATAGCCTTTTTTTTTATTTACTCAAATCTACTTACTCAAATGAGGTGGCAACTTAGTAAATCAATTTTTTTATTTTTTATTTTGTAAATCAATTAAAAATTTAATTAAATAAATAATTGTTTCTAAACAGCAAATTTGACAGCTACCACATCAGTTGGACAGAAATTTTAAATAGTTTTTAACATTTTTCTTATATATATATTATCTTTTAGTTGTTTATCAATAATAATTAAAAAATTCAAAAGTATTGGATGAACTATTGGACTGGTGAGTTGTACACATTTAATATGGAAGTTATCATCCACTAAGGGTATTTAGGGTATTTTGAAAAAATTTGTATATGATTTAACGGATTAATGGACGGTAGTTAGAAGAAGGGGTCTCTTTGTAGTTTATTTTGTAAAGTAGGGGGTGTCAGTGTAATTTTAAAAACGTGGAGGGGGTGTATTTGTAATAGTCAGATTTTAGAGGGGGTCTTATTGTAATTTACCCTTTTTATTAATATCAGTAGTACAGCAGGGAAGCAGGAAAAGGAATTTTTATCACTCCTTTCACAGCATTACTACGTTTTGACATTCTTTTAACCTTTTTTTTTTTTTTTTCTTTTAAGTAATAAAAATATCCTTTTGTTTCCCTCTAAATCGGATAAGCAGGGAAGAAAAAAAATCACAGGGTTGGCTAGCTAGGCTGCTGGTAGTTTTTGGAAAAACGTTTAGTAATTGATTTCGCTATTAATTTAAACTGCAATAGAGCCCCATTCCTTCAAGTGATACCAGCCGGAGCATTGGAATTAGGCTATGTTTGGTTTAAGTAAATGGAATTAAAGTGAGAATGGAATTAAAGTGAGAATGAAATGGGAATGATCATTCTATTATAATGTTTGATAAATGGTGGAAAACTGATAATGGAATGAAAAAGATTAGGTGAGACCTACTTTTAATAATTTCATTCCTTGAAAGGTAGGAATGGTCTTTTCCTCTTGGTTGGAAAAGAATGATTATTCTCTTCAAAGAGGAAATCTTGGAGGAAATAAACCCTTACAAAGGAATGGTCATTATATTTCCTTAGACTACCAAACAATTACTTTTTTTGGACTAATAAAATTACCCTTCCACATTATCTCATAACAAACACAGCCTAACCCTCATTTTCTTTCAAGTTGGAGGTGTTTAGGTGAGGCCTACCTCCCACTTTGTTGCCCTGGGTGAGATTATCCTTAAAAAATTAATAATAATAAAATAAAATATTTACAGTACACATGACAGTACTACCGCACCGTTATGCATGGAGCTGGTTGGTTACTAGAGAGAGTTGTTGTGGCAAGAGGGAGTAACCAAGGACAGGGTTACTATAGGGCCAAGGGAAACCCTTAACCTGGCCACGTCCTTTTAATACAAGTGCATTTGACGTGATTTTGTATTAGGTGTATTTTAAAAATTTTATTTGTAATTCGTATTTTGTGAAATAAATCGTTAAATAGATAATCTTATGATAGAGATGATTTATGAATAAGGTGTTGGGTTGTTAAAAAAAAAGGTCTAACTTGGGTTTGTAGCAAAATGCTTGTGAATTTAGAGCTGAATTTTTCCATGTGACACCCACTTGTTGCCCTTCAAAATTTGACTGGTGCTAATAATGAAAATGTGCCACATTCATGTGATTAGAGGGACACATAATTGTAAAAGCACGGGGCCACCCTCATGGGAGCCTTGTTCAATAATGAAAATCATCCCAAGTCAACTAATCGGTTAGAGATTACAATGGCATTCCAAGGACAGATCTCCTAGGGAACTCAAGCTTAAATTACACATGGTACATGTTAGGACGCCATGTATTGTATCAATTCCAACACAAGTGATATTAAATTCTCATCACGTGCCCATGATGCATCTCTCATCTAGTACACGCTTCCGAATTTATGGTTTCCTTCTTCTTTTGTTTTTTGTTTTTTTTCTTGACTCTCTTCTTTATGATGTCTCAAGTGTAACATGTTTTCCACTAGCTCTGGAAACAGCTCCGGCAATAGCTTTAGGGTTTGGTAATCCTACTCTAGGATCGTGTTCAATTGGTCTCAAACCTTTCTCGGCCCTAACGATAGGATCAAGTGTTAAAATTTCTCAAAGCGCGCCGTGGATCAATAGGTTAGTGGCCTCTACTATTACTATCATTTTATTTTATTTTTTTCCTGTTTGTTCTGCCATATTGTCGAATTAATTCTAACTTTGTTTTATAAGATGACTGTAATCTGTGCCTTGCACGCCCATAGGCAAAGGTTCCTCGTGCTCCATCAAGCTCCCAGAAGGAAAACAAAGTGACAGACTCAACCCAAGAATATCCTGCAAGGGAGAGGCAGGTGCTACCATTGAGCCACGAGGCCTGTTATTAATCCCGGCCTCGCCCCTGATTTTTCCCATTGCAAAATTCTCCATCCATAGATATACCTTTAGTGTCACAGCCCAGTTGGTATTTTCAGAACAATTATTAAAAATGAGTCATGATATACAATCATTTTGTCCCTTCAGTGGCTTCCTATATCAAATTCTCAATAACCATGCATGAATGTTTTGGGCAATCGCATTTCTTTCTACATTTGTGCGAATAAAGGTCTATATAATTGTTGTTTAGAAATGAAATTAAGCATTTCCTTTGGTTGCATGCATATATGTAGGCACCCACTGATCAAGCGCCGCATCTTGGCCATGAAGAAAGATTTAAAACCAACCCACCCAACCCCACGTCTTCATCCCATATGTGATTTTATCATATGTCACTATCCATCCGATCAAGAGTTCAAGACAACCATGGTGGCTGCGCACGGCTCTGCTTGGAGCGGACATTTTATTAAGCTTCTTTTTTCGTCTTCTTTGTGCCTTATTCCTTTAGTTTTACTTTTAAGCCCACTGCCGCGCCATTTTGTTGACTTTGGTTACAATAAGATGGTAGTCCAGCTAGAAACAGTCGACATTCAAGCACATTAGCTGCCCCCATGTACAGCCCTGAGTCAGCCAAATAAGCACATTTAAAACCTCAGGGAGGTTTCTACCCATCTGGCTATTTGATCTTTGCTATACAGATAGCAAATCCATTTTGGAAACTAAATATTTATACCTTGCAACTTCAACTCCATTTGATACTCATAAGAAGATGATCTAAATGCCACAAAACGACAAAACAAAACAAGAAAGAAAATAAAAAAGGACGAAAAGTCGAAAAGAGCATGGATTAAAATTCAGCTGACAGATTATGCCGGTTCTAAAGATATATATAAGAACACTATTTCATTCTGAGAAAATAAATCTATAAGTTAATCATACAATAACATGGAAAATCCATGTGGCATGGAGACATAAAAATAAACCCAAATACTTTAAAATGCATTTTTTCCTCCTCTTTTTTCTTTTTTTTTTTTTTCCTCCCTTGGTTTCACTCTTCTGTTTTCTCTTGTAGTCAAACCCTCATGACTGAGAGAAAAACAGAACACTATAAAAAATAGATCTAGATCATATTAAGGGTGCTGTCCTACGGCTTTGCCACAAAGTAGAGCGTTTGGAGGAATGTTGTATTCATTAGCAAGGCTGTGGGTTGAGGTCCAGACCCTTAGGTAGAACTGCTGCCCTAGATACTGCCTGTCCCATATTGCAGACCTCATATTCCACATACCTTGGTTGTCCAATGACACCAATATTGCTGTCCAAGAGTTCGGATATACCTGCAACAAAATGCATGGATTTAACTTTAAAAAATTAAGGTAAATGATCAAAAGTTACTAGTAAACTAAAATATCTCTTCTGATCATATCACCAAAAATTAAGTGTTATATATATATATATATATAAATGGAAACCACTATTCCCAACTGAATTCTGCTGACTCCACGTGACAATTGATGTGGCAAGGAGTAACTTTTGAAATTTAATGGCACAATTATGGAAATTTTATTTAATTTAGAGAATGATGAGCCACATCATTCAGCATGGGAGCTAGTATGGTCGCTTCATTTGTATAGCATTGCTCATAAAACATTTCATAGAGTGACCAAGGAAGACTAGCAAATAGAATAACAGACACTACAATTGTTACAACAGCCATCAGCCGGCTAATAGTACAGGCACACCCTATAATGATCTAAAGAGCAACAATTTCAAGCATTCGTTACATTACCTGAGCAGTATGTCTAGTGAGAGCATCAACTAGATTGTAGCTTTTTCTTCCAGCTGGTGTCCACTGTCCAGAACCGTACCTGTATTGGTTGCAATAGGAGTGTTCAGAAACGAAGCCACAAAAGGCAAGCATGACAAAGAATAATTTTATAATTTTTGAGCCAATTAACAAAGGATGATGACTTACCCAACAACCCAGAAATCATAACCATCAAGATGCCAAGATTGCATGGTTTTCTCATTGTTCTGGAAAACAACTTCAATGAAATCATGTAGGGAGGTTGGCATAACTGAGGTAGCCAAGGAGATAGGACCTTCGGAGGGAAGACTTTGAATAGAATCCAAACTAAATATTCCCGGAATATTAAAATAATCAGCAAGCTTCAGTGGGGTATCAGAATTAACATAGGAGACCCTGTTAACAGCATAACGTTGCTTCCCATTTATTAAAGGTGCTGAGTTAGCCAACACGATTGTCTTTGATGTGGTTATCTTTCCATAATGGTATGAGCCCTGAGGGTTAGGCCTGGCTGCACTCGCTGTCAAATTCCATCTTCAAGAAGGAAAAAAAAAATAAAAAAACAAAGAAAAAGAAAGAAGATCAATATAGATAATTATACTCTAATATGTCGAATGAGTTCAAGGCTACATTCGATCTCGTAGAAATTATACAAATGAATGACTCTATTGATGCTCTATGAGACATCTAGTATTAAGGTGGCCAGTAGCTATTAGTATTGAAATTATGTTCTATAATTGAGCCTTGTGAAACCATTTCTTTAATCTACTCGTGTGTGTGTGTGTGTGTGTATATATATATATATATAATAGATAGATATATATACCTAAAGGTTCTGGCTTGCTGCATAGACCAGTGTAATTGGTAAGTAGGACCAGCAGGCAAGGGTCCAGAAACAGGGGTTTGAGATTTCGAGTAGTGTAACACTGCCGTTGCGGTGAGAACAGCCTTAGTAAATCTTGTGGATGCAACAATGTAATAGTCCTTCGGAGGCTGATCTAAGGTAACTAAGACAGCCACAGATTGGCCCACATGCACGTCAAGAGAGTCGTATATGTTCTGAATGGTGTGGGATCCTTCAACCTCGACTAACTTCATTTTATGGCCCTGAATCCGGAAGTTTAACGAGGTTGACAAGCCCACATTCGAAATCCTGAACATGTAGGTTTTACCTGAAAACAAAGCCAATTGAAATATTGTTGGTGAGTCCAATTTGTCAATAGGAAATATAGTTATAAAAGACTCATAACAGGGGAAATGTTGAATCAATGAATCAAGAAGTCTGTGCTTCTAATGCGGAGTATGACCTTGATCACCACTGAAAGAGGACTGCTTCTGGCCATTTATAAGGACACTGTCAGGAAAGGGAAGAGATTTTCCAGAGTCCAAAGATTGCTGTAATGTCTGCAAAAATAAAACATACTATATAAATAATAAAAAGATAATGGAAAACAATTATGAGCATGACAAGATGATACTACAATTGAATAGGTAATTTTCTTCAAATTGCAGAGCACAGAACCAATGCTTTCTAGTGTTACAAATAAGGGAGCCAACCCGGTAAGAAGAAATTTCAACTACCCATATAATGGTGAAGACATCTAACTAGATGCATAGTTATCTCCATAATGAAACATGGTCCATTTGAAATGTTTCGAAAAATAAAAAGATACAAATCAGAATAAACAAACATAACTAACTATAGCAGCTCTTTCAGATATAACTACACCGAGAGGTTAGAATAAAAAAGAGCCATAAGCAAGATTTGGTTCAACCACAGAGGTTGCTTGCCATGGTTAGATTGACCCATCTATTACAAACATGTAGACATCCTATTATCATTGCTTCTGCAAATGCAAAAGTAAGAATTCAATTCTAGTAAGAATTCAATTCTTCAGTAGATGCAAAGTGGCAATGCCATGTCAACTTCAGTCTTGTAACGTAAAGCTCAAAAACATCATCCAAAATATTTATTTTAAAAAAAAAGAAAAATGCACATTGAAAATGGTTTCTTCCTCACCTTATGGTCAGTCTTGTACCAATCACCAATGAGTAATGTGAAATCTCCATCAGGGGTTGGAAAGGGGATTGGGATCGAAGGTCGCTCATAGACATTGAGGCCTCCAAAACCTCCTGCAGCCTTGTGCATTAGAGTTGATGGAAAATAAGTGAAGGTCCCAATCTGATCTTTGGTTTGGAACTTGTATGTGTAGTTTGAATTGGGAGGGATAGGGCAATTCGTCCCCAATACTCCATCTTGCCATGAATTCTTCCTTTGTTTAATTCCATTCCTAGTTGGGTCATAGTAAGTTCTGATCAGACCGTGTCATTGTTCTACTTGTCACATACAAATAAAACACATACTGGAAGAGAATAAACAGGAAATGCAAGAAAAGGGAATTTTATAATCATAAAAGATAAGGGAATTTTGCCCTATTCGTGTCCTGTTTGGTTGCTGATAAAGTGAAGGAAAAGAAAGAAATTAAAACTCCACAGCTCAAATTTTTCACCAATTCAGACCAATGAAAACAAAAACCTCTACTCTTTTTGTTCTCAACTGACCCTAAACAGCAATTTGGCTTGGCTAAGGTGAGCTTTCATTTCAAAACCACAAAAAATTTGAAGAATAAACAAATTCAATTGTATCTCTCTCTTTTTTTTCCATCGGTTTTCTCAGCAACCAAACGGGCACAAAACAAATGAATTAGAATGCTGGAGTCAACAATTTGCAAACTGAAAAGTATTAAACTAAAAAAAAAAAGTGCTATTTTTTGGTAATTTTTTATTAGCAAAAAATGTTGAAGCCAATGAAACTAAGTTGAAATTAGGCAACTAGGTTCTTCCATGTTGAAGAAACTATAATAATAAAAATAAGACCAAGATAATCAAAGCGTATGACCGACAGGGAGGGAATGAGAACCCTAAACCAAAGGGCATGTGCAAACACCAAAATATTTAATGACAGAAATAAACTCACCATGTCAACAGGAAAGGCTCGTCCAGCTTATTGATGAGGTTAAGGATCATATTGTCATTAGTCACAACATCAAGTGTAGGACCAGGAAACTGACCATTAATAAGAATGACCTTCAAAACAAAAACATCAACATTGTCAGAAAATCCCAAATCCCCCTCACACCCAGAAACCCGAACTGACAAATTTATCAGTTGCCAACAAAGAATGTGGCAAAATTACTAACCTGTTGAGGAACGCCAAGAGGGGAAACAGTCCCATATGTCACAGTCCAAGTGTAGTATCTATATGGGTCATCTGCTTTCACCAGAGACACACTCAAAACAGCCAAAACCCCACAAATCAAATGGAGTAACACTGTTTTTCCCATTGTACCAGCAAACACCTGTATCTGCACAATGTCCCTAAATCAGAAATGGCACTTCGCAGATCCAGTCATTAGCAGAAAGAAACCAAATATATATGTATATATGTATGGCAAGGGTTGAAACATCAACATCACAGATGGAAGAAATGGGCACATACCAGATTTGAAAGTCTAAGGAATAGGGATTTTTCTCAGCTCAGGCACAATACAGAAGAGAAACAGACAAGCCTTAAATAATAACAGCGCGGGAAAAGGCTTTCGCCGGGTGTGCCTGTTTTAAGTGCTTTTGACTTTCTGAGTAAATTCACCTACTTGCCTTTTTTTTTTTTTTATATAGTGACGAATAATAATGTTGGTTGCTAGCATTATGCTCGTTTTCGGCGCACTTCACGCGTTTCCGCGTGGATGATGAATTGCTTCAAACGAAAGGCCAATACCCACGCCATAATGTCTCATTTCGAGTCTTTTGCTAAAGCGGAATATGAAAAGAATCCCTCTAATTCCGCCATTATTTCATCATTTGCTATCATCTTCTTCCAAACTTGTTCCCTGCTTTACCTTCTTCTTTTTTACTCTTTCTTTTTCCCTTTTCTTTTTTGTTGGTGGGTTGGATCCGATTTTTCTTATTTTTAATATATTTAGGGGAATCACACCGTCTCACATTGTCCCACCTAGGATGGAATTCTCGTAATGTGGAGAAATTTTTTTATTTATATATTTTAATAATGGATTTGTAATTTATGATACTTGTAGAAGCTTTTAATGAGGAAATCCTAGAGATGAGATTTAAAACTATAAAGATGACCATAGGTATTCTCCTTTGGGGGCTTTTTTTTTTTTTTTTTTTTTATTTGGTGGATAAGTACCATAGGTCTTTTTTTTTTCCTTTTTTCTTTTTTTGGATAAGTACCATAGGTCTTCTATTCGTTACCGCAGAGACAGTGAATCAATCGAGAAAGAAGTAAATGTGATCCTCACATAGAGATAAGATACCCAATGGTGGCTTATCCATTTCCTTTCCCGTAGTATTTAAAAAGCTTTGGAAATAGAAGATTGAATGCTTTCATTATCTCTTCTGACTCTTCCCTTGCAGCTCTTGGGGTTTCTTTTTTATTTTTTATTTTGAAAAAAAAAATGGAAAATTGAGAAAGAAAAGCTTTTCCACTAGTAACAACCCGTCGCAGAGAAGAGGGGAATGAGATAATTGGGTGTGTTTAGTAAGAGGGAAGGATGAAATGATGAAAAGAAGAGCGGCATCTTTTTTTTTTTCCTTTTTTTCTTGTCTCCTAATTTTGAGGGATAAGAGGAAAGGAAGGAAACTTTTTTATTAAAATGACACATTTATTCCCATGCCTATAATAGTTCTTTTATTACTATCATATACGTGAGTGCAAAATAGTAAAATTAATATTCATTCATTTTTCTCTTTTCTATATACCAAACACACAATAAGAAAATAAATTGTCTTTCCATCCATTTTACCAAACACAAAAAAATGAAAAATAGTATTATTTCGCTAGAGATGGAAAGTCCATCCCTCTTGCATTTCTTTTTTTCCTATCAAACATTTTATAAGAATTTTAGGTGATGTTTTTATTTAGAGCTGATATTTTAATTCACATTGGTCAGCTTAGCTCTTCTAATTTTATGAGAGTTGGTTGTATTTTTTGTCATTGTAAAAGAGGGTATTTCAAACCTATTCTGATTGAGATTTGAATTCAAATTAATTACACACAATGTGTAGTTTATATGAAAGTTTATACACAATTGTATACATTTGATAATGAGAATAAATATTCAAATTCGAAACTTCCAATTTTTAAACCATAATTTTTTGTTAGTTGTCACCTATATCACCTTCATGTTCAAAAGGTTTAAATTTAATCTCACATTTTTTTTTTTCCTTTTTTGATGAAAGAAATTTAATCTCAAATAATGTAACGAAAATGGGTAGAAGAGACCGGCTTAGTTAGGAGTATGGTGGTTTGGTAATAATAAATTGATAATTTGGATTTAAATTCCACGACATGAGATGGACCTTAACCAACTAAATCAAAACCTTGGATTTAAAAATCTAGCAGCTAGGGCACAGTCGATCGGTGGCTACATGCAATGCGTAGCTTGCTAATATAGCTGTCTTACTATTTTTTAATAGGAAATGCGGGCCACAGCTTGCGGTGCATGGAAAAATGCATTTGTGCGCACAGCAGAGAAAACCTCCAAATGATGGGCACCCACGTGACATGTTGGGGCTATGGATATTGGGATGTTGACCAGAGACATAAAGTGGGTCCCACACGTTTTGCTATTTTACCACTGCGTGTGATGCACAATTATTAATTTTTTTTTTTTTTTAGGTCCCAATGGCTTGATGAGTTGATGGTCGACATCCCTCTACCATGAGAAACGAGTTTGGATCCGTAAAAGCTAGGATCGTGTTGAGTTATTTGCATTTAGTAGATGAAATTTTGATGGTTTAGATTAAGATATTATGTTGATGTTATTTTAATTATTTTAATAATAATTTTTTAATGTTTTAATCTAAGTTTTCAAAACACTCATCCAATGATTACTAATAAACTTAGTAAGGTGTTTCTCCGTTTCGGTGTCCGACAATACCTAAGAAGATTAATCTTAATCAAAACCTGAGGATACTTTAGGAAACCAAAAAAAAAAAAAAAACCCCTTAGTAAAGTGTTGAGTTTTAGAACTCGGCACTAAATCCAAAGTCATGAAAAACATCTTAGAAGAAACCTGAAATGGATTGAGTAATCAAAAGATTTCTTATCAAGCAAGAAGTCTTGAAATCAATTCTAATAATCTTTTTCTAGGGTTATTCTTATGAGTTTTGTCATGTAATAATTTGGTATATGTGAGACATGATGATTGTAAGGGAATCAATAAGATGCAAAAACATTTTGAAGCCTGAGTCCTGATATCTAAAAATAAAAAAAATAAAAAAAAATTAGAGAGAGATTCCTCTCGGCTAGCTAAAGGCACAGCAGCAAGGGAGTAAAACAAGCCTTGCCATGCTCGGCAGGATAGTGACTGCAGCCACTAGCCAACATTATTTGGAAGAGAGAAAACATAAAATAATAGCCCACGGACACGAACGCAAAGTGATCATGAGCTGGCCCCTGCAGACATAATGGCTGTTAATAGCGTTCCCGTGATTGGTGGGCACGACTAATTTCCGAAATGAGAGAGAGCACGACTTTTGAAACCCCCCCTTTTAGGTGAGAGGGGAGAGGAATAAATTCTCGTGACAAGGAACAAATAGCAAAGCTACAGATAGTAAAGCTTATTGCAGTTAATGCAAAATGTATCAATTGATTTACTTTGTGCCAAATTGCCAACTCGCCCTCTCACACCATTTTCTCGTTATCTATTTCTCATCAATGAACAAAACTAAACCCCAATTCATCCTTACCATTTAGTGTTACAATACTTTGGCGTAAAGCAGTGTTACATTTAAACTCATTTGTTCAAATCCGTTTACTTATTTTAATTATGTATCACATTGAAGATAGACCTCAGTCTCGTGAATCCAGCGGCTAGGAAAGTGTTTTCTTCCTAAATCACAAAAGGACTGTCATTTCTGCTAAATTTTTCGGGAGCCGGTCTTGAGTTTTTTGGGGCCTTAGGCGAACTCCTAAAATGGAGCCCTCTATACATATTTATACACACAACAAAATTTATACCCAACAATTTTTTTTCCCTAATACATACAAAATTTGCCTAAATATGAGTACTAAAATTTGCTTATATAAATTAAGATAAAAAATAAATCTTTATAAGAATTATAAATAAATAAAATCTGATTTTCTTCGTTTATAATTGAGAAAAAATCACATATACAAGAAGAAGAAAAAAAAAAAGACAAAATTTCAAGCTGTAGTACCAAAAAAAAAAAAAAAAAAAAAAGAACCAACTATAGCAAAATATCACTTAAATATTACTCTTCTCTCATTTTTAGCTGCAAAATCACTTATTAAGTTAGCATAATCAAGCTTTTTTATCATATCATGTTCAATGGATAATATAGTTAATCCGATCAATCTTTCCTGTGACATAGTCGAACAAAGGTAAGATTTCAACTTTGGAAAACTTATATTTGCAAATGTAACTGTAATTAGTATAATCAACAATATTCTATAAGCAAGCAATTCAAGCATTTGGGAAACAATTATCCATTTCTTTCAAATAATTCAGTACTTCAATTAGCTTTTTTAGATATTTTGGTAAAACTTCTTTCAAAACCTTTAATTCTAAAAATAAATATCCTCCAATAATATCAGAGTGCTCCTTATGTGTGTGTGTGTGTGTGTATAGATACATATAAAAGAAAAATTAAAGAAATTAATTAATTAAAGAGAGAATGGTTCGGACGTTTGGTGTACCTGATTTCTTTGTCTGAGAGGTAATCAAATACTTTTAATCTTCCGAATAGAATTATAATCTGATATGATTAGGATAGACGCTGTGAGAAGTTGAGAGCACTAAGAGAGGAAGAGAGAAGGAGGTCGGAGTTCGGAGGCTCGAGGCAAACTGATAGAGGCGTTAGATCTGATCTGATTTAGGGTTAAATGTTTTTTTTGGTTTTGGGCTTGAGTTGAGTAGATTATGTGGCGATTTGGGTTATTGTACATGGACTTGGGTTAAAAGCTTGGGAACTATTTGGAGCCCTTAAACTTGGATTAAGGCTTTTTCTCATCTAGTTATTAAAAATAATGGATTTTTTTTTTTTTTTTGACTTATTACAAAGGTAACAACTAAGTTAGGGCCCTTATTTTTTGTCAAAATTTTGAGGCCTTAGGCGGCTGCCTGAGTGACCTAACCTCAGGGCCGGCCCTAATTTTTCCTAATGTAATGTAAAATTGTAAATCCCTTACAAACATGTTCCCGCGAGAGCTTATTAGCAGAAATAGGGTAAACCTGCCTACTCCGGTAGTTGGAGCAACAAGTGATGTCTTCATTATGATGTTTGTTCTTAATTTGATGGTATTTAAGAGGTAGAGCTTTTAGAAACAGTATAGCGTAAATTCAAAGTGATGATGGAAGCATGGATTAGTGCTTGATGATGGAAGCATGGATTAGTGCTCCAGTCCGCGTACTTGACCACCAGTCTTTTTCATCATCCCAACGCCCCTGGCCTCAAATAAATTTTTTTTTTTTTTGGATAGATTATCATTTGATGACCATTTATCAAAATACTACCAAGAAAAATAAGATAGTAGTTATCTTTTAAGCATATATATATATACAGTCCATTTATAATAAGTTGAGACAAAAATCTTTTTTTTTTTTCATATTACATTAGAAAACGATTACCAAAATGTAATTTTTTTTTTTTTTTTGAAAAAAATCTAAAGCTTCCAATTCCCATTTCACAGAATCATAGCACGATATTTTCATTGGAAATAATTCCTGACTCCGTTCCTGCAGTGACCCATCTCAACTCCTAAATATTGATAATTTTTGTTTTTATAATTTAAATAGTCACTTAGAGGTGTTTGAAACTTTGATCCCAGTATTCCCTAGTCTTAAGTGAAGCCACTACACACTTGAGTGTATAATCTTTAGGAAAAAACTTGTATGGATGGTTAGTTCAGTAAGACTACAAGGACTCGAGATAAGTAGTTGATATTTTTCCTTTTTGAGGCGTCTGTACCAGAACCCACTAAACTATTCATCGGAGTTTCTAAATATTTGTAGTTGTATTACGTACATACAAGGTGTTAAGGTACTCTCCTATCGTTTCGGATATCGAGCGTTTCCAATTTCGGAATTGCAATGACCCAATGTTTTCGATAGAGCTTCTGTATGGAATGGAAAATGCTAGAGCACCATCTTAAACCACCCTCCTTTCACCACCCACTTTATGTGTTATAAATGGATGAACTCTGGTATGAAATGAAAAAAGAAAAATAATAAAAAAGAAATAGAAATCAACACATAAATTAAGTGGTAAAAATTGGTGATTAAGGTCATTAGTGGCTGTAGCATTATTCATATGGAAATAAAAACAGGTGGGTTAGGTTACTATTAAACTTTCTTTCAAGGGACTAGTTATTGCAACCCTTTATTTTATTTGTACATCACATTAATTTTAATTTTTTATAATATTTTAAAAAATATAAAAGAATTTTATAAAATTAATCGTATGGTCCATTAAAAACATCATTTTAAATAACTTTTAAAAAGAAAGTTTTTTAAAAAAATTATTTTTTGACAAAAATATTTAAAATAATATTTTTTAATAAACAATATAATCAATTTTCATAAAAACCTTTTATATTCTTTGTAAAATTTTAATAAAATAAAAATTATTCGCAATGTACTAATAAGGTTATGGGTTGCAATAACCCTCTCTGCCTTCAAAGGTGTCTAATTTGGGCCTGGCACAATTAAATTTCAGGCCGTACAATTTATTTGGTCAGTCCTGCGCTCCTGTTACAGGCTATAATCACATGAGTTTGGGCCCATGGGGACTTGTGTGCCTTCCAAACTTAGGGCATGAGTTGCATGACCTTTGTGAAGGCTTTTACCCAATCATGAAGAACGAAGCCCTGTGTTGTCAGCCCGAGTCATGGCCTATAATTGATGACCCGTTTAAACTTCTCCCTTCACTCATTCAGAAGTATCCTTTTGTGGACTTTCACTCGATCAAACCATCCATCACATTAAAGCACAAATCCTCTTTTGAACAGTGTACACGTATACCCGATATTATTGCGCATTGCCCAAAATCGTGGGGAAAAAATCTCTATTCGTGTGGTAAAAGATTTTTCTAAACATTTTTTCATTTTTTCCATTTGTCATGATAACTAATTTGGCATTGAGGTGGCAGATGATATCGAATCGTCACGTCCTATCATTTCATTAAAGTATAGGATTAATTTTATAAGAAAAATACTATTGATCTTTAATTTTTTTAATTATATAATTTGGTGATATAATTGACACATTATTAATTATAATTGAAAAAAAAAAAAAAAAAAACAACAACAACAAATAGAGATGACTAGCATTATTGTATGGTATACTGATGGCATCACCACATTAATTGAAACATTGTATGGGAAAGAAAAGAAAAGAAATACTCTATATGATATGGAAAGAGTAGCGTTTTTTTTTTTTTCCGTGTAAAAAATATCTTTTCAATTCACCAGCGCACATTGCACTGAGGTGTGAAGATACTGAGCAATGCTACATCGTCTAAATTAAATCTTTTTATCCGAATAACGTGACAGTTGAGTAAACCAATTAAAAACATAATTGCGTATAGTAGATAAATATAGCAATTATCATGTCGATTAAACAAAAGAATTTGAGCAATTTAATATTTTTTTCGACTACCCTAGTACATGGGTTGTCTTGTTGTTCAAATATAATTACTTAATTTTTTTTTTTTTTTATGAATTTTGGACTTGTCTGATTCATATGAATTGTAGGACTTTAAATGTTTAAAGTTTGTTCGAAGAGTTTACACATTAAAAAGAAAAAGAAAAAAAAAATGGCAGTGCGAGTGTTACAAAAGTGAGAGAAACTTGTGTAAAATCGTTGTATGGGCTAGCTGGTAAGACCAGCCAATGGGGGGAGAGAAAAATGCTTTTATCAGTGCAAAAAAATACACTGATAAAAGCACTTTCCTCTCCCCCCATTAGCTGGTCTTACCAGCTGGCCCATGCAATGGTTTTATACAAGTTTTTTCCTACAAACATAAGTTGTGATATAGAAGATCGACATCCATCTGTCGAGAAACGCAGCAAACAGCTAGCAGTTGGAGGCAAGAGCAAACAATCGTAGGCGAGCGCCGTGTGCTAGCTGTAGTTAACCTTCAAGATTGCTGAAGTGGCACGAGGGCTGCATGGTTTCCACGTTTCCTCTGTGGTCTCCACGTGTAGAACTACAAAATGGTCTCACTTCTCTTAGACAGATACCTCACCAAGGAAGCAATTCAACACATTATCGGACCAAAAGCATTAAAAAAAAACTTCAATAACTTCAAATCTTCATCTTCTACTTCTGTTTCATCTACAACATGTCTGATACATCGCAATCTTCACCTACCACAGCAGGTAATTGAGCACCACAACAAACATCTTTAGGTCTCTCTGTATCTCTTTCTCTCTCACCAGTCACCTCTGCTTAATTTGTTGCAGAGATTGTGAAAGATATATTCCTATGGAGGAGAAGGAACCTGAGTTTATCGGTTCTCTCAATTGCAACAGCAATATGGGTAGTACTTGACGTTTATCAATTCACCTTCGTCACTGTTGCTTCATGTGTGGCCATGTTCGTTGTTTCTTCACTCTTCCTTTGGGGCAACGTCCTCAGGCTTCTCGGCAAGTAAGACCTCAATCCCCATATTCAATTCCTTATGGGTACTTCGTATGTGTTGAAAAAAGTTTGATTAGTCTAATAAGAAAGTGAAGAGGTTTTGGGTATGCTTTGAATTCAGAGAGCCCCCAAGCTTGTCGGAACTGGAAATTACGGAACAGAGAGCAATGGAGATGGCGAATTCATTTCGAAGATGGATTGAAGAAGGAGTGAGATTGATGTTTCGTGTGGGTGTGGAGAGTGATTGGTTTGTCTTTGCGGGTGTAGAAGCTGGTCTGTTTTTACTTTCCATAGTGGGAAGCTACTTCGATTTACTCATACTTCTCTACATAGGTAAGCTCTGTCGAAAATAAGAGCAATCCCATATTATTGCCCAAAATTATATGGGATTTTATTATGGGTAAAAATCTATAGGTCAGATCCTATTTTTGTGAGAAAAAAAGAAAGAAAAAGAAATTAAAAAAGAAATAAATAAAGAAATAAAGTAAGAAAGAGAGACTGATATTGCTGTTTGACCCATATTATTGATCAAAAAATAAAATCCGATATGTGATCATATTTTGAAAACTTTAAAACACATTTATTTATTTTTTAAATAGTTTTTTACAGTATATAGTTGCACCACATCGTATGAGATTTTATTATGACTCTAAATTAATGGATCAAACAGCATTTAAAAGAAATAAAGATAAATAGTAAATCTCTCTCACATGTTCTGGTGCTACTGCAGGTATTGTGACGGGCATGACAATTCCTCCCATATATGTAAAATATGAGGATAAGATAAAGAGCTATGAGGAGGGCATGAAGGTGCAGTGGGGAAGATTATGTGAGATGGTTGATGAGAAGGTATTGAAGAAGATGAAGAGTAAGATTGTTGAAGTGAAAGAGGACAAGAAAGTAGAGTAATTTTGCATTTTTCCACGCAAGAAGGATGTGTATATGTGAATCATCTTCATGTTATTAGAGAGTTGATGTGGTTGCGGTTTTCGACCCTATGTGATTGTATTATATGGTTTTCGAGTTGAGTGTGTCAGGTTGTGCCACTGCATATTTTGCTACTTCTCATAGCTATACAAGTTAAATTAATACAACCGTTGATGTGTGGATCCGTGGCGCAATGGTAGCGCGTCTGACTCCAGATCAGAAGGTTGCGTGTTCGATTCACGTCGGGTTCAAATCTCATTTTGATTTTCCTTTACATTTTCTTCCCGTCCTATTAGGAGTTACTGATTTAGGACTGACTCATTCCACGTGCTATAGGCAAAGTGGATGACCTCTTCGCAGTCAGAAACGAGTGTAATTGCGCTCAGCCGGGAAAAGTCTTATTTTGCTACTGTAATAAATTTCATGACGTGGCAATCCTACATGTTGACACCTGGTTTTGTCAAGAGATACTATTCGTAGAAAAAGTAAAATTATTATGAGTAATGCTACTGTGTCTTATTCTTTGTCATATATTATGTATATTTAAAAAGGTAAAGTTGTGGGAGTCATTGATATAATTAAATTCTAAAAATTGAAATCCTTTTAAACACATATAGTAGGGCAAACTGACAAAGTGTTGTCCTATTATGTGCATTTGGAAAGGTAAAGTTGTAAGACCTATTGATATGATTAAATTCTAAAAATTGAAATCCTCTTAAATTGATATAATAGGGCAAATTGGGTGTAGGGCAATGTAGCATTAATCAATTATTATTTATATGAGCCCAAAATGTCATCATTGGCTCTAAAACCCTTCAAGAATCTTATACACAAAATCACTAAACTAATTTATTGGTGAATTTCGTTATTTTGTAGCATTTTATACACGAAATCACTAAGACTAGCTTAAGGGTGCAGTTTCCTAGAAAATGTTGCCTTGTTCAATGACATTGGCTCGTGTGGGATTATTTTATTGTGTTTTTGATTATTTTTAATAAGAAGAAGATGGCCTCAATATGACAAATATATGTATCAAGAAATAGTCCGTGTCTTGATTTTGTGTCTCAAACACAAACAGGAAAGGAAAGAAAAGAAGAGTGAATGGGACAGGGTCGGATGAGCTAGGGAGCTCTCGTAACAGCCTTCTTTTCTTCCTAAATTACATGCACTGTTTCTTCAGAGTCATATGCGCGTCGAGTCGAATCTTCCACGGTGGATGCAGTGAAGCAAACGACCGATTCTAATCCTATGAATCTTTGATAATGTCTTACGGATTCCACGAAGAAGCCGAGAAATTTCTAAGAAGCAAAAGGAAAAATGAGAGTTTCATCACTGCGGCTAGCTATATAAAACGTGGGTGTCGCTATAGCTTAGTGAATGAATTAATGGCGACAGGACTTGTTGAAGGGGCTGTTCTAGGAGCCGTGGCAGGGGAGCTATTGCGGGCTGTTCTAAATGCAATAGACACAGCATCCAAATTCGAATCCATCTTCAAACGCCTCGAATCCACACTCAATTCTCTAATCCCAAAAATCAATGAACTCGAGCGATTAAACGAAGAGTACTATAATGAGGATGACATTGGTGAATTGATCCTATTATTGCAGAATGGGAAGGAGCTTGTCCACAAGTGCTCGAAAATCACTTGTTGGAACTACTGCAAGAAATATCAATACACGAAGAGACTTCTTGCATTGGATGATTCACTTCATAGGTTCTGTCAGATAGAATTGCAGCTCGTTCAGCTGAAGGAGATGAAGTTGATCGTTCTTGCAATCAAGGAGGTGAACAAGAAATTAATGGATGGAAATAGCCGCGATAGAATATCACGTGTGGTTTCCGGGTTTAAGAGAATCGTCCAGTTCTTGCCCAAGTGGATAATTGTCTTCTTGAATCCTTCTGCGTGGATTCGTAGGTGGGGATATCAAAGAATTACAAGCGGCTTTTGTCCAGGTTCATGGAAAGGTGAAGAAGATGAATAAACATCGATCGAATTATTCTCATAATAATCCCACGCAAGTGGGTTTATGTCATAAATAAAGGTCTGTAATAGTTTGGGAGTGAAATGTGAAGTGTATATTGTACTCAAAACTTGTTCAAATTTCTTGTGATTAAATTTCCCCTTTAACAGTCAATAAAAATGAGGTCCAACAGATCATCTAGGATTTTATTAAATTTCTTGTTATGGAAAACGAGGATTTGGGTATTCTAAGGCAACTGAAAATTCAACAAGAAATGAAAAGAGATATGCGCAAACCACTAAGAATTTATAGGTTTTGCCCTAGGACGCGCAACGCTACATCTACTGGTTAGATCCACTGGATTTATCGAACAGCTAATATAACACCTTTGTTGACACATAGGGAGGGCTAAGGATTCCGTGTTGTTTACAACTCCAACACGACACCGTGTTAAGGTGTTTTGGGCCGTTGGATGTGTTTGTGGATGGTTAAAATTGAAAGATCAAAAAATTGTCATTAATGTCATTTTGATAATTTCACTAGGAACTTTTTGATCTTCAAATTTGGCCTCCAAAACCCCATATGACAATCTATAACACCTCAGTAAGATGCTGAGTTTTTACTACTCTCGACCGATTGAATCTTTGAACTCCACAAGAGATATGCCTTTTAAATTTATTACAAGTTTGTCATCCATACATCAGTTGATATACAAAAGCCGTTGATAAAGTGGGTTATCTTATAACCTACGCCCACAAGTGTAAACACCAAGAATTTCACTATAAATAGAGGATGAATATTATACCAAAGCAAATTAAGGGAAGCAGGGTCCTCTTCTCATCTATCCGTTTAATCGTCAATGACTGTCGTAAACAGTTCTTGCCGTAATTGTCTTTGCCTCGGTTAATAGTTCTTCAATCTTAGAGGCTGGTTGAACTTTAAAAATAATAATAATAATAATAATAATAATAATAGGGGAGAGGAATTGATGGCTGGTAATATTTTCTATCGTTTGAAAAAAAAAAAAAAAAAAAAAGAAAATTGATGGCTACTATAATAGAAAGAACTTCAACAACAATGCTACTAGTTTTGCAGATGGTGACGCATCTTCTGTTGCAATGGATTTTAATACTATGAACTTTCAAATGAAAGGGTGAACCAACTCTGCGGTCGAGAAGTCACTCTTTTTATTTTTCGTAAAGCCATTATACATTTGTTCTTGTGAAATGCTAACCATACTTTGACCTACAAATCTCGTCTTACGGGGAGAATACGAGGAAAAGTACTTGTGGGATTTATTGATATGGTTAAATTTTAAAAATTAAAACAAAACTAAATTCACATAATAGGATAAGATTTGTAAGATAAAATATGAGGCTGACAAGCATCTCTCTTTTTTCTTATACCTTCGACTATTTCTAAGCCACATGGCCCACGTTGCCAACAAAAACTCCCCACAACGGGTCATCTCCAACCAAATAAAAAGGAAAATAGAAAAAGGAAAGGAAAGAAATTGTCAATACATGAGAGCACTGAATTTATCAAGATAGATAATCAAGAGATGTGTCCTCAAATCAAATAATTTTCCATGCCGCAAAAAATAATTTTTTTCCAGGGAGAGGAAGACCGACCGAGGGGCAGATGCACACAGGTGCACTTATGTGCAGGTGCAACCACTGGATTTTTTTTTTTATTAACTACGTTCCAACCTTGCCCCACTTAATGCTATATGGTTCTATCAGATTTGTTTGGTATAAATGGTACTTTGATTCCTTTCTAAAGCAGTAAAGCTGTACAGTCTCTCTCTCTCTCACAGATTCACTCATTCACAATGGTTAGTAGTTAGTGCAGGAGGAAAAAAACTTGTATGTAATTGTGACCCGGTTGATGTAGTGTCACGGCCAATGAAAACTAAATAAAATGAAATTGTTAGAATATTTTTTAGCCCCGCAATCCCATTTTGCTTGGTTTTTATTGGCCCGTGACATTACGTGGCCATGCCACAGTTACATGGAAAAGACTCATTCGGGTGGGCAGAAGAAAAGAATTTAGTGTCAAACTGATCAAAGTTTTGCCAATCAATTATCATTGTTGTGATTCTTATGTGTAATCACTAACAAAAATTTCTAAATCCGTACCTAGACCAACCTTCCTCTTTCTTTCATGAAAGTCTAACTTATTGTTTACGGCGAGAATGGTTAAACGAGCAATTAACACTTTGACAATGTAGGACACAAATGTTGGTTCAAAGAAGGGGAGTCTAAGACGACTCCACTTTGGACCACTTGTGACTTTCTTCCTCTCGTGGGCTCTCACAAAATGACAAACTTAGTTTATGTTTTTCTCGCTTTTTAGTTTATTTTTTTGGGGTTAAAGGGGTGAACAACAAACCTTGTGTCTGTGATGTGACTCTGACGCGCTTTTATTTTTGGAATCACGCAACAAAACGGGAATAAATTCAGTGTTGGGTTCTTAAAAATCATCGTCGATCATGCTAAAGTGTAGTGGACTCTTCCACGATGATTTGAACAATTCAAATTTAAAAATTAAAAATTATTATTGAAATGATTAAATCTTTTTATATTTAAATTTGAACTGTTCAAATCATCATCCAACAATCCATATAAACTCAGCACTGATTCTATTCACCCGGAAAATGATGTGCTATGAATTTGAGCTCCAATCGGTGATCCTTCACGCGCTTTCTTTTTTTTTTTTTTTTTTTTTTTTTTCTTTCTGGGGTAAGTATTATTCACGCTTCTTGTCTTCGGGTTCACACAGGCAGTCAGGCACCCACATGGCTTGGTTTTCGTGCATGCCGTGATGAGAAAGTATGAAGTCTGTCTTTTTTTTATTTTTTTTATTTTTTGGTAAGAAAGATTCAAGAGTATGAAGTTTGTCTTTTATTCTTTGAACTTCTATTTAAGTACCTATAATATAATATTCCTCACACCCGCCTTCTTGGATCCCTATTCAGTCCAGTCCTTCATTTGGGTACTCATACATTCGCCTCTTTAGGAGTTTTTCCCAAGGAGGATGTCTTGACTACAAACTTGTTCTAGTTTGTAGTTTTTTATAGCAAAGTTAGTAGTCAGTTTGTTGCAAGTCAATAGTCTGGATTCTTCCTGGGAAATACTCCAAAGAGGAGGCGAATGTATAGGTAATTTCCTCGATTATTTTTTTTTTAATTTTTTTTTTCCGGGACAGTCCGAGAACAGGAAGAACGTGCGGTTGCTAGTGGTGCCGACTGTAGGATCAAAATGAATCCTTACCAAATTGGAGCTAGAACAGGTTAATTAAATGTCAATGACAATTTCTCAATAAATGGGACTAACTGTATCCTCTCTCACTCACCCCCTCCGCTTGATTTTGTCGCATATATTGTGAGAAATATGTTCCGATCTTTGGCTGCACTTTTCCGCTCAGCAATAGCAGCATGGGTAGTACTTCAATTCAAATTCGCCACTGTTGCTTCATGGGTGGCCATATCCATATCCGTGGTCGCTTTACTGTTCCCACGTTGGAGGAAAAAGCCGATTTTAGCTGCTCTATCCATCGCAACAGTAGCATGGGTAGTACTCCAATTCAACTTCGTCACTGTTGCGAATGGTAGTTGTAGGTTTTTCGATGAAAGTGAGCCCTTACTGAATTGGAATCCAGGTAAAATTAATGTCAAGATCAATTTCTCCTCTTATGGACAATATTAGTATCCTCTCTCACCTCTGGCTCCACTTAATTTGTTGCAGATATTGTGAGAGAGGTGTTCCGATGTTGTGGAAAAATGACGAGTTTGGCTGCTTTTATCATCGCAATAGCAGCATGGGTAGTAATTCAGTTCGACTTCGCTAATGCTGCTTCATGCGTGGCCATATCCATTGTTATACTGTTTCGATGTCGGAGTAAATGGCCAATTTTATCTGCTCTTTCCATCGCAACAGCAGCATGCATGGGTACGGTGGTACTTCAGTTCAACTTCGCCACTGTTGCTTCGTTGGTAGCCATTTCCATATATTTTCCTCTAATATATGTCAAGGGTTTTCTATGTTGTTGTAATTTTGGAAGATAAATCCGGGGATTTTAACATACTGGTAATGTGGTATGATCCTTCATTTTGAAAAGGGAATTATTGGGATATACATAGGAGTTCAGATCTTCTGTCACTAAAGTCTGTTGCTGTTCTCTGTCACCCCATTTAGAGGCGGCCACGTAGCACCTCACTTATTGACAAGGACAGTAAGCTAACGTCGGTTTATTTCCTTCTTTTTCAGAGAGAAGAACGAAAAGGGAAACGGAAAAAATAGAAAAAGAAGATACAAAAAAAATTAAGGACGAAGGGAGGCACCCTCTTTCCTTCGCTTCCTTCTATGGTGACCAAAGGTTGTGAAAAGGTTAGGTATATGTCGGTTCCAGTGATGTGGTTATGTGTTTATGCATAGTTGCAGACTTGCAGACACAAGTGACCTTGTTGTGGTTCCATGCGCTCTCAGTGAGGCTGGAAATGATTGAAGGTTTCGGCCAAGTAGATGACGGTGATAAGGGAGACCTTGGCTTTTGTGCAGTAAAGCAGAGACAAGAGGAAATAGGAAAAGTTGATATATTAATTAAAATAAATTATAATGTAATAAACAGAGATGAAATTGCACACTTTTTACAGTGTTTGCAGTAAAATAATCAAAACTTGCCATCATGTGTGGGGACTTTGGCCAAGAAATCACCAACGAAAGTCATTAGTTTCTCAAACTCCTTCATAATTCCCCAATTTCGTGAATTTAGAAATACTGATGAAATCGCCT